>JAOCZM010000256.1:422500-1664880 GCA_026122235.1 Vinca minor | reverse complement strand
GCTTGGACTTGAGACCTTTGATCAACATCTTCTTGTGATGAAGTCCTTTGTAGTCTTGTCAAATTGTAGCATCTTGGACTTGAACACTTGTTGATCTCCCTTTGATTTTTCAATATCTGCCAATAGCATTGTGGATTACCTTTTTGGCTTGTGCTATGATGACTTGCAAAATGAAGATTCTTCTTGTTTGCAGAATGACATTTGAAATCCACAAGAAGATCTTTCTTTGAATTTGCAATATCTTTCAATGGCATTGTGAATGTCCTTTAAGCTTGTGTCATTGGAGACTTGCAACGTGTAGCTTCTTCTTGTTGTAGAATGATATTTGATGTCCACAAGAAGCTACATTTCAATGCATGTGTGAGTGTATAATATTCTATCATTGAAACACAAGCTCACACAAACATTAGAATTTCTCAATGTCTTGTTATCATCAAAACAATATTGATCACATTAGCCCTTAGCTTACAACATGAGCACAACCCTAGGGGGATTTTTTATCAGTAAACTATCTCATATTCCCCTCATATATGTGATATGTTCTTACTTGGTTCCTATCTTAGCATCATCACATCATAGGTTGGCTTTGTTATTCATATATATCTCTTGTTTAGCCAACTTGTGTGGTCTATGTGGGAGTGCATGTTCTTATTAGTACATCTTATGTATCTACCTCCCTTGTTCAAATGAGATAATTTATATCCTATCTTGTTATCCAATCCCTTTATCTTGATCTCATGTCTTGTTTTGGTTAGCTTGTTGTGTATGTTGTTATCTTTTTTGGCTAAACATATCTTGAAGAGGAACGTGTTATCTTATACTTGCTCTTGTCTTTTTGGTTTGTGATACACATGCTCATCATATCTCATACATATACATGGTATCACATATATTTGTTAGCTTTGGTTTTAACTTGAGAATATCTCGGTATAGTTAACGGTGTTTTATGGAAAAGGGGAGATTGTGCATTAAAGGTTTTAAACTCATATCTCCTTATGATTTAGCTTTGGTTGTTGATTCATCTTTGAGCCATATGGCCTATCTTTGCCTTTATGTGTCACTTTGTGCTCTCTTTCTTTTGATTTCAACCAAGCTTAAAACCTCTTTCAAAATGATCGTCCTTAAAAGCTTATATACATTTTAAGATAAGCATCATCTCTTGGACACTCATATTTATTCCAAATGGACTTTTACAAATGATGTGTTTACTTAGCTTTAAAGATATTTCCTTATAAACGCTTCCCTCGGTTTAGAATTTATTCAAACTATTTGACCAAAAAGTTTCTCCATATTTGAAAACCTATCCCTCCTAAAAGTTTTTCATTTTTTATCCTTTGGATCTCTAATTTAACAAAAATGAGAAGAAAGTGCTTTTCATATTGGCGCTCTGATAAAGCTTTGTTATTTTGACAAAAAAAAGGGGGGGGGGAACTTTAGTGTTGCAAATGTGCCATTAAAAGGTATTTTACAAAAGGAGAAAGCTAATAACTTTGCAAAACGGGAGAGATGAGGGGTTCTTTCAAATGCTCTTTCAAACCATCTACTTGCCTTGATCATATGTTTCCTTATCTCATGACCTTGTTATCTTGTGCTTATTAGCATTTATTGTTTTGCTACTTTATTCCCATTTACATCAATGTTATATCATCATCAAAAAGGGGAAGATTGTAAGCTCTAAGGGCAAATGTGATCAATATAGTTTTGATGATTGTTAGTAGTGCCCTAGGACCATTAGCACATGTTGTGCGTTTTGTTATCTTTTGAGCATTTAATTGAATAGTTAATTACGCTTTTGATTATCAAATGTGTGATTTGATAGTAAAACTCATTAGCTTATGTAATTACTATTCTAGAAGTCCTTAGTTTTATGTAATACTTATTTACTATGAAATAAAACTAGTATGATTGTTGATTGATGATCTTGTTTTACTGATCATGTGTAATGGATACAAATCACATCATAGATGCAATATATAGGGATACATTGTATTGGACGTGATCCGTTTGAGAAGTAATACTTCATGGTCTTAAGTCATAAGTATTACTTCGTCAATACTATTTTAGAATCCTTAGACCTTATGTCTTCATTGATTCTAGTATGAATGGAGCCACGCTTTTGACTCGGTCGGACGTTACTTGTAATGAGTAATCAATACGATCGATGATCGGATGTAGTGTCCTATCATAGCTTGAATGTGAGAGACATTGTAAGGAATTTGTCCCTCTCTATTATTGAGAGAGATATCCATGGGCCCCTCGATAGGGAAAAGACTGTTTAAATGCATGGTCGTGCTCAAACGTATTTGATAAAGTTGTTATCAAATGCTATTTGTCAAACAGATCTACCCGGAGATCGAGCATAAACACAATTAAGCTTAATAAGGGTGACGACCACCATGCCTTATGCTTAATTAGGGATATCGCGAGACAAAGGGATTAAATAGTGGATTGACAATAGGTTCCGTTGTAAATTCATTCACCTCGGGTAGTCACAATGTCCCTGCTAGGGGCCGCTTGTGACTTATGAACTCACACTACTACTAAGTGTGTTTTCATTGCCATTGTGATATGAACCTACGTGGTCACACGCATAGACGAGCTAACAAGCTTCATGTCCGATTCAATGAATCTAGAATGTGTCTAGGTTCATTGTATCCGACATTTGTTTTTTCTGGAAATAATAAAGTGTTTATTATTCGAATTAGAGATAAGGGGGCAATTTTGGGTATTTTACCAATAGCTGGGATTACGTGGTATTTATTATCCGATAAGGACTCCCACTACCAGCGAAGTCTAGGGGACGTGGGAGTCGAGTCTCCCACAGCTGAGAGAAGTTGAGTAGACGTGGGAGTTGTTCCGGGAACAAACTCCCACACTCTATATAACATCTCTTAGCCGAAACCCTAGGTAACTAAGTCATTCAGTCGAAATTAAACAAGTAACCCGAAATCAGATTTCGGATTTCTCAAACCTCTCCCTTTTCTCTCTAATTCCCGAATCTCGGAAAAGACGAAGAGCTAGCAATCACTGCTTGTTTCGTCGCGTGGATACTGGGTAGAGGGAAATTCCGCAAAGGGAATTCCGTTGGTGAAAAAAAAAAGCTTCCAAGAATCGTCATCCTCCATTCAAGAAGTAGTTTCTTGAATCCGAAAAATTGTAAGTTTTTACCGCTGTTTTTCGATTCGTTTTGTATGAGCGGATCCTTCAGGGGAGGATCCATGGGTGTTTGGAACGAGTTTCCGCCCATGAATCCCTTCAGATAACAAACCATTGAAAAGTTCTCATGTTTGTGTGAGCATAGGATCGTTTACTCACACTTACATTCATGAAAATGGAAAGAAAGCTTCCATGAACCTCAAAGGTGTCATCCTACCACATTGAAGAGGCCTTATAAGGATCACTTTGATTGATCCATTGGGAAGAAGCTACACAATGCAAGACTCCAATCCACAAGATTGAAGTGAATACTACAATGTCTTGGAAGTGATTGCAATGTCAAGAAGGAAGATGAAGAAGTTAAGAAATTCTCAATCCCAAGTGAAGTCCATCTATGAAGTAGGCTCTTAACAAAGGAAGTGATGAAGTCCAAGGTTCTACATCTTAGAAGATTGCAAAGGACTTCACCACAATAAAGGTTTCAAGTAAGTCTAAAAGAAGTTTATACACATCTAGAAGACATGTAGACCTTTGAAGATTAGTCATGTCCTACATATGTATATCTTTTGTGACTAATCTTATTTGAAAATACTAGTTTTAGTATGTAAATCTCTTGCATGATTTCAAACCCTTCATGCATACTTTGTTTTGATCTTTGAAAAGGTTTTGAAAACACATGTTAGTGTTGGTTTATGCATATGTTCTCAAACATGTTTTAAAAGACTTTGAAAAACACTTAGGCATGAGTTTGAGAACATTAGAAATGTGACCAAGTGAAAAAACCCACTTTTGGCCTTCATTCCGGTCGACCTAGCCTAGGCCTCAAAAGGCCTGAGGAAGTGTCTTTTACACTTAGTCAATTGTAAATGTTCCAAGACTCCAACGGCTATATTGTGAGAACGACCATGTTTTAGGTCAGTCGATAGAGCCCTTGCTCTAGACAACCAGGCCCCTCTTTGTGGTCGACCGCAATGTCTTCAGTAGCCAATCTTCACTGATTCAGAAGCTACCCAACGACCTTCCAGCATTGAGGTCGACCAAAGCTATCTTGTCACAAGGAAAAATATAGTCATTGTAACCTTGTTTGCTTGTCATTTTTGGCCTCTATATAAATCCTTTAAGGTTGCTTGTTTCATAGTCAAACAAGCCATAAGAGTGCCTTTGTTTTGTACACTTTAAACAAGCAATCAAACACTCTCAAGAGTTTAATTCTTTCATCTTTATCAAATACATCATTTTGAGTAAAAGCTTCATATACATACTCTTCTATTCTCAATTTGTATTAGAGCTATCATTTGTAATATCCAATCCATTAATGGATTTTTTATATTTAGCTAAATTGTAAAGTCTCATTTGTTGAGGCTAACCTTTCTCTTTGTGAGTATGTTCTCTTTGTGAGATTAGCTCTTGGTGAGTTAGAAAAGCTCTTTGTGAGCAGATTCTCTTTGTGAGATTAGCTCTTTGTGAGTTAGAAAAACTCTTTGTGAGTGTGTTCTCTTTTTTAGACTTGTTATAGCTCTAAGAGAGTTAGGCTCTTTGTGAGCTAGCAAAGTGGTTCAAGGTAAAACTCTTTGTGAGTTGTCCACTTATGTAAAAGAGGTTGATCCCACCTTCATTTGTTGTAAAGGGGAGCTAGTGGAAGTTTTCCAAAATCCCTGGGTGTGTCCTAAGGTAGTGGATGTGGATCTTTGTGATCGAACCACTCTAAATCGTTGTGTTTGATATTATAACTCTACCTCTTTACTTTCAAGTTCTTAGTGCTCATATTCCATAAGAACTTGTTTGTTTGAGATCTATGTGCTTATCTTGAGTTAGTTATCTTGCTTGCTCTATCTTGCCTTGGCATGGCCATAAGACTTGCACTAAGTGTTCTTACTATATATCTTGCTTAGTCTTAGTCTTAGTCTTATGAATTGTGTTGTTTGATCTTACTAAACTTTGCATATAGGACTCTTGACTTAGTTTATCCTTTCATTGATCGTATTCATTTCCTTGAGTTAATATGTGCTGCATCTAAACACATAAGTCATCTAAGTTGTTTATCATTTAACACACCTTATGTGCTTAATCAACATACTTGTTGTTAAGGTGACCACTTAGGAAAAGAATTTGGTAGAAAAGCAAAAAAAGTTTGAGAACCTAATTTACCGCCCTCTTATGTTCTCCCCTTCGAGTATTTCATTTGGTATCATATCCTAGTCTCTTTTTTTTGTCAGGCTTTACATCCTAGGAGGATCTATGGCTACATGCTTTTCTATGTCTCCCATAGTTGACTCTTCCCATCTAGACCACCCTTGTTTGATGGCCTAAACTTCTCTTGTTGGCAAACCATGTTTAAACTTTTTTTGTCTTCTAATGACTTCACCTTGTTGAGCATTTTAGAAGAAGGACCATATGTTCCTTCATATATCATTAAAGGTGTCAAGGTGCCAAAGTAAAAAAGAGAATTCAATGAAGAAGACTTCTTCACGATGATACTCAACTTCAAGGCCATGAATGTTCTTTGTTGTGCACTAAATGAAGAATCACTCAACAAAGTTCATGAAGTTGGTGATGCTCACTCAATGTGGAATATGCTTGAAGAACTTTATAAAGGCAAAGTTGAAGTGCAAAGAGTCAAAGGTGGTATCTCAAGAGTCGGAGACTTAATTGTGTGAAGGTATTGAAGAATTATCAATCACATCTCAAGAAAAAATTGATGTAATCAAAGAGTGTGATATGTGAGAACTCAAAAGTCATTCTTTAATGAGCTCTAAAGACAATTTGCAAGTTGAGCCTTCACAAGATGAGAAACTTGAAGAAATTGTGGAATCACAAGATGATGATCTTCAAGGAGATGGAAATTATGGTGGAGACAATGAAGATCATATATCTTGCTTAAGGAAAAGAAAGATATTGCCACTAAGCTTCAAAGACACATATTAAAAAGAAGTGACTTAATCATTCTATCTAGAATGAAGAATTTGAAAGGAGATGTTTCGAATGAAAAAAATCAAAAACTCTCCATAGCACTTGGTATTCTTAAAGCTCGAATGTCATTCACATTGAAGGAACCAAGATGCTTGATAACAAAGAGAAAAGATTTAGGTGATGACAAAGGCCACAATGTCAATTCATACTCCTCATCACTTGGTAAGAAAGCAAATATATCAACTTCACTTTCTCAAAGTACTTTACTCGATGATATTAAAAAGTTAGAAAGTGAGTTTGATCTTTATGCTTGTATTCTTATTGATGTTACATCATTCCCTCTTGATGATCCTATCCATATATAAAACTTGAAGCAAGATCTACATATGTTATATTTCTCTTTAGCTAAGTTATCTATGAGGCGTAACATCATAAATATGTATTTTGTAAACGAAAAGACGTCTTGTAATCGAACCCAGTGCCAGAGAGGCACGCCACATTCCCGGCCTGAGAAGATAAGAGTGTCACAAAAACTCGTGAGTAAATGCTTGTGTCAGTATTTAAAGTGTTGATTGTATTTAGCATAATGTCGATGCATCTATGATGATGACATTCCTACCCAAATCACTTGTGCCCGAGGTACCCACGCCCATAGACTCTAGCGAGACCCTGGTTGGCAGTAGAGTTGATTCATTTTCTATTCTTGGTGTTTCTTTATCATCTTCTATTGAAAAGAGAGTTCTTGGAACATATGGGTTTGTAGTATTCATGCACTATCACGGTGGGCGGCAAACGATGCGTTCCTAACTAAGGGGGTAAGTTCTCCTCGGATACTTAGCTGAAGAGAGAAGCTCGAGAAAGAACCAAGGGGCTTGACCGAGCTACGATAAAAGGAAGAGAGGTCGAGCTTGAATCCGAACAAAATATTTAATCACTTGCTAAGACAAACAAAGTTAGAGAGGGCGAGGAAAGACTTCAACCCCTCTCTGATGCCAAAGTTAGTTCAAATTTTAGAGAGAGAAATAACTTAGTGTAATATTCGAGAGCTATTAGAACAGGGAGTAAATGAAGTGAATAACCACTATTTATAGAAAGAAATGCCCAAAGGATATTTCAATACCTTGAACGGTTCAATGTGCTGAAACCCTAGATTTTATTATGGATTTGCCACTATGTTTTTGTGGAATGTTCATTGAGCTCGGTACAGCCGAGTGGCTTCCACGTGCTTGATCCATCCGTCCGAGTAGGCTTTTACGTCCTAGGTCGTGCGAAGAGCGGCGCCTAGGGAATGACCTAGAATGGATATTTCGTGGAACTAAACCAAATACTTCTTTCTTGGGTCTAAACCATTAAACCCAAACTATTGCCTTTAACTTAATCACAACAGACATACATAAAATATTTTGACAACGCATTCTCGCCCTGAGAGGATAAAAGGGGAAAAAACATTCCAATTATCTTCTTTCCTCGAGGAACAATAGAGGAAAAGCCATTTGTGTAACTAGAAACCAGAATCAAGACCTATACCCATCCTGCAGTTAATTTGAGTTGATTCAATTAATTCATAAATTAAGATTATTTAGTAAAAGATCAAATTAATGACAAATTTGTTGAAGATATTATTGAGTATTCTAATCTAATACTACTGATTGAGTATTAGCTCAAATACCATTTGTAGAGAAATTCAATTGACAACCACTTTTATATTTTAATTGAATTTACACTACACAATGTCACCTAGCATACTTGAGCTCAAATAGCTCTCAAGCTCACAACTTTGATTCATTCTCAAAGTTGGCTCTTGTTTTGTAGTACTTCTCCACTCTCTTCACTCTATTCCACTCCCATACTAAATTTTTACAGACACTTCTCCTATTTATACTAGTTGGTTAGATTAGTCTCTAACCATCTAGAATATTCTACCATTCCTTGTACATAAAAAAATTTTTCTACTACTTTCTAATAATTTCTGTTAGAGCAAATCCTATAGATAGGTCTAGAACTTTTGCTTATCATTTCCTCTAGACCATTCTAGATATTGTTTTATAGGAGCAAATTTCTCCATTACTCTGGAAGCTTCTAGATGATTGAGAGACTTGTTGATTCTTAACACTCCCCCTCAACAACTACTCTCTTTCATTGGGACTCGTTCCTTCAGTGAAAGTTCTCGAGGCACTAATCGAGCATTGTACTTGTCAATCGAGCCGTCGATTTAGCTCTCAGGTTGTACACCCATTTCTAAAGAATTGGTCGTATACTCTTCGATCTCGATGCTATCCTCCCTCTTTACTCTAAGCTGTTTCCTCGTATGTGTCAGGCTCTCTTACATTATTCTCGATCAGGGCTGCATTAGCATACCTTGGATTTCTCTTTCTTTGTCTAGTGGAGCGCCGAAGTTGTGGCTCATATTCTTTTTCTTCATCTCCTCCTCATACAAGCTCGACTTTTCTTCCTCTGTAATCTTGTATAGTCCAGTTTCCCATGAATTTTTTCTTTTATTGATGCATGTTCTTATGGCATCTGAATTTCATCTTCAATCGCTTTAACATGTGGAGAATCTCCCATTTGCTCCTTAAGTTTTTCTTCAACATTTTCCTCGATTTCATTCGAATCTGTTTACTTCAAAGCTGCAGATGACCACCAGGATGATGCTTCGTCAAACACCACATCTTTAGATGTGTAACATCGCCCGGTATCTGGGTTGCAGCAAACCTGATGCGAAATCTTGATGGGTTATATCAAGACTCGGCTTAATTAGCAGATCTTTCTCTATCTCGAATAGTTTATGGGGGAATACACTTAACACAGTCCCGGAAAGGCTAAGTATCAATGGAGGTTGAAACACCACAACTAGATAAACCAACTAGTTGATACAGTAACTTAAAGAAATGTGAACTTCAACCGGAAGTCATAAACAAGTATCAAAGGATTAACCTTAATCAAAATATCAATATATCAAGTCTCAGTAAAAGAGGTGGCCGAAATTCCCTTTAAGTAGAAGGTAATTCGGTTCCAACTCAAACTAGGAAAAGGGAAATAAGAGTCCTTGAAGAATTAGGACTCTTGAATAACAACTTGCTATCAAGTAACTACCTAAACAAGATAATAGGCACATGTTCCTATTATCTTGGCGGCTAGAATCAAAATAACTACCAAATCTATGAAGAGTCCTAGTTGCATTAGGACTCTAAATAACCAACTAACACATGGACAACATGTCCTTTATTATAGCAACTACTTGCTATACACGAAATTATAGTAAATAAATATGCTGAAAATAATTAAAGTCTAGAATAGACTTTAATTGTACACAAAAAGACTAAAATGCCCTTTATAATTCGTCCCCATTCTGGACAGCTTGTTGGGCCAACTTGCACGACAATATGGGATATCAAGAAGGCAGAATCTGATCTTGTGATCTTCATGAAAGTTGTAGATCTGCCTCTTATCTTTAATATGCAACTGGAATCAGCTCCATTGGATAAGTATATCGAAAGATATGTTCATTCTTCCAAACAGTAGCAAAGCTGTCCATTCCTTGTACACTTGTGATACTAAGAGGTTGACTTGTACAACATTCCTAGATGTAATTTAGAGTCCTCTTTGTATCTGAATGCACGTTCCCTTGAGTTGGGCAGCCCCAAGGTTGGGACCGTATCAAAACCCAGCCTTTCTTTTGTGGATTATAGCCGACGAAGATACATCGGATCATCTTCTTATCAAACTTGCTTTCTTCTTATCAAACTTGCTTCATAAATGATCGGGTACAAGTACATAGAAACCACATCCGAATACTCTAAGGTGAGAACCAATGGTTTCCTTTTCCAGAGCTTCTCATATGGCGAAATAAACCCAAGTTTTGCCTGCAGTAGCCGATTAGTAATATAAGCGGCTGTCTCCATGCATTCAACCCAAAAACGTGCTTGTACGTTCTTCGCATGAATCATACTTCTACAATTTTTCGCCAGATGCCTATTCTTTCTCTCCGCAACCCCATTCTGTTGTGGGGTGTTAGAACATGTCAATTGTCGTCGGATCTTTTTCTTCTTCAAGAACTCCGTAAATGCATGAGAGGTATATTCACCACCATTATCTGTCTGTAGACAGTGTATCCGATGATCTACCTCGCTTTCTCTTTCTCCTTAAAAGCTTGTCCAGCGCCTCCGACTTTTCTTTCATAAAATCGACCTAGACATAACGAGAATAATCATCGATAAATGTTATCATATATCGATAGCCACTTACCAATGGTTGCTTCACTGGCCCAAACACGTCTGAGTGTATTATCTCCAGTGGTGCTTTGGCTATGAACTTTGATTATTCGTATGTTAGTTGGTGCGCTTTTCCGTACTGACATCCGACACATAATATGTTATCACGTAACTCTAGTTGTGAAAGTCCCTTAACCATCGCCTTCTTCATCATCACCTTTAGTCTTATGTAGTTCACGTGCCCTAGCCGAGCGTGCAATAAATCTGGCGTAACATTTTTCCTCGCCTTGTCAACATAGGCGGTTTCTGCCAACATCATGTAGACGGACTCTAGTCTACGACCTTCCATTGTTGGTGGTTCCACTAGCTTCAGGTTATAATAAACCATTACATCTTTCGGACCGAACACTATGTAGTTCCCTGTCCGACGTCAACTGTGATACTGAGATGAGATTTTTCTTCATCCCAGACACATATAACACATTCTTTAGCTCTATCTCGTTTGAGTTGAATCGAGGTACCACTGCGGCCTTCCCAACATGCGTAAGTGGCATTCTTGAGTTGTTAGCAGTCATAACAACTCGTTTCCCGTTATATTCTTCCATATTTAGGAACTTCTCCTTATCTCCTGTCATATGATTGGAGCATCATGAATCTATTATCCAATCATTGTTGAAATAGATTAACGTTTCACATACCGCGACCATCGCGTGATCTTCCACTATTTCCATAGATGCCTCTGCGTCCCAATCATCATCATCACTGCCTTCTGCTTGTTTTGGAACGATAGTGTTACCTTTCTCTTGCTTGTGCCAGCAATCTCGGGCGAAGTGTCATTTCTTCCCACAGTGGTAGCACGTGTCATCTCGACGTTGATTCCTATGTCCTTTGTTTCCTTTTAATTCCCTTCTACTTTGTGGGAAGCGTATTCCAGGGCGTCCTTCGGGCTTCAAACTACTCATTCCTTCATTCTTCTTTTGTTCTCTTTAAAAGGCCCTCTTTTTATAAAGATGGCTCTCTCCTCATCCTTATCTGAAGCTCTAACCTTTTGTTTATTTAGAGCTTCTTCGTCAGCCAACATGTATTCCAACTCGTTAAGGGTGGGTTGTTTGGCCTATCCACGTGTTGCTGCTACAATTGGATTAAATTCTTGTCGAAGCCCCGCACTATTATCATTCTCATCAGTGTCTCATCGACAGGATGAAGATGATCTAATTTTGTAATTTGTTCGGACAAAAATTTAACTTTGTCAAAGAACTTACTTACTATAATGTCGCCCCATGAGAGACTCATCAACCCATTCTCGAGTCCCTGCAACTTGGAGTCAATTTCCTTTGCAAAGCACTCTGGCAATATATCCCAAGCTTCTTTGGGGGCTTTAACGTCCTTAATTTTGTCCAAAAATCTTTTCTGTAGGTGGCGTTGTCTAGTTGCCATGGATCATCTCCCACAAGCCTTGTCCTCTCAAGTAGAACTTGAGACACATACTCCAGACATGGTAGTTGTCGTCGCTAAGTTTTTCAATGCTACTAGTACTCACGAACTCCGCCATTGTGACTTGGTGATGCCCAGCACTCTAACCAAGTAATTTTGGTCCCCGACCAACGGCTTCACAATCCCTGATTGTGCTCCGATAAAGTTTCCTCATACCTCGATCTCCGACTTACTAATGTCGAATTGGTTCCCCGACTGTTTATTTCGATAGAGTCTCCTTGTAGCGCGACTATTGATCGACGGTCTCGACTACGGTCCCTGACCGTAATTATCTCAATCTTTTATTTCTAAGACATCCTGCTCTGATACCACTAGTTGAGTATTTTGATCTGATACTACTGATTGAGTATTAGCTCAAATACCACTTGTAGAGAAATTCAATTGACAAACACTTTTATATTTCAATTGAATTTACACTACCCGATGCCACCTAGCACTCACATTTGTATACTTGAGCTCAATTAGCTCTCAAACTCACAACTTTGATTCATTCTCAAAGTTGGCTCTTGCTTTGGAGTACTTTTCCACTCTATTCCACTCCCATGCTAAATGTTTACAACACTTCTCCTATATATGGTAGTTGGTTAGATTAGTCTCTAACCATCTAGAATATTCTACCATTCCTTGTACATCAAAATATTTCTACTACTTCCTAGTAATTTTTCTTAGAGCAAATCTTATAGAAAGGTCTAGAATTTTTGCTTCTCATTTCCTGTAGACCATTCTAGATATTGTTTGATATGAGCAAATTTCTTCATTACTCTGAAAACTTCTAGATGATTGAGAGAGTTGTTGATTCTTAATAAATATTAGTTACAATTAGACTTTACTATTTTTTAACTTTAAAAAATAGATAAGAGAGAATAAGTGATAGGAAGATGTTAATAGTTCTCTTCTTTCTCTCTTCTCCCTTCCTTTCCACTTCTCCTAAAACCCAAAAAAAAAAGTACAAGTAAAGTAAAAGCCAAATGCGATTTCTAGGTTAAGTATTTGACCACTTTTCCTTATCTTTGTGGTGAACCAAATTTGGGTTGAGTTTTCGAGATACTTTTTAAAGAGAAATGCAATGCAAATTATATGATCTCTATCCTTTTGTTGTGGCTAAACAAATTCAAATATTGGTGAATTACCAAATATATAGATTCTCAATTCCAATGGTAAGTTGTTCATTTCAATTTCTCCAAGTAAAGGTAAAAGTGAATATGAAGGTAAAGAGAATTACTGAATCCGTTCACCTTTTCATACAAAAAAGTGAATATGAAGGTAAAGAGAATTACTGAATCCGTTCACCTTTTCATACAAATCAATGAAATGATTAAAAGTTAATAATTACAAAGTAAAAAGTCTAAAATACTCCCTAACTCCAAACAAAAATGTCAAACTCCTCAACATAACATTCAATTTGTACAAATTTGGAGTTATTACATGGAATGATGAGAACCACATACTTATTACTACCTCCGTCCCATATTATTTGCAACATTTCACATTTTTACACAAAACAAGGTAATCATTGGAATACATTAATAATGAATAAGAAAGTCCAAAATACCCCTAATTTAATACTACTAGTAAATGATGATAAGTAATTTGAAGAAAAAAAAACTATAATTAATGAATGTAAATTTTAAGTCAAGTTATAAACTCAAAACTAACCACACCAATACCAACACTAATCCTACCAAGTACCAACGGCCATCCCAAAAGTGACTAGTACTACTACTAGGAAAAGAATGACTTGTAGTGTAATTAATTAGAGTTAGTATTATGGTGTATTGTTTGGTGTGTATAGATAAGTGTGAATTGTTAGAAACACAAACAATTAAATAAGTGTTGACTAGTTAGATGAAGAGTAATTTTGGAAATAACATGTCAAATGTTTATCAAATTCTGAAACGTGGCAAATAATTTGACATGTTTCAAAAGTTGAAACGTTGCAAATAATATGGGACGGAGGTAGTATCACAATATTACAATTGATGTTTTTACACCCCAAAAAAATAAATTACAATTGATGTATGATCTAGTTGTATCTTGAATTCATCACAACTCCCCCACCCACCCCAGCCCCTCCCAATTTTACAACTGTATATAGCAATGATCTTAGTGCATGTGGTCAATATAGTCCAAGAAAATTTTTATAATTGCTAGGGGAATTATTGAGACATGATCCCTACCATTTTTCTAGAGGTGTTAACTCAAAGGCCTAGATTATACTATTAAACTATTCATTGTGAGTTGTTTTCTTATTTTACATAGTATTTCTTCTGTCCCAAATTATTTATCCACTTTATATTTTACACTGATAATTAAAATTTTATCAAATTTTATAATTGGATATGATAAAATATTAAACATAATCATATTTAATGTTACTTACTATTTAATTCTACCTTCTTTTCTCCATTTATTCTTCTCTCTCTAATATTTAATGTAAGGGATCCTTTATTTAAAAAGTAAACAAATAAATTGGGACAGATTAAAAAGAAAATGCGGACAGATAATTTGAGACGGAAAAAGTAGAAGAAATATATGTTAATAAAAATTAGTACAGTTAACAAAACTCTTATAACTTAAAATTATAATTATGAATTGACATTTCCCTTTTCCTTTCTCTTCTCAATGAATAAAATGAGAAAATATAACAAGTTTTTATTTTTTTTATTGTTGAATAAGAATTTAATAGGCGGTCAAAAAAGTAATAATCTATTTTCAAAAAAAAAAAAGAAAGTAATAATCTTGTAAGAGTGACTAAAATTATTTTAGTTATTAAGATAACTCTATGAACGTGCATCTAGATGTATACTGGTATGGCTAAATGTCAATGCATGTGTCAGATAATTATGCCATTAAGAATGTTTTGTTTAGGAGAACAAGCATTATTATGAGTGTGATTTGATTGGGTTTAGATTTGAGATTTTGGTATAGTCTAAAAAATAAACTAAATTTTAGATATTATAATTTTTTAAGTTTTATTTTTAAACTTAAATCAAAGTTGGTTTGGGTATGAATTTGAGTCAAACTAAGCTAAACCCAAGTCAGAGACTATTCAAACTAAGCTAAAAAAGGGGGTCATTGATTTTTTTATTTTATTTTTTATGAATAAAGGATTATCTATTAATAATAAAATGGTCGGGGCCATTACAACCTAAAAAGTTCCCAAACTCTTTCTCTGGTACAACAAAAGAGAAGAGTTGAGAAAGGAAGAAAGACAAACAAGACAGAAAAATAAAGTTACACAAAATAACGGATAAAAATTCACACCTCAGGAGGTGGGAAGCAACTAAAATTATTAATTTAACAAACAAACAAAAGATAGACTTCTCCGCAACATCTTTATCGCCATTTTCGAACCTCAGAAGCAAGCACTTGGTTTCAACCTCTTTCATATACAGCGATTTAGAAGAACATGGGTTTATCAACGATCTAAAGAATCGCCTAGATCGTTGATTAAGTAAACGATCTAAAGGGGGTCATTGATTAAGTAAACTATTGAACGGGAGGCAATTTGTGATTATAATATACTACATAAACCAAGGTCGGTTATGACTGAGTTTTAACATTTAAATACATGGTAGGTAGTAAGACAGGCAAGTAAATTTTGTAATTGTTAAATTATTCCTTCATTCTCTGAGTCATGTAGCACATTAGCGAAAATTAAGAAATTAAAAAAGTAATGTATTTTGTTAGTCAAAATATGAATATTACTCTCTTAAATAGACTTGTGTACCACCAATTCTATTTAAAAGAATAATATAGATATTTTGACTAAAGTATCTTATTTTTTATTTTTTTATTTTTTTTTATTTTTTTTATATGTCTTAAATAACTTTTATTTAGAATAATTGTAGAATCATTTTTTTTTTTTAATTTTGGAAAGAAATGAAAGGGCAGGGAAAGGGGCAATGCTATTGCTAGGACACCTTTCAGGCGAATCTAGAATCTAAAAAAGGAATCCGCAAGGGTAGCTCAGTTAGTTCGAGGGTGGTAGATTGTGTACAAGGACGCAGGTTCGAATCTTGGCAGCTGCAGTGTGGAAGTTTCAACCCTCCAATGTGGGAGTGGCTTCTTGCGGTGGGTTAAGACAAGGCCTCCCACCAATCGAACTGTTGGGCCACCTTGATTTATATCCTCCACAATGTCTGTCGGATCGGGTAATGGGAGCCCTGAGAGTATGAGTAGCGTTTTTTTGTGTACAAGAATCTAAAAAAGGACAGGCATGTAATTTTTCTTTTTTTAATTCTTGAAAGAAATTTATAGGGGACGGAAAGGGGCTATGCTAGTGCTAGAGTGCCTTTAGGAGAATCTAGAATTTAAAGATATGCGTTATAATAAAATTTTAAAGGACGAAGACAATATGAAATGAGAATATTTACAAGAAGGAAATTTGATATTTCGTAAAATATTGGGGTAGCTACTAGTTTTTGTCCCCCGATTACAGGGCGGTGGCCCGAGATTTTTTAAAATTCTATTATATATAGTAAATTTTATATGTAGTTTAAAATATTTGATCAAATTCGACTCCCAATATTTTTTTTCCCAATTTTTATATATAGTTCGGATACTATTGCAGTTTTTCGCCCCAAACTAAAAGTTCTAACTTCATCCCTATTCAAACCAAAGAGTTAGTTCTTGGATTGTTAATAAGAGTTTTATTATCTGTGATATTTAAGTAAATCATGAAGCTTAGAAGTCTTATAGTAGTTTGACAACCGTAACTGTTCCGAAATGTCTTCACGAAAACTTAATCTAAACTTTAAAGGTGACAATTTAGTTGGTTGTAAATACTCTTTATTACATGATAGATCCTATGTTCGATTCACATTCCGCATCCCCTAAGTATAAAAAGAAAAAGGGGTATGCTCTAAGGAATTCAACAAATTAAACAAACAAGATCCAGTGTCACATTCAAAAACAAATGGGCTAATTCAGATGGAGCAAGCAATTGCCAATGAAACATGTGAGATACAAAAACTTCAGAGCAGCAACATCAGCAGCTTTATTTACCAATATAAAATAAGCAGATTTTGTACAATTTATTATACATAACATGAACAAAATTCTTTTACCATTCAAGTTCAAGACCTCAAAACAATTTGTTTAGACAAATTCAGCCATCATTGTGGAAGATTTGTCACCTATAAAGTATGTGTAGCAGCAGATAAACTGTGTCATATATAGATATAAAACATGAAAAATGAGGTAATAACATCTCTTGTTTTTTTTTTTTTTTTTTAACCATTAAACTGTTTCTTGAATTACTGTAAATCCTCGAGAAGGCATTACTTCTTGAGGTGAAGTCATTCTGGAACCAGAAACTATATGATCTCTGAGGTCTTTGATCATATTGTATCTTTCAATTTCATCTTCACATTCCCTTTTCCAAGATTGTGAAGAAAAATCAAACACCTTTCTCCCGCCAAGAACATCACAACTTCCACTTTGTCTCGGGGAGAATTCCCACTCTATGCCATCTGAAGTTTGCCTTTCAATGGAAATGCTTTGTCTTTGACTCTTATCAGATGTCGATTTTCTTCCTTTTGTTCTGTTAGTCATTGCAGTTCTCTTCGAATCTTCTTGAACATCACTCCATTTGTAACTCTTGCTATTCTCATCCATGTTTAATTCAATGGAGTGAAGTTCACTATCGTCAGCTGAATCTTCTGCTTCTCCTTGATCTTCCTCGTATATTTTTTCATCGCGAATCTTGCCTGGATCTTGATATTGTGAAGGGACTGGAAGCGTTTCTCTTAAATATTGCTCGAGTTCTTTTATTCTCGCGTAGTTTGGAGATCCATCAACTTGTTCTTCGCCTACTTTTGTACTCAAGTAGGATTCAAGCTCATTCCTTAACTTTTCAACAACCGCGTTTTTCTCTTCAAATTGATACCTAGCTTCCGAAAGCTTCATTTGGACCCTTTCCTCTCGCAATACATCAGCTAGTTGAAGCATTTCCCTCTCTTTTTCCACCTCTTCGCGAACTTCTTCAGATTCTCTTTTAAGTTCTTCCACCTTGGCTCTGTCTTCGCCTATACCAGTGGCTAACTCATCACAAACTTGCTCCAAAATTTCTCTTGCTCGCTTCTCACTCTCGAGCTCTTTTGTAGTCCTCAAAAGAGTTGCCTTTGTATCCGCCAATTCTATGCCGAGCTTCTTGTTGAGTCTCTCAGTTTGACGCTTTAGCTTCTTCTCAATCTCGAGTTCTCCTGCTACTGATGAAAAGGCATTGCGAATCCGCTCTTTTTCCTTGATTTTCCATGCGGTTTTTTCTTCCTTAAACTGATGCAACAGTAGATCAACCTCACTTTGGTTAAAGTTTTGGTCATGAATTAGCTTACTAGCTTGGATGCATGCCCGGTCAAGCTCAGCTTTCAGAGCCGAAAGCAGAGATAGGCTTGTTTGTTGTTGCTCTTCAAGACGCCCAATGTGATTCAAAAGTTTTAGCAACTCTTTTGATGTAGTAAGGGCACAAAGTAAATCTTTTAATCGGTTCTTAGCTCTCGAACCACGGGGGGTTCGGCCAAGATGGCGTATTTGATTTGGATCAACCTGCGGAATCTAATCTTTGATCACTAAATCTTTTATATTTTCCATGCCAAATACAAAAAAACAAGACAACAGAAAACAAAGAAAGCCCAAAGAAACACGAAAGATTCTGCAGATTTTACGACTTATTTGAGAAGTAACAGTGGATAATCCCATCAATTACAGTCCAAAAATTACATGGTAGGAAAAAAAAATGAGACATGTTCGTTTAAGGTGGACCCAGAAAAGAAACAAAACATGTTCGGTACTTGTTTGGATGTAATGAAGGAGATTTGTCCATTTCCTAAAATACATTTTAAATAGCCCCATAAGCTGAAGAAGCGATGAGTGCAATTTAAGCTATATAATTACAGAAAAGCACATTATTGATGGGACTTTGGTACAAGTCATATGACATGTTCTTACATAAGAGGATATAACATATAATTTGAATAAACCAGAATACTTAAACAGTAAACATTTTTGGATTATTGCATTTACGTTAACATAAAACACTGTTTAGGCGAGAAAAAGATAATATTTTTACAACTTATGAAATTTGCCAAAAGAACTACCTCCATTAAGCTGGCATTGTTGAAAGAGTTAAATCCTTCTATGTTACAATCAAAAGGAAGAATTTTCTGAGAACTGATTGAAGCTCTTCTCCGGTGAGTACTGACATCCAGCCGATCCATTCCCTGAACACAAAAAAAAACCATGAATTAACAAATAAATGTATTCTGCAGAATCAAAACTGATAAACCAGATGAAATTTATTTATGCAAAAAAATTCTAATCCGATCAAGAAAATTGCACCCCACCTCAAAAAAAGGGCTAGAAGATGGATCAGACCAATTACATAATGACAAGGCTTCCAAATTGGATGATGACTTCAAAATCCTTTTTTTTTAAACCCTCAATTTCAATCTTTCTATCATTCAACAAATCATTTTTCAATTTAGGTGTAGGAACCCCATTAACCTCCCACAAAGTCGCAGCCAATTTTCGAGCTGAAACCGACAATTCTTTCCCTTTATCAATAATTCCTCCCTTTGCTGCCTCATTCTGTGAAGAAGGAGAATTTGAACTCATCTTCCACATTGGCACAGGAGTGCTTGATCCTCCTCGTCCTCTCTTGCCAACCAAAATTGCTCGTTTTAATCGAGAATTTTGAACCAATGAAGACGAGGATGATGACGAACTTCCCCTCTTTCTAACCTTGCACTGCCCCACAAATCCAGTCCCTCCATCCACATTCAAGTTTTTCCTTGGCATTTTCCCCTATAACTGGTGTGCACTATTTTTATAAAAGGGATTCTCACTCGATATTGATAATAAAAGATTCCCACTTTGTCTAATCTCAAGAACAACCCAAAAATTAAAAAGTGTTCCTAGTACCTTTGAAGCAGGGTAGATCTAATAAAGAAAAAATAAAATGTGGTCACAAGAATCACCAACTTTTGGGCACTTTATCAAACGGGAAATAACTGCCTTCTATATGCTTTTTATCAGTCAAAAAAACAAAGGAAGAAAACAGATGAGCAAAGTTTGAACGTACCCTTATTTTGCAGTTTGAATGCTGTTGGAAATGATGATTGTTATTTGTATCCAAATTAGTGCCTAAAGTTTGGGACTTTTGTTTCAAACTTCAATAGAGGGAAAAGAGAACATGAAAATGAAAGAAAGAAAGAGAGTCTTGTGGATGAAGAAATTTATAGTTGGAAAAGTAATGCAAAGTTAGGAGAGAAAAAAGAAGAGTGAATCTGATCTCTCTTTTTCACGGAAAAGGAAAAGGTTTCGAAAGAGGGATAGTCATGGGGAGAATGAGACATAGAGGGTAAGGGGCGTTCTTCATTGCTCACTTTTTTTTTTTTCTTTTTTTTGAATCCCAGACGGGCGTACACCCCAAAGAAAAGAGTAACACCTCACAAGAGCAGGAGGAGATAACTATAAAAAGGGAGACAATTTAAAGCATTCTCCATGCGCGGGGAGGTATCGAATCCACGATATCAAGGTCGTGGCAGGCTGTTACCCCACTGGACTAAGAACCTTGTTCTTCATTGCTCACTGCTCATATGTGTTCGCATATATTGAATCGGAAAAATTCAATTATAATATCGTTCTTATAAGAATAGATTTATAATCCCTCATATAAATTGGACAAAAAATATTTATAGATGTGGACGAGGTTAAATTTATGTAAAAAGATTGTGAAACTAGTAAAAAAATGATTTTAAGATTAAATTACTCATTTAATTGTCAAATTAAAAATTTGATAACTATTTATTCTGTTCGCATAGATAAACATTATTTTGTAATTGTGTGTTGTGATAGGGAAAAAAAAAAAAAAAAGACAAGATGGACGTGGCGTACACGTGAGCTGAGAAGAAGAGAGAGGGTAATGAGGGACGTGGCACCGTAATTTAAACGGTCATAAGATGGACTAGGTTCCATGCATTTATGCTTCCAATTGCCCATAATTTTGCGATTTTGTGAAAAGAGGAAGGGGGGGAATGGTATTGGAGTGATGGTAAGCTCGAAAACATGCAAAAAATAATGATCTTAAATTACTCCCTGTTCTACCCGAACACAGGTCGGAGGTCCCGTGTTCGATTCCCATACCTCTCTTTTATTGGGGCAAATAATTCTTCTCTTTGTGAGGCTAAAATTCCCTCTCCAGTCATGGGGCATGTTACAATCTCCCTATCTAGGGCACCCGCTCTCTCCCCCTCGAAGCAATCGCCCAACGGGCTAAAAAAAAAAAAAAATTACTCCCTGTTAACATTTAATTTTTTCATACTGATTAACAAATTCTTAGGAACTACTCCTTCCATCTCAAATTATATGTACACATTTTCTTTTTAATTTGGACCAAATTAATTTTTCATTTTCTAAATAAAGAACTCATTAATGATGATTTTTTCAATACTATCCCTTGCATTCAATGTTGGAGAGAAAATAATAAAAAGAGAAATTAAGGTATAATTAAATTTAGAATAACATTAACTAGGGTCATGTTTAACATTTTACCATAATCTACTATAGAATTTGATGAAACCTTAATTCTCGTGCAACCTACAAATTGAACAGATAATTTGGGACGGAGAGAGTATAAGAGTCAAACTCAAAAGACTAATATATCCTCACAACTACTTGAAAATTGGAAGCATGAGTAGAAGAAAGTAAGAAGGGTAAAAATGGTAATGTTCATTTAATATTCATTGATATTGCAAATGTTAACATTATTTTAGAAAAAAATTAAAGCCTAAATGTTAACATTATTTTGGGATGGAGAGAGTATTAATAGGCAAATTGTAAGAATTCTTATAAACGAATAGTTTTGAGGACATTCTTTGACTTGTGGTCGTGAATGAAGTCGAACCCAGTAAATTTTTCATGACAAAAAAATTAATGATCATAAATTGGTTGTACTAAATCATCTTTCACACTCATTAAGAAAAGAGAAAAATAGCAGATTTCCATCATAATTTTTACCTATAAAAATCGTAAAAACCTTATCCCCTTCTCCAAAAAATAATATTTTTTCATTACATTTTTTCATATCAAATACTTCAACCTCTTTTCTTACAAAACAGATTTTTCCCTCAACTAGATTTTTATCTCAAAAAAATGGCACTTGAATGTCTGATGAAATTATTTTTACATTTCGATCACAATTTAGTGTACAAAGCTGGAGGAATCCCTCGTTTCGATGAACCTAGCGAGAGAACTATGGAACTCAAAGAAAAAAAATATTATTTTGACACATTTGCCACCGTATATGTCGGCGCAAATGAGTCGGTCGTTCCAATGTCAATGTCCGTTTAATAATGATTCGTCCATTTTTCATGCCAACCTACGACATGGTAATGTATGATGTCGTCAATCTGAACGACGAAAAAGATCTTGATCTTTTGTGGGGAATCCAAATGGATTTCAAACTATAAGGTATTCGCGATGGTGTCTTGTTTGAACCTGTCCAGAGAGACAGAAAATTATACCATTCCAACCACCAATATTTCTAGACAATCACATTTTGTATCGGACGGCTATTTTCCTGAATCTAATCCCAGTACTAGTTTTCCCAAACCGTCGAGTTACAAACATACAAATGTTCCTGCAGTGTCACATTTCACTAATGTGACACAGTTGGCATTATCAGATCCACCTTCATTACACAATTATGATGCTGTAATGGATTCATTGGGTCCGACATCAAACATTGACGGTATGCCGGAAATAGGAGACGATGGGAGAGATGATGGTGCTGAAGACCATGAGGACGATGATATCCCAGATGATCTAGAAACTATGGAGGAAAATGTACAACATCAAATTCCGCAAGATAACTGATACGCAAAATCTATACTAGCAAGTATACTAGGTCGATGTTGTAGTAGTCAAGGTCGATCCCACAGAGAATAATGATTAATTAACTCCTATGTAAATAATTCTACAATGATCAAAAGCAAGTAAAATAAATCTGACGGTTGATGATGATTTAATTAAATTAAATTAATTAACTAACATAAACAAATAACTTAAACAAGAAGTTTGATAAGAGAAAGATCTAAGGCACATGAATTCACAAAATTAACCAATATATTATCCTAACGATATGTTATTCTAGAGTGAGTTTCATTAATCGATCGATTTCCAATTATATCTAATAACCTCTTTCAAGGCTTATCAAACCTATTCTCATGAATAAACCAACTATATGTCTATGTTGATTTTAACCCATAAAAATGCATTAAACATATGAAATCATAAAGATCGCACAAACCATACAAGTATATGTCTATCTTGCATGCAATTCATGTTCAGATTATTTAACCTAATTAACAAGGACAGCTGTCGCAAATCTTCCAAGTTAATGTAAAGACAATTTGAGTGGTAGCTAATCACACAAAAGCATTAAGAACAATAATAAGAAATTAATTTCACAACACTCATCGAATAACAAAATCACAAGAATAATATATAAAATTAATCTAGCTACATCATGGCCTTAGAATAAATATTTAGCTCATACTAGAGAAAATTTCAATAACAAATTAAAACCTAGAATAATCTAATAATGACTTCCTTATTCCTAAGACTATTAAAGAGTATTTATAGCAATAGAAATCTCATAGCTTAGGTAATTGACATAGATCAAAACTCTCTTTCCTTTAAAGTAGTTGACATAAAATACAACTCTTCAATATTCTTTACAGTAGTTGTCATAAACCAAAACTCATCAACATCCTTTAAAGTAGCTGCCATATCTTCTCTTCTAGTATATGTAAAGATGTCTTTTCAATTCCAGCAGCTTCTTTCTTTTTCTGCAAGTTCATTTCACTTTTATCCTTCAAAAGACCGTTTTGCCCCTAAAAATGCAAACACAAGGAAGTGAGGATTGTACCATTCTGAACTCAAAACTCGATATGTAAATACTTTTTGAAGCTCAAAATTACTATTAAAGTAGAAGAAAATATAGATAAATTTACGAGTTATCAATAACCCTAAATCAAGGAATGACGAACCGGTCCAGGAGCCTGAACCTACAACACAAACCTCCGTTATTCCGGCTTGGGGTTTGTCAACATATGGCAACTATACTAATTTTTCTTGTTGGAACGATATGGGTTCTATGGAACCTGTTGTTGACATGACTTACAAGAACAAATCAATTGTGCGATTGAACCCTGATTTCTCGATCCTCTCTCAGGGAATGCAGTTTAAGGATAAGAGGGAGGCAATTTTAGCAGTTAATATATTTATGACCTGGTTGTCTTGAGGGAGTAGAGAAGGGACATGAGCAACACACAATGGTTCAATGGACAGTGTAGAAACTTCACAGATTTATGCCCATGCAGTTGGTATATTCGCGTTATCCATAGCATAATAGATGAAATGTGGAAGATTAGTAAACTTTCAGAAAACCACTACTGCAAAATGGATGAAAACAAAAAAATGCATCATGTCATCCAACTACATCGAGGTAAAAAATCTACACCTTGTTCAGGCTGATCCTGATATTTCTGTTAAACTAATTAGGGCTAAATGCGAAAATAAATTGTCTTTGACTTGTACATATTGTAAAGCTTGGTATGCCCGTCGGGATGCAATAGAAACACTGTTTGGTACTTGGAAGAGATTATAATCCGGGTACAGTAATAAAATGGCTTCACCAACCAAAACTCACTAACGATGGCCCAAATGTGTTCCGCTCCATGTTTTGGACATTTAAACCATTAGTGGGCGGTTGCAAGAGGTGCCGGCCTATAATTTCAATGGACGGTACCCATCTGAGAGGGAACTATAAAGGGTTACTTATGGTTGCAAGCACTTTAGATACTAACAATCAAATTTTACCCCTTGCATTTTCCTTGGTTGAATCAGAGGAAACGTTAACTTGGTCTTGGTTCCTTAGAAATCTCAGGGATCATGTTGTCGAAGATGCAGAAGTTTGCTTGATTAGTGACCATCATCTGGGAATCCTTAATGTGGTAGCTAATGTAGACGGTTGGCAACCACCAAAAGTAGTTCATCGATTTTACCTTGGGCATTATAGGTAAAATTTCCACACTCATGCTAAAAATAAAGAGCTGAAGGATCTTTTGTGGATTGCTGCTGCACAGAAGAATAAAATTAAGTGTGATCTTTATCTTGACACTATAAAACACAAGGATCAAAATGCATTTGACTGGTTGATGCAACACCCAAAAGAGTTGTGGACTTTGGCCTATGATGGGGGAAAGCGCTTCGGATGCATGACGACTAACATGTTTGAAGCGCTTAACAGTGTGTTGAAAAAGTCAAGGGCGCTGCAAACTTGTTCATTATTTCGACCTCCACAGGGAAGACGATAAAAACTGCAAACAATTATTCCCCTAAGAGAATATGGGATCAGTATCGGGCTCATGAAGAGAAAGCGACCAGACTGACTGATATCACAAAGACTTGGGAATCTATAGGGTTTGTCTCGGCAAAGAGGACCTGGTGAAGGGGGAAAACCTACGCAGTTAATTTATCAACATTTGAATGTAATTGTGATAAATGGTTAGCATATTCAACTCCCTGCACAAATGTCATTACAGTGTCCAAATCAGTCAGGGAAGATTGTTCCAAGTATATCCACACTGTTTATTCTCTAGAGTACTACAGGAATACCTACCAGTCCATTTTACCTCATGTACTTGATGAGACATATTGGAAGCCAGCTCCTTTCAATTTGATCCATTACCCTCCAAATATGAAAGGTACAATGGTGGGACGCCCTCAAACCTAAATATTGTGAATGTCTATTGACACGGAGAACCAGGGACAGGCCAGACAAAAGAAATGTGGAAGCTGTCACTAAACTGGTCACAATCGGAAAACTTGCCCAAACAATAGGATTCATAATTAATTGTATTTAAATTGTTTAGCATTCTTATCTTTAACAATAGGATCATCATTTTGTGTGCTTTCCAATGCAACATATAAGTGGTTATCTAGGTAAAAGGAGATGGGAAAATAGTGATTTCCATAAGTTTAGACATGGTTCGACTTAACTAGGCTATCAAAACAGTTTTGAGCCTAGGGCATAATATGGTAAATAGTCGGGGTCATTCCCATTGGTTGATTTTACTTTAATTATGGGTGATAAGCCAAAGCTTACTTATAACTATCGTAAAATTATTTTCTCCACTATTTATGAAGTGCCGAAATTGAAAGTTTCAGCTAAAAAACCTAATTAATGACTTTGCAAATAATTTTTAATGTAGATAATGACAACCAACACTTCACACAATTCATTGCGATCTGATCTTGAAAAAGAAAAGCTAAGTGGGTCCAATTTCCTTGATTGGGCCCGCAACTTAAGGATTGTCCTTAAGTAGGAAAAAAAGTTGTATGTTCTCGACACATATATTCCTGAACAGCCTGCAAACAACGCCCCTAGAGTTGAGAAAGATTTTTGGAAGAAGCATTGTGATTACTCTAACGATGTGACTTGTCTCATGTAAGCAACAATTAGCTCTAAGATTCAAAAACAGTTTGAAGAGGTTGAGGCTTTCTAGATGATGTTCCAAGAGAAAACCCGTCAAGAAAGGTTCCTCGCCACAAAGGCGTTGAACAGCTGCAAGATGGCCCCTGGTACCTCTGTGAGTACACATTTTCTCAAGATGAAGAGCTATCTTGACCAACTTGAGAAACTTGGGGCTCACGTAGCTCATGACATGGCCACATATATGATCTTGGGCTCACTACCACATGAGCATGACCAATTTGTCATAAAATTCAACATGCATGCCATGGAGAAGTCCATACATGAGATACACGGGATGCTCAAACAGGCTGAACTGAACATTAAGAAGACCCCTGAAGTCTTAATGGTTCAAAAAGGAAATTTCAAGAAGAACAAAGGAATGGGAAAGCCCATGGTCAAGAAGGTTAAAGGAAATAAAAAGCCCAAACCCAAATCCAAGGCCAAGGCACCTAAGGAAGAGCTTTGCTTCCATTGCAATGAACCATGTTATTGGAAAGGGAACTGCAAGCTCTACTTGGAAAAGAAGAAAAAGGAGAAAGCCATTTTGACTGTCTCTCCAGGTATTTATGTTATTGAGATTAACATGTCTGCTTCTACTTCATGGGTATCAGATACCGGTTGTCGATCTCACATTCGTGCAAATGTGCAGCGGTTCAAAAGGAGTAGATCACTGGCAAAAGGAGAAGTGAATCTGAGAGTAGCGAATGGAGCGAGAGTTGTTGCACCAGCTACAGGGGCATTTAATTTAGTTTTGCCAAGTGACCTTATCATTGAACTGAATAATTGTCTTTATGTTCCAACTTTGAGTATGAATATTATTTCAGTTTCTTGTTTGGATATTCATGGTTTCGAAATAAATATTAAGAATAAAATTTGTACCCTTCGTAAAGATGGTATCTATTATGGAGATGCCCCTTTGATGAATGTGCTTTATATTCTTAACCTCGATGAATCCATTAATAGACCCATCTATAACATAAATACAAAGAGGTTTAAATCAAACGACTTAAACCAAACCTACTTTTGGCATTGTCGTTTGGGCCACATCAACGATAAACGCATATCAAAACTTCATCAAGATGGGATTTTGACATCATTGACTTAGAGTCTTATGAGATATGTGATTTTTGTTTGTTAGGAAAATTGACTAAAGCTCCCTTTACTGGACAAAGTGAGAGAGCTTCCGATTTATTGGGCCTCATACATACAGATGTATGTGGACCAATAAATACAAGTGCTAGAGGAGGGTTTTAGTACTTCATCACATTCACAGGTGATTTTAGTAGATTTGGCTATGTCTGTCTAATGAAACATAAATCAGAATTTTTTAGAAGATTAAAAAAATTCCAAAATGTTGTACGTTTTATAGTGTTAGTAGTGCCCTAGGACCATTAGTGGTATGGATCACAGTGTTAGTAGTGCCCTAGGGCCATTAGCATATGTTGTACATTTTATATATTTTGAGCATGTCATTTGAATAGTTAATTTTTCTTTTGAACATCAAATATGTGATTTGATAGTAAAACTCATTAGCTTATGCAATGACTATTCTGATTGTCTCTAGTTTTATGTAATGTTCTATGCAATGAAATAAAAGTAGTATGATGTTTGATTGAAAATTATGTTTTACTGATCATGTGTAATGGATACAAATCATATCATAAATACAATATATTGGGATATATTGTATCGGATGTGATCCGTTAGAGAAGTAATAAATACTTCATGGTTCTTTAGTCATAAGTATTACTTCCTCGATACTATTTAGAATTCTTAGAACTTATGTATCCATCGTTTCCAGCATGAATTAAGCTACGTTTTGACTCTGTCAGGCGTTACTTTTAATCGAGTAATTAATGCGACTGATGATCGGATGTAGTATCCTATCATGGCTTGAATGTGAGAGGCATTGTAAGGGATTTGTCCTTCTCTTATTAGAAAGAGATATTTGTGGTGCCCTCGATAGGGAAGACTGTTTAAATGCATGGTCGTGCTCAAATGTATTTAATAAAGTGGTTATTAAATACTATTTGTTGAAATAGTCTACCTGGAGATTGAGCTTAAATACAATTAAGCTTTATAAGGTTAACAACCACCATGCCTTGTGCTTAATTTGGATATCGCGAGAGAAAGTGATTGAATAGTAGATTGATATTAGGTTCCACCATACATTCATTCACTCTGGGTAGTCACAATGTTCTGCTAGGGACCGCTTGTGATTTATGAACACATACTACTACTAAGTGTGTTTTCATTGCCATTGTGATGTGAACCTACAGGGTCACACGCATAGACGAGTTAACTAGCTTCATGTCCAGATTCAATGAATCTAGAATGTGTCTAGGTTCATTGTATCTGGCATTTATTTTTTTGAGAATAATAAAAACGTTATTATTCGAATTAGAGATTAAGGATGTGCATTTTCGGTATTTGGCTTTTGCTGGGATTACGTGGGAGTTATTATACGATAAAAACTCCCACTACCAAAAGAGGTTGTGATAACGTGAGAGCTAGTTTTCGGAACAAGCTCTCATGCTAAGGTGAAACTATCAATAGCCACAAAAGACCTATTACCCGAAATTAGATTTCTGCCTCCTTTCTCTCTAGATTTCCAAAACTCAGAAAACGAAAAGCCAGCAGTCGCTGCTCGTTTCGCCGCGTGGATACCGGTAGAGAGTAATTTCGCAAGGGAGGGCTTTTGGTGTTGGCAGCTAAGCACCCGAAATCATAAACCATTAACGATAAACGTTAGCCTTTTCGTCAAATTTTCAATCCCATAGTATGAGCGGATCCTTCAGGGGAGGATTCTTGGGTGTTTAGAACGAGTTTCTGCCCATTAATCCCTTCACATAATGAGCATTTAAGTACATAATATCATTACTTATTGTGTTTAAATACAGATTATGAATTGCTTGTGTATATGATTAACTTTTAACACAATAGTTTTACATTGCGATTATTACTTATGTAATATTTTTTAGTTGTATATTGTATATGTAATATTCTTTAGTTGTAATTGAATATGGCATTTAATGTACAAATCATACATCAATAGGTATTATATGTATTCATTATAATATTGGGTATTAAGTGAACTGCTATATTTTTTTTCTCTCATTTGTTTACAACGATACATCATAATTACATCATTTTAACTTCAATTTTGAAAAACATAACTGAATTGGATATGAAGCATATTAACATGTGCATAGAGTTATATTGCAATATCACATATTATAACTTATTATTTAGTTATTTCAATATTCTTACATTCATTGCTTACTATTTTGCAACGTGTGTATTATGAACTGTATTAACGTGCTAGCTATGTTTAACCTGGTTTTAGTACCTTTAATTATGTTAGTTGATGACATGACCTTTACTACTTTTTGTATCCATGTATCTACCTCTTGTGATATGTGTAAATTGAGATAGGATGCGTATAGGATTGTATTAGCATGGTAGTTGATTGTTATTGTGTTACCAGAGTGGCGCAACTGAAGCGTGGTGGTAACTTGTACAATTGTGTTAATATGTATACTGTTTGTGTGTTATTTGTATATGGCGTCATATTTTCTTTTGGTATTTCATAAATTGTCATATAGTACCATAATTCTCTTTTGAAGGCCTATAGAGCCATTGCATCTAATGAGAGTTTTAGTATCCATGTTTTGCAAAGGGTGCAAGTTTTGAGGATGAAACTTTCGTAAAGGGGAAGTATGTGATACCCGGGACTTTTGCTTACGTGTTTCGCATGTCTTGATTAAACATGGTTAACTTTTCGAATCCATTCTAAAAATAATTCGGGATCGTTTGTACCTTCGAAAGAGGGAATCTTGGTCTTGATTGCACCAAGACTGTTGTCATTACGCTAAATTTGGTCCCCTCTTCTTGGCTAAAAAAATTGATTGTTGATCACCCGATTTTGTGGATTTGTTCTCGGAATTGGATTGTTTCTAGGCGGCTCAATTGCATCAACATAATGATCATCACTTTCGGCATCATCCCCGACAATTCTCTACTGATTTGAAACTCTACGAAGTTTCATCTCTTCTACCATCTCATCCATTCTTTGTTGCATTCGGAGCATCGTCTTTTGCATCGCCTCTTTAAAAAAGCTTATCTTCTTCATATATTTCGGCTTGCTTAGATGGACTTGCTTGAGAAGACATGTTATACTTTCAAGAAAACACACAAACTGTTAGATATCAAAGAAAATTCTCTATTTTTCCAACACTACTCTAGATGAATTAAAAGGTTCCTACTTGTTGCGTTGATACAAAGCTGAAAAATAATGGAAAGATATCCTATCTTTGACCTACACGAAAAGCTTAAAGAAAGAAAAGAAGAGTAATCTTGAAAAATTCTAGACCTAATCAAGAAAATAGATACTTTCTAAAGGTATTCTTTTGTGTTTAGGAAGAGCAATTCTCAATCTTTACTTTCTTGATTTTCTTGACTTCTTTCTTTTTCTTTTTCTTTTGTTGTAGACTTACCCTTCTCTTGGCCGCATGGTATCAAAGAATCCTTTGAAACTAACTTGTTGATACGGTAACTCAAAGATGAATGAATTCTATAAAGAACTTAAATTCACAAGTAGCTAAGGAATAACCTTACCAAAATAGCATATATCTAACATATCTTATAGTGGTGGCCGAAAACACTCTTAAATAGAGTAGGATTTCAGCTCAATTGAACCAAAAGAAAGAGTCCTTGAAGAATTAGGATTCTTCAATAACAAACTCGCTATCAAGTAAAACACTATCCAAGATAATGGACAACATGTCCTATTATTATGCGGCCAACATGGCTACAAATAGTAAATAGAAAGTTGAAAATATAATTAAAGTCTAGAATAGACTTTAATATACAAAAAGACTAAAATGCCCTTCTTAACGATAACCATGCTCGTAATGTCTAACAATGTGTATTTCCGTTGTGTCATATGAGTGGAACATGGTGCTCGTAGCACATTCCGATGTATTAGTGTTAGGATGTGAAGAGTATGGTTATTGGCTTACTTCCTATTGTTTTGATCTTGCTTGTTATGTGGTTTCTGTCTAAAATGTGTCAATTTAGGGCCGGATCAGAAACATATCGCCCGGGGTAAAATATTGGGACCAGCTAGATGACTGAACTGCTTATTTTGGTCACCGAGGTGGAAATCACCTCAACTTGGGTTGGCTCGGATGACCTCTGGTCAACCGAACTATGCTAACAATCGTCCGGACTTTGGGTCCATCTTTCTCCCCCAATCTCGAACGGCCTCCGGTCGACCGGACTCCCTGCCCAAGTCTTCCAAAGGGTCATTTAGGTCTGTTTTACGTTCTGTTCTGTTTCGTGTTTAAGCCAAGTGTATTATGGGTTCTGTACAATGGATTTAAAGTGTTGTGTCATGCTTTTAAGTCCGATTTGTGTCAAGTTTGGTTTCAAACGGTTTTGGGATACGAGAAACTTTTGGACTCTTAACTGATGCTTCATCCCAAGGGTCGTTTATGTTGGAGTTTACATTTGATATAAGTGTTCAATTAGATTGGGCGGGCTCAATTGGATTGGGCAGATTAATAATGGGGAGAGAAAGTGGGGATGTGGAGTTAGTGGGTGGTTCCACTAATAACACATGATGAATTGTTCACCAATCTCACAATTCACTTCATTCTCAACACTCCAGCCGAGAGCAACAAAGAAAATTCTATGAATTTTTCTATCTCTCTAACACACTTTCTAGAACACCAAAGTGAAGAAAAATCGTTTTTCATGTCTCTACTTTTTTCGGGTTTTGTTTTGTCTATTATATATCACCGAAGCTCCTGAAGATAGTCTTCAACGTTTGAGTACTCGCGACTAGCATCAGAGGCTCGACGGACAAGCAATAGGTTGATTGTGTGGATACCGGTAGAGACGGGAGTTTGACACGCTGCAGTTGGTGATTCAAAGCAGAAAAATTCGGGCAGAATTTTAGCTCTTTCGGTTAACATATAAAGGTAATATTGTTAGTAGTGTGCCCTATGACCATTAGCATATGTTGAACGTTTTATTTCTTTTGAGCATGTCTCTGAATAGTTAATTTTGCTTTTGAACATCAAATGTGTGATTTGATAGTAAAACTCATTAGCTTATGCAATTACTATTCTAGTTGTCCCTATACTGATCATGTGTAATGGATACAAATCATATCATAGATGCAATATATAGGGAGACATTGTATTGGACGTGATCCGTTAGAGAAGTAATACTTCATGGTCCTTAGTTATAAGTATTACTTCCTCAATACTATTTTAGAATCCTTAGACCTTATGTCTCCATTGATTCTAGCATGAATGGAGCCAAGTTTTGACTCAGTCGGACGTTGCTTTTAATCGAGTAATAAATACGAATGATGATCGGATGTAGCGTCCTATCATGGCTTGAATGTGAGAGGCATTGTTAGGAATTTGTCCCTCTCTATTATTAGAGAGAGATATCCATGGGCCCCTCGATAGGGAAGATTGTCTAAATTCATGGCCGTGCTCAAATGTATTTGATAAAGTGGTTATTAAATACTATTTGTTGGAACAGTCTACCTGGAGATCGAGCATAAATACAATTAAGCTTAATAAGGGTGAAGACTACCATGCCTTATGCTTAATTAGGATATCGCGAGACAAAGGGATTAAATAGTGGATTGATATTAGGTTCCACCGTAAATTCATTCAATTTGGGTACTCACAATGTCCTGCTAGGGACCGCTTGTGATTTATGAACACATACTACTACTAAGTGTGTTTTCATTGCCATTGTGATATGAACCTACAGGGTCACACACATAAACGAGCTAACGAGCTTCATGTCCAGATTCAATGAATCTAGAATGTGTCTGGTTCATTGTATCTGACATTTATTTTCTGAGAATAATAAAGTTGTTATTATTTCGAATTAGAGAGAATGAGGTGTATTTTTGTATAGCTGGGAATACGTGGGAATTATTATCCGATAAAGACTCCCACTACCAGCAGAAGTATAGGGGAGCCGGGAGAGGTGGTAAGGACGTGGGAGTTGTTTTTGAAACAACTTCTCACACCCTATATAAACCTCTCTTGGCCGAAACCCAAGGGGTCAGTTTTTCCAGCCGCAAAATTACCAAAACCAAGAAATCGGATTTCTTGCTTTTCTGTCTCTCCTTTTCTCTCTAATTACCGAAACTCAGAAAATCAGAAGAACTAGCACTCGTTGATCTTTTCGTCGCGTGGATACCGGTAGAGAGTAATTCCACAATGGAGGACTCAAGGTGGTTGCAACCGAGAGCCAAAGACAGAACATTTTCACTCAAGAAACAGATTCTTGAACCAAGAAACGTAAGTCTTTTCTTGTATTTTTCGATTCGTTTTTGTATGAGAAGATCCTTTAGGGGAGGACTCATGGGTGTTTAGAACAAGTTTCTGCCCCATGAATCCCTTCAAATATTCTTATTCATAAGGTACTGGTTCTCTCTCGTGAAAAGATCCTATAAAGTAACAAAAACCCATTTTATTTTAGCTGCTATTTTGTGGGGATTCCGAATTTCTTCCTTTCAATTTGATCCTTACTGGGCCTTCGCGGCTCTTCATTTTTCTTTTCTTTTCTTGCAGATGATGATGTAGCTTATTTGTTCTATGATGATAATGATTGGGAGGGGGTATTATGATGAGTGACTTACAATGAACTTGTAATAGATTAACACTTACTAATTAACATTGAGTATCTCTACCTTATATCATGTAGAACTTATTTATCGTTTAGTACTTCTTTTATTCAGTTGTACCACTTTTGAACCTTAAACTTATGTAATGAAGTATTCCTTTTTTAGTAACTCTTTATGTGGGTTCGGTGCCTCATTGGATGATGAGACACTGTTAGGTCATCACCCGGGTACGAGGTGTGACACTACCACTGCATGCCCATTCCAGAGGTGAATTCTAAGGGCTAAAGCATGAATAGAGATGTCAGCTTTCCAGGCATTAAGGATTTGTCTTCCAAATATGGAATTATACTTGGTGTGTGCCATAACCACGTAGAAAGGCATATTTTCTGGGTAGTCCTCTCAGTTTCGTATGATAATGGGTAAGCGGATGCACCCGATTATGCGAATGACTTTGTTTGTTAAGCCTACTATGTTTTGGTCACAATGGATCATACCGTTGTGTGGTATGACTAGTCTATTGAAGGCCTCCTAGAAGAGGATGTTGACAGAGCTCCATGTGTCAATCAAAACATCTTGTACCAATGATTGTTGTTATGACCAGAGAATCCTCTTTGTTTATAGGGCCCAACATGTATCCTGGGGCAGGAACACATTCTACCATGTTTACTATCCTTGTGGCCTCGAGTCCCGGGGGATCTCTCTTGTACCTCGGGTTATGTCGTGAATTCTTTGAGTTGACCCATTCGGATAGCCTGTTCAATCTCGTGTTTAAGCTCCACACACTGCTATGTTTCGTTCCCATGATCTTTGTGAAAATTACGATACCTATTATAGTTTCTCTTTTCAGGGAGCATCTTCATTATGTTGGGCAGTGCCAGAATTCCGAGTATTTCTACCTGGTGTAGAATTTGGACTCGAGAAACCTTCATAGGGTTTCAGTCATGGCCTACGATTAACTGCTCTAATTCTTCTTCTAGAAGAATTGATCTCGAGGCCTTCCTTTGGATTAACCTGCCTCTTGTTGTGTTCCATATGGAGTGTGGAGTTGGTCTTGTTTATTTTGCTAAGTTCGAGTTTTCTCGAAAGCCCAAACTCTTCCCCTCGGAAAAACATATTGGCCATCAAGAATATAACGGGTATGTCTACAAGATTTTCCTCTGTGATTTTCGATGCAAAGACCATGTTTCTCAACCCGCACTTCTAAGCCTGTATGAATTCAACATGCGTGACATTATTCACTTCTAGAGACATTTTATTGAAGCGCTTAGTGTTTTCCAGAATTGTTTCGTCATTTCCTTGTTCAATTGTGTGCAAATGATTAGTTGAATGTGTGAATTATTGTTTTCTACAAAATTGGTCCAAGACTACTCGTTGCAATTGTGCGAAGTTGTGAATCCTACGATTTATGAGTGCAGCGAACTATCTCCTGCATGAGCCCTTCTACGACTAAAGGGAATAACTTGCACAAAATCCAATCATATGGCTGGATGGATGTACATAGTTGCCTTGTATGTGTCCAGGTGGTTGTGGGGATTAGTTGTGCCATCATATTTTTTCACTTAAATCTTTCGGAATTCCCGTGGGATTTCTATGGCTTGTAATACCTCGGATAAAGGATTATGCTATATGGAGTTTTAAAGGTTCCGACTATAGTGGTAAATTGGTTTGCTAGCAGGAAAGCTTTGTAAGATATCGTAATTACTAATTAGGGTCGTCATGGCGCAGGGGTGTAACCATTGGTCCCTTCTTTGGGTGGTACGTATTAGGAAAGGGATGTTCGGGGTCGTGGATACTTAGGGTGGCAGACGATGATGGGTCCCGGGTGATGGATTTGGACTCGGGTTCATGGCTATTGTCTCCTACAAGTGTTGGAAAGTTCCCTTATTAATGGTGACTATGTCATCGTCTTTCCAATAATTAGTGGACGTCCCCTTGTCTGTCCGAGGAAGAGAAACCATAGGTGTGTATTCCCTGGTTCGAGAACTGCGCATCCTCCAAACGCTTTCTATCTCCCTTGTGTGGCATGTTGTTTTCTGTGAGGTGTTTGTAAGTTGTTTCGAGCACAACCACGGTGGGAGCCAAATGATGCGTCCTGGACAAAGGGGTACATTCATCTGCGCTACAGTACTAACCCGAGCTAAAAGACTCTATGGGAAAGAGAGTGAAACCCGCAAAGACAAATACAATCAAAGGTGGTGGAGATATTCTCAACTACTCTCCGATGTTTAAATTAGTTTTTGGGAGAGAAAGGGACACAAAGAAAATGCTCAATGTCGAGAAGGCAAATTATCATATGGGAAAATTAGCTGATTTAGTCACACAATATTTTACAACTTGTAACTTAGATCCTTTTTCTCTTTTTTATATTTTTTAAATCCATAATCATATTATGATTCACAACTTAGGTCCTTCTGTCAATTTTTCTGGTAGTCAATGGTTAGTCAACTTTTATGCAGAGGAATTTTTGGCAGTTCACTTAAGTTAACCCGTCCCCTACCTCTGACCCCCACTGCCCCTTCCTTCATCATCCTCCTCTAGAACCCTATCTCATTGTCTTCATCTTCTTCTTCTTCTTCTTGTTCTTCCTCCAAAAATGTCATTCCAATAAAAATTCCAAGAAGTTTTAAAAAACCCATCTCATGATTTAAAACTTCTTGGAATTTTTATTGGAATGACATTTTTGGAGGAAGAACTAGAAAAGGAAGATGAAGAAAATGAGAGAGGGTTCTAGAGGAGGAGGGAGGAAGGGGCAGTGGGGGGTTAGAGACATGGAAGGGGTGAATTTAAGTGAACTACCAAAAAATGGCCCTTCTCAAAAGTTGAGTACAAGAAAAATTGACAGAAGGATCTAAGTTGTGAACCATAATATGATTATGGATGTAAAAAGTAAAAAAAAAAAAAAAAAGGAAAAAAGGGGTATAAGTTACAACTCGTAAAATTTTGTGTGACTAAATCTGTTAAGTTGCCTATCAGATCATAAAAGCATTTAAAGATACTTGTTATTTATACGATGTCAAATCCCAAGGATATAGCAATTGCCCATTCAATTAGGATTTTACTTACCTTGAGTCTTCGTATTGGAAAATGTTTAGGAAACACAGTCCCATATGGAATCAACCACTTTAATAATTGACTAAACCGGATGAATTTATTCCCAAAAGTTAACTTACTTCATTGTGAGCCAACCCGAGTTAGGAGCAAACCGAGGCCCCAAGACCTATCAACACAAAATAAAAATAAAATAAACTAGAAATTTTATTAAATTATGCCTTTTATTTCGTGTAAATTTCTGCTGCCAAATTAAAATACATCTGTACAGAATCAGTAAATAGATATCCTTCATTGAATCAATCAAAGCACGCAGAGGAAAACCGCAGAAACAGAACAACTTGCCCCCCACGATGATGGGCCCATTAACTTCCGATAATGCATTTTTCATTATATTTGGGAATTTCTCTGCTGTTTTCAGGAATCAGAAATTTCCATTTGAAATAAAACAATCAGATCCTGTTAATACCTATGGGACCCACCATATGCCAATCCCCTCATGATCAATTGATCATTTGAGATTTCCTTTTGTCTTTTTTTTCTACCCATAGATATTGCTTTTGAAATAGAAAATCGTTTTTATAATTTCTCAAAGAATCTATTGACTAAAGCTGAGAAATTATGGTCACAAGTTGTAATTGAATATTTGTTGGTAATTTTATGATTTATCACTCGGTCAATATAGGATGGATTTTTTAATTAGAAACTAATGAAGGATTCAGAATATATGCAGGATTCAGAAATTTTTTCTAGTCATGTTTTATTTGAACAAAAATAAGTTGCTTAGGTCTCACACCATCTCTCTCGCAATCCATGAGCATGGGCAACAAGGGAAGCTCTTTTTAAACATCTTGATTGAAAACAATAAGATCATGAATTATCAAATGTCTTATAGATTGTTTTGGAAAAATGTAAAAAAACTAAGAGGGATTTAGAAAAATTGCATGTAAAAAGGATCCTCCGGGAAGGATCGAAAGGACGCCCCGATCTGGAAAGATCAGGGATAAATCTTGCCTCCTCAAATTTAAAACTCGAAGAAAGATATCTAAGAAGAAATCCATCATGATTTGCAGCCAAAAGAATGATGAAAACACAAAAAAAAATGAGAAAAAAATGTAAAGTTTGGTCAAGATTTGGATGGAAAGAACATAAGATGAACGGAGAATAATCAGGAAGAAGAGAGAAGAGAGAGCAAATGAGTGATAGATATAGAAAGTCCCAACACTTAATCTTTCGCTAACTCAATTGATATGAATAACCTAATCATCACAACAACAACAAAGCCTTAATCCCAAGTAATTGGGTTTGGCTATATGAATCAATATAAAATTTCAGTGTGATCATTCGTATGAATACATTCACTCCACTTCCTTCTATCAAACACCATACCCTCATCCAAGTCTAACAAATACATATCATTTTTTATGACTTCGGTTCAAACCTTCTTTGGTTTCCCCTACCTCTTACAACCTCATTCCTCCATCCTTCAAGTTTCTGAACCGGGCATCACTCGGTCTTCTTTTTATGTGTCCAAACCACCTTAAGCAATTTTCCCTCATTTTTTCTTCAATAGGTGTAACTCCTATTTCGCACCTATTTATAACCTAATCATTATATGAATAATTCGGAGCAATCTTAATATCTTAATTGGACATTTCTGTCAATTGATACATTTCTATTAGTGATATGAATAATTTTTTTAATTCGGTGCGATCTTAATATCTTAAACATTTCCATCACTAATAAGAAGTACTTAGTTGAAGTTGCAAAATGTAGCTAAGCAGAAATTTGTCTTCTAACAGACATATTACTCAAATTTGGGAATCAAAACAGCAAACTCTAAAAAATTTGTTAATGTGTGTGATCAATAACAAACAAGAATTGAGGTAACCACCCCATGCTCTACATGTCCTCTTGATGCATAAAACATTATCCAACTCTAGATCTAGTGTAGACAGAGATCCTTCAAAGGATTTTTCATTCTTTACTTCTTCAAGCTTTGTAAAATTATAATTTCAATACATTAATTAAAATATTGATTCATTAAATCTTCTACAAAGTCATATACTTTTCATTGATTCTATATATCTACATACATAGAGAAAACTTCAATCATAATCTCGGAAGTCTAGGAATCAAAAGTTTTGAAGTTGATAGCCATTGAATAAGAACACTCATCTCTTCTCCTGACTTCCTTATTGAAAGCAACGTTTCAATTGTAGCGTGACAACCAAAAAACTGAAACGATTAGAAGCGTAATTAATTGAAAAAAGGAAGAAGATTAGAAACTTGTTTTATGGAGTAATAGATTACAAATTCGATTCACATTCCATTTGTAAGGTATTAAGGAAGAGAAAAAAAATTGATTGATGGGTCTTTTATTTATTGGTCAACATTGATTCTCTTCCACTGGATTTGAATGTCTCATTTTGATTTGAGCTAAAATTTAAATTTTATTTTTTACCTAAGATACAATTGAAATTTACATTAAAATTTTAGCCAAATTTAGAAGCGAGACATTCAATTTTGGACATCTCAACAAGGTAAATGAGATATTCAATTCGGATGGAGGGAGTATAAACTTTCCAGCATTTTTTATTTTGAAAAGAATGAATGAAAGAGAAAGAGATGGCTTAACTGTTCTATTTTATTAACTTCAAGAGTCAATTGTGGCCAGCGACGGACGCAGGTAGGAGCCACTGGGGTCATTTGACCCCAGTGAAAAAAAAAAAAAAAAATTTTTTAAAGTATATATGATATATTTTACTCAATTTAGATAATAAATGACCCCACACAAAAAAATTTAATGACCCCACTAATAAATTCTCAAAATTTTGATCGAACGAGATAGGAATCAGTTCCACACGTACTTCGAACAATTCTCGTTCCGCACCTGGAGAGCAGTGGTAGTTAACCATTCTTATTGTTTCAGAAGATATTTAACAATGAGACTTTTAAATATTAGTAAAGATTTAAAAATACTTTTTGTTTCTAATCTTTTAGAAGATATTTAACAAGTTGCTCTAAAAAAAAATAGTCTTGTCTTTCAGCTCTCAAGTCTCAATTCTTTCCCGCTTCGCGGGGATATTTAACGAGTTACTCTCAATAAAAAATAATCTTGTCTCTCAGCTCTCAAGTCTCAATTCTTTCAGCTCATGAGATATTTAACAAGTTGCTCTAATTACAAAATAGTCTTGTCTCTCAGCTCTCAAGTCTCAATTTCTTCCCGCTCCGCGGGATATTTAACGATTTGCTCTCAATAAAAAAAATAGTCTTGTCTCTCAGTTTCTCAAGTCTCGATTCCTTCCAGCCATGAGATATTTAACAAGTTGCTCTCAACTTGGGGAGGGAGTGCTGAACTTGATAAAATACTCCAAATTACATATAAAATTTACTAAAATTTACCATATGTAGTAGTATTTTTAAAAAATTTTAAGCATGCACTAGAATCGTCCCCTGACCCGCCCATCGATCTCAAGTCACTGGATCCGTCACTGATTGTGGCTAATACATTTGGGATTGTTCAAGACATGGACCATTATGATCAGCGAGGGGACTAGCCTTGTACAATTTGCAGAACTAACATCTCTGGAATTATTAAGGCCGGGGACCATCCTATTTTAATTTGATTCCCATTAGAGAAACCTCATAATTATTATGCAGTGGTTTGCAAGTGTCAAAGCCCACACATTGATCTTGGTCCAAATCTAGGAATTCATTTTCTCGCTTTTTGCACCTTCACCCTTCTCTTCTTTCGACCACGACATTAATAAGTTTCTTTTTTCGCATTTTTTTCCATCAAATTTTAAGACATAGAGGCGAGATTATTTGCTGATTTACTTGTTGTTTTCTTCTCTGTTGAAGGGTTATGGATAATCGAATTAGTTCTGGGCCCATTCTCGAGTTTCTACATCTTTCTATGCAAATTTTAAATTGTTAATTCGCCAATGTCTTCTGAATTGTTTTGTGAGGAAGAGGTTGAAACTGATTCACATTTGGCTCCGCAGTTCAAGGATATAGATAAAATATTGCGGAGAAGACAGTCTTAATTTTGTTTGTTTATTTGATTATTTTTATTATTATTAGTGTTTCTTATGCACTAAGCTCTGATACAATCCAAGATATCAAAAGGAATACGAAGTTCGGCGCGAATAAAGTCAAGGGAGCATTAGAAGGATTTGTGTTAATTGGAGTTCAAAGGCAACCAATATAGAAGAGAATGAGCTGAAAGAATTTAATTTGATGTTTGAGTGTGGAGATCACTTAAAGAATGAAAGCATGGAAGAAATTGAGAAAGAGTTTCAGCAGGACCGGCCACAAATCAGGTACTTAACATATTTCATAGAAGAGTCGTGAAAAAAGGCAGAAGGTTTCAAGAGACTACTTTGTTAAAGCGGGCCCCACTTTGTTAGAAGAATTATGGATGTAAAAAAGGAGCCAAGGAGAAACAGGCCCCCGCTCTAAAGCAGGGGCATGATTTAATTTGGCTGATGAAACTGCTACTTATATTTTTGTTTAGTTTTAATTTTTTTATTGCACTCTAGTCCTTATGAGCCATAACTCTATATAAGGCTCTTTTATGTAACCTTAAGACATATTTGATTATTTATAAAAAATATTATTAATTTTTCTCTGTGTGGGGAATTCATTCTTTAGTTCTGGATAGAACTATGAATATTCATAGTGAATGATTGATCATCCTCTAAGTGTATTCACATAGGGTCTTATACTGTTTTGCCTGATATCCAACTGATGGTCTATGTTTCCTTGATACATGGGTTTGAGGGATCATCAAACTTGTGAATTGGATGATCCGAAATTTGATTCAACTGTTTGAGGGTTCGCATAATATTGGTATCAGAGCTTGTGCAGTTCTTTGGTCTTATTAAAAAAAACTTAGTAAAACAAATAAATATGTTCTTATTCTTATTCCAAGGGAAAAAACTATATATATACACAAACAGTTCTTTGTTTTTTGTTCAAAGAGGGCAGATATTTGTTGTGCTTGGAATCCGAATGGTTATTGTTAAGTATGACTATTGTTTTAATGTCCATATTTGTTAAAGTCTAGAAATTCTATTGAAGAGATCGATTTTTGAGAAATTAGGTGTATACATTATTTGGGTGATTAATTTTGCTTGTCCTGGTTCTTTCCAGAGCTTATAAAGCCAATTAGATGGGTAAAAGGAAGATGGTGAAACTATTTTCAGAAAAAGCCTACAAAAGAGAGTAAACACAAGATGAGTGAAATCTAGTTGTGAGTAAACACGTGAGATTGTGTGTGGTGAGGAAATTATTTTATTACTAACTTTTTTCTTGCGGGCTTAATTATGTCACATGAATATTACGAAAGTTCCATGAATGTGAAGGAAATTTGATGACTTCATTGGAACAACTTCAAAGACAGCTCACTTTCATGAATGGTAGATTGGATCGTTTACAAACTGTAGATCTCAATAGGAATCCAAATCCTAGAAGGTTTGTGGAAATGAGTAATGAAAGATTGGAGAATGAATTTGTTGATAGAAATATTCATGGAAATTTTGATACAAAATGGGTGGAAAAGAATTTGGAGAATAAGAAAGTTTGAATGTTGTTTTAAAGTAATTGAGAAACCAAATGAGTATCTAGAGTGGGAAAAGAAAGTTGAATCCATCTTTAATAGCTGTAAAGATAAGAAGTTGTGGAAGGCACTCTATGGATTTGATATATGCGCTAATGTATGGTGGAGTAGATTAGAAGCAAGTAGGAAAAAGAATGCAGATAAGCCAGTAAAAACATTGAGGAATGGAAAGCATTGATGAGGCAAAAGTTATTAAAAGCAAGTGTGATGACTACTTTGTGTTTTTCTTCAAGGAGGATAAATTATTTGTGCTTATTTGGCTTACTTGTGATTATTATATTGTAATTGACTTCTTTAATTGTGGAGTGCTTGTTGGGAGAAGATATGTTTTGATTAATTCTCCTTTATATAGCTTGTATGATCATATACATCATTTGCTGGATTTCTTTGGATGTTTCGATTCTTAGAGGATTCTAGGAGGATATTTTGAAATGAGAAGAGGTAGAGATTATTCCAAAAGTTTCTTTTGATGCAATCATGTCACGATCTTATACATGTCATCGAGTGAAGTCAAGTAGAATTTATGAAATTTTATTCACATATGATTGCTGATTGCTTAGATCCAATAAACTCTTTAGAATTAATGCCTTTTCTTTTTTTCAACTCTCATGTTAACTCATTTGTATCAATATTTCTTACTTGTAAAAAAAGGAATTAATTGTGTGAATCCATCGCATGCCCGTTATTTTCAAACTTTGGAGTGTCATATTGTTGAAAAATTTATGGTTCCTGAATTTGTTAACGTTATGCTTCATTTTGAAAGGAACTTCAAGCATTTTAGGGTCAAGATAAATAAAAGGCAGAAAGAAAAAGATTGTACTTGATCGCGGAGATTGGATATTTCAACGATTTGATGAGGATGATTATGAATTTATTTATCTTGTGATGTTATTTGGTATTGGTTTACAAGATTCGAGGGCCAATATTTTCGTAAAAGGGGGATGATTTGGTCCATGATAGCAAAAGAAAGACGAAGTTCGGTGCGAAGAAAGTCAATGGAGCATTAGAAGAATTTGTAGTTCATTGGAGTTCAAAGGAATTCAATACAGAAGAGAATGAGCTAAAATAATTTAATTTGGCATTCATTGAGCGTGGATATCACTTAAATGACGAAAGCATGTAAGAAATTGAGAAAGAGTTCAAGCGGGCCCCCGATACAAATCAGGGGCCTAACATATTTTGTAGAAGAACCATGAAAGAAGACATGGTTTTAAGAGCTTGCTTTGTTAAAACATGCCCTCGTCTTTTAGGAGAATTGTCGACGTCGAAAATGAGCAAGGAGAAACATGACCCTCGCTCTAAAGAAGGGAAGTGATTTAATTTGGCCGATGAAGCCGCTGCTTATATTTAGATTTAGTTTAATTGTGTTTAATTGCACTTTAGTCCTTTTGAGCCCTAACTCTATACAAGGCTCTCTTATGCAACTTTTTTAGACATATTTGATTATTTATAAAAGTATTATTATGTTTTTCTGTGTGTGGAATTCGTTCTTTAGTTATGGTTAGAACTAGAAATATTCATAGTGAATGATTGATAATTCTTTGAGTGTATTCACCAAGGGTCTTGTAGTGCTTTGCCTAAAAGGTTTGTGGTATCCAACCAAAGGTCTCCGTTTCCTTTCGTACAGGAGTTTAAGGGATCATCAAACTTGTGAATTGGACTATCTGGGATTTTGATTCTACTGTTTGTGGGTCTGCAAGGTCTTTAACTTGTTGGTTCTCATCATGATCCCTGGGAGTAGGTTATTATTCATTACCTTGTGTAACTTTTATTTTCTTACCTCAACTTATATCTTTTACTGTATATATCATCAAGGTTGTTAAAATCGGGATTCTACGTAGAATCGGTGAAGGGGTGAAAAATCGTAAAATCGGGATTTTCCTTCTGTAGAATCGTAAAATCGGGATTTTCCTTCCGTAAAATCGTACAATCGGTGAAGGGGTGAAAAATCGTAAAATCGTAGATTTAAATCGGGATTTTAACAACATTGTATATCATAGATAAAAGGTTTGAGATTTGTTTTGTTGTAATGACATGGATATTTTATTATCAATGATTAATCATTTATTCATAAACAAAAAAGTGCACACTCTTCAAAAATAAGTGACCTATCTTATGTGGCTTGTAGACTGGTGGATGAGGCAGATGGTTTATTTGTATTGAGTTTGAATTGGTTAGTTTCGGGGGGAAATGTAAACTTTTTACTTGTGAGATCCACATATTTCTTTACAAAAACTTTTATTGTGACACAACTTGAAAAGTACAGAATAGTGTCAAATCAAAATATGATCAAATATACTTTTATCTACAGTTTACCTAGGCGACACAGATTCACCAACTAACAAGTGAAACAATGGAAACTTAATGGTTAGTGTTAGTCCTAAGGGCTCTCTAATTAGTTTTGATCCTGACAAACATTTGATATGATATTTAATGTCTTATACTCTTGTGATAGTGATACAAATCAGTAATGGAAGACTAAGCACTTCAAGAAATATTCATGGAATGAAACAAAATCATCTACACAGAAGATATCAATAATGATGTGTAACTATAGATTGAAGGACGAGATGTTGTGCTTTGTATTATAGTTATATCTTGTAAACCTAACATTTACACTCTATGGTTGAATCACTCAGAAAAGCACCGCTCTAAAAAGGTTTTCAACAAACTTGGAATGCATTTTAGAAAATCTAGTTTCAATCTTTTGATCCTTGTGATCAAATGTGTTTTAATGGTATCAAATTTTTTTTTAAATGCTTTAAATTCATATGTGCTTATTTTTATATAAATTTTATGGCTAAAAACAAATCATACTTGATTGATAACTCTGCCTCACTCTCTCAAATTGAGCCGAAAGCCATTGGTGAAGCCAATGATGATTACTTTTGGACTTTGGCTAAGCAAGAAGACTTAAATCAATTTGAAAGAAATCAAGTTTTGACTTTGGTTTCTCAGGCTTCATGATCGTCTCATTATTGGAACAAAATGAATTTTTAGAAAAAAACTTGATGAACTTGGTGAAATCACTTGAAACTTAGCTAGAATTGTTGCACAAACAAGGATACAATCAAGAAGATGACATTAATTTTGAGGAAACCTTTGTTCAAGTAGTTAGGTTCAAGTCCATTCGGATTCTGTTGTTCTGTTTTCTATAAAGGTTTTACTTTATATCAAATGAATTTAAATGTGCCTTCCCAGTTTTATTGAGGAAGAAGTTCATGTGGAATAACCTCCCAGTTTTATTCACGAAAAGTTTCCAAACCATATTTCCAAACTCACGAAGGTTCTTTATGGTTTAAAACAAGCCCCTCGTACTTGGTATGAGAGACTTAGAAAATTTCTTCTTGAAAATGGGTTTTCTAGAGGTCAAGTGGACACCACACTTTTTATAAAAATTAATGGATATAATGACATCTTGCTAGTCCAAATCTATGTTGATGATATCATCTTTGGCTTTACTAATGAATCTCTTTGTAGAGAGTTTTCCAAGCTTATGCAAGATGAATTCAAGATAAGTATGATGTGAGAACTCAACTTCTTCATTGAGCTACAAATCAAGAAAAATAAACATGGAACATTCATCAACCAAGCCAAGTATACAAAACAACTCCCCAAAATGCTTGGTATGAATGACTCAAAGGAATGTTAGACTCCCATGAGTTCAACAATCAAGCTTGATAAGGATAAGAAGGGTAAGAAAGTGGATGAAACAAAGTACTGAATTATGATTGGTAGCTTACTCTATCTTACGACTAGTAGATCCAAAATTATGTTTGTCGTGTGCTTGTGTGTTATATTCCAATCTTGTCCAAAGGAATGACTCATAATTGTTGTTGAGCGTATTTTTCGTTATCTTGTTGAAATTCGTAATTTCGGTCTATGGTACACTGGAACTGTGACATTTGATATTGTCAGATATACCCATGCCCACTATGACATGCGCACAGTTGAACGTAAAAGTACTAGTGCTCACTATCATTTCTTAGGACATTCATTACTATATTGATATAGTAAAAAAATAAGCATGTATCTCACTCTCCACCGTTGAGGCCTAATATAGCGCCACCAGCTCTTGTTGTGTCCTTTTTTAGAAGGAATAAGGAAAAAGTGTTGGTTGGGTCATCGAACTCTTTCGAAGAGTATATTTTACGCAATGTGGTTATACGTGTTTTAGCTATATAATGCTTTGATATTATATTGTCATGCTTCCTATGTTCTTAAAATATTTTTACCCTATCACATTACACTAATACTTGTCAAAATGAAAAAGGGGACATTGTTAGCCTTAAAGGTTGTCTATTCATGTTTGATCCTGGCAAACATTTGATATTATATCTAATGTCTTACACTCTTGTAATAGTGATACAAACAGTGATGGAAGTCTAAGCACCTTAAGCAAAATTTATGGAATGAAGCAAGATCATCTACACAAAAGATATATCAAGAATGACTTGCAACTGAAGATTGAAGGCTTAAATGTTAGGGTTGGTCTTATAGGTATATCTTGTAAACTCTAACATTTGCTCTTTAAGGTTGAATCACTAAGAAAAATATTGCTCCAAAAAGTGTTTAAAAGACTTAAAATGCATTTTAGAAAATCTACTTTCAAATGTTTTATACGTGATCAAATGTGTTTTATTGGTATCAAAAGATTTTCAAAAGTTTTGAATTCATCTGAGCTTATTTTGTTATAAAGTTTATGTCCAAAAACAAATCCTACATTGATCAGATTTGTCTTAGACTTGTTCGGTCTAATAACTGATAAACACGGTTAACCGCACTTGACGCGTGGTTAACTGGTGCTCATAGTTACTCTAGTTTTCTAAGCAAAAGCTCTGGCTTGTCTGGTTCACAACAATTGATATTCGTTTAACCAAGCTATTACTGTCCATGCCAAAACTAGTCGTTGCTCGACGGTCTTTTAAACCAACTGTTGGACCTCTATATATGCTTCTAAAACTTTTATGAAGTAGAGAAATTAATATACAAAGTGATTAATAGTTATATCTTCTCAAAGCATTCGAAACTCAAATCTTGTGCTAATTATTGCGACTCTTCTTCATTGAGTAAAGAGTGAAGGTGCTAGAAAGTTGTATCCATAACATATAGTGTGGTTATCTTGTGCTACAATGTTCATATATATCACATAGAGTGTGATTTGTTGTAGCCTTTCCCTTTAGCCTCTTTGTGAGGTTTGTAACAAGATCACTTCGTAAATGTGACATTGAAGTAGATTCTTGGGACTCTTTGTGAGTTTGTGTTGTGTTCCCTCATAGGTGAGTCCTCGAGGTAGATTTTTGTTGCGGTGATTGAAGTGTAAACCTTACAAGTGTGACCTTGAGCATTCACCTTTGTATTTTGTCATTCCTACCATCAATGAGTTGAAAATGGAATCCTTATTGGAACTATATTAAATTTTTGGGTGATATTAAAAGTAGTGGATATAGACTTTTTGTGAATAGAACCAATCTACATCTCTTGTCATTGTGGTTGTGATTATATTTATACCTTTATCTCTCAAATTTCTCTATACCTGATTCACCCCTCTTGGATATTTCAGCTAGTGTTTTTAGACCTTATATTTGTCTTTAACAAGACCTTGAAACTCTAGTTACGTACGTAAAGATCCAAATTGATCAATAATCATATTACTCCTTTATGATAGAAATTTTTTCTTGTCCATCAACGTAAGTCCTCTTTTTCACCCTTATTTTTTAAATTGAATTTTGTTCTTATCTTTTTCTTTGTGCTTGAAAATTATCAGCAGCAAGTACAACCAATACATTAGAAGGGATTGGGGAGACATATTTTTCTTGTTGATGAAAAGATTGAGAAGAAAGGAAATAAATGAAGTTGAGTCAAACTTGGATTGAAGGTAATTATTTATACACATGAAGAAGAAATATTGATGATCTTAAAAGTAGTCCTCAGTCCTGCCCTTGAAGCCAATTTGACCAAAAGTAAGGCATAGGAATAACCCCAAGTGCCATGTTACCAGCCACAACCTGTTCATCACATAACACACATACATATCCATCTCAGAAAGGTAAACTTTACTCTCTCTACACACACACACACACATCTCAGAAAGGTGGATCAGCCCAGTGGGACTGGCCTCTGCCTACGACCGTGAGGTCGCAGGTTCGACACCCTCCCTTTACATGGCGCCAAATAATTCTCCATTCCTAGGGCGTTCACCTCCTCCTCTTATGAGGCTAAAAAAAAAAAAAAAAAAATCAATCAAACGACCTCACAATCCAAAATTGGTTCACCTCTGTTAATAAAATGGCCGTTAGCATCGAAAAGATTGTCAAATCATAAGTCAAAAGTCAAAGTAGTGAAGCATGGCCCGAAGGGATCTGCGGTGGCCTATTTGGTTTGGAAACCCTCCCGAAGCATGTGTTAAAGGATAGTCTAGACTTATGGAATAAACTCTTCTCTGTCAATTGAAGTTAGACTGCTAATGTTAGGCAAATTGGTTAATATAGTTGTAAAACAATTTATAGATTACACGCAAGATTCTTAAAGAGTAATTTTGGAATTTAAAATCCTCAAATAATTTATATTTAGTGTGCTAAGTTCATTCGTCAAAAAATTTGTTAGTCAAGTGTAAAATAGAAATTTTGAATTGGTCAATGAAAATACCAAGAGGGGCAAAAATGGTAGTTACAATACATTTACCGAATACCCATTACCCACAATTACCTCTACTGTTTGAGGTAAAGTAAAAAATTGTCATTTTGACAGTCCCAATTTCAGTAGAAAAATTAGGGTTCTAGTTTCATCCATTAAGGACGGGGATGGGGTGGGTATGCTATCAGCTTGGAGGGGAAACTTCCAAAAATACCCCTAACCTATTTTCCTTTGACTCTTTTTTTTTTTCAAATAGATTAATGTTGACCCGTCAATTTTTTATGGGAGGACCTTACAAACCAAATGTAAATTGTTTAAGGATTTTAATATTAATAATTAATTTTTAGGGACTTTATCTCTGACCATAAATTGTTTAGGGACTAAATGTACCAATTTGCCGCTAATGTAGCCTTTAATAAGTCCCGATAAGAAGCTTCCTCTTAAAGTTATAGAAATAACAATAAGGATAATGCTTTTCGGTTAAGGAAAATTGGCTAAAAATTCAAATTAAATACTATTTACCCCTTTTTGGTATAAGAGATTCACCCACTTGTTTATTATTTAGCCACCAATTTAGCCAATTAATTGACTAAAAGTCCATAAAATAAATGCGGAATATATTTGAAAATGCATAAATAGTAATCCTCACCAGAACTGGGAAGTGATAGCAGGAGGAGTGGGAAAGTGAGCAAGCTCAGTTCCAATGCTCTCAAAGAATAGTCCTGTCAAGCTTTTCCCATTTATTGCTGGAATGCTTGATGGAGCTATCCATCCAATTAACCCGAACCCGATCACGTTCAGGTCTCTGCGAAGCCAATCCCTCTGAAAGCTTCAAGAATTAATCAAACAAAAATATTAGAACATCAATTTTCATCCATTCTTTTTTTATTGAACCATTCAGTTAATATTACCAAGTGAATTTTCCTCCTCCAGCTTTTGCTAGCCTTAGTGGATTTCTTGAGGTTACTGGAGCATTTAAGAAGCCTGCAAAACCATATTAATTTCTTTTTAATTATTTTTGCATGGATAGCTTAGCCATATTGTGATCAATCATAGACGAAATCAGAATTTCAAATTGGATGACCAAGTTAAAATTTATATAATTTTTTAGAGGACGAAAGTTAAATTTTTTAAAGACATACAAAAAAAAATTCTATATTTATAAAAGAATTAATACATATTTTAGAATTTTTGGCCCCACTAGTTCCGTCTATGTGAATAATAGTTTCTGAATCGTTCAAACTAGTTTAGTACAATGTTTGTTAAACGTAATTTTTTGACAAGATATTACGACTGTAAATTTGCAAGAGTTTAGAAAATTGTATTGAACTTGATGTTGGAACATAAATACTATCTAACCGATTGAGAATGTACCTGAGCTGAGGGATACTTGCTTTGTTGACAAAGAGGAAGTTCCCAAGCCTACAACAGCAGAAGCATTGGCAATTGATGCAGCCATTTTTTAGATGGGATTTGAATTGGAAGTAAGATTTGGCAATTTTAAGTGGCTTCACATATTTTTTATTTTTATTTTTGGCAATATGTGGTGGGCAAGAGATTTGAATTGAATTATTAGATTACATGGATGGGCTTCTGATCAATAACATTTCGCCATGTGGATTTCTTTGGATAAAATGTATATCTCCACCTTTAAATTGATTGGGAACTCATTATTCACCAACAGAGTTTCTCACATTTTGCTTTGTGGGACATCTTAAGATGGGATCTAAACATTTTTCATTTTAGGAAAATTCTAAAGAACCGGACTTGTTGGACTGACCTCACAACCCTTCATATGAGTTGTGGTGAGACTTACTTTGCAGATAGGCTCCACTTCAACTAATGTGAGAGGGTCATGGGCCAATCTCACAAGGTTCATTTTGAACCATTTCAAGGGCATATAGGTCCATAGAAATATGTCCATGAATTAGTTTACAGCCAGTTTTTATTGGAGTCCAGTCCATTTTTTTTTGGCAAAATCCACTCTCTTTGGGCTGGGAGTTGCTTAAAATTCAATATGATCTATCAACTTTTCAAGTAAGTGGAAGTCTTTTAGTTTATTGAATTTAAACCTTCTATTATATGACTAAAGAAAGATTCAAATGAAAACTTAATTTGGTTAAGTTGTTCACTCGAGTGAAAGCTTACCCTTTTAAAAAATATATATATATTTTGTGGGGTCTATTTTGATTTGTGTAAAAAGAATAATGTGGTCCACAGAAGAAAAAGTGAAAATTTTGACATTGTATTTGATTGAAAAGTCTAAGAAAATAGACCTAAGACTTTTGAGAAATATTTTTATTCGTAATGCAATTAGTATTAGAATGGATTATAAGAGAAACTCTTCACATAACTGGTTAATAAATTTTAACATTAAGTATTAGTATAAAAAAATATTTTTAAGCTAAGAATTTTTAGTTTCGAATTATATCCATATATCTAAATTTTCATTTACCAAGCATTTTTTTTTTTCCAATTTTTTTTTCCAAGTATTAACAAAGCATGTAATCTTTTTTAACCGAATAATTCCTTATATCATTAGGTGATATCGTAGGTTAAATGTGGTAGAAGAAAACTTTGAATGGGTCTCCAAACTTTTGAATTATGACTCTATTACTCATTTTGCAAAACTATCAGAATGAGTATTTTGCATGTAACATGATTTATCATAAACAAATTCGATTAATATATGAGTTATTTTAGTATAGAACGTACTTAGATATACATAATTTTCAATTTAAACCCATAATCTATACTCCCTCCATTCCAAAATATAAAACTTTTATTACATGTTGCGAAAATTAAGAAAGTAAAAATTAAGATATTTTTGTAATTAAAATATCGATATTACTCTCTTAAATATGACTTGTATACCATTAATTCTATTTAAAAGAGTACTATTGATTGCAAAAATATTTTTAATTTTTGCCTCATTAATTTTCGCAACATGTAATGAAAGTCTCATATTTAGAAATAGAGGTACTACTTGTTAGTAAAAGATACTTTTAATATATTGGATCAGGGGCGGATTTAGAGGTACTTCAGAGTATTCAATGAATACCCTGAACAAGAACGAAAATAGTAGAGATGGTATAGTACTTCAACTTTCATACTAGAGGTCTAGGGTTCAATTCTCTCAATGAATACCCTGAACAAGAACAAATTTTTTTTTTTGGATTACGAAATGAATACCCCGTGTTTGAATCCTGGATCCGCCCCTGTGAAACCCGGACCTTCTTTATCGAAAGTCTTCAGCCTGCATGCTTCAAATTTACTTCAATTTTCTCTACTACATAGCGAACTATTCATTGACTAATAAATGCAACATCTTTCTAACGTTGCATGAAGATTTTAAGACTTCTTATTGTGTCTCACTCACATTGGTATTTTTTTTTCTCTAATTGTATATCCATTGACCTTCTTCAATATATCTATACAAATGAGTTCTTTGAATGTCAAGTTCATTCTATCATTCCTTATAATAAATCATTGTCAAGTCCTTATTAACCCTCTACCTCTACAACCCTTTCAAAAGTTCTTGAAGTTTTCTATCTGAACTTGGATTATATTTGTTTCGCCAATTTCTCATGTGCTGGAGGGCATAGATGTTTTTGCATCATTAATATTTATTTGTTCTCATTATTCTTCAATTACTTGAACCTTTCGTCATTCTTCAGATGTAGACTCATAGTCACTAAGGATAGTCGACTAAACGCTCACTAAATCACATGTCTTTTACCTTATTGCTTCTAAGCTTGAGTTCTCTACGTCCTAAGTCATCCTTCATCCTTCCACTTTGCATTTAAACTCGACACTGGAGATTGCATTGTAGTTTGAAGCGTATAGTCTTTACGAAACATGTATTGTCAGAGTGGCGCATCAGAAGCGTGATATGACCTCGTTCAACATATGAGAATGATAACTGAAAAATTACTCAAAGCATCTTAAGATCAACAAAGGAATTGAGCGGATAGTCATTGAAGACCTCCGAGTTCGAGTGTGGGAATGTGTATTTGCGTGTTCCGCCTACAAGAGGAATGATGAGGTTTGCCAAGAGTCGAAAGCGGAGTTCGAGGTACATTGGAGCATTTAATATTTTGGAGGAAGATGACACTCTAGCGTATCGTTAGGCGTTACCACCAGTTGTGTCAAGAGTTCATATTATTTTTCATATATCCATTTTTGGCGGTACATCTTAGACCCAAGAAACATTATAAAACAAGAGTCAGTGCAAGTACAAGATGATTTGATCTACGAGGAACATCGGATACAGATTGTTGACTACACAGAACAAGTGTTGAGCAGAGAATTATACCATACATTAATGTTCAATGGTCGAATCACAAATTAAGAGAGACAACAATGGAACCCGAGGAAGAGATGAGAGCAAATACCCACACATTTTCGAAAGATTATAGCGTAAGTTTCGAGGACGAAACTTTTCTTTAGAGGGGTAGGATGTGAAACCCGGACCTTCTTTAGGGACTAAATTAATTAAGTTGATGACTTTTGGGACTATAGTGTATAAATTCTTTAACATTTGGATAAGATGATATTAGTTACTAGTTGGGGACTAATCTTGCTATTTTATTTCCTATATAATATCTTTTAGTCTAGACCTAGAATTATAATCGACGATCTTTTCTTTCTCTACGGCTGCAGACACTCTTACGGAGACATAACATGAGACAGCTCCGGTTTCCGTTCCATCGATCGAAGGGTAAGATCTTTCACCGTATCCTTAGTACGATTAGTAGGATTATAAGAATATTGATGATTAGTCTCTGCGTTTTTGTTAGGTTTTATTGATGAAGAGTTTTGCTTCCGACAGTTTAAGAACGAATCAAAGGTAAGTATAGAACCCTTCGTTTTAAAAAGGATTATTGTATATTCAATAAAACTTACGGGAAAAATCTGAGGTATATTTTACGTTAGCTGTCTTATATGATTTTTGGACATGAAAATATTATTGCCGCAGGATTTTTTGTTTCAAAATCTCATCTGATCTGACACGTATCTAAAACTATTTTCTTAATTATAAACAAAGAGAAAAGAAATCCTATGGCTTTGAACAAAATTTTTGCGTGTGAATTGGAACTGCAGAAAGCATTGATGTTAATTGATCTGTGCTAGTCTTCTTGTTATAAAATAAGAAAAGATATGTTATTTTTATAATTGCTCTCTGCAATGCCGTTTAGCTTTGCCTTATTTTCTAATTCTTGGGTATATTTTAATACAAAGAATTGTATTCGGCACTTGCTCATCAATTACGGTTCGTGCTATTTTTGTCTCTTTTTCTTGTGTCTTTGAAGCCCTCTTATATTTATACTGAGTCTGCCTTCCATTCCTTTATGTATCTGTTGGGTTGTGATGTAAAAATTATTTCTTTTTCTTAATATAAAAAAAATAAATAATTGTTCGATTCGGCTGTTGTGCGAGCTTATTTTGACATTGTATTGAATTGTTGTCCTGAATCTGCTTCGTTGAAAATATGGGGTCGACGCTTCAGATTACTCTTGAAATTGTTCAAAGAGCCTCCTACTATTCTCTGTGTACTGAATATTATAACTTCCTTTGAACACTGAACCTATTATTTCTTGATGATTTGCCTCTTTTACTCTTCTTACCCTTTTTTGTTTGACTCATGTAGCCTGGTTGTTGTGCTATTTTGATAATAGTAATATCCATATTTTCCTTTCCTTTCATTGGTTCAAAATACAAGCATTGCAATGGTTAGTTCGTCTTTCCTGGGTAAGAAGAACTCATGAATGTAAACTTTATCATATGAGATTATTGAACATTGTACTAATACCCTCTGTTATTCATAAGCCTTTTAAGTACCCTTTCATTTTATCTCACCATAAATTATATGTATCAAGTTTATGGAACTTCTGAATCATTTCCAATATCTCATCTACGACCTAATTGCCAAGGGAGAGTTGTTCTGCTCTTGCACCTCTATTGCCAAGGGAGAGTTGTTCCCCTTTTGCTAAGTAAGGAATTAAAGTTGTCATTTTTATCAAAGTAAAATACTTTTATGATTTTGTTAAATGATATCATTATGTATTCAACTAGTTTTGTACTTTGAAAATTCTTTTTACTGGCTACCTCTCATTCTTGTTTGATACTTTGCGGGTTGACTTGGAATACTGCTCAGTCTCGACCCACCTAGGGGGTAAAAGCTAGGACTCAGATCTGACCCATTCCCTAGAGGGTATAAGTCTAGGGGCTGATATATCGGTTCTATTTGCTTTTCGGTAAACCTATGATCCCCGGTCAAAGTATCACTCTGTACATTCTGTTTCTGTTAAAAAGTTCTGCAACTGTTAAAATTATCTGAAAACTGTCTGAACTTCTGAAAGTTTCTGAAAGTGCTTTTCTTACAAAGGATTATGTTTAAAATATATCTGTCCATTTTCTGAAAACTATATATATGTAACCGGATTTTCCCGGGAGGCGTTTCTATACTTACTGAGTTGTAGCTCACTCCTTGCGTTGTTGATTTTTACAGATGATGAGTTAGGGAACGATAGACCGTACGACGGGGACTGAGCGTAGAAGCAACTTTGGGATTACTTACGGAATGAATCTTTAGGATAATTCCATTAAGAGTATTTTTTTCTCAACTTTAATGTATTAAAATTTATTGAGGAATTTTGATAGTTGAATTAAATGGGTGATTATCACTTTATGGAAATAGATTCTCTGAATGTAAGGACCTAGTATTCTCGGATTTTGATTTGAGAATACGGTCATGTCGGGTTTTCGGATTCGGACTTATAGACCCGGGTCCGGGGCGTGACAGCCCCTGTATTGGATTATAACCTTATTAGACCTTTCAAACTTGAACATACCTATATTAAAAGCCACAAATACACTATCCAAACTCCTTTCGGAAGTTATTTAGCAAAAAAAAAAAAAAATAACTCCTTTCGGAAGTTTAACGTATAATGCATTGGAATTGTTTGATCATCATTTAGAAATGATACAATAATTCATGATATGACCAGTCTTCAAACCGAAACTTCAAGTTCTTTCCTTTTTTCTTTTTTTCTTTTTTTTTAAATGAGAAAATTGTACTGGGTCAAGGATTAGACTGACACTGATTTGGGAGAAAGCCCAAAACATAGCACTGGAAATTTTCGGAGAAACATTTTTGTCCAAAACGGAAGTCCCACTTCCGTTTTGGGGCTAACACGACTTCCGTTTTTATTGACGTGTACATGCAGTGAGTGGGGTGACGTGGCTCAAGTGAAAACGGAAGTCCCACTTCCGTTTTCAAGTGACTGGATTTTTTTTTTTTTTGCGCCTTATATTGCTTTGTTCATTTGATTTTTTTGATATCAAAGATATCTTTGCTTTTGATATCTTTGATATGGATTCCTTTTAATATATATATATATATATATATATATATATATATATATATATTATTTCTTAATTCAATTTGTTTCTTGTCACGAACATTCTCTAATATTATACATTTGAACATTTTGCCTTTTATTTACTCGAACTTTTCATTAAAATTGCATCGAAACTCGACCTATTAATTGTCAACTTTTATTATGCTAATTGTTCTATTTTATTTTTTAGTTCTTTTATTACTTTCGTAATCCCAAAATATCTGTTCACTATGTTATAAGATTTCATAAAGAATATCAAATATAATTAAACATATTAACCCTAAACCCTAAACCATAAAACCCTAAAACCCTAAATCCTAAAACCCTAAACCCTAAAACGTGGAATCCTAAACCCTTAGAGTTATATTTTATTATGGTAACTGTTCTATTTTATTTTTTAGTTTTTTATTACTTTCGTAATCCCAAATTATCTGTCCACTATGTTATAAGATATTTCATAAAGAATGTCAAATATAATTAAACATATTAACCCTAAACCCTAAACCATAAAACCCTAAATCCTAAACTAGTTTAATATCTATTAATATTGTCCAAAATATTTTCAAGACACAAAAAAATAAGGTTGCCCTTATTGTCACATCCGAATCTTTAAGTCCTAATTGGTATGTAGAAAATGATAGATCTATGTTCTTGCAAAGTGGCTTTGAAGGATAAAGCCATGTTAAAGTTGAAATGTCTAGAATGGACACACCACGGTCCGAATGACGAGTCTTACAATTGTTGCTTACAAAAGGAGGATGATAAGGAGCATATAGGGTTTTATGGTCTAGGGTTTAGGGTTAATATGTTTAATTAACCTTTTTTTTTTTTAACTTTAACCTTTTATTTTTGTTCAACTTTAAAGTTTATAAAATGTGACAAAAGGTATTGAATAGAAATGGGAATACATACTCGCATTTCTATTCAGGGTTGATCTTTTTTCTTTTAATATATAAATCAATGAGTCCATCCCTATCTCTATAAATTCATCTAAATCAATGAGTCCATCCCCATCCCCATCTCTATCTAAATTTAGGGTTTTAGGGTTTAGATTCCACGTTTTAGGGTTTAGGGTTTAAGGTTTATGGTTTTAGGATTTAGGGTTTTATGGGTTTAAGGTTAATATGTTTAATTATATTTGATATTCTTTATGAAATCTTATAACATAGTGAACATATATTTTGGGATTACGAAAGTAATAAAATAACTAAAAAATAAAATAGAACAATTAGCATAATAAAAGTTGACAATTAATAGGTCAGTCTCGATGCAATTTTAACAGAAGTTTGAGTAAATAAAAGGCAAAATGTTCAAATGTATAATATTGAGAATGTTCAGTGACAAAACAAATTGAATTAAGAAATAATATATATATATATATATATATATATATATTAAAAGGAATCAATATCAAAGATATCAAAAGCAAAGATATCTTGGGAAATTAGCTCATTTAGTCTCAGAATTTTAGGTTAGCATCGTAAAGTCCCCAATGTTTAATTTCAGCTGTAAAGCCCCCAGAAGTTTCGGTCAGCCCAGTAAAGTCCCCCGAGATTTTCGTTCGACTTGTAAAGTCCCCTTACCTAGTCCGTCGCGGAGAGGCGGTGGAACTCTATATGCGACATGTAAATAGATAAGGGACTTTACGAGTGTGAAATTAAATAGGTAAGGGACTTTATAGGTGACCAAAAATTCCCGGGGACTTTACTGAGTGAAATTAAACATTGAGGACTATACTGCAACCGAAAATTCTGCGGGACTTTATGGGCTGAAATTAAACATTGGGGACTTTACTGCGCTAACCTAAAATTCTGGGGGGACTAAAAGCAGCTGATTTCCCAGATATCTTTGATATCAAAAATATCAAATGAGCAAAGCAATATAAGGCGCAAAAAAAAAAAAAAAAATTTATTCAGTCACTTGAAAACAGAAGTCCCACTTCCGTTTTCACTTTAGCCACGTCACCCCACTCGCGCTGTGCCACGTCAGCCAAAATGGAAGTGCGTTTTGGACAAAAATATTTCTCCGAAAAATTCCAGTGCCATGTTTTGGGCTTTCTCCCAAATCAGTGTCAGTCTAATCCTTGACCCAATTGTACTGCTCTATATTTCTGCATTATCTAATCTTATCACATCGTCAATCAATCATAATCACTATTATTTCCTAAATTCAAACATACATTAATTATAGTTGACTCATACATATCAATACTTACCTACGCCAATTTTCAAAGAAAAATCACATGTTGGCAAGTTGTCTAAATCATGGTTTTGAAACCCGGACCGGACCGGCCGGTCGGACCGGTCAGACTGTCGACCGGACCTCCGAGCGGTCTGGTTAGGTGACAAAACCCGTTCACGCTGAAAACCGCTCTAATTTCATTGACCCGCTTGACCCGGAAACCGGAACGGTTTTGAGAAAACTGGCCGGGTCACAAAATGCATTTTTTAAAATTTTTTTTTTAAATTTTTCTGTATAAAAAAAAGGAAGAAAAGACCCAATATATATATATATATATATATATATATATATATATATATATATATGATTGTGATTTTAGCTTGTTTGGAGATGTTATTTAGAGTTGTAGACTAAATAGATGATTTTGTTATTTTGACTTTTATTATCAGGATTTGTGAGTTGTGATTGAATTTTTAAATATTGTGGTTATTTGGAATGTTAAATATTGTTCTTTCTTGGATTGAGGAGGTTGGAGTGGATTTGATTTTTTCTTTGTGATTTTCATGAAAGTTTTCTTTTTTTTCTTGATCAATAAGTGTAATTCTATTCACATTTTGTAGAAATTTTGTATGTAAATTAATTTACATAGAATTTTGTTAGATATCTAAGAATAAGAAATGTTAATATTCAGGTTTATATCAACAAGATGTTTATTTGGAAAATTTTACATTAACTTTATTTTTTATTAATAAGTATATATTATATATATTTTTAATATTTATGACGTCACCGGGTTGATGAACGGGTCGATGACGGTCCGACCAGTGACCCGTGACCCAGTAACTTTTTCGGGTCGATGCCCGGTCCGGGTTTCAAAACCTTGGTCTAAATTTTCATGAATTTCATTTGTGAAATTTTACTAACTTTCTAGTTGTCCTGTCACATTACTTCCAATGGAAATTGTTTTGTGCTCGCTATAATTTTAAGTAATTTTTGTATGAGTTGCTCAAAGGAACGCAGTTGTTGAGTTGTGGAAGTCCAATCAATTGAAACGTTCTGTGTGTAGCATGTGTATTATGTAGTACACAAGAGGGGGGGGGGGGGTGAATTGGGTTTTAACTAATCTTGCTAACTTTTTCGAATACTAATCAAAGCAAGTGAGAACTTGAGCAAGATGAATGAAAGCTAAAGCAAAAACCCAATCAACAAGACAAAGGATTTAGAGTGGTTCGATTCACTTAGAATCTACATCCACTACCTTGAGCCGCACCCAAGGATTTCAACAAACTTCACTAAGAAGATGCCCACACAAAGTAGGACTTTTACAATTGCCCACACAAAGTAGGACTTTACAACCAAAGGATGCCCACACAAAGTAGGACTTACAATAATAACCCTATCACTAAGAAAGGGAATTAAGAAAGTTTAAGTACAAGGTTGTTCACTCTTCTAAGTGAAAGATTAATACCTTTGAAGCACAAACAATTTAGCTCTTGAACATATGAGGTCCACTCTTTGTCTTGCTTTTTGAAAGAATACTCTTGAATGCTTTAGATCATAAGGATGAAGAGTATTTTGCTTTGAAAGTGTTTTGGCTTGATGAGAGATCAATGAATATTTGATATACAAGCCTTAGAATGTTTCTCTAGCTTTGGAGTATTTATACATTTCAAAATAGGCTGAAAATCGAGTCTCAAACGGTCAAATAACGGCTAGTAAAAGATAGAGTTCGGTTGACCGTTCGCAGACTTCGGATGACCGAACCAAGCTTCGGTTGAACCGAACCAAGGTCGGTCGACCGAACTACAACAAGGTCGACCGAACCTTCTCAGTCAAACCTCTCAGTATCTCTTCGGTTGATCCGAACTTCCAAAGTGATTTTTCACACGTTTTGAAATCTTTTGAAGTCTTTTAAAGTCTAAAAGGTTTTCTTTAATATGTAACAAGTAAGAACACTTGGAAAACTTTTCTAAAAGACTTATCTATGAAATCAAAGGCTTTTTGGATAAGAACACATTTGAAACTTTTGCCTTTTGAAAACGTGTTTATGAAAACATGTATGCAAGACTAGAGTGAGAAGCTTATGTTCATAAGAGCTTTGGTTAGAGCTTTAAAGATTACGACTAAAGACGACAAAGCTAAACTAACCAAACTAAGTCTTCAATCTTCAATCTTCAAAGATGAGCCTTGAATAGTATGACTTTGAATCTTGAACATGGCTTGATTGAAGTACTTAGTGCTTCCTACACGAGTTCCAATATTCTATCACAAAGATTAAGATCATTAGACACAACATCATAAGTTTGTCCAATATCAAAAACAGAGTTCGTTCGCCCTTAGGGCTTACAATCTCCCCCTTTTTGATTATGACAAACTTTGATGTAATAAGATAGAATATGGACAATGTAAGAACATGGAAGCATGGCAAAAGGATCTAAGAACAAATAAGTACAAAGACTAATGCTTAGAAGATACCAATTGTATACGATACCAATTGTAAAGACAAATATATGCAAAGACATAAGCACTAGCATTATAAGTTCTTTTGCCATATAAACTAGGGACTCTTAGAAGAGCCCTATTTCCCAACCATCCTCCTTGCCTCCTTCCTTCCATCTAAAGCAAGTTTTGAGACAAATGATATATACAAACATATAAAAGCTCCCCCTCAAAACATGCCGGGTGAAAAGATACAATATAGATAGAAACATGTTAAGAAAACTTCCTACATATCTTTTCCCTTTTTTCTACATTCAAGCTAGAAGCATGTAAAGATAACTCCCTAAATTTCTCCCCCCTTTGGCATAATCAAAAAGATTTCAAACACCAAAGAAAATATGACAGTTAAGAACATGGGAACATGCTAGTAAACACAGCTTGAATTCATCCAACAACAAGAGTATGTAATATCCATAAAATTCTAGCACATCAACTACCGGCGGCTATTAAGTCCGCTTTGGTGGTGGAAAAGGGATACACATGCTTGTTGTGAAGCTAAGACAAAAGGAGATAAGGAATAAAACTTAAAAGAACAATCTCCCCTTTTTATCAAACATACCATGTTAGCTATTTGAGATGGAAACAAGTTGAATACCAATTGTAATAGTCATAAACACATTGATACCAATTGTGAAATACATTTGAAAAATATAGCTAACAAGAGTTGGAAGCAATACCATAAATACATAAGTAAAGCATATGTATTGCAACCAAAAAGATTTAGAGGAAGTATAAGATGACACTTCAAGTACATCCCTCTAATAAGTTAATGGTTAGCTAAATGAGTATTACAACTCTAGAAGCTAGACTAACCAAAAACTCTAATGAGATCACAAAGGATATGAATACCAATTGTAAAGAATATGATCTCATGTTTATTTAAGGAGAACACATGTTAGAATATGAACTTGTATAACATGTGTGACTCCCAAAATAACTCACACATATTGGCTAAATGATATGAAAGATGAAAAACCAAGCCAACAAGTGTTAATATCTCTAAATGATGCAACATTTTAACATGATGATCAAGGATGATAAAGATCAAGCACATCATGTTAAACATATGTAAATGAGGATCAAGCACCAAAGAGATATGGTATGTGCATTCTTGAAGATATTGATACCAATTGTGATTGTGTTTGTACTTTAAGCAATTAAGATCTTATAAGTAGAACACAAGACACATTATCAAGATAAAAGAACCCATGCACATAAAAAGCAGAGAGTTTCAATAATCAAGTTTATGCTTTTAAATCATCATTCTTGTCAAGTTTGGAATGAACAATAAGCATATTGACAAGCAAAATATGATGTACATAAACCATAAGCAAAAATGCACAAACTCTCTTTGTCTTACAAAGACTAGAAGTATATCCTAAACTACTTGCACTAACAATCCACAAAGTGATCATGCAAGTTGAAAATTGAATGAGCAAATACTTCTTAGCCATTTAACTAAACTCATCATATAGGAATGTTATAGCTCATAAGGATCAAAAAAACAACATAATGACCACTAATCAAAGGATGAGTTAAGCCTTGTACCTCAACGCTCTTTGAGCTTGGACTTCTTACCATTTTGGTAGATCTTATTTATCAACAAGTCCATTGAGGCCTTTTGTGTGATCACTTTCATTGATCATCACAATTTTGTAATCCTTAGCATTTGACTCTTTTCTTGGAGTCTTAGCTCACTTGTGCCATTCCTTGTAGTTCATATCTTCTTCTTGAAGGATAGAACTCTTTGTTACCTACAAGGAATTCTTGATGACAAATTTGGTACCTTTTTAAAGGTCCTTCATGATTAGCTCAATATCATCAAGTAACACATATATGCTTAAGGATCATGGTTATCAAAAACCAAAACAACTAGATAGATTCTTAAATGAATATGACATAACAAAACAAGAATCAATCAAGTTGCATATGCTACATCTCATAGATACCTTAGCTCAATAGACATGAATAAACAAGAGCATGCTAAAGGTCATCTATATAATTATTGAATTCAAGCATGTGAGATGCAACATTTATATAAGAGCAAGCATGTATATATATCAAAAACACTTAACTCATTAATCAAAGTGTTATGAGAAGGTGATTTTGATACCTTTGCTTTCTTACCAAGTGATGAAGACATTGGATTGACACTTTGGCTCTTGTCATCACTTGATGCTTTGCTCTTTGTATCTAAGCAACTTGGTTCTCCAATTGATTAACATTTGAGCTTTGAGAATCCAAGTGTTAAGGAGTGCTTTTGAATTTCTTCCTTTGGCACATCTCCTTTAACTTCTCCCCAATGCCACTTCTCTTTGAATCAAGTCCATTGAAGCTTTGTGGCATTCATCTAACTTATAGGAACCTATAAGATCAAGGGAGGAGTAGCTTTTGGTACCCACTTTTGTTTGGGTCCATGGGGGTTAGTTAAAAGTACGCTTTAACTCTCCAAACCGTTTTTAACCCCCTTTTTTCAATCTTCTTCTTCACATGGCATCTAACACTAAAATGACCATGTTTTCCACAATAAGTGCAACAAGTGTGTGGCTTAGAAGATTTGTGAACATGCTCATGATATCTATTTTGCCTATGTGAGGAACTAGCATGCACAAAGTTATTCTTAGGCAACTTAGAAAAGCTAGCATGATCAAAGTGATTAGCATTATAACCAAGACCATGTCTATCATGTGAAGCACGTTGCATAACAAGAATATGATCAAGCTTTTGTGTTCCTTTGGAGAACTTGTCAACTAGTGAAGTAAGCTCAACAACTTTGATTTTCAAACTATCAAATTCAACAAGTTGACATTCAAGAGATGACATTTTATCACATGCTTCTTTGTATTGTAATGAAGATGTTTTGCAAGTAGTAATGAGATTTTCATTTTCACATTTCAAGCATTTAACATCATCACACAATTTTTCATTTTCATTAATCAACTTTGATCTTTCATCAAGCAAGGATTCAATTTTAAGTTTCATCTCTTTGTTTTTGCTTTGCACATTTTTTTCATTTGCTCATACATATCATATAAAAGCTCATTAGGATCTTCCTCATCATCATCATCATTAGAATATGAAGGGGAGGGAGAAAGATGTACCTCATTACCAAAAGCCATGAAGCAAACATTTGAGTTTTCCTCTCCTTCTTCATTTTCTCTCTCATCTTGATCCCATGTGCATAGCATGCCCTTTGCATTCTTTGATTTGAAGAATTTTTTTTCTTTTTGTCTTCCTTGAGGCCCTTTGCTTTGGCGGTTGGGCAATTTCCTAAGAGATGTTGATTGCTTCCACACTCATAGCATTCCATCCCATTAGGATTTAGTTCTCTTCTATTTTGATGGAATTTTCTTCCTTTCAGGGAAAACATCTTTTTCATTCGTTTTACCATTAAATCCATAGTCTCATCATCTAGGTTGATGTCTTCCTCATCACTTGAGCAATTTGATTCCTCTAGATCAAGAAAAGATTTTAGAGCAATATTCATCTTGGACTTGTCAATACGCTCTTCCTTTTTTGTGAGTTAGCTCATATGTGAGAAGAGAACCAATAAGCTCCTCCGTAGGATATGTTTTCAAATCCTTGGCTTCTTCAATGACTAGAGCTTTTCCTTCCCAACTTTTGGGAAGAGAGTTGAGAATCTTCCTATTTATTTCACCCAAAGTGTAATCTTTACCATATGACTTCAAACCATTTACCACATTGGTGAATCTTGTATTCATCTCATTGATTGATTCATTTGGCTCCATGGTGAATAGCTCAAACTCTCTAACTAGCAAATTCAACTTTGACTCTTTCACTTGATTTGTGCCTTCATGAGTAACTTCAAGCATTTTCCACATGGCATGAGCCGATTTGCTTCCACGAACACGGTTGTACTCATCCGGATTCAAGGCACAACTTAGAATGTTCATTGCCATATAATTTCGAGTCATTTTCTTGGACTCAACTTCATTTAGCTCATTATCCGGTTTTGACATTAAAGTACCATCAACAATCTTCAATGGAATAAAAGGACCTTCTTCAAATATATGCCATAGAGAATAATCAATGGAGCACACATATATCTTGAATCGGTTTTTCCAAGCATTATAGTTGTTTCCATCAAAGAGTGGTGGTCTATTAGTAGAAGAACCCTCTTGGTAGGCTAAAGCGGAAATACCGGCCATGATCTTTGCTTCTTGTGGTTAAACTAAAATTGAAGACGAAGCTCTGATACCAATTGTAGTACACAAGAGGGGGGTGAATTGGGTTTTAACTAATCTTGCTAACTTTTTCGAATACTAATCAAAGCAAGTGAGAACTTGAGCAAGATGAATGAAAGCTAAAGCAAAAACCCAATCAACAAGACAAAGGATTTAGAGTGGTTCGATTCACTTAGAATCTACATCCACTACCTTGAGCCGCACCCAAGGATTTCAACAAACTTCACTAAGAAGATGCCCACACAAAGTAGGACTTTACAACCAAAGGATGCCCACACAAAGTAGGACTTACAATAATAACCCTATCACTAAGAAAGGGAATTATGAAAGTTTAAGTACAAGGTTGTTCACTCTTCTAAGTGAAAGATTAATACCTTTGAAGCACAAACAATTTAGCTCTTGAACATATGAGGTCCACTCTTTGTCTTGCTTTTTGAAAGAATACTCTTGAATGCTTTAGATCATAAGGATGAAGAGTATTTTGCTTTGAAAGTGTTTTGGCTTGATGAGAGATCAATGAATATTTGATATACAAGCCTTAGAATGTTTCTCTAGCTTTGGAGTATTTATACATTTCAAAATAGGCTGAAAATCGAGTCTCAAACGGTCAAATAACGGCTAGTAAAAGACAGAGTTCGGTTGACCGTTCGCAGACTCGGATGACCGAACCAAGCTTCGGTTGAACCGAACCAAGGTCGGTCGACCGAACCAGGCCTATTAGGTCGACCGAACTACAACAAGGTCGACCGAACCTTCTCAGTCAAACCTCTCAGTATCTCTTCGGTTGATCCGAACTTCCAAAGTGATTTTTCACACGTTTTGAAATCTTTTGAAGTCTTTTAAAGTCTAAAAGGTTTTCTTTAATATGTAACAAGTAAGAACACTTGGAAAACTTTTCTAAAAGACTTATCTATGAAATCAAAGGCTTTTTGGATAAGAACACATTTGAAACTTTTGCCTTTTGAAAACGTGTTTATGAAAACATGTATGCAAGACTAGAGTGAGAAGCTTATGTTCATAAGAGCTTTGGTTAGAGCTTTAAAGATTACGACTAAAGACGACAAAGCTAAACTAACCAAACTAAGTCTTCAATCTTCAATCTTCAAAGATGAGCCTTGAATAGTATGACTTTGAATCTTGAACATGGCTTGATTGAAGTACTTAGTGCTTCCTACACGAGTTCCAATATTCTATCACAAAGATTAAGATCATTAGACACAACATCATAAGTTTGTCCAATATCAAAAACAGAGTTCGTTCGCCCTTAGGGCTTACATATTAGAGGTTAAAATTTCATGTCATCAAGGAAAATATTGTCAATTTAATGGTAAATAATGAAATAAAAGCGAGGGGTTACTCTTAGTTTGAGCATTTTTTGAAAAATGCATTGAAATAGACAATTTTTTTTTGTGCAACTGGACACAACGCACGAAAGACATGAGTTTTTCAAAGAAAAACGCCAGAACTACATGCGTTCTTATGTACAACGCAAGCTGGCCTTGCACATTTCTTTAAAAAAAAATGCACAATGCCCATGTGTTCTTCATTCCAACCATTCCAACCATTCTTCTATTCCTTTCATTCACCAACTTCTTCTCTTCCACTATTCTTCAACTTCTTATTTTCTTCTCTTCCATTCTATTCATCCTTATTTGCTTCTCTTCCACTCTATTCATCAACTTCTTCTATTTTTTCTATTAATCAACCCTAACCCTAAAGTGAAATATAACTGTTACTGAAAATACCATTATCATTACTGACAAAACATATTACATGCTAATATTACACAAATTAATACAAAACTAACATAATACTCGCCCAAACCAGAACGAAAGAAATACAACATCAATACAAATCTCTAAGAGTTGCTTGACCCGACATTATCATTGTTATAGCAGTTCTTATGGTATGGCTAGACATATTATAATTTCTACAATGGCGAAGAGTGCCCGAGTTAACGATAATCCATATCTCCACGCCTCCTTGTACTTTAAACGCGACCCCGTTTATTCTTTATATTTGGAATGTAATATGTCATATAAAATGGCGCCTCCTTCCATAAGGTTTGGTCTGCAACATGATAAAAGTTAGTCTCGTATGCCTTTTTGTAACACTCTTTGGTGTAGATTTTCAACACCATTTCTGCATTATTCCATCCCTTACTCTTACAAACTGCCATCACATGAGAACAATGGTAGCCATAAATGTGCCACTTTCCACAAGTCCGGGATTTGGCAACCATTTACATTGTATACGTGTTCTTGCCTCTCCCATGCCCACGTATAGGTGACTAGACACTGTAGATACCTGTTTGTCTATTGTACTGGAAAACTCTGTGCCACCGAGACTTATGCTTGTTTTCAACAAACTTATCCTAAATCCTCTTAGGCAATGTGTGTTTGCTTTTGTAATTGTGGGCTTCTTCCCTATGTTCGTCGAAGTATTAAACCATCTTGCTAAAAAAATATCTCCAAAAGAGCCTTCAAGGGCAGAGCCCTTATAATTTTCAAAACACTATTCAGTGATAGATAGGTTAGTAGTCATGACAACATGTATGTAACCACCATCGTGCACCAGTGTCCATTTCTCAAACCGGATTTGACATAGCCAACTGAAAGCTTCAGCATTCCTTATCTGAATTTACTCCATCAATAGGTTAGACTTGTGAAGTTTAAACCTGCAAGATACATCAAAGATTTCAACTATCTATTCTTGAACCTCTTATTAAATTTGCCATTAGATGTCTAAGATAAAATCTATGATGGGAAAATGGTGGCTGCTACAGTCTTCGTTCAGTGACCGCATTAAGGATAGCATTGTGAAGATAAAAAATCACACAAAACAGATATTTTTTTCACAACAAAATCTTGAAGGTTTTCGAGAAAGCAATTCCAACATTCCACAGACTCTTTGTCAACGAATGCAAGCGGGAAAACATGGTTTTTTGCATCCAATGTTCTCGCAATTAATAGCACACCCCATTGTAAACCCCTCTTAAATAAGTCCCGTCAATTGATATGACGGACGACACTGTAGAAACCCCGTGATGGACGGTTGAAACGTCAAGAAAAGAAAATTGAATACTTTCACTGTTGGGGTGCTGGTTTCGTGGTGCACCCATCGAACAATTGTTCCATGATTGGGAGCCGTTCAAACTACAAATAAAGGACGACCCCTACATATAGGAGCCATTCAAACTACACATGACAAATGAACGATCAATAGCAACTAGTAGTATATATACTTAAAACCTAAAATTAATATTAAACAATAAGTGTAAAGAAAAAATCACCTGCTCTACTTGTAGAGAATCTAACTGATATTGATATGTGATTAGTACGCCTTTCAGCAGCAAAGACAAGTCAAAAGGAAACGATCAACGAGCTGCACAAACGACACCCTTCGGAGCATCAACATGCCCTCTGATCATCGGTTGTACCACCGATATGTGTGTTCTGGCATATAAATGGAAAATAGTAAGCGATCTATTTTATCTCCATGCCTACTTAATAAAAGCAGTACAAAGGCATCTATGTAGAAACGCTATTACCCCGCTCCCCAAGATGTAAACGTGTGTTCGGTCCAAATCATTTAGGAACTGTATATACCGAGTGGTAAATGGTTCCCGCTTTGATTACATAAAATATGACCCCTAATAGCATAAGAATCAGTCCCCGGGCAAGCCTAGCAAACTCTAGATAGGTTGGGTCATCAGGAAGGGGCCCCAAAATGAATGCCTCAAGAGACCTTTTTGTAAATCGGTTACCTTAAATATCACCCATTAAAGGTCCTAATCACAGTGTCACGTGAACCTGATCAATCCATTGCACTTTGCTGTAGTTATATCTATTAGAGGAATAACCGGGTCGAATCACATTGTGCAGCGGAAATAAAGCGACCCGCCTCTACCAGGATCAATCACGAGTAAGAACCTAAGACTACGAGATAGTGTTATACCTTTATCGGTGCTAGGATAGCTGAAACGGTTCCAGCGGTATGTTGTCACGAACGGAACGCCACCAACGCAGGCTCCGTCTCTCCCAGTATCCACTCGATCTTCCGGGGATGGTCTTCTACTGCTTGGTGCTAGCCAACGCCTTGTAGAAGCCTTGAAGACACTCTTCAAGATGGAGTATGTATGTATGACCTTTTAGAAGAACCATATACAGTTTTTCTTACTTCTTTTCTATTAGCCAAAGCTAGAAAAACAAGTCTAGAAAAAGCTGTCTTTTCTTTTCTCTCCAATGTTCTCTCTTTTCTCTCTTCTCTAAGCTTCAAAAGCTGGAGAAAAATCTGACTTGAAAACATTAGGAAAATCAGTATTTTCCCTTAGTCTATCAAGAGAGAGTGGGGAGAGATAAAGGGGAAAGTGAGAGATCATGGAGAAAATCACTCATCCACTTTCTCCACCATTTCAACCTCTAGATAAGAAATATGAGCTGAAAATATGTGTCCAATTTTCCAGTAATAAGGTCGGTCCAAATGGGTTGGTCGGCCCAATCATATTGGTCGGCCCAACCCGATTAAGGGCCCAATCCAATCCCAGCCCGGCCCGGCCCAATCGAATTGGCGCACCTTAGATTAAATGTACTCCAACAAGCCCAATCCAGTTGATCTATGAGTGCGACTCCAAGAGGTATCTATGATATTGGCCGTGACATCATATGTCACGAGTAATGAGAGGTATCTAGCAACGCATCATTACCCCCCAATTCATAAATATCTCGGTGATTTATCATAATCACAACATTTGACACTTTGTAGTTAAATCCTTTTGTCCTTGATATCTAGATTGAACACAAGTCATGGAAAAGTCACACTTGTATTGTCCAATCTTTTAGTTTCTTGATTCGCGAGTAGACTAATCAAATGACAACAATATCATATACTCGATTCATTTGTTCATGGCCATGAATTAGTCGACTCCATCAAGGGGCCCAAGATATCGCTCCCCGCTATATAGGAGGGACAAATCCTTTTCGCATCCCACTCATCCCTAAACAAGATTCATGATATACCCAATAAATGCCTTTATTGCTCACCCTCGTTACTGGGATAGCGTTTAACATTATCAAAACATAACACTAGCCATGCAAGAACTCTTATGAGACCTCAAGTCGAAGGATCTCATATATAACCCAGCTAAAAATTTGAGAAACACCGTTGACTATTATATAACAACCTATGGTGTGTTTCTCATGTCTGGGTCTGCTCCAAAGATAATGATTCTCTAATCATATATACCCATGTGACGATCCGATATCTTATATCAATCATCGCACATACTAGTCTTACGCATTATTATTGTCCCTCGAATATTCCATAATAATGTTCGACTAGGGGACGCTTTCGCAATAGTATCTCATAACAATCAATTATGAATACTATTCTAAGGACATATTATTCATTTATGTTGTTAAGAACGCAGAAACATAATGAATAATACTCGGAATTAATGCCTTTTTATTCATCAAAATGAAAATTACATAAATACTGAGTTACAATAATCTCCCACTTGCACTAAAGACCCAAATTACAATAAATGGTCTTTAGTGGCATACTAATGACTCGTCTCTAAAGATCAGCCCTCCCAGTATATCGGATACCCATGGAGCTAGTGTGACGATCATGCCGTCGCCGCGATAGCTGGCTTGCTAATGGATCGCGACATTGTCTCGCCGAATCTACTCTACATATATGCACATCACCTCTCTCTATAATCTCGCGGATTAGGTGAAATCGCCGTAGTACATGTTTGGACCTCTCGTGAGATCTAGGTTCCCTAGATTGTGAAATAGCCCCATTGTTGTCACAATAGAGGTCTATCGGGTTCGCAATACTAGGAACCACATCGAGGCTCGGAAATAAATTTCCCGATCCAAATCGCTTCCTTAGCCGCTTCACAAGCCGCTATGTACTCGCCTCTGTCGAGAATCTGCGATGGTTGATTGCTTTGAACCGCGCCACCACAAAGACCTCCATTCAAGTTAAACACATATCCCGATTGCGATCGAAATCATCTCTCGCTCGGTTTGGAAACTAGCATCGGTGTAACCACTTACAACGAGCTCATCCGCCTTCCATAAATCAAGAATGTATCCTTAGTCCTTCGTAAGTACTTGAGGATATTCTTGACCGAGATCCAGTGACGCTCACCGTAATTAGACTAGTATCTCGCCGTAAGGCTTAAGGCATACGAGACATCTCGGGCGAGTACATATCATGGCGTATATGATGGATCCTATGGCGTAAGATAAGTGGATCTCTTTCATGCAAATTTCTAATTCGGGCAAAGTGCTTTTAGAACACTCGTTTGTTCGATGCAAATGCTACTCATGTGCCATAGGACAAAGGCCCTTTCTTTAGACTCTCGCATGCTAAACCGCTTTAGCACCTTGTCTATATATGTACTCGACTTAGGCCAACGAGTCTCCCTGGATCTATCTCTATAGATCTTGACTCCCTGTAATATAGCTGCATCGCCTAAGTCTTTCATAGAGAAACACGTACTCAACCAAGCCTTTGACTGCACTTTAAGGTTGGTATGTCGCTTTCCAATGAGTAGTATGTCATCTACATACAAAACCAGAATACGATTGAGCTCCCCACTAACCTTCTTGTAAACACAAGGCTCATCCTCATTTCTAATGAAGCCAAACTCACTGGACTGGCATCATTAAAACGGATGTTCCAGCTTTTCGAGAAGCCTCGCTTGAGTCCATAAATGGATCTCTCAAGCTTACATACTTTTCCAAACGATTCTCTCGGAGTGACAAAACCTTCAGCCGTGTCATATACACATCCTCTTCAAGTTTTCCATTAAGGAAAGCGGTTTTGACATCCATTTGCTAGATTTCATAGTCATAGTAAGTCGCAATAGCAAGCAAAATCCGAATGGACTTGAACATAACTACAGTGGGAAAAAGGTCTCGCCATAGTCAATACCATGAATTTGTTTGAAACCTTTTCACGACTCAGCCGCCCTTTGTACGTTTGTACATTCCCTTCCATGTCGGTTTTAATCTTAAAAACCCATTTGCACCCCTATGGGAGTTACCCTTCAAAGTGGATCAACCAAGATCCAGACTTGGTTTGTGTACATGGAGTCCATTTCGCATCTCATGGCCTCAAGCCATTTCTCGTAACTCGGGCTATTAATTGCCTCGCTTGTAGGTTGAAGGTTCATCGTGATTCACAAACATAACATCACCATGTTCTGTTATGAAAAATCCAAATTTTTTCCTGGGAGGTGGACGTACGTAACTCTACCATACCCTACGCAATTCTTGTGTTTCTTGAATCAGGTCCGGCCGCACAACTCGCTATGGCACCCGCTGCACAACAACTTCGTGGAGTCTCGTCTCAATTTCCATCTCATCATTAGTGCTAGTTTGAGAGTCCGAACTTCGTAAAGTTCTACACTACTCCCACTCGTGTTTCTAGAAACAAATTCTTTTTCTAGAAAGACTCTCGTACGAGCAACAAACACTTTGTTCTCGTTAGGGATATAAAAGTAGTATCCTTTAGTTTCCTTTAGGATAACCTACAAATATGCACTTTTCAGATTTTGGAGCCACTTATCGTAAGTCGAGCGCTTTTACAAAAGCTTCACAACCCCCAAATCTTGAGGAAAGACAAACCGGGACGCTTCCCTAGTCCATAACTCGTATGGGCGTCTTTGCAACCGATTTAGATGGAACGCGGTTAAGTGTTAAAGTCGCTGCCTCTAGTGCGTGTCCCCAAAGAGGAATTGGGCAGTGCTCGTGGACTCATCATAGAACGAACCATATCTAATAAGGTTCTGCTCCTCCTTTCGTATACACCATTCCATTTGTGGGAGTAGCTCGAGGAGAAAGTTGTGAAACGATTCCACAAGCTTTTAGATAGTCACGTAATTCTTGACTCAAGTATTCTCCTCCTCGATCGATCGAAGAACCTTAATACTCTTGCCAAGTTGGTTTTCTACTTCTAGTTTAAACTCTTTAAACTTAGTAAATGCTTCTGATTTGTGTTTCATCAAGAACATATATCCATACCTACCGAAGTCATCAAGTAAAAGGGTAATGAAGTAGAGGTAACCACCCCTCGCATGTATATTAAAAGGGCCACATACATCACTATGTATTAGTCCTAATAAAACATCGGCTCTCTCACCTAGCTTAGTGAAAGGTGATGTCGTCATCTTACCCAATAAACAAGATTCGTATCGATCATAAGATACTGAAGTCAAATGATTCCAACAACCCATCTTTATGGAGTTTGATATGCGGTCTTCGCTTATGTGGCCTAAGCGACAATGCCAGAGGTATGTCGGATTAGAATCATTAGTCTTAATCCTTTTGGTATTTATATTTAAAATTGGCATATCAAGGTCTAAAACATATAGACCATTAATCAAAGAGGCGCTTGCATAAAACATATTATCCGTAAATAACGACAATCGTTGGTTTTTTGATCGAAATTCAAAACCTTTCTTGTCCAAACAAGAAACCGAAATAATATTCTTAATTAAACTAGGTACATAGAAACAGCTTTTCTAAACCCAAAACAAGCCCTCAAGGCAAAGTAAAAGTACAAGTCCCTACAGCTTGTGGGCTGCAACACGTGCTCCGCTGCCAACTCGTAGTTCCACTTCACCCTTTGCCAACTCTCTACTCATTTGCAGTCCCCCGCACATTAGTACAAATGTGAGAACCACATCCGGTATCAAATACCCAAGAAGTAGTTGTATTTAAATTGATATCAATCATATTAATATCTACAACATAAATACTCGAGCTCGAAACAACATTTGCTTTCTCCTTTTCCAACATTTTTCCCTACAAGATAGCTTTTGCAGCTCCTTTTCCAAAGGGACCCTTCTCACCACAATGATGACAGATAGAGTCCTTGGCTACACCACCCTTAGGTTTCAGTAGCATTGTTGAAAGTGGTTTGCTTGCCCTCGGGCTTACCTTTCGGTTTGCCTTTCGATCTCACAAAACCTTTGCCTTTGCCCTATTTTGCACCATCGCGATGGTGTTGGGCTTGGACTTGCCTATTTCCTTCTCGGCAGTCCTCAAAGCATGTTCAACAACTCAGTAATGGCTTGTCAATTTCATTCATGTGATAATTCGTAATGAACCGATCAGTATGTTTCGTGCAACGATTGCAAGATCAAATCGATCGACAACTCTTGTCCCCAAAGGAAATCCCAGCTTTTTCAAGGTTCGAACATAACCTATCATCTTAAGAATGTGAGTTCCTACTGGCATTCCTTCGTACATTTTGCACCGAAAGAGAGATTTCGATACATCGAATCTCTCCTGTCGTGCTTGCCCTCGATATAGTTGCTTCAGTGAGCCAAAGATCTCATAAGCCCCCATGTCCTCATGTTGCTTCCCAAGCTCGTAGTTCATGGTGACAAGCATGAGGCTAGACACATCTAAAGCATCACTAACATGCTTCGATAAGTACTTCTATCGGCCGTCAAGCGCGAGCCTCCCAGTGTAGCGGGTGAATAGGTCGCTCCAGGGACATACAACTTTCTTTCATGCTTGAGAACGATTCTCAAGTTCCTAAACCAGATCGAGGAAGTTAACTCCCTCTAATTTGTCCTTCTCAAGGACGTAACACGATGATAGTGTTTGGTTTGAATTTGCCATTTTTCTACAACAAAACACATATGCAAAATAAGTACCGTAAAAAATCATTATTAGGTCTTTATCTTTTTAATGATTTCTCCCACTATTTTCTTCGAGTGAATAACCCTCATTATCAACTCCGAAAGTTCGCTAACTTTTCTAGCGGGCCAAGATCCATATTTCACCTCGCTTTCGAGTCGACTTTGGCCGATCGCCCAAAACTTGGTTATTTAGGTAGGCAACGCTTTGCCAATTACATCAAATTATGTAATTCTTGGTTAGTTGAGTGAATAACATTTATTCAAGCGTATCATTATACACTTTTCTCAACTCTTTTGCCTCTAGATCCTCAATCCATTTATTGAGATAATCCAGTTAACTAGGACCCTAAGTTTTAGCCGGCGGATATCACAACTTATCCTTCGCGCCTCACCCGGATAGACACGTATGCACAGCTTTGGCATGTCCCATACTAATGTCGATCTAGGCCTTGACGAGGGCCAAACTAAGGAAGGCACTAATTAATTTTTAATTGAGGGGTTTTGTTTTTAACAATCTCACCAGAAAAGCATAAATAAATAGTTTATGCTTATTTACATATGCATCCAATACATAAAAGTAAAATGCAATAGTAATCGCCATATCCTATTCGGTTTTTCCAAGCCAATGGAAAAATCGTGAAGTCAGTCTAAGGGTGTGAAAAGAAAATACTCTATTCTACACCGTCTTGACCTTCAGGTGGTTGCCTTCAAATCTTCATCACAGCTGTACCTTCTCCTAATCTAGAATATTACATGATTCTAAGGAAACCTCGAGTTACATTCGAGGGGATTTAATGAGAAGAAAAATTACAACTTTTGATAGAGAAATAGGCACGATACGCAGATCGTATTATAAAATAAACCAACAAGGTAAAGGCGACTACTATGCATCATGCTCAATTAACATAACACTTTATGAAAAAAATGAGCAAACAGTAAAATGAACATTTCAAATTCTGCCTCGGGTTCGGTCGACCGGTCGGCTAACCAAACAGGAACTTCGGTCGACCGAAGATCAACTCGGTTGATCCGAACCCAATTATTTAGCTACTGACTTACCTCGATCGACCGAAATGCCAGAAAATGAGATTTTTTCAACTTTTGAAATGACTTCAAAACTGGAAAATCTCAATTCTCATACATTCAAAATGATGAAAAAATATGTCATACATAATATACAACATTTCTAGCAATCCTAAGGCATGCAAAACATAGATTCAAAATCTATATGCAAACACTATAACACATTAAGTCTATAGGGTACTCGTGAGTGGCTCTGATACCACTGTTAGAGGAATAACCGGGTCGAATCACATTGTGCAGCGGAAATAAAGCGACCCGCCTCTACCAGGATCTATCACGAGTAAGAACCTAAGACTACGAGATAGTGTTATACCTTTATCGGTGCTGGATAGCTGAAACGGTTTCAGCGGTATGTTGTCACGAACTGAACGCCACCAACGCAGTCTCGCCTCTCCCAAAGATCCACTCGATCTTCCTGGGGATGGTCTTCTACCGCTTGGTGCTAGCCAACGCCTTGTAGAAGCCTTGAAGACACTCTTCAAGATGGAGTATGTATGTATGACCTTTTAGAAGAATCCGTATACGCTTTTTCTTACTTCTTTCTATTAGCCAAAGCTAGAAAAACAAGTCTAGAAAAAGCTGTCTTTTCTTTTCTCTCTAATGTTCTCTCTTTTCTCTCTTCTCTAAGCTTCAAAAGATGGAGAAAAATCTGACTTGAAAACATTAGGAAAATCAGTATTTTCCCTTAGTCTATCAAGAGAGAGTGGGGAGATATAAAGGGGAAAGTGGGAGATCATGGAGAAAGCCACTCCTCCACTTTCTCCACGACTTCAACCTCTAGATAAGAAATATGAGCTGAAAATATGTGTCCAATTTTCCAGCCATAAGGTCGGTCCAAATGGGTTGGTCGGCCCAACCCGATTAAGGGCCCAATCCAATCCCCGACCCAATCGAATTGGCGCACCTTAGATTAAATGTACTCCAACAATATCGACCTCCAGTAATCGGTAGTCCCTGCAATTCACAACACTGTTATGATCTGTAGGGTAACAGTATCTCCACTACAAGTAAGGTGAAACGTGTGGGTATCCGGAAGTCACCACTCGACCAATGCTGTAATGAGGGCATGGTCGACATCCCTATACTAAATTCTAGCTAGCCCAAAATATCCAGCTCTATCAATCCACTCACGAACCCTATCATGAGTCCAACAATAAATTTCCTAAAAACCTTTTATCGAGCCGTCTAACTACAAAGGTCTTCCAAGAATTATTCCTTTGCCCCTCCCAAAACATAGTAGAACGATGTTCTACATGTCTAGTCATTAAACAAGGGTCTAATGGCCCGGGATGAACATATGTAGGTACTGAAATGAGCTTCATCTATAATCTTAAACAAATAATATGATATAACTTAATTTTTTCATCAAAATAAATTTTAAAAAAAATAGTTTCGAAAAAACAGAAATTACAAAACATAATAAAAAATCAGCAATATTTTTTTGCAATTATAAAACAACGACTAAATTTCTTAAATAGTTAAAAAACAAAAACAAAACAACTATTAAATAAACAGAAATTAAAGAATATTAAAAAAATTATAATATAAAGAATTTAAATGACACAAATAAATTTAATTTAAAATAGAAATGAAATAAAAATAGTAATTAAACAAAAATTAAAGAATATACAAACATAAATTAAAATTACAGAAAAATCATAAAATAAATAAATAAACTATAATTAAACAAATAAAATAAAAAAAAACTAAAATTTAATTAATGAAAAAAAAAGAAAATAAATAAAAGATGAGAAAAATAAAAATAGAAGATGATACCTTAAATTGGAACAAGAAGATGGTTGTTGGAGAAATGAAGGATGGAGAAACAAGAAAATAATTGAGGGAAAAATGAAGGATGAAGAAAATTTTGAGAGGAGGAAGAAGGAGATATGAAGGAGAGGAGGTCGCTCTTGTTGAGGGAGAAATGAAGGATGTCACGACGGGTGAAGTAGGGTTTCATGAAAAATGCAGGCCCGATGTGCATTTTTTACTGTACTGCGCAAGGTGGGTTTGAGTTCTTTTGAACAACGCATGCCTGCCCTGCGTTGTTTAATGATGAGTAATAATTTTCATATTAATGAAATGATAATTTCTTGTCAATCTGATGGTAATGAATTTACTAAAAGTGACAAGTTTAACAAAAGAGAAATCGAAATGCCGGGTCACTTTTAGGATCAAGCTTATTCAGAGTAAGAGTTGTATTAGTGTAAGATTTGTACAATATATAATAAACTATTCCAATTATGCCGTTTATTCAATTTAAAATTTAAATTATTACACTAATTATTAATTATATAATTCTCTGTCTAACATATTTATGAAAGTTTCCCAAAACAAAGAAATATATTTATTCATATTTAGAAATTAAATTCTTTAATGTTTCAACTTCCTTAAATATAAGATTACTATACTTTTACATCTTTTGTACGACTTTCACATCCAACAATCTTCCAACCGTGTTCTCTAATAATTATATTCTTATTCTTTATTAACTTCAACTTCTCATTTAGTCATCTTTCGGTATATTCAATCGACTTTATCATAACAAAGCGTTTTGCGTTTCTTTTTAATTTTAGTTGGATATAGGTATGCCATTCGAATGTCTTGGTTAAATTAGTCGTCACCTTTACTTTGAACAAGTGAAACAAACGATTATGAAATCATAATTACAATGATTGACATACCTGTTATGAATTCAAAAATTCATGAGCGATTATCTAGAGAGATTTGTGTGAAAGATTCGTAATTTTAGGATAAAAAAGAGAGATTAGCTTTAGTTTTATATTTAGAGAAATTTTTGAGGAAATAATCATTTTTCTCTCCACATGATTTTTTTGGTATAGAAAGTTGCATACATCCCTGATCCAGATCAAGCTGATGAATTTAGCATCGTCTAAGTTCTAAAATTACTCCATCATAGCATTATATTGATTCTACAAAAATTACCTATTTGGAGTTACAAGAATTTAGGTAAAACAAAATAAAAGTAAGCTTATTTTATTTTCCCTTTATGGGTTACAAATGACTTGATGTGCATATACTAAAAGAAAGGAAACTTTCTTAGTCATTTGGTGTTAAGAAAATTCTATTAGTGCTAGTGTTAGAGCCTCTCATATAACTTCACGGGTGCATTTCGGTCCAAGATCTACTAATAAGCTCCGGGTTGGACCCGATCCGGTGGACCCGCACTAATATTTGACATGTGCTAAATAGACATGTCTGGTTTATGTCAACTATTATAAATAAGTTCGACTTCTTTTCAGTGATTGTGATTCCCTATTCCATATCCGACTACAACACTTATACGGTAAGTGTACTCCTAATATGTAACTGCTATATTCATGTGATTTATCTACTATAAATATCATGTATCAATTACTGATTTAATTCATTAAGAGTAACTTTCTTATCAGACATTGAGTTCTTTCGTTGTGTGTCTTTCTCTCTAAAAACTAATTTTAGTATCAGGGAGTGGTTGTTTTCTTGTCTCACATGTTACTATCTTTCTTCTAAAATCTGTTGGCATGCTTAGATGGTGGAGCTCTGTGATCGGAACGCGTTTGTCCGGTACACGTGGTTGTGCATAGAACAACGCACGTTAGATATTTCTTCCTTGCTACACCGTCGTCATCATGTCTCAAAATGAAGGGAAGATGCTCATGCTACGTCCACAAACCATTAAAGAGAGAGGATATGATATAAGGTAAGCCCCAATTCCACTGAAAGATTCAATTCCGTCAGCTTGGATTTTTATCTAGTGAGCCTTTTTGTCTACCTTATTTAGCTTTAGTCAATGTCGCATTTCGAGTGCTTGGTTAGATCTCCTAATGTAATGAACGAGAAGATGCGGTGAATCAATCAGTATTTTCTAAGGAAAGCATTCAAATTCTGGGGGAGAGAGGAAATCTGTCTTTATTGTCAATTTAGATTTATGGGGAATCTGTGCTTACTAAGCCTTTGTGTCGTCCCCATGAATAGGGCAAAATCTGGCAGTTACAGGATGCCATCAACATGATGGCCCAGGCTATGAACACGGACGCAAGTCCTCGAGCCCAGGCTCTGCGCTGTACTCCTTCAGTTTCCCATACTACCAACGCCCAATCGAAGAGCACATATTATTTAGAAAGCGCATCGTCAGCCACTCCAGCATATCAGGAGAATCCAACTCCACTAAACATACAAAATTTCGACGCTTGTAAGCCTATGTACCACACTAGCAAAAATCATTGGAACTCTACTTAGTACAACCCCCTGGACGCGTCGTTGCGGGCTGTGAGCATCATGTAGGATTGCTAGAAGGTTTAAGTTGGAAAGTATGAGGGTACCACTGACCATCAAGATCATCTGGATCTATATCAAGTGGCGATGTGTATCAAGATGGTTTTCACGTCTCCCAAATCAGAGCATTAGCAATTTCACTCAGTTGCAAAGAGCATTCCTGGACCACTTCTGCTCCCATCAGGCGTTCGAGTATGATACCGACCATCTGCTGAAGATGGAGCATGGAAATGACGAAACAATCCGAGAGTTTACAGTGTGATTCAACCAGGTCGACATGAAGGTAAAATCTCTATCTCAAACTGAATTTATACAGGCTTATAAGTATGGTCTTAGGAACAAGGTCTTCGCCTGGAAGATTGTTGAGGAAGACCCCAAAGAGGTACATACACTGTTCCTGATGGCCAATAAATTCTCTTGAGGAGAAGAGTTTGGAATCTCCAGGAAGGAGATGTTGAATCGGAATAATAAGAATAACAGAAAACCTACGCCCAACACGTCGTACACTCTTCCTCAAGAGGCGGATAAACCGAAGGCAAAACCCCGGGAACATTTCTTCTAAAATAAAGACCTATCCAGCCAAACCCCGAGGTTGTAACTGGAATCCCTCTAAAAACATCCCGAGCCCACAACCTTTAACAGGTAGAGGCACTGGGAATCCTGACACCGCCCACGAGGATGGCTGCACCTCCGGACAAGAAAAATCTCAACAAGTACTTTGATTTCCACAAAGATCATGGCCACTAGAGAGAGAGAGAGATGCATATCATTGAAACATACGATCGAGTAGGCCACACACAAGGGTCACCTGAATAAATTCACGGTCGAGGCCTCCGCGCAACAGCGCCGATAGGAGAGATCTCTTACGACCACCTACAAAGAGAACGGTAAAAAAATATTGAATGTGCCCGAACTTCCCGATGACTTGGATGACCGAGTCATTCATTTGGTTATCACAACGGATATATGTTCCCGACCTGAAAGGAAGAAATTCAAAATTCCCACAGAATAGCAGAGGAATTAAAATGGGATTCTGTTCACTTACATTATATTTTTACGAGAGAGAACCAGTACTTTGTGAATTAGAATATTACCTTTTCGATCTAACCGAAATAGCTAGGATTCTGCTACTTTGAATCACCAACAGCAGCCTTTGGACTCCTCTCTCTACCGGTTTCCACATGAACAACCTAGAGCTTGTTCGTCGAACGTTGAAGACGATCTTTGGGAGCTTCGTTGATATAGAAAAGTGGAAAAAATAAAACCCCAAAAATAGAGACAAGAAAAACGATTTTTCTTTCTCCTTTTGTGTTCTTGAGAGTGCATTCTGAGAGAGATTAAATTCATAGAATTTTTCTTCTTTTGTTTCGGCTAGAGAAGTGTAGAGAATGGAATGGAAGTGAATTGTGAGAGTGATGAACACTTCATCATGTGGTGTTATTGGAACCACCCACTAACTCCACACTCACACTTTTCACACCCACCCACTCCCTCACACATGTCTTTGCCGATTTTGACTTGATCCAACTAGTTCGGTCGACCCGAGACAGATCTCGTTCGACCAGATCCGGTACAACCAAGTCCAGTTCTACCTAATCCAATTGAGCCTCCCCAATCTAATTGAGCATATATATCAAATGTAAACTCCAACAAACCCAATCCAGTTGATTATAGCGTGCGACCCTTTATGTATTTTGCTATGTTGGCTGTGACAACAATTGTGAACAATAATGAAAGGCATCTAGCAACACATCATTACTTCCAATTCACAAATAGTCTAGTGATTCAAGTAATCACAAATATGATATTTTGTACTAATCCATTTGTCCTCGATATCTAGATTGAACACAAGCAATGGAGAATTTCACACTTATATGGTTGAATCAATCAGTTTTTTGATTCGCGAGTAGATTAATCAAATGACATTAATATCTCATATTAATTCATTTGTTCATGGCCCTGAATTAGTCTCATTCCATCAAGGGTCCCAAGATATCAGTTTTGTTATATAGGAGGGACAAATCCTCGATTTATCACATGGTTCATAATTACACCCAACAAATGCATGTATAACCCATCTAGTTAAAGACGACATTTGACACCATCAAATTATACCATTTTCCATGTAGGAAATCTTGTGTGGTTTCATGTCGAAGGATTCAGATACAAACATAATCATTATAAGAACACTGTTGACATTCATATAACAATCCATGAAGTGTTCTTATAAGCGGGTCAGTCCAGTGTCAAATACCCATGTGTTTGACTTAATATCACCATATTTTATCACAACACATGCTAGCCTCCACACATTAGTGTTGTCCTCAACATTCCACAATAATGATTGACTAGGGACATTTTAGAATAGTTCAATGTAACAATTACATAACTATCTAAGGACGTTATTATGTTTTATTACATTTACACAGTTGTAATTAAAACACTAATAATAGTATTCATGCCTTTATATTTCATCACATGAAAGAAAATACAACAATCTCCCACTTGCACTAAAGACAACAACCTTGCCTTTAAGTGCATACTGTACATAAGAACTATCTCTAAGACCAGTCATTTTGGTATCCAATACCCATGCTTCAAGTATGACGATCATGCTGCTGATGTGTTAGTGACTTTGTCTACTTTGCAAATCCTCACATTTCCTCTATCAATGATCTCACGGATCAGGTGATATCGCCGCAGTATATGTTTGGACCTTTGGTGAGACCGTGGTTCCTTTAATTGAGATATGGCCCATTAATTTTTGTCACAATAGAGATCAATCGCATTCGAAATGTTGGGCACCACACCAAGTTCAGCAATGAAATTTCATATCCAAACGGCTTCCTTAGCAGCATCTGATGCAGCTACACACTCGTCTTCAGCTGTTGAATCCGCAACGGTTGCCTTCTTTGAACTCCTCCCGCTCACAGCAACCCCGTTTAGGCAAAATATATAACCCGACTGCGTTCTAAAGTCGTCCCTATCAGTTTGGAAACTAGCATCAGTGTAACAACTTACAATGAGCTCGTCTTCCCCACCATAGATTAAGAATGTATCCTTATTTGTAAGTACTTTAGGATACTCTTGAAGGCTATCCAGTGGCGTTCACCGTATGTTGATTGGTATCTGCTCGTTATGTTCAAAGCATACGAGACACCTGAGCGGGTACACAACATGGCATACATGATAGATCCAATTGCCGAAGCATATGGAATCTCACTCATGTGTTCTTCCTCATCCAGTGGCTTAGCACATTGTTGTCTTGAAAGAACAGTATCAAGCTTGCTTCACCTAAGTCCTTCATAGATAAACATTTCCCCAAACATACCTTTACAGATTTCAAGGCTGGAATGTCATTCCCTATAAGTAGTATGTCATCCACAGACAAAACTGGGAATACAATTGAGTTTCCACTACACTTTTTATAAACACAAGGTTCATCAACATTCTTGATAAAACCGAACTCGCGTACGGCTTTGTCAAAACATCGATTCCAGCTTCTAGAAGCTTGCTTTAGTCCATAATTGACTTCATTAGCTTACATATTATTGGCATTATTTAGATCGACAAAACCTTCGGGTTGTATCATATACACGCCCTCATAAAGATTTCCGTTAAGGAAAGCTGTTTTGACATCCATTTGTCAGGTCTCATAATCATAGTATGCAGCTATAGCAAGCAAGATACGAATGGATTTGAACATAACTACTGGGGGAAATGTTTCATCATAGTCAATACCATGAATTTGTTTAAAACCTTTCGCGACAAGTCGCCCCTTGTACATTTGAACATTTTCTTCCATGCCAGTTTTTAATTTTAAAACCCAATTGCACCTTATTGGGGTTACTCCCTCAGGCGCATCAACCAAGATCCATACTTGGTTAGTGTAAATTCAATCCATCTCGGATCTCATAGCCTCAAGACATTTCTCAGAATCTAGACTAGTAATTACTTGTTTGTAGGTTGTAGGCTCATCATGATCAATAAACATATCACTATGTTCTGTTACGAAAAATCCAAATATTTTTGGTGATCTACGAGCTCTACTAGACCTACGCAATTCTTGTGTTTCTAAAAATGGCTCCACAACTGCTTGTGTAGCTTATTCCAATTCCACCTAGTCACTTGTGCTTGGAACTTCACCAAGTTTTGGAATTTCACTAAGGTTCACGTGGCTCCCACTTGTTTTCCAATAAAGTAATTCCTTTTCCCGAAAAACTTTGTTACGAGCAACAAACACTTTGTTCTCGATAGGGATTAAGAAGTAGTACCCTTTAGTTTCCCTAGGATATCCCAAAATGTGCATTTGACCGATTTTGGGCTAAGCTTGTCCAAAGTTGGACGTTTCACAAACACCTAACAACCCAAAATCTTTATGAAAGAATACTAGGACGCCTCCCAGTCCGTATCTGATATGGTTTCATTTCAACAGATTTAGATGTAACTCTATTTAGTGTTAAAACTGCTGCTTCTAAAGCATGTCCCCAAAAGGAGTTTGGAAGGCTCGTCTGACTCATCGTTGATCGAATCATATTTAAAAGTTTTATGTTTCTCCTTTCGTATACACCATTCCATTGTGGAGTAGCCGGTGGAGAAAGTTGTGAAACAATTCCACAACTCTTTAGATAGTCACAAAATTCTTGACTTAAATACTCCCCACCTCGATCGAATCGAATCGAAGCATCTTAATACTTTTGTCAAGCTGGTTTTCTATTTCATTCTTGTATTCATTGATTTTTTTCAAAGGCATCAGACTTGTGTTTCATAAGAAACACGTATAAAAAATGATTGTAATAGTCAGTAAAAGTAATGAAATATAGATAACCACCTCTTAAATGGATATTGAATGGACCACATACATCACTGTGTATTAGTTCCAATAAATACTTTGCTTGTTCTCCAGTTTTAGGAAAAGGAGAAGCAGTCATCTTACCCATTAAACAAGGTTCGCATGTATAATATGATTCAAAATCAAATGATTCCAACAATCCATCTTTATGGAGTTTGGAAATACGGTTTTCGTTTATATGGCCTAAACGACAATGCCATAGGTATGCAAGATTAGACTCTTTAGTATTTATCCTCTTTGTATTTATGTTATAAATCGGTGAATCTAGGTCTAACGAATATAAACCATTCACCAAAGTAACAATACAATAAAAAATATAATTTAACGATAACGGCATTCGTTGATTTTTAATATGAATATCAAAACCCATCTTGTCCAAACAAGAGATCGAAATAATTTTTTTTATTTAAAGTAGGTACATAAAGACAACTTTTAAATCCAGAACAATTCCAAATGGCAAACTAAGATTAAATGTTCCTACAGATAATGCAGCAACTCTTGCTCCATTGCCAACGCGTAGGTCCACTTCGCCCTTTGCTAGCTTTCTACTCCTTTGTAGTCACTACACATTTATACAAATGTGAGAACCACATCTGGTATCTAATACGCATGAGGAAGTAGTAGTAGATAGATTTATCTCAATAAAATAAATACATGAGTCAGAAGCAACATTTGCTCCCTTTCCAATTTTTTCCCTTCAAGATAGCTCTTAAAGTTCCTTTTTTCAATGACCTCACTCACCACAGTGGTGACAAGTGTCATCCTTAGACACACCGCCCTTGGCTTTCAGTGTTTTCCAAGAATGGTTAGGTTTGCCCGAAGGCTTTCCTTTAGGCTTACCAATACCCTTGCCCCTATTATTAACCATATAAATGGCCTTGGACTTGCTTGTTTCCTTCTCGGCAGTCCTCAACATGGTTAACAATTCTAAGAGGGGTTGTGTATCTCGTTTATGTTGTATTTTAATACAACATGATTGAATGATTCAGGCAACGATTGCAGAATCAAGTCAGTGGATAGCTCCTGCTGGCCAAGAGGAAATCCCAGTTTTCGAGGCTCTTAATGTAGCCTATCATGTTCAAAACGTGAGTTTCGACTGTTGTACCCTTTGTCAATTTTCACTGAAACATAGACTTCGAAACATCGAATCTCTCCTAATGAGCTTTACCCTAAAAGAGTTTCCTTAGATGATTAATCATGTCGAATGCTCTCATTTCCTCATGTTGCTTCTGAAGCTCAGAGGTCATTGTCACCAACATAAGACTTGACACATCTAATGCGTCATCTAAGTGCTTACTATGCATTTCTTTCAGCGGTCGGAGCCCCAGCAACTGGTTGTTTAGGAATATGAGTTTCGAGAACATACAACCTTTTCTCATGCTTGAGAATGATTCGCAAGTTCCTATACTAGTCAAGGAATTTTCCTCCCTGGAGTTTGTCCTTCTCAAGGACGGATCGCAATGATAAAGAGTTTAACGCAACGATTGTATTTGCCTTATATCTACAGAGAAGAGTTTGCAAAGTTTTAGTTGTCATATTTGAAAATCATTAATATGACTTTATTTAATGATTCGCCCACTATTTTATTCAAATGAATAACCCTCAAGAATTCATTCGGAAGGTTCAAAACTTTCTAGTAGGACCAAGATCTATATTACATCATTCTCAAGACAGCTTTGGCTACTATACTCAAGAAGATGCTTTAGGTAAGCAACACTTGCTATTCACATCAATTACGTGACTCTTGGTTGGTTAAGTAGGTAACAATTACCCTCAGTATATAAGTGCACATCTCAACCCTTTTCCCTCCATATTATTGAGGTAACCTCGGTAAAGTATGACCCAAGATTGTACCGACGGATATCACTAACATATCATTCGCGCCTCACCTGGATTGACAAGCGCTTATTCCACTCGGAAGTTCACACTACTATCGATCTAGGGCTTGATTAGGGACAATCAGGAAAGACATAGACTTAATATTTAAAATTTGAGGCATTTTAATTGTCTCACCAAACAGTGTATAATCTGATTATACGACTGTAACATATGCTTTAAAGCTGTAAAACATGCAACATGTATCTCATGCAAAAACAGTAAATAAACTGTGACATAGTAATAGCCCCTACACGGATTTTCCGAGCAAACGAAAAATCCTAGGTCAATCTAAGGTGAAAAACAATAAATCCTATCTATTGTCTTCCGCCTCCTTGTGATTTCCTCCATCTGATGGATGCCTTTCTTCATCACTTGTTACATATGGAAAAATATAAAATCATATTCTATACTTTTACATAATTGGAAAGAATTCTCAAGTTACATTCAAGATTTAAATTACAACAAGAATAAAGAGATAAGGCACGACATGCAAGACGTATTATAATAATATCAATGGGTCAAATGGTATTACTATGCACCATGCTCAAATAACATGACAATCATGCTAAAAAGCGCAAATACACACTGTCTGCCCCTTTTCGGTCGACCCAGGCCATACTCCAAGTTGACCGAGATAAGGCAGTAACAAAAACAGTGTAAAAATACATTTCTAATCTACCGGCCCTAAAACATACTAGCTTCGGTTGACCGTGATTGCTCACCGGTCGTCCGAATTCTAGGCAGTAGCAAAATCCCATTTTTTAGAACACGTTCGGTCTGCCGAGAACCTCTTCCGGTCGACCGAACTTTTTCCAGAAAATATAAAACGGCCAAAAACACGAATTAACATTTCATTCCGGGGTTCTTTTAATATTTAAACGACTTCCTAGAGGCTGTACAAAGGTAAATACATCCTATGACATGCATTATACGACTACAAAAATCACGATAACATATAATCAAAGTAGTTGAGTTCTCGTGATAGGCTCTGGTACCACTGAAAGGAAGAAATTCGGAATCCCCACAGAATAACAAGGAAATTAAAATGGGATTCCGTTCATTTACATGATCTTTTCACGAGAGAGAACCAGTACTTTGTGAATAGAAATATTACATTTTCGATCTAACCGGATTCCGCTACTTTGAATCTCCAACGACAGCCTTTAGACTTCCGTCTATACCGGTATCCACACGATCAACCTAGAGTTTGTTCGTGGTGACTCTGATTCTAGTCACGAGTGCGTCGAACGTTGAAGACGATCTTCGGGCGCTTCGTTGATATAGAAAAGTGGAAAAAACAAAACCCGGAAAATAAAGACAAGAAAAACGATTTTTCTTTCTTCTTTTGTGTTCTTGAGAGTGTGTTTTGAGAGAGATAAAATTCAAAGAATTTTTCTTCTTTTGTTCGGCTAGAGAAGTGTAGAGAATGGAATATGAGTGAATTGTGAGAGTGAGGAACATTTCATCATGTGGTGTTAGTGGAACCACCCACTCCCTTCACACACACCCAATCTCTCACCTATGTATTTGCCGGTTTTGACTTGGTCCAGCTGTTTCGATCGACCGAAAAATTTGTTCTCGGCCGACCGGAATGACAAATCGGTTCGATCCGGTTCTGCCCAATCCAATTGAGGCTCCCCAATCTAATTGAGATACCATAGTTGGGCTAGCTGGAGGCTCGGTTCGCACTATTGGACGCATCCGCTTATCATTATCTGCCCGCTGAGCGGAAAGCTCCCCGGAGTTCACAACCTTTCTTGTGGTGACTGCCCAGAGTCAATACAAGGCTATATTTGGCATACTTATCCTGAAGAGATGGAAGGTCAGAGTATTGTTGTAGACATTATCTAAATGAATCCAGCTAAGACGAGGTCTGGAGCTAACGATCAGTGGTCAGCAGTCGAGCGTCCTATCTGAAGGGTTTCATGGGCAGAAACTCGTTCTAAACACCCATGAGTCCTCCATTGAAGGATCCGCTCATACAAAAACGAATCGAAAACCCGGAAAAGGACTTACGTTTTTCAGCTAAAGATGGTATCTTTTGCTCTCAGCAGCAACCACCTTGAGTCCTCCATTTAAGAATTACTCCCTATCGGTATCCACGCGATGAAACAAGCAGCGAGTGCTAGCTCTTCGATTTTCTGGGTTACGAATTGTCTAAAGAGAAAAGGAGGCTGAAATCAAGAAATCATATTTCTAGGTTATGGTATTATTGCGGCTCAAGCATTAGTCTCAAGGGTTTCGGCCAAGATAGGTTTATATAGGGAGTGGGAGTTTGTTCCTAGGAGAACTCCCACGTCCTATCCACCTCTTTTGGCAATGGGAGTCTATAACTCCCACGTCCTCTAGACTTCTGCTAGTAGTGGGAGTCTTTATCGGATAATAACTCCCACGTAATCCTAGCTATACTGAAAATGCCCCTTATCTCTAATTCGAATAATAACGCTTTATTATTCTCAGAAAAATAAATGTCAGATACAATGAACCTAGACACATTCTAGATTCATTGAATCTGGACATGAAGCTCGTTAGCTCGTCTATGCATGTGACCTTGTAGGTTCATGTGTTCATAAATCACAAGTGGTCCCTAGCAGGACATTGTGACTACCCAAAGTGAATGAATTTACGGTGGAACCTAATATCAGTCCACTATTTAATCCCTTTGTCTCGTGATATCCTAATTAAGCATAAGGCATGGTAGTCGCCACCCTTATTAAGCTTAATTGTATTTATGCTCGATCTCCGGGTAAACTGTTCCAACAAATAGTATTTGATAACCACTTTATCAAATACATTTGAGCACGGCCATGCATTTAAACAGTTTTTCCCTATCGAGGGGCCCATGGATACTTATGACTAAGGACCATGAAGTTTTATTTTTCTAACGGATCACGTCCGATACAATATATCCCAATACATTGCATCTATGATATGATTTGTATTCATTACACATTATTAGTAAAACATAATCATCAATCAAACATCATACTAGTTTTATTTCATTGTAAAGAGGCTTACATAAAACTAGGGACAACTAGAATAGTAATTATATAAACTAATGAGTTTTATTATCAAATCACGCATTTGATGTTCATAAGCAAAATCAGCTATTCAATTACATGCTCAAAAGATATAAAACGTACAACATATGCTAATGGTCCTAGGGCACTAATAACACTATCTTCAACTAGCCTGGAATCGCCGGATTCTCCACTGGAAAGCGATGAGGTATCATCTCCAAAGAGAGGCAGGGGATCGTTTTCAAGCCTAAAAGGCAACGTCTCCCCAGATGGACAAAGAAAGATCTGACTCACCGGGTTAGGATCTCTGTATCAGCCCTTTTAGTTGTTAGTATTCTCGTATAATACAATATTTCCTATATTTTCTGCGTTTTCAATCCCCGAACCTATAGTAAAGTTCTTCTCGGTCCGCATGGTAACCTACCATTGCTTTATTATTTACTATTTTGAGGCTCCGCACTTGTAAGAAGAATTGTCCTAACTCGCCAGGAGAAAAGCAAGATTTTTTTTCCATTATATTATTGTGGTTATTATTTAAGATCATGGGTTCCAAACCAATCTTCATGCATGATACAAGTTGCCTTACAGTTCAAGATTCTAGGTTTCGACCCGATCTTCCTACATGACACAAGTTACCTTACTATTTAAGATCCTGGGTTCCGACCCGATCTTCCCACATGTCACAAGGTGCCTTATTATTTAAGATCCTGGATTTCGACCCGATCTTCTTACAGGCACAAGCTGCCTCATAATTAAGGATTATGAGTTCCAACTCGATCTTCTCATCGAGCACCAGTTGCTTGGCTACTTGAAAATTCCAGAGGACATCCACAACCCAAAAATTATCCAAATATTTCGAGTATAATCTTACATCGTGAAAGGTCACCACGACATCCAAAGATTCCCGGATACTCGACCAACGTTCAAACACATATTTTTCTATAGTATCTGAATGCCCGAAGCATCATCCCAAAGTCGTGGAATGATAGAGCTTGCAAAAATGCCAGTGGATACGCCCTAATGATACAGTACCAACCTCGAGGCTCCCCAATTCAAGGGATCCCATGAAGCAGATAACTACATCATTGGTTCTATTATTTAAGTATAAAGAGGATGCTAAGTTACACATAGTGTACAATTAGGCCCTATCAAGCAAAGAGGCTAAGAAGGGCATTTTAGTGATCTTACAAGCTGATGGACAGCTTTGCGGAAGTTTGGTATAATGATCATAACTTTCGATATATGTATCCAATGGACCTGATTCCAGTTGTATGTTAAATTTAAGAGGCAGATCTACAAGTTCAATGAAGACCACAATATCCGATTCATCCAGCTTGGTGTCCGAAACTGTCGCGCAACCTGATCCAACAATCTGTCCAGAATTGGGACGAAATTAAAGGGCATTTTAGTCTTTGTACAATTAAAGTCTATGCTAGACTTTAATTATCTTCCAGCTTTGTTATTTACTTTATTTAGAGTATTTAGGTGTGTATAGCAAGTAGTTGCTATAATAAAGAACATATTGTCCATAGTTGGTTATCTAGTTGTTAAGAGTCCCACATCTATTAGGACTCTTCACCTAGTTAGTTATTTTTCAGCTTTGTTAGTTGTTATTGCCTCCTATAACCAAGAGAATAGGACATGTTGTCTATTATCTTGTTTAGGCAGTTTACTTGAAAGTAAGTTGTTTTCCAAGAGTCCTACTTCTTCAAGGACTCTTCTTTTATTGGCTCATTGTAACCGAAATCTCTCTATTTAAGAGTGATTTCGGCTCCCTTAATATTTACGTTAGATATATTGATATTTTGGTAAGGTTATTCCTTAGCTTCTGGTGTCTGAACTTCTTTTAAGAATTCATTCATCTTTGAGTTACTGTATCAACAAGCTTAGTTTCTCTTGTTGTGGTGTTTCAGCCTACATCGATAATTAGTCTTCCTTAGCGTTGCGTTGATTATATATTCCCTAGAAACTAGTTCAAGAATTAGAGAAAGACCGGGCTCAAGTAAAGGTCGAACTCTTTGGTACCTTGTACCATTCGGTTCTTCATCAGGTGGTATCAGAGTAAAAGGTTCTTCTCAATTCCCGGTGTACGTTATTTGCGTTTTATAACTTTCTTGTTGGCTTGATTGAGAAAAAAAAAAAAAAAAAATTTATTCTACAAAAAGAAGTAAAAGTCGACGGTGTAAAGAAATTGGCAGTCGTGATAGATCACTGATTCAAGCCAAAAGCAAACCTCTTGGTTCTTTTTGTACATTCAAGAGTTGGTCTTGTCACCCCTTAAACTTGTCATAGCCGTGTACAATTATTATACATTTTGGTTCTTCGTGAACATTCAAGATAACACACGGCCAAGAGAGGGTAAGTCTATAGAAAAAGTTCAAAAAAAAAGGAGAAGGAAAAAGTTCACGTTTACTGATCATCTGAATCAAGAACATCAAGATCATCAAGAACCGGTTTCCATTCTCGATTAGGATTTCGTTTCTCCATCTTTTTCTTTCTAAAGCTTTTCGTTTAAGTCAAAGATATGATTTCTTTCCTTATTTTTTCAGCTTTGTGTCAACGCAACAAGTTAGTAACCCATTCTTTAATCTAGAGTTTGAAGTTCTATACGAGCGGTGTTGGAATAAAGAGTGAATCTTTCTTTTCTATCTAACATTTTTTAGTGTTTTTCTTGCATTATAAATATGTCTTTTCAGGGATCTCCATCAAATAAAGGTGAAACCTTTGATCCATAAAGGTTATCTACAATGATGGCGGATATGGCAAGACGAATAGAAGCCTTAAAGCTCCAAAATCAGCGTTATGACAACAATCTTGGTTCAATGAAGCCAAAGATTCCGTCTTTCGAAGGTACAAATGATCCCGAATTATTTTTTGATTGGATTCATAAAGCTAACAATGTTTTTACTGTCCATAATTATTCCGAGAAAAAAGAAAGTGAAATTGGCAGCCATGGAATTTTGCGGATATGCTTCTATTTGGTGGGATAGAGAAGTCAAAACAAGAGTTAGAGTTGGACAACGAGAAGTTGATACATGGGATGAGATGAAAGCGGTGATGACGCAACGTTTTGTAAGAAATAAAAAAGAAAAGAGTTCGAGGACCAAAATGATGACTTTCCAAGCCGGGGAAAAGCCGAATCTGTCCCATAATTTTCCACTGTTTTGTAGAGCCAAAGAAAGGGTAAAGAGGTCCAAATTAGTGCTCAAACAGTCATGTGGCAGTTTGGGGGTAGTCAAGACATCAAACACAGCCGTTTCAGCCAATATGAGAGAAAAGATGTCTTCTTTGGAAGTAGATATCCAACAATTGAGAGAAGAGGCCAGGTTGAGGGAAAATAATGAGAGCGAGTTGAAAAAGAAGAGTGGTCCTAGCCATGAGGTAAAATATGAGGTGAAAATAAAAGAAAAAGTCGAGCCAAAAATGAAAAAAAAAGGCAATCACTCTAAAAGTGAGAACAGAATGTTTGTTCATTGATCCCGGAAAGGTAGCTAGAGAAATACAAGCAAAACAACTTGTTGTTTTGTTAGATTTGAAAGGAACCGCAAGGAACCTTTTTACTAACACCTTTTCTTTTAACATAACATCTTTTTCTACATCTAGTCTTGCTATTTTTCAGGAATTTCGAGAAACCTTTACGAAGGAGTTGCCGAGAAGGATGCTTATTAGCCTTCAAAATCGTGAAAGGTATAAGCCATCTTCGGATAAAAATCAGAAAATTCATTACCAATATGATTTAATTAATGCTTGCGAAGAAGAAGGTAAGTAAGTCTTTAAATGCTTATAATAACCCGGGAAATATGGTACTAAAGCATGAGGGGACTTTTAGAATATATACGGATAGTCTAAATATTAATCACATAACTTTTAAAAATAGACATCCGAATTCTTGCTTTGATAATATATTTATTTATAGTCAAAACTGAGAGCAATTTAGTGAACATCTTAGGGCTATTTTTTCTATTATAAATATACAAACCTTGGATTCTAAGATGGAAAAATATGTTTATTACACTCATTCTATTAACCTTCTTAGTTGCATCATGAGTTTTCAAGGTATTAAAGTTGAACCGGCAGAAAGTTAAAACAATTGAGGAATGGCCGAACACAACTAGTTCAAATCGCATTCGTTCATCGTTTGAGTTGATAAGCTTTTGTAAGCGTTTTGTTCGTTATCTTAGCAAGCTTGCTCCCACAATGGAGAAAAGAGAGATACAATTCTTTTGGGACAGCAGCCATAAAATCAATTTAATAGGTAAGCACGGTACACATTCTACTTGTTATATTTCTAACTTGCTCCCTTTTGCAAAATTTTCAGATTATGTGGCTGATTGTGTTGATGATTCGAGGACGAATCAAGCTTTTCAAGGGGGAGGGAATGATACGGTACCAACCTCGAGGCTCCCCAATTCAAGGGATCACACGAAGCAGATAACTACCTCATTGGTTCGTATATTAAAGTACAAAGAGGATGCTAAGTTACACAAAAAAATATAAAGTACCAGGCAGCCTCTCTAGTTCACAAGTGTACAATTAGGCCCTATCAAGCAAAGAGGCTAAGAAGGGCATTTTAGTGATCTTACAAGCTGATGGACATCTTTGCGGCAGTTTGGTATAATGATCATAACTTTTGATATATGTATCCAATGGACCTGATTCCAGCTTGGTGTCCGAAACCGTCGCGCAACCTGATCCAACAATCTGTCCAGAATTGGGACGAAATTAAAGGGCATTTTAGTCTTTGTACAATTAAAGTCTATGCTAGACTTTAATTATCTTCCAGCTTATTTACTTTATTTAGAGTATTTAGGTGTGTATGGCAAGTAGTTGCTATAATAAAGGACATGTTGTCCATAGTTGGTTATCTAGTTGTTAAGAGTCCCATATCTATTAGGACTCTTCACCTAGTTAATTATTTTTCAGCTTTGTTAGTTGTTATTGCTGCCTATAACCAAGAGAATATGACAGTTTGTCTATTATCTTATTTGGGCAGTTTACTTGAAAGCAAGTTGTTTTTCAAGAGTCCTACTTCTTCAAGGACTTTTCTTTTATTGGTTCATTGTAACCGAAATCTCTCTATTTAAGAGTGATTTCGGCTCCCTTAATATTTACGTTAGATATATTGATATTTTGGTAAGGTTATTCCTTAGCTTATCTTCTCGTGTATGAACTTCTATTAAGAATTCATTCATCTTTGAGTTACTGTATCAACAAGCTTAGTTTCTCTTGTTGTGGTGTTTCAGCCTCCATCGATAATTAGTCTTCCTTAGCATTGCGTTGATTATATATTCCCTAGAAACTAGTTCGAGAATTAAAGAAAGATCGGGCTAAACTAAAAGTCGAACTCTTTGGTACCTTGTACCATTCGGTTCTTCATCACCTAACCTTGCTATACCTGACATATATTCAAGGTGCTTATAAGAAACTATAAAAATATCACGGTTATTTAAGGGTACACCTTGAGGTGATGGTCACCTGCAAAAGAAAGAGGGCAACAGAGGACGGGGATAGGTACCGAACCCCAAAGTCAACTTGTTAGTACGAAATTACCCGGATATAAGGGATTTGAATAAACAAAAAAAATCTCACAAAGACCAAACACAATTTTGTCAAGATCGAATCCGGGTACTACCTTGGGGAACAACATATTGGACAGTTTTAATACTCACAAAACTAAAAGTTCGGGCAAGACATGATGGCCAGAAGATATAGATGTAGGAAAGTTGATCAACCAGGAAATAAAAGCAGATCGTCTGGAAGGAAGAAGGTTTGTATTTACAAAAGTAAAAATAAAAATATTGGGATTGCCATAGGAAGAGACCTGGGACAAGATCGGTCAGAGGGACAAGTCACATCAAAATTTCAAGCCACGGTGGATGACCTTCAAGCATGGTGATAACTCTCTCAACGCGGTCGCTAAGCCTCAAACCGAGGAAATATATAAGAGCAGAGCTCATGAAGAAATTACATATCATTGTCAATTTCTCCAGGGAACGACTATCATCTTTCTCCAAAGACATATCTAGGGCAGAGATGGTCCCGGAGTCACTCAAATCCTTTTTTCGATTCAAGGTGCCGCCGTCACGACCTCTCCCTGACGATGGTGCAACCGTCAAGGTAGCTATTGCGAAGTTTCCATGGGGTCCACCGATGCTACCAGAAGGTGTGGTCTTGGCTGGCACCCTGATAGTTCCCTCGGTTCTATCATGGGGACGACGTAAATGATTAATCATGAGCTCCTGAGGGGAGATAAGGGCCAAAATTGGGATCTCATGGCTCTCACTCCTAGTCCGACCAGATGCCGAATATTCACCAGCAGGACCCGAGATATCTACAACCACTAATCTGAATCAAATAAGGGGAAAAGAAAATTTAAACACACTTACTATAAGGGGTTACTACTGCTTACCCCTATTCCTGCACTAACGATTTGCTCGAGCAGCAACCCTCTTCTCCCGATACCCGGGTAAAGCCACCCCGACCTAGTGCGCTTCTGCAAGCCCCCTGCAGATGGCAGAGTGTTAGTCAAATATTCCATCATATCGTCAAGAAGATTGTCACCTAACACATGGAAGAGGTTTTAACTCATTACAAAGAGTAAGACATGATTTAAAAAAAGGGTTACCCTTTGCTACAGGGGTACGTGCCCTAGAAGGCTCAATGCCTCGAGAAGACTGACTAGTCCTAATAGCACTTGTCTTTGCGGTATGAATGTTGCATATGAAGGGTATCAACCGGACCCATACCTACAACACTAAAGTAGATATTAACAACCCAGATTTGTACTTGCATTTACGTACGATAATAATGTGAAAAGACAGAGGCACTAACGGAAGGTGAAAAAGGTTGTATACAGTAATACTCTTTGAGACTGGATAAAAATATTACTATTGGGAGGTTATTCTTAAATAGAGGCTTACATATAAAAATTATATTTTTTTAAAAGTAACTAATATAAATTATACGACACTTAGAAATGTGTTCCTTATATTTTAAAAACATGTGTTCCTACACTATATTAGTTAAATACCAATTACACGATACTACACAATATTTAGGCAACTACTATACATGGTTTATAGATGTGAAGCCACATACAATTGAAAACTGCTTCAAGCACTGCAAAATTCGAACAGATAGTGCCGATGACGAGTTACTAAGAACGCGCAAGTTTAAGGATGCGATATTAACCAAAAAAATTAAGTCATTGTCACAGGCAATTTTAGACAAATATTTCATATCATCTTAAGTTTAATGTAAAATTGTTAAATAATTATGGATGTTTTATATAGATATATAAATATATTTAAAATTTAATGTTATTTTATTACTATATGGAGGTAAATTTCTTAAAGAGGGTCCTAAAAAAAATATGGAATATTACAATGTAGAGTTTATTCTTATTTATAACTGGTCCCGAGTTGGGACCATCATTTTTTATTATTATAAGGAGTTTATTCTTATATAGAGGTTTGACTGTATAATTTTCATTATTTGTCCCTCTATAATCGCAATAATACTTTTACTTATTATTTCTATATTTTCTATAATTGTTTTTTGATAGCTTCAAGCTAGACTTCGAAAAGATGTGTAATTCAAATACAATACTCCTAATAATTTTAAGAGTATTTAAGTTTTTACATATACAACACGTTTGGTACGCTGGAATGAAATAAAATATTTTTTCAGGCAGAATCGCTTTCCACTATGAATTAGCTCGGAATCCTCTTTCAATTCCAGTGTCTAAAAGGCAAATGAAAATGGAACGTTGATACATTCTCTATGTTTGGTGAATCTATTTTTTAATGTCGGAATGGAATTGAATTAAATAGAATATGACCGAAATACCATAGCAGTATATAATGATGATACGTCCTAATTAAATATATCATTCAAAAAAATCATAGTATTGACCTTATGTATCAAACATATGTATAACAATATATCTTAATTATTGAAATATTATTTATATTAATAGATCAACACTATAAAAAAAAATTGGGATTAAAAAAATAAATAGAAAACTACTACCTAAAAAAAAACATTTATGAAATTATATATATGAAATTGTACCAAGAGAAATAAAGTTTTTGTAACGAAGTATGAATAATTTGCATTGTAATTTAAATATTATAATTAATAAAACGAAGGAATAGTAGTAACTTACTATTGATTGATGATTCCAACTTCTCCTGGAAAGGTCATTTGATAGGTTTTGGTGTGGAATGGTATTTCCCACTTCTTCCTATAATGAGTCTTCCTATGGAAAGATCTTTTCAATTTCAATTTGACCAACCAAACACACGAATGAAAAGAGAAATTGAAAAAGTTATTTCATTGCATTCTATACCAGCGTATCAAATGCGCTTTTATAATCGTATAAAATTTAGCAATTTCTTAATTCCTATACTTTTTAAATTGGGACTACTAAAATTAAACGATGGAAGTATCAACTAAAGTATGTAGCGATACTCCAACTTGAGGCTTTTGTTTTTATAGGTCATGTTTTTCTCAGCGCTTTATTGACGAAATTTGATTATCGATTTTTAATTCAGTTGATGAAATTCTTTATTATTTTCTCTAAAATAGTTATTCTTAAAAAATAAAATTTAGATATTATTTAAAAATATTTAAATCCAATTTTTGAAATTAATCAACTGAAAACACATCAGTGACACATCAACTTAAGACCGGGTCTCCAAGCGAAAACCTGGATTATAGTCCATCAGAGGCGTGTTAGTTATTATGCAACTTATTTTATTGCCTCACGCCCCCACAAAATAAAGGCCCGATTTTTTTTTAAACTAAAACTTCTATTCAAACAAACAAAAAAAATTAGGGGCGTAATTACACCCATTACCCACTAAATATAGGTCTAGCCTAAGCTCATTGAGACTCACTTTTAGAATATAAAAATTCAGTGGCTTTCTATCTTCCATCATTTTCATCCCTACAACATTTGGAATCTTTTATTCTCTTAATCTTTACTTTATGCTTAGTCTTTTAATAAGTAATTTTGCAGCTAAAAAAAAAATTCTTTAAACTTTTTCAATATAATTTTCTAATATAAGTCTCCGATAAAATTTTGCCTCAAACTCCGTGTTCCATTTACATGGCCCTGTAGTCCATATACTTGTATTTTGTACTACTGTTCTAAAGCCGGCGGCTTAACTCTCCAAAACCAAATTGGACGGCTGCCTGAAAGGTTGTTTTTGGCCCAGCAGGGTCACATTATTTTAAAGATAAGAGTAAATATTGTCATTAAATTAACAATAAGCGCCAGCGTCACGTCTCTTGTTTCAGATATTTGAAGTATATCCGATTCGAAATCGCTCTCCAATCTCCATCAAGATTTACAAGTGAAATAAATCCCAAATTATCTGTCATTTGTCAAGCTTCTTTTGTCGTAAAATATCTTTCAATTTGTCAAATCAATAAGCATGTACTATTAATTAGCAATAGTCAAAGATAATGATGTATTAGGACTATTTTTGATAATTGGTTTTCATTATTTTTTTTTTTGGGGGGGGACGTAATCCTCAACAAAACAATTCAAGTTGCACAATGAGAAAGTACTAGTATGCCATTTTCTTTTTTTTGTTTGTTGTCAAGTCTTCAAGAAGCTGCTTTGGTAAATTTCATTATCTAAGGAGTACTTGTTTTTTTTTTTTCTAAAAAAAGAAAGAGAAAGGAGTACTTATTCTTGGAACTTAAAAGATCTAATACCTTAATTAAAATCTAGATTTACTCCCTTCATCCATATTAGATATCGCAATCCGTCAAAAAAAAAGGCAAGCCTAGTTGCACAAGACTCCTACTCGAGATAATTGATCTTCTTGAGTACAACACCTCTACCTTACAATAAAAACAGTGCAAATGGTGATTGAAATTTGAAAGGGAATTCCAATCACATTGATTGTAATTGGAATTTATAATGTATACCAATCGATGTTTATTCGAATTTATAATTTATATAAAGTTTTTGATTTCGTAAGGCATGGTCATGTTCTATTTGTTCATATTTCAAATTGGTGACATCCGATTTTTTTTGGCTATCCAGGTCATACCAGGTAGAAAGTAGAATGATCCAGTCGAAGTCCAACCAAGAAACTAATAATAAACAGCTATGCCGAAGGAGCTATGGGCCAACCGAGATCAGATGGCCATAGGCAGTCAGGAAACAGGAGCTCAAAATGGCCAAAGAATATTGTCTGCTGAGACAGGCAAATAAAATCCTAGCCTATTAGGATTTAGTTTTCACAACTCCTTGAACTCAGTCATATGCTTTATCCACTTCCAACCGTCACGAACTTCATGAGGGAAGTTAGGATTTTTCCAGGAGGGATTTTAGGCCCAAGTAAAGGTGGTGGACATCCCTAAAAATGGAGAGTCGTACAACTACCACTCAACCAAGACAAGTGGGATCATCCTACGTTCTCCATCTCGACCAAGACATAAGGAGAATGTCCACTCCACCAGATCATGACCAAGTGGGAAAGTGAAAGACAGAAACCATTTTTAGAGAAGGCTATAAATAGAAGAACAAGAGATAGAGCAATGGACCACTCATTAACAATTAAAATGTCACATTTTCTTCATTTATACAGTATTTAATTATTTTCTTACAAGATTTCTGCACTTACATTTAAGTAGTTCAATTAAGAATTAGCCAACCGGGGTCTACTAGGCTTTCTTGTTGAGGATACTTATTCAATGACACATACTTATGTTCGATCCTACCCATTGGACTGGACTTTCTGCACGAGGAAATTATCTCAATAACGCATACTTAGTATTAAGGTCGTCCATTTGGCTCTGGACAAGTTTTTTGCGTGAGAAGATTCTTTCAATAAAGCATACTAGCAGAGTCATCCTTATCAAGAAACTTTTAAAAAAAAAAAAAAAAAAAAAAAAGAGAAAAATAAGAAACATATTCTAATAAAGTCCTCATACATGTTCCATTATTTCTTTGTGGAATAATTAATGAATCAAAACAATAGTATAGGACGGAATCATTTCCATCACCAGTTCATAGTTGATCATTCTCATATCTAAAAATAATAAATTGAATAACATATATTTAATTTCAACGCCCCCCCGACATATATATTTTCCTTTCCAAACCAAAAAAAGAAAAAATAAAGGAAAATGCTTTACTACTAGAATTTTGGGGATAGAAACCCTAAACTCCCAAATTGAGAATGTTAAATGACTATCTTACCCCCTACTGGTATAAGGGATTCACCCAACTATAAGGGCAAAAAGGTCCGAAAAAATATTTTAGTCAATGTTTTAGCCAATAATTCTAGTAGCCTAGCAATTAGGCCTGCAAACGGGTCGGATTTTTATCCGTATCCGACTTGAATTCGATTTTATTTTTAGGATATGGTACGAACTCTAGACCCATATACCCGCATCCGAATCCGAATCCGTATAAGAGTAATAAAACGGTTACGAATATGAAATATAAAAAATCGTATTCGTTAAACCCGAATCCGTTTCAGGTAAAACAATATATATATATTCCCTAAAACAATATATTTTACAAGATTTATAGGATTTAGGACTTTTTTGTAATATAAGTATTTTATAGGATTTATGTGATAATTATTTATATTGCAATTTTAGTCCTGTATATACACATTCTTAAGGGTTAAGAGATAACAAACCCTAACATCACAACCTCTTCTCTCTCTCTCTCTCTCTCTCTCTCTCTCTCTCTCTCTCTCTCTCTCTCCCTCCCGGTTACCTCTTCTACCTTCTCCGGCGTCGTTCCATTGTTGATTCATTCATGTCTTTCTCCTATAGGATGGCAAATACTCCTAGTGAGGTGATTGAGCTCGATTTGGCTATTGATGCAATAAAAGATCAACAAGTTGAACCTGTGATTGAGATGAACAATACAAAGAAAGAAAAGAAATTAACTTCAAAGGTATGGAATGACATTACTAGATTTACCGCTCCTAATGGGAATAAAATGGCTAAATGCAATTGGTGTAAAAAAAGAATTTATTGGTAATAGTACTTCAGGGACTACTCACCTAAAAAACCATATAGATAGATGTTCAATTGTCCAAGTGGTTTAGTTGGATTTGTTTTTAGGATTCATAGTTATTCAAACGTTGTATATTTTGAACTTTAAACAACAATATAATTATGTATTGTATTATATTATATTTCGTAGAATTATTTGTGAATTATAATATATTTGGACTTTTTGAAACGGGTTTTACCATATCCGTATTCGGATCCAAATCGGCGGATCTGGTAATACATATTTTGGATCCGCTAGGATATGGATACGGATATAGTAGAAAAAAATTAAAAATGAATATGAATTCGGAATAGACAATTCCGTATCCGTTTGTAACCGTTTGCAGGCCTACTAGCAATGTCCAAAAATAAATTACTATACTTTCTTTTTTTCATTTTTGTATATTTCTTTACCTAAATAAAATGAACATCCAAAACGCCATGAAAATTGTAACACCCGTTGTTATACACATCATATCCATCCTCCTCTCCCTCTTCTGCATACATTCTTTCCAAACTACCCTCATCCCCAAGAACATCTCATACATACTCTTCTCTTCCTCTGTCTTGCCATTTACTCTTTTACCCTCCATCGCCTCCAACAAAATTCCCATACTATCCTTCCCGCTCAACACCTTACCCGCGGGTGTCGTATAAGCCCGTTGAGCTGGCGTCCCCTAAGAGGGAAAGTATAAGATCCACTACGTGAGACCCAAAAGAAATCGACAATTAAATCATTCCCTTGTGTGAGATATAAGGATTGAACTTGGGACCTAAGCCCCAAGTGTGATGACCTTACCCACTTGGCCATCCAATCCCTATGTTATAGGGTCTATTAATATCCAACTCAATCTCATCTTCTTCTCCATACTTGCGATGCAAGTCTCCTCGTTGCCGTCGAACTTCACCGGTGTTGGCACTATCTCCTTTGTATCCAAAAGGTCAACTCTAAAAGGAGAGCTCATGAACCAAGTCGTTGAAGTGTTTGTGGGGACCACTTTCGAGTATATTATCTCACTACCACAGTGAATATCAATAGCAGATATAAGTTCGGTGGTTTGACTCTGGAACCCACTAGGAATTATTGGGCCAGACTGGGGCCGGTTTTGGAGAAGCCCACGGGCGGTGGGGTATGAATCGGAGTAGAATGATTTGTGGCCAGAGGGAAATGTTGAGATGATTTCTTGAACTTGTGAATCAGTTGTGGAAGGCCAATTGGAGTTACAAATAGTTTTCCAAAGAGTTTCATCCGTGCAAAGGCTATGTAATTGGGAGGAAGCAAAGCTAGTAGAAACAAGAGTTGCGCCGTCGAGTCTTGTTAAAATATGTGTTTGGATGATGTCTGGGTGGATGGCGGTTATCGCCGTGGTTGCTCCGTCGTTGTCCGCGGTGTTGGTGCTGGAAGAGCAAGAATCTTCAGACATGGGTTCTTTCGTGTTAGAGTTGTGATGATGGATGAGTATGCTAAGAGAGTTATAAGAAATGCACTTGAATATCTTTTTCTTGATAAAAGGTTTTAATTGAGAAGAGTTGAGGCGAACTTGCGTTTTTGGAGGGGTTTATATGGGCAAAAAATCTTCAGTACTAGTGTTTCGTTTCCTATCTCATTAATACATAATTGTCAAGTGTTTATTTTTTTTTACGGGTTTCACTAATTTTTTTAAGTTATAAATTTGTAACTAAAATTTAAAACATGTCAATTTCTTATTATGGAAAAAGTGAATGAAATATAGAACAAAATATGCTTTTAAAGTGGATAATTCCTATGAGTTTTGGGGAGGAAAAGTCAACAATGGCATGGTTTTAGTAATTTAAATGCTTTTAAAGTGGGAGAATTTTTTTTCTTAAGATGCCTATTTGGAAGAAGCCTTATTTTGACTTGAGGATTAGGTTAAAACATAGATGTTTCCTGTCTAAAACCAAACCAAAGACCAAAGACAAACAAATGGCAAATGCAAAGAGTGGACACTACTGAATTTAAGAAATTCGAATTCTTAAAAAAAAGCAGCGAAAAAAATAAAAGCGGAATCCGTTTCTAACATGATCATCCACGAGTAAGAACCAATAATCTTTAATTATAATAATTACCTTTTGTTTTACGAGATGTTAGAAACAATTTATGTTTTGATTATGCTACGAAATCACCAACATTAACCGATCTTTAACGACTCCCGTGTCTAGCGGTATCCACAAGATCAACTTGAACTTCTTATTTGTGTCTTTAATGCTATTCAGAAAGCTCCGAAATTGAAGACAATCTTCAAGAATTTATGTATATAGGTTTAAGTAAAAAAAATGGGAAAAAGGAAGAACAAAAAATCCAATTTTTCTTCTAATTTTTAATGATATTGGAGTTGTATTTTGGGGCTGTTTTTTCTCTGTGAATTTTGGCAGCCTTGTGTGTGGGGAGAGAGTGAATTAATTCACCTATTGAATTAATGAGAGAAATAAAATAGTGGGGTAAATATCCATTCACCCACTACTTCCATTTCCCCTCTAAATGCTCTCATAACTCCCACTATACACAACCTCTCACATGCCTAACACATGTCCAGTTTTGACTTTATCAAATCAGTCTTGGACCGTTTTTCGGTTGAACTGGATCGGTTTGACCAATCAAGTATTGGTCGGTCCAATCTAATAAGCTGACTAATCTAATTGAAGTACCTATATATCAAATGTAAATTCCAACACCTAATGCGGCTTTCATTTTTATATGACACTTTTACCCTCGGTTCGAGTTAAAAAAAATGAAAGACGTAAGGATAAATAGGGGAATGAAAATGACTTTTAGTCTAAGTTTTTAAAGGGCACAATTTCATAGAGATTTTTTAAACTACATAATAGCTTTTATAATTTATTTTTTCTAAGAAAAGCTGTCTCTAAAATGGGGAATAACCATAATTATTGATTCTTTCTTGTACTTGTCAAAATACAAAATCAGTTAGATATTATCACCTGAATTACGGACTGTTATTAAATTTCTATCCATTTTTTTTACCGTTCAAGTTGTTATTTGTAAATGTGATACGCTCTGTTTCATCCTAAGATAATTGGTAATTTCTAACGCAAAAAAATCATCGGTTCTGCATTATTATTTCATTCTGAGTATTTTTTTTTACGAATAAAATTATTAGAAAATTATTTCATTCTCAGTCATACTAATAAATTTTATCTCCTAAATTACGAACTATGTTATTAAATTCCTATCCTTTTTTTTTCGACCGTTTAAAATTTTATCTGTAAATGTAATACATCCTAAAATTGTTTCAGCCATTTAGTTGATAATTTCTAACAGAAAAAATTCGTGGATTCCGCATTCTTATTTTATTCTCAATCTCACTAATAGATAATTGTCATATATTCACTTTTCCTCACGAATTTTATCATTTCCTTTAAGTTATAGGACTTTTAATTAAAAAATTGAGACATATCAATTTTTTATTAATAATATAGAGAATGAGACACTAAATAAAACAGAATATCCTTTTAAGGCTTTCTAACACTCACTAGAAGGATACAAAAGGATTCGAACCTATCCGTGTGGATGACTCATGACTAATACTATTAAGTATACTTCTATTCAAAATATTTAGTTGCTCCGAAATCTAGCAATGAAAGAATTATTCTATTTATGATAAGGATTTATGATATATTCAGTGCGTATCAACTGTTTTAAAAATTGTAATGAGAAGATATAAAAAGTTGATAAAATATTCATATAAAATTCAGGTTGAATGATTTCTCTGAAAAAACAGAAAAAACAAGTATAAATCTAAAATATATCTAACACGTGTCTTAAATCTCGAAGAACAAACATTAAAAAGATCGAAATCACTACTTATACTTTATTTTTAAATTCAAATTTTGTTATCACATTTTCACATGTTAAATTAGTTAATTCTCGGGGTTTAAACAAATATGATGAGGAGGAAAGGAAGTTTGTGCTAAACCAAAATGAAAAACAAAATAATGAAAACGAACATAAATCTTATGTCGATATGAGAGATTTAGAAGGAAGATCAATTTGGGAAGTTGTCATTTCCTTCTTCATTTCGAAATGGCTACAATGCGGGCATAATAATTATTTCGCATATGCGTAATGGTTATTAGATCGTTAGTTACAATATTTCAGATATGAGAAAAATAATTTATTATTTTAATAATTGTTAACTTTTTTTCCTAATCTCAATCATTAGGTAAAACATTCGACGACTTTAAAGGTGTGTTTGTTTCTCTAGAATTGGAATTGGAATTGGTTTTCCAATTCAACTTTTCTTGTTTGGCTATAACCAAATCATGAAATTGGAATTGGAATTCCAATTCTCTTATTTGGCTCTCAACAATATTTTGGAATTAGAATTCTAATTCCAATCCCAACCCCTCAATTCCACTAAATCAATTCAATTTTATAATCAAAGAATTTGAATTCCAATTCCACAAGATTTATTGTAGGTTATAAATATAACATACATACAAATTATTTTCTTTCATAAATAAATATATAAAATTACCAAAGTACCCTTAATGTAAAATGACAAAACATTCCTAGTTTAAATAGCTAATGATATTCGTTTAAATGACAACAATACCCTTTATACGATGTCTAAAAATACCATTAGTGCAAAATTACAATAATACATTTGGCACAAAACAGAGATTTTTTTTTATAAAAAAAATCACAAACATACATAAAAAAATCACCAAAACATCCATGGTAAAATATTACGAAAATACTCTTGAAGCAAAATGATGAAAATACACTCGGCTCAAAATGATTAAAAATGACTCAATTTTTTTTGATAAAAATGACGAAAATACTTTAGCGTAGAATGACGAAAATACCATTAATGCAAAACGAGAAAAAACGCTCCCATAAAAAATGAGAAAATGCCTTTTGTGCAAAATGACAAAATTAACTTTGAATAAATTGAAAAAAATTCTCTTAACAAAAAATGACAAAATTAGCCTTTATAAAAAATTATAAAAAAACCGTTTACTTGAAATGCCTAAAATATTATTAGTGTAAAATGACGAAAATACACTTGTTAAGAAATAATAGAAATTTCATTCATACCAAATGAAAAAGAATAACCAAGATGAAAATAAAAAAATTACCACTCATTTTAAAAAAAATGAAAATTTTACACTAAGGGTATTTTTATCATTTGGAAAATGGGCATTTTCTCCATTGTGAACCCATGGAGAAATGTTTTTTTCTTCATTTTCATCATTTTGTGATTTGTTCATCTTTTATCAAATAATATTCGTTATTATGCACAATGAGTTAATTCCACTTTAACAAGGGTATTTTTGTCATTTTTGCAACGAATGGTTTTTTCGGTGAAAAGGATAATATTTTCCTAATACAAATAGCCAAAGTACATTTGAAGTAAAATGACAAAAATACCCTTATTAAAAGAATTATCGGTGTAAAATAACGGAAATATTTTTTATTGAAAAATTAAAAGAGCATTCATAGTGCTGAATAAAATCTTTATAGTATGAATTGGATAAAATACCGTTGAAAAATGAAAATATTTTGATGGAAAATGATGAAAATACCCCTAGTAGAAAATGATGAAATTTTTCGGTTATAAAAAATGATGAAAATTCCCTAATAAAGTTAAAAGTATACCATTTAGCGTAATATGAGGAAAAAATTCATGGTCCAATTTTATAAAAAAAATGCATTTATGGTAAAATGACAAAAATACCCTTGTTAAAGTGGAATTAGCTCATTGTGCATAATAACGAATATGTATTTGATAAAAGATGAATAAATCACAAAATGATGAAAATACTCTGAGGAAAATGAAGAAAATAACATTTGCCCATTGGTTTGCAATGGAGAAAATGCCCATTTTCCAAAATGACAAAAATACCCTTATTGTAAAATTTTCATATTTTTAAAACGAGTGGTAATTTTTTTCATTTTCATCATGGTTATTCCTTTTCATTTGGTATGAATGACATTTATATTATTTCTCAACAAGTGTATTTTCGTCATTTTACACCGATAATATTTTAGGCATTTCAAGTAAACGGTTTTTTTATAATTTTTTATAAAGGCTAATTTTGTCATTTTTTGTTAAGAGAATTTTTTTCATTTTATTTAAAGTTAATGTTTTCATTTTCCCATTTTTTTATGGGAGCGTTTTTTTTTTCTTTTTGAATGAATGGCATTTTCGTCATTTTTCATCAAACAAAATTTTGTCATTTTTAATCATATGAATTTTAAGCTATTTGAGCCAAAGGTAATTTTTTTTCATTTTGCGCGAAAGTATTTTTCATCATTTTGAACCAAATGTATTTTGGTCATTTTGCGTCAAGAATATTTTCGTAATTTTTTAACATGGATGTTTTGGTGATTTTATGTTATGTATGTTTGTGATTTTTTTATTTTAAAAAGTCATTGTTTTTCGCCAAGGGTATTATTGTAATTTTGCACTAATGGTATTTTTCAACATCGTACAAATATTTTTGTCATTTAAACGAATAACATTAGCTATTTTAAATTTAGGGTACTTTATTCATTGTGTGCTGTGTTTTTTTCATATTATAATAAGGGTACTTTGGTCATTTTATATATTTATTTATGAGAGAAAATAACTTGTATGTATGATATATTTATAACACAAATTCTTTGATTTTAAAATGGAATTGATTTTGTGGATCCAATTCCAAAATTTTGTTGAAAGCCAAATAAGAGAATTGGAATTCCAACTCCAATTCCAATTCTATGATTGAGATAATCACTATTTATGCCCCTGAGAGATGTTTCAATAACAACTGTTACCCCTAAACTTTATATCGAGCCATAAATATCCCCGACAATTTACGGGGTGCCAATTATGCCCGAAAGTGGCGGAGGCCGGCGAAAAGTGGCGGCGTTCCACATTTGCGAACCGCACAAGCATTGTTTGAGGGGTAAATTCGTCCAACCAAATTTTTAATTATTAAAAAAAAAAAAAAAACCACTCATCTTCATCTTCCTCAACTTGATCTCCACCATTCACCCCACCCTCCCTCTTCATCTCCACCACAACATAAAAAAATTCAACAGAGCCATGGTAAGATACTCAATCGTGTATTCAAAGCCCGTTCAATTCAAGAAGTTCAAAAAATCAAAAAGTTCAAAAAACCCACTTGAGAGCTTAATTGAAGTATCATCAAAGAAAGAAACTTGAGACAATTAGGCCGGACAGCAGCTGAGAAAGGCAGAAAACGGAGGTGATGTTGCGACTGCCAAACATGAAGAAAAAGGGTGAGATTGGATTCATCAACCAAAACATGAAGAAGAAGGGTGGTAATATTCAGACCCACAACGTGAAGAAGAAGGGTGAGATTGAATTCATTTGATGAGCTCAATTCATTGTCCATGGCGGATCATTACCGAATGCTTCTTCTCATTTGGGGTTCGGGTTCGGGGTCATGGATAAGAGAACAAAAAGAAATAAATGACAAAGATTGAGGAAATGGGTTTGGGTCATGGGGTTCAGGTCATGGATAAGAGAACAAAAATAAAGAAATGACAAATCTCTGCTCAAATTCTTTTACTTTTGTTCTGAATTTGCTTAAAGTTTAATCTTTAATGGCAGCAACAATCTCTGCCAAATCTTTTGCCTCACCATAAGACTCATATCAGAAACTATTTCAACAAATGTAGCTACAAAACCTCCATTGTAAGCCCTAAGGGCGAACAAACTCAGTTTTTGATATTGGACAAACTTTTAATGTTGTGTCTAATGATCTTAATCTTTGTGATAGAATATCGGAACTCTTTATGGAAGCTCTAAGTACTTCAATCAAGCCATTGGTATCGAGATTCAAGTTATATTCAAGGCTTATCTTTTAAGATTGAAGATTGAAGACTTAGGTTTGGTTAGTTTAGCTTTGTCGTCATTAGTCGTTATCTTATAAAGCTCTAACCAAAGCTCTCATGAACATAAGCTCTACACTCTAGTCTTGCATGCACATAAACACATTTTCAAAAGGCTTAGTTTTCGAAATGATTTTTAAATGTGTTCGTATTTCAAAAGCCTTTGTTTACAAAGTATAAGTCTTTAAAATGGTTTTCTAAATGCTCTTACTTGTTTCATATTGAGAAAACCTTTTAGACTTCAAAAGATTTCAATACAAGGGTCAAAATAACATCTCTCAATGCTCAGAAAGTCGGATCATCCGAGCTTGCCTCGGATCAACCAAAGCAAGACAAAGAGATTGGCAAAAGGACTTCGGTCGAACTATGGGCCAGGTCGGTCGACCGAGTTGGTACAAAGTGGTTCCGAGGTTGATCTTCGGTCAACCGAACTCTGCTTTTTCTAGCCGTTTTTTTACCGTTGGAGAGTCGATTTTTCAGCTATTTTGAAATATATATATACTCCAAAGCTAGAGAATCATTCTAAGACTTGCACATACAATTTACATTGATTTCTTATCAAGTCTAAACACTCTCAAAGTAAATGCTCTTCATTTCTATGATCTAAATCATTCAAGAGCAATCTTTCAAAAGCAAGACAAAGAGTGGAATTCATATGTTCTAAAGAGCAACAATTCTTGTACTTCAAAGGTATTAATTTTTCACTTAGAAGAGTGAATATTCTTTGTATTAAACATTCTTATTTCCCTTTCTTAGTGATTGGGTAATTGTTGTAAAAGTCCTACTTAGTGTGGGCAAGCTCTTAGTGAGTTTCTTGGTATTGTGGTTGTGTTTGTAAAACTCTTAGTGAGTTAGCCACAAGTGTAAAATCTTCTTAGTGAAGTTGTTGCAAATCCTTGGGTGCGGCTCAAGGTAGTGGATGTAGATTCTAAGTGAATCGAACCACTCTAAATCCTTTGTCTTGTTGTTGGGTTTTGCTTTTGGTTTGTTCATCTTGCTTAAACTCTCACTTGCATTGAATAGATTCGAAAAGTTAGCAAGATTAGTTAAAACCCAATTCACCCCCCCCCCCCCTTGTGTTTTACATCCATGTTCACCCATTTTATGATTTCTTCTACAAAATTGGTATGGTATTACTTTGCTTTGATTTTAATTCATCATCCCTACCATTTTCTACAATGGGATTTTCCACTGATGGTATAATCTGATCTTCTTCTGGGCTCTTTTTGTTGGAAATCTTGGCTACAACAACTATTAAGAGCCTTTCACAATAGCTGTTACTAAACTATGACATAACTACTGTAAGATACAAATCCAACAACTGTTAGTAACACCAGAAAACAGCTATTAACACAATACCTAACAGCTTTAAGCTTCAGACTTAACAGTTGTTAACGAAAGGTTACACAGCTTAATACAAAAGAGAAATAACAACTGTTATCGATAGATTAAACAGATGTTAAGAAAGTAAAATAACAACTGTTATTGACAGATTTAACAGTTGTTCAGATAATGTAATAACCACTGTTAGAAAAGATTTTAACAGTTTGTTAAATAAAGACTTAACAACCATTAGTTTCAAATTTAACAAGTGTTATTATAGATTACAACAACTAACAAAGAAAAATTGAGAGATAAACCGAGGCTTGTGTTCAACACAATTTCCTTAAAACAGATTCGCCTCCTCCCGATTAGTGCTGGAGTTTTTCGTGAAGCGTCTTTCTCCCAAGATACAACGGTAACGTAGAACTTGTTTGCACCGGCGAACGAGAACTTGGACTTGGTGATGAACACCAGAAGTTTTACAAAAATAGAGTGTTTTCAAAAAACTTTAAGCATGAAGTAGTATTTTCGAAGTAGTAGAAATTGTGTAGAGAATCATTGGAAAGAGGCTCTATTTATAGGCTGTATAAGCAGCTGTAACTTATGTCCTCTTGAATTCAACTGAGTTCAAAGCTCTTTAGTGCAACAGTTACAATCTCTTCAACTAAACCTCATAAATCTCGTTGTTACAACTTTTTATGTACCTCTTATTGGAAATAAAAAATAAAACCAGTAGCAAAACATGGGTTAATCAGGCCCACGAGTTTTGGTCCGGCATTCATGTACGCATGTTGCGCACGCACACAAGTTCAAGCTATTTTGGTTTCTATAGACCTTGGATTCGCACCCCCTGCGCAGGCGCGCACGAGGTTCTAGATTGGGCATAATAATAGCAAGACTATTTAAATCCAAGTAAACCACTTTTACATATAAAGTGAAATACACTTCCATATGCAACCCATGTGGGATGTAAAACCCACTAGCTTAACTTTCCATTTTCCAACCACTTGAGAAACTATTTTCTCATTCAAATTAACTCCATTTCCAACAATCCCCCACATGAATGAAAAATCGTTTTGACTCGATGTTGGTATTCATCAACTGACTCCTGCATAGGGAAAGTAGGTGTTACCCTTTGAACTTCCCCCTTGTAAAGTATATTTTCTTTACAGCAGTCCAGTATGACTTGATGTCTTTGAACTGTCTCGCTTTTAGTGAAAGAGTCCACATAAATTACACAGGAATCATTACCATATGTTCCGTTCTCATGGTTTTGTTCATTATGTCCATGAACACTCCCTGGTTATGCGAGAGTTTCTAAAGAATTAGCCTGATCAATTCTCCTTTGAAGCGGCCACACTTCTCTCTCACATAGGTGATACCTTTAAGTTGAAAATGATTCAACTTTTTCCGCCAGTATCATTAAAGCAACCAAATTTCTATCCTTATTTCTATCACTGTTTCAAGACAGGAATGAGCTGAGGTTACCCCCACAGTGACCTTACTAAATCTTACAAGTAGGTTGTCCCTTTGAACCTAGATCTTGAGATCTCCAGTCAACTAGGTTGGGTTTTCCTTCATTAGATTTTTATCATCCGCAGACTTTACACCCATTCCTTTTGTCAATCTCTCAACTGTCTCTTTATTTAACCCTTTGGTTAGCGGATCCGCAATGTTATCTCTTGACTTTACATAGTCAATCGAGATAACTCCTGTTGAGAGTAGTTGTCTAATGGTGTTATGTCTACGAGGAATATGTCTAGACTTACCATTATACATTGTATTTTGTACCCTTTCAATCGCAGATTGGCTATCACAATGTATACAAATAGATGGCACTGGTTTTTCCCATTTTGGAATATCTTCCAGAAAATGGCGTAACCATTCTGCCTCTTCTCCACATTTATCCAAAGCTATAAACTCGGATTCCATTGTGGATCTGGCTATTACAGTTTATTTAGTGGATTTCGACTCACAAATTGCTCCAAACTAAAGTAAACACATAGCCACTAGTGGATTTCGATTCATTTATATCAGATATTCAGTTTGCATCATTGTAGCCTTCTATCACTGATGGGTATCTTGTATAATGCAATCCATAGTTACGAGTATAAGGTAAGTATCTCAACACTCTAACTATTGCAGTCCAATGCTCAGCACTTGGATTACTCGTATATCCACTCAACTTGCTTACCACATAAGCAATATCTAGTATAGTACAACTCATTAGACACATAAGACTCCCATTTATCCTCGAATATTCCATTTGTGAAATAATATTTCCACAATTCTTGGATAGATGGAGACTATTATCTAAAGGTGTTCTAGCAATCCCAAAATCATTCTTGTTATATTCTATATAGTGATCTTGACTCAAAATTAGACCATTTGATGTTTTTATGATTTTAATTCCTAAAATCACATCTGCTGACCCATGTCTTTCATGTCAAATTTCGAATTCAACATATCTTTAGTAGATTTGACCAATTTGTCATTGCTACCAACAATGAGTATGTCATCCACATAGAGACATAAAATGATATAGCCATCTTTTGTCTCTTTGACATAGATACACTTATCACACTCATTGATTTAGAATCCATTGATTATCATTGTATGATCAAACTTTTCATGCCACTTTTTAGGTACTTGTTTAATCCATACAACGACTTCACCAATCTACATACTTTCTTTCTGGCACCTTGAGTCACAAAACCCTCGGGTTGCTCCATATAGATTTCTTCATCTAGGTCCCCATTTAGAAAAGCTGTCTTAACATCCATTTATTGTATTTTCAAATTTATGAAGGCAGCGATTGCAATTAGTAGCCTTATACAACTTATTCCGTCACAGGAGAATATGTATCAAAGTAATCTAGCCTTCTCGTTGTTTAAATCCTTTAATCACAAGTCTGGCCTTATACTTGTCAATTGAACCATCAGATTTCAATTTCCTTTTAAAGACCCATTTGTATCCTAAGGTTTTACAACCCGGTGGGAGGTCCAAAAACTCCCATGTATGATTCTGCAAAATATAATCAATTTCATTTATTATGGCTTCCTTCCAAAAAGGTCCTCCAGAAGAACTCACAGCTTCAGCATAAGTTTGTGGTTTTTTTCCAATAAATAAGTCATAAAATCATCACCAAATGATTTTTCGACTCTAGCCCGTTTGTTACGTCTTGATTCAACTTCTTGTACTATAAATGGATCAATAGTTTGTTTTGTTGACCTAGAACCTTCATTGCTTTTACAAGGAAATTCATTTTAAAAAATGACGCATTCCTTGATTCCATTATGGTGTTCTTGTGAATGTCTTCATTATTCGAATCATGCACAAGAAATCGGTACGCAGTACTATTTAGAGCATAGCCTATAAAGATACAATCCATAGTTTTAGGACCTATCTTTACCATCTTAGGCTTTGGCACTGCTACCTTGGGGAGATACATCCACACTCGCAAGTGTTTGTACGAAGGTCTCTTGCCTGTCCATAACTCATATGGAGTTTTACGTTCAGCTACTTCATTAGATTGAGGAGAATAAGGTGCAGTTCTTTCATGAATAATTCCATGTTTTTCACAGAAGTAGCCGATATTCGCCTCATACTCGCCACCTCTATCACTCATTAATCTTTTGATCTTTTTATCAAGTTGTTTTTCAACTTCCGCTTTGAAGAGAACAAATTTCTCTAAAGCTTCATCTTTCCTCTTTAGCAAAAACACAGAAATATTTCGTGCTATCATCAATAAAAGTAATAAAAATACTTATTTCCTCCTCGTGTTTGAACTGATTTCAAATCACATACATCACTATGCCTTAATTGTAGTGGTTTAGTCTTCTTTCTATTGAGTGAAACGAAGACTTTGCTAATTTTGCTTCAACGCAAATTTCACACTTATCACTGAAGTCGATTTGGAATGTAGGTATATGGTCCATTTTAATTAATCATCGCAACGAATTATAATTAACATGACCAAGTCGTTTATGCCATAAATCAGAAGACTCAAGTAAGTAAACATAAGAGGTATCTTTATTCATAATCGTAATTAGATTCAATTTAAACAACCCATCGGTTGAATACCCATTTCCTACAAACATTCCAGCTTTACTCAAAGTAAGCTTATCTGATTCAAACACCATGCGAAAGCCATGCTTGTTTAACAAGAATCCAGATACAAGGTTCTTTTGAATCTCTGGCACATATAACACGTCTTTCAGTGTTAAAGTCTTGCTAGATGTCATCTTTAAAAGAACATTCCCTTGCCCTTCGACCATAGCCGTGGCAGAGTTTCCCATAAAGAGCTTTTCCCCTTCAACAGATTCAAAGGTGGAAAAATGATCTTTGTTGGTGCACACATGTCTTGTAGCACCAGTGTCAACCCACCACTCTTTAGGGTTTGACCCGACCAAGTTTAGTTCGGAGATCATAGCAACTAGGCTCATGCCCTCCAACTCTTTGGCCATGTGACTCATCATGTTGATCTCATTATTCTTTTTGGGTGACTTACAATCAGTAGACTTATGGCCTAGTTTGCCACAGTTGAAGCATTTCCCTTTGAATTTGTACTTCTATTTCGAGACACCACCACTTGTCCCGAGTTTCCCTTTGGATGCATAGCTCCTGCCCTTGATTTTAGAACCTTGGCCTCTGCCGTGCTCCATAACATTGACTTTAGCTTGCATAAGATTAATCGTCTTGCGCTCATAGATCCGGTTGCCCTCTTCAATTCGAAGTCTGACAATGAGATCCTCCAAGGACATTTCCTTGCACTTGTGCTTGAGATAGTTCTTGAAATCTTTCCAGCCCGAAGGCAGTTTTTCTATCACAGCAGCGGCTTGAAAAGTGTCACTCAACATCATCCCTTCAGCATGGATGTCTTGCAGAATTACTTGAAATTCTTGCACTTTACTTATCACAGTCTTGGAATCCACCTTATTATAATCAAGGAAACGCCCGACTACAAATTTCTTTGTGCTAGCATCTTCCGTTTTATATTTACGGTCAAAGGATTCCCACAACTCTTTAGCCGTGTTGTATGCACTGTAGACATTATATAAATTGTCATGTAAACTATTCAGAATATAATTCTTACATAAATATTCGGAATGTTTCCACGCCTCAATATCCATCAAAGTTTGTGCATCAACGTCCCCTTCAGGTATCTTGGGAGCATTTTCTTTCAAAAACTTTGTCAAACTCAAGGTGGTCAAGTAAAACATCATTTTTTGCTGCCATCTCTTAAAGTTCACACCACTGAACTTTTCAGGTTTCTCCAAATGGCTTGCCAGAACAGAATGGAGTAGTAATAGCAACGATAGTGTTGGAAGCATCACCGCCAGTAGTTTGATTTTCAGTTGCCATGATGATTAGAAATGATAATATGTTTTAAGATTGTTGGCAAATCTTGGCTACAACAGCTATTAAGAGCCTTCCACAACAACTGTTAATAAACTATGTCATAACTACTGTAAGATACAAATCCAACAACTGTTAGTAACACAAGAAAACAGCTATTAACACAATACCTAACAGCTTTAATCTTCAGACTTAACAGCTGTTAGCGAAAAGTTACACAGCTTAATACAAAAGAAAATTAACAATTGTTATCGACAGCTTAAACAGATGTTAAGAAAGTAAAATAACAACGGTTATCTAACAACTATTATTGACATATTTAACAGTTGTTCATATAATGTAATAACCACTGTTAGAAAAGATTTTAATAGTTTGTTAAATAATGACTTAACAACCGTTAGTTTCAGATTTAACAAGTGTTATTATAGATTACAACAACTAACAAAGGAAAATTGAGAGATAAACCGAGGCTTGTGTTCAACACAATTTCCTTAAAACAGATTCGCCTCCTCCCGGATTAGTGCTGGAGTTTTTCGTGAAGCGTCTTTCTCCCAAGATACAACGGTAACGTAGAACTTGTTTGCACCGAACAGTTCCACCGGCGAACGAGAACTTGGACTTGTTGATGAACACCAGAAGTTTTACAAAAACAGAGTGTTTTCAAAAAGCTTTAAGCATGAAGTAGTATTTTCGAAGTAGTAGAAATTGTGTAGAGAATCATTGGAAAGAGCCTCTATTTATAGGCTGTAGAAGCAGCTGTAACTTATGTCCTCTTGAATTCAACTGAGTTCAAAGCTCTTTAGTGCAACATTTACAATCTCTTCAACTAAGCCTCATAAATCTTGTTGTTACAACTTTTCATGAACCTCTTATTGGAAATAAAAAATAAAAACCAGTAGAAAAATATGGGTTGATCAGGCCCGCGAGTTTTGGTCCGGCATTCGTGTACGCAGGTCGAACCCGCACACAAGTTCAAGTTATTTTGGTTTCTACAGACCTTGGATTCTCACCCCCCTGCACAGGCGCGCACGAGGTTCTAGAATAGGGCATAATAATAGCAAGACAATTTAAATCCAAGTAAACCACTTTTACATATAAAGTGAAACACACTTCCATATGCAAACCATGTGGAATGTAAAACCCACTAGCTTAACTTTCCATTTTCCAACCACTTGAGAATCTTTTCTCATTAAAATTAACTCCATTTCCAACACTTCTCATTATCACTGATGATTTTGTGAATCCATTCTTCTTCCCCCAAAAGGGTGATTCTTTGAAGAAAACCCTAATTTTAGTTATTTTTTTTTGGTTGAGGAAGATTTTTGTTGGTGTTAGATGCGATTGAAGAAGAGTGGATGAGTGGTGGAAATTTTAGGGATTTTTGTTGGTGATGTTGCGACTGTCGACGCCGGTGATTTCAATGAGTTTGAGGAAGTTTTTAATTAAAAATCTAATAGGAAATTTTTTAATTATTATTTTTAATTAAAAATCTGATGGGAAATTTGTCATGACTATTCTACCCCTCAAAATGTGCTTGTGCGGTTCGCACATGTGGGACGCCGCCTCCCCTCGCTGGATTCCGCCACTTTTGGGCATAAATGGCACCCCATAAATTGGTGGGGACATTTATGGCTCGATATAAAAGTTAGGGGTAACAGTTGCAATTGAAACATCTCTCAGGGAATAAATAGTGATTATCTCTTCTATGATTTGGTTGATAGTCAAACAAGAAAATTGGAATTGGAAAACCAATTCCAATTCCATGGAATTACAAGAAATTGGTTTTGGAATTGGAATTCCAATTCTATGAAATTCCATGGAATTCTAAGGTTTTCCAATTCTATGGAATTCCAAGAATTGGAATTCTAAGAAATTTCAATTCCAAATAATTGAATTCCTTTGTTTGATAAACTACAGAATTGATGTGGAATTCAATTATAATTTATTTGTTTGAAACACTAAAAAGTCACATAATTAATGCATCTAGTGTGAAAAGACCAATATTTTCATAATACAAATAGCCAAAAATAAAAACGTATCTAGTATATTTGAGGTAAAATGACAAAAATACCATTGTTAAAAGAATTATCTGTGTAAAATAAAGGAAATGTTTCCTGTTGCAAAATTAAAAGAACAATGACAGTGCTAAATAAAATCTTTATAGTATGAATTGGATAAAATACCGTTGAAAAAGGAAATTATTTTTATGGAAAATGACGAAAATACCCCTAGTAGAAAATGAAGAATTTTTTCGGGTATAAAAAATGATGAAAATTCCCTACTAAAGTTAAAAATATACCATTTTGTGTAATATGAAGAAAAAATTTATGGTCCAATTTTATAAAAATAAATGCATTCATTTTGAGCCGAGGGTATTTTCATCATTTTGCGTCAAGAGTATTTTTGTAATTTTTTATCATGGATGTTTTGGGGATTTTATGTTATGTATTTTTGTGATTTTTTATAAAAAAATCGTTGTTTGGTGTCAAGGGTATTATTGTAATTTTCACTAACAATATTTTTCGACATCGTACAAAGGGAATTTTTGTCATTTAAACGAATAACATTAGCTATTTTAAATTAAGGGTACTTTAGTCATTTTGTACTAGGGGTGTTTTGTCATTTTAAAATAAGGGTACTTTGGTCATTTTATATATATTAATTTATGAGAGAAAATAACTTGTATGTATTATTTACAACTTGCAATAAATCTTTTGGAATTGGAATTCAAATTCTTTGATTATAAAATAGAATTAATTTCGTGGAATTGAGGGGGTTTGGAATTGGAATTCCAATTCCAAAATTTTGTTGAGAGCCAAACAAGAGAATTGGAATTTTTCCATGATTTGGTTGATAGCCAAACAAGAAAATTGGAATTGAAAAATGATTTAAAACTTAATTAACTTCTTCAACTTGATCATTATTTCATAAACGAGTTTGGTAATCATTTGAGCTTAGAAATTTTTGTGCTTACACTTATAACAAATCCATCACATTATGGTTCTATCTTGGTTATACTTTTCCCCTCTCTTTGTGAGATTAGCTCTTTGTGACCTAGGAAAGCTCTTTTGTGTTTGTTCTCCTTGTGACACTAGTAATAGCTCTTTGTGAGGTAGGCTCTTTGTGGGCTTGTGAAGTGGTTATGCGTAAAACTATTTGTGAGTTATCCACTTTGTATAATATAGGTTTGATCTCACCTTCATTAAATTGTAAAGTGATGTTATTGTGTTGTTGAAATCATTGGGTTAGTCTTAAGGTAGTTGACGTATATTCTTTGTGAGTCGATCCACTATAAATAATTTGTCTTCGATCTTTTAATTACATGCTTTCATATTTATTTTTGTTTATATCTTTTCTCTTCACTTGGAAAAAAAGTTAAAAAGTTAACAAAACCTCAATTCTCCCCCTCTTAGTTTTTTCAAAGTGTTTCTTCCTGAAAAGAAAAAACCAATTATTTGGTTAATGAGAACTACCTTCTTCTATTTTTTATTTTTATTTTTTTAGAATATGACATTAAATTTTCAATTGATAGTCACTGAGGAGGAGGGTACATCAACACTTTTTCAGTTTTTTTTTAGGTAAATACTTTTTCAGCTTGTAACGTAGTCCATAATTTAAAGGGAAAATAATCTTTGATTTACATATTTACTAGGTTATAGACCCCGTGCGTTGCACAGGAACATTTTCTAATTGTTATTCGAAGTAATATTATTTTTAGTCACAATAAAATAAGAGTTTTTTGTTGAATAAGAAATATGAATTTTTATCATACAACAAATGGTATATATGACAGAAGATCAATATAGAAGATTAATGAAATTTTCATTTCGAGACAATATACATGACCTTTTTTATTTTAATGAATTGATAAAATCTTTCACATTATAAAAATTTTGGGCTCATTTATTCTTCTATTTTCCCTCGAAATGCATATTCTTAGTCTAAGAAATTTATCTACATCTCTTCATTTTTCTACTTTTTTTATTTTGCAATTGTAGACATTTATTTGAGAAGGATTTTCAGTGAACTAAAACAAAACAAAACAAAAGTCGTATTGTTGAGTTAGAAAAAATATAAAAACATGTTCATTTGCCATAATAATATATACAATTACAGCACATGACTCATGTCAAAGGATTCCGAAAAATTATTAACATTATTTTCCTGTGTACATTAAAAAGGTATGATGATAAATCAACTCCATTCTTATAAACAAATAGAAATTCAGTATATAAATTCTACCTTCTTCTCATCCTAGATTATTGGACCAAATATTTGGAGCCTTTGAGAAGCTTTCTCATGTGTTAATATGCTTTATTATGCAGTTTATTTGTTCCAACACTTCCGTGAATCCACGATACTGTGACGAAGTCTTCAAATATGATCAAAAAAATTAAAAATCATTAATTTTGTATACGCATAAAGTTATTGAGCAAAAATAAAAAAGTAAATCTATTGATAATTGGTGCTGAAATCTTGAAATACTACTGTAATAATAGATTGAATAATAATAAGAACGGAAAAATCCAAAGTTACTGCATTTAAAACATCAATCAGTAAATACGATCTACAAATTTAAAAACATCTACTCTAATTAGCTAGAGTCCATCAAAGTGCTATAATGCAAATTGCACGCTTTCATGATGGAATTTGCATTGTCTTATGATTGGAGGTCCAAAGAGCAAAGAAATGAGGTAGTGTGACACATCTTATGTGTTATGCTATTTATGCTTTATGAGTTGACTTGTAGGTTTCTATTGACTTTTCAACTTCTTCTTTATTTACGTTAGTTGTCTCTTTGATTTCAACTGATTTTTCATTCGTCTTATTTTTTGGTCAATTAACTCTTTGAATTCCAATGTATTTTCATCTGTTTTTTCCTTTTTTATCTCTCGATTTTCTCTAACCTCTATTATGAAAAGACATAAGTTTTTTTGTTAGATTATATAATCCTATTTTTTATGTAATGATATTAGTAATAATAAATTAATAATTTAATAGTATTAAAGAATATGAAGTGTTGGTTATAAATTTTATACATTTCAATTTAATTATCATCAATACATATACCATGTAGTATAATTTTGTCCTTTATTTATTGGTGGAGATTTTAATAGACACAAAACTTCTCTTCAGTTTTTAATCTTCATAGATGTAATTAATAATATGTAATTGAAGAATCTATTTAGCAAATTGATAAAGAGATACATTATTGAATATAATTAGTATAGATACATGTATATTTTAATATAATAAACATTAGTAGAATGATAACCATAAAAGAAGAGACTTTTCATTTCTCCACATTAATACATTGAACTTAAAATAATCAAAGAATTTATTGTTCTAATCTTAAAGACTAAGAAAAAACTCTATATAACTAATGAACTAAATAAATATAATTAGTATAATAAAAGTTACAAAACTCTTCTACTTCATACATTAATATAACTAATGAACTAAATAAATATAATTACTATAATAAAAGTTAGAAAAACTCTTCTACTTCATTCATTAATATATCTAATGAACTAAATAAATAAAATTACTATAATAAAAGTTACAAAACTCTTCTACTTCATTCATTAATATAAATAATGAACTAAACAAATAAAAATACTATAATAAAAGTTACAAAACTCTTCTACTTCATTCATTAATATAACTAATGAACTAAATAAATATAATTACTATAATAAAAGTTAGAAAACTCTTCTACTTCATTCATTAATATAACTAATGAACTAAACAAATATAATTAATATAATAAAAGTTACAAAACTCTTCTACTTCATTAATTAATATAACTAATGAACTTTATAAATATGTAGTTGTAGTCATTAGCTATAGAAATCTTCTCAAGGTTTTATCTCCATAACCACTTAAAATTATAGTTGAAGATTATAGCTCATGGAGAATAAATTTTAAAGAGTAAATTAATGGTGAAGTTGCCACATGTAAGTTTCTAATTGGTCCACATCCCACAAAATGCCACATGTCACTCCCTCAAACTTCTACCTCAACTTTCCCTAACTTTATATATTGTAGATTTATGATTTTTTATTATATGGATCTCTTTCATGTTGACTTTTTGGTGCAGAATTAGCTATATTATTACAAAAAAAATATAAAAATTCGAACCTTTGAAATATACCCTTTAAAAAACATTTTGACAAGGTTGATCTAGGATCAACGACAAGGTTTTGAAAACACAAGGCCTTTCAATATGAAAAACGTTTTCGTGTATGCATTGGAAGAGTGAACATTATCTTTGAGCTTATATTCTAAGGGTGATTATAAGATACATAAATTTAATCTACCTTATCATATACCTAAGTCTTCAAGCTTTCTTCATTCCAAGGCATTTCTTGAATCTTCAATGTGTAAGAATGTCATATGTCTCTGCATATCCAACTTGTATACTTGATACTTCCTTTTACATCTATCAAATAAACAAATATAACGTTGAACCTCATCAATGGTTTGTCGTTCATCAAAATAGAGAATTTATCCCTTAAGGCTTACAATCTCCCCCTCCCCCACCCCACCCCCCTTTTTGATTATGGCAAACTTTGATATAATGTGATAGGTAATATAAATGAATCAAAAGGAAACCTGACCTTTGAGTGATCAAAGATAAGTACAAGGTCATCTATGGGTTTTTAAGATTTTAAAAAATAATCAACCTTAAAGAAAAATATCGATTCACTTAATGAAATCTCCCTCTAAGGTTGTGCCCGTGTTACAAAGAAACAAAACAGAAGGATAGAGAGAATATAGTTCACTATTTTGATGGATCAGAAGATTCTGCTCGATTGCATATCTTCTCCAGGTCGATCGAGATACCCAGTTCGTTCGACTGAACTTAAGGCACAAACAATATAAAGCCTGCAAAAATTAGAGCAAGGCATTTCAAAATGTCACAAACTGATACCAAGGCATATATTTATGCCACAGTCAACAGTTGAATACACAAGCGAAGCTATATAAGATCAAAATGATATAACACATGCTTAACACTTGAAGTTTCAAACATAAAAGCCCCATGTTACATAAACTAAGCAAAATACTAAGTTAAGCACATTACATATCACATTTTTCTTCACCTTTGTCATAGATCAAAAAGAGTTTAAGGAGGGGTAAAGGATGAGCTCTCATCACAAGGATACTATCATTGAGCTCTGTAAACATGCATATAAAATTAAGTAAATTATCAAAGAAAAAGCATGTTATAACCCTTCAAATAGCAAGTTATCCATAAGATATGAAAGATAAAGTACAACATTTGTTATTCTAGGGATACAAAAAGGATAACAAGTTAGGGAAAGCCATAAAAGAGTAAGAATTTAAGAAAATTCTCATGGATTTTGTAGATGTATTGCACTTGATCACATCATGAGATTCCAAGAAGACTTCTTTACTCCAAACCACTAATGACTTGGGCATTTTCTTCCTCAGTTGAAGGTTCATGAATCCCTTGCTCTTCTTCATATTTTTCCTCTTCTTTGTCTTCTTATTTTTCTTGATCATCCCCATTAGCATTATTACTCCCATCTTCACTTGCAACATCACTTCCATTTTCATCATTTTTCCTCCTCATTCTCTTCTTTATCACTTTCTTCCTCTTCTACTTCTTTCACAAGAGTTGATTTATTTGTCTTTGTATATTTGATAACATAATCAACCTTAGACTCTAAATAACCCACCTCATTCTCCAAAACTCCCCATCTAAGAAAGTTTTGAGAAATGGACTTGAATATATTTTTCTTGATGAAGTTGTTAATTGAGAAGAGTTGAGGAGAGCTTGCGTTTTTGAGGGGTTTATCTGGGCAAAAAATCTTCAGTACTTGTTATGTTTTATTTCATGTCTAACGAATAGATAATTGTCAAGTTTTCATTTTCCCTTTACGGGTTCCACTATGTTTTTTTAAGTTATAAAATTTTAATTAATTAAAACATGTTAATTTTTTATTAGTAGAAAAGTGAAGGAGATATAGAACAGACCTATGGGTTTTAGAGAGAAAAGTCAACAGCGGCATGTTTTTAGTAATTTAAATGTTTTTAAAGTTGGAGATTTTTTTTTAAAGTAATTTAAATGTTTTTAAAGTGGGAGAAAAATTGTTCTTAAGAGGCCTATTTGGAAGAAGCCTTATTTTGATTTGAGGATTATGTTCAAACGTAGATGCTTCCTATCTAAAACCAAACCACAGAAAAGACAAGCAAATGGCAAATAGCAAATGGCGGCTTGCATTTTTATATGACAATTTTACCCTCGGTTCGAGTTAAAAAAATGAAAGACGTAAGGATAAATAGGGGAATGAAAATTGACTTTTAGTCCAAGTTTTTAAAGGGCACGATTTCATAGAGATTTTTTAAACTACATGATAGCTTTTATAATTTTAATTTTTCTAAGAAAAGCTGTCTCTAAAGTGGGGAAAAACCATAATTGTTTATTCTTTCTTGTACTTATCAAAATACAAAATCAGTTAGACCTTATCTCCTGAATTACACTGTTATTAAATTTCTATCTATTTTTTTTACCGTTTTAAGTTTTTATTTGTAAATGTAATACGCTCAGTTTCATCCTAAGATAATTGGTAATTTCTAACGCAAAAAATCATCAGTTCTGCATTATTATTTCATTCTCAGTCTTATTAATAGATCTTATCTACTAAATTACGATCTTATCTCCTATATTACAAACTATATTATTAAATTCCTATCTAATTTTTCTTCCGTTTAAATTTTTATCTTTAAATATAATACGTCCTAAAATTGTTCCATCCACTTAGTTGGTAATTTCTAACAGAAAACATCCTTCGGCTCCACATTCTTATTTTATTCTCAATCTCACTAATATATAATTGTTATGCATTCACTTTTTCTTATGAATTCTACCATTTTTTTTAGAATATAAAACTTTTAATTAAAAAATTGAGACACATCAACTTCTTATTAATATAGGGAATGAGACACCAAAATAAGATAGAATATCCTTAACGCTTTCTAACTCTCACTAGAAGGATACAAAAGGATTCGAACCTATCTGTTTGGATGACTCATGACCAGTGGCGGAGTCAGGAATTTGTCATAGGGGACGAATTTCTTACTCGAAATTTGGGGGGGGGGTGGGGGTGGGGGGGAGGGGCAAATATAACATTTATAAGAAAATATCTCACAAAAAAAAATCCCATAGAAAATTCATCGTTTCTGAAAATGTTGGGGGAGCTCCCCTTGCCCCTTAATAACTCCGCCGCTGCTCATGACTAATACTATTAAGTATACTTCAATTCAAAATATTTAGTTGCTTCGAAATCTAGCAATGAAACAATTATTCTGTTTATTATAAGGATTTATTATGTATTCAGTAGCGTATCAACCATTTTAAAAATTGTTGTGAGAAAATATAAAATGTTGATAAAGGATTCATATAAAATTCAGATTGAAACGATTTCTCTGAAAAATAGAGAAAACAAGTATAAATCTAAAACATATTTAACACATGTCTAAAATCCCGAAAAATACATTAAAAAGACCGATCTCACTACTTATACTTTATTTTTAAATTCAAAATTTTCAAACAAATTGAGTTATCACATTGTCACATCTTAAATTAGTTAATTCTCAGGCTTTAAACAGATACGGTGGGGAGGAAAGGAAGTTTGTGCTAAACCAAAATGAAAAACAAAATAATGAAAACGAACATAAATCTTATGCCGATATGAGAGATTCGGAAGGAATATCAATTTGGGAAGTTGTCATTTCCTTCTTCATTTAGAAATGGCTACAATGCGGACATAATAATTATTTTGCATATGCGTAACGGTTATTAGATCGTTGAGTTGCAATATTTAAGACATGAGAAAAATAATTTATTATTTTATTAACTGTTAATTTTTTTTCTTTAATCTCAACCGTTAGGTAAAACATTCGACACACTCTAAGTGTTCCGCATGTGCCAAATTTCTATCAGTCCGGCTCCTGTGCGGAACAGCCTCAGTTCTGCACGTGCGGGGCACAGCTAGGGCCGTTGATTCGCTTTTGAGATGGATCAACGGCTTAGATTTTAAAGAGGGTTAGAAGGGTACATATGTAATTTCACAAAAAAAAAAAAAAAGGAAAACATAACATCATGCGACCGTCACATCTCTTCGGTTACCGAGGTGAGAAAACGGATGAGGGGAAAAGGCAAAAGGTGACTTCCTGTCTTCTTCATCTTCCTTCCTCGGATTTTCTTTCAATTTTTTTTCCAAAAAACTGACATTCACTCTGCAAGAACACACATTCTTCGTTGCAGAACATGTATTCTTCGTTGCAGAACACATATTCTTCCTCTTCACAAATCTTAAAAAATGACTACAAGTGTACCATCAACATCTGATGATGCAACAAGCAGACAAAAATGGGTATTTCTGTGTTCCACACAGAACATAATGTTTCTAAATCAAATATTGGCGCGTAATCGACCAAGTAATGCAAGAAAGCTGGAGCTCTTGAAGAATGCGGGGTTCTTGGGGTTTACCTAGTTGAAACTGCCCGGGGTACATGAAGAATGGCTGAAATATGCCATCAAGCACTATGATTCAGATGCATCAGGCTTGGAGATGGCCATGCATTAACAATTACTGCAGGAGATGTGCATAGGGTTTATGGCGTGCCTATGGGCCTTAAAGATGTGCCTAGTCATAGAAATTTGGAGAAAAAAATTCTCCATGGAGTAGGTCAAGCTGTTTGCTGAGAAATTTTTGGAGATTGAATGTTCTAATAAGGGATATATGTCGATGAGGACGTAGTAATGACTGTTCTTAAAATTGAAGTTGATACAAAGGCCGAGAGATGGGCCGCTTTGTACGGACTTTACATACTCAGTCATTTGTTCATTGCAAACAATAGTCGAATGGTAAGCATTAGGTATGCAATGCTTTATGAAGATTGCAAAGACTACAATTGGGCAGGCTTGATTGCTGATTTTGTGCACGAGGCACTTAGAATTTACCACCCGAAAGCGGTTGCGGGACTGCTAGTTACCTACAGGATGCCAGCAGACATACACTTTCTGACGGTATGGTTTTAATTTAGTATGCGAATACGCATTCTTTTGCACAGAACACATGTTTTTGTGCTATGAACATGTGTTTTTTTTGCAAGCGAACATGTGTTCTTGGATAGTGAACATGTATTCTAAGACAGTTAACATGGGTTCTAGTTCAGTGACTATGTGTTCTTGTAAACCGAACACATGTTCATGATTAATGAACACATGTTTGTGTGGTGTGAACTCATATTTTTGTTCAATGAACATGTGCTCTCTGAAAGTGAACATGCATTCTAAGACAGAGAACACGTGTTCTCTGAAAGGAAACATGTGTTCTTTTAAAGTGAACATGTGTTCTTTGGAAGGGAAACATGTGTTCTCTGAAAGGGAACAGGTGTTCTCTGATAGGGAACAGGTGTTCTCTGATGGAGAACATGTATTCTTTGAAAGTGAAAACATGTACTTGAGACTTGAAAAAATGTGGTGGATTAGTGAACCTTTTGTATGTTGTTCTTTACACAAACAATTGTGTTCGTTTCAGGTGCATTCTTTGGATTTCTTCACAAGCAAACATTTACATGCAGATGCCCTAAGTTGTTCACTTTGGGATTATAAAAGTATGAAGAATATGTTTAGTGTGCTTTTCCCAGACGGTAAGTTCGATAATGCTGGGGAAGCTATGCTTCTGGCTAGCACTGAAGAGCGGCGGAAGAGACAAAAGTTGACTGAACTTTTGGCGCAAAGAAGCAAACTGACACATGCAATTACCAAAAGGCGGAGTTTGCTGGTTGAAATAAACCAAGAAATTGACAAATTAAGGGGTTTTGTAAATACCGATCAGTTGGAGAAATCTGATGACGACGTGTCGATTGGGCAGTGGCCTGAGAATATGAAGCGGGGAAGACAACCGCAGAAGCGGAGGAGGTATCAGCAAGTTGATGATGAGAGTACAGATGACGTAGTGGCAGATATGGATATTGAGTTTCCGGATGCACAAGTGGGAAGGGAAGGAGAAGGGGCTGTTGCACAAATTTTACAGGAAACAGATTTCACCGACGAAGAAACCGACTTAGCCCAATTTCTGGTTAAGGAACGGTCTGACGCAGTTGTTCGTGAGGTACTCGAATTTTACAAGGAAGTAAGTTGATACATGTTTTTAGTATCTGAACGCATGTTTTTCTTTTCTGGACACATGTTTTTCTTTTCTAAACACATGTTTTTCTTTTATGAACACATGTTTTCTGGGAGCGAATACATGTTTGCTGATTAAAACTGCGATCTACTGAATTAGGATGAAGAAGAGGCGGCCGGTTTGGGGTCAGGGGACCTTGTGATGCAAATTTTGGAAACCCAGTCCCCAAAAGAGGCAAACATTATTGGTTCAGAGGGGGTGATATCAGAACCGCTTAGACAAACTGTAAGAACTGAGGACTTTGAGGAGCCTGCAGACGCTGGGATTACTGAGATAACTATGGCTCCTGCAGAGCTTGGCAGTGAAATTAATGAGGATTTGGGGGAAGGGGACATAGTAATGCAAAATTTGGAAACCATTCCCCCAAATCATGAAAAACAAATTGAAGTGACACCAGCAACATGTGTTTCTCTGCAGCCGCTTGTTGTCCTGTTAGAATTGGATAGCAGTTCGGTTGGGCAGTGCACAATTGGTTAAGGGCAAGAGGCATGTGAAGCCCAACAGATCAATACTCAATTCTCCTTTCATTACACGTGCCAAAGATGAAGTTAGCTTGATGGAGAATGAGAATGCGTTGGTGGAATATGCATGGAACGGGGAAGATCTGTAAGTTCCTCTAAATATAAATCTTAAATGATATGCGTATAATGTCACATGTTTATGTACATTGAACACATGTTTAGGTTCTAAGAACACATGTTTTTTGTCACAGAGCACATCTTCTTGTCCCAAGAACACATGTTCTCCGACTTAGAACACATGCTCTCTTACTTAGAACACATGTTCTCTTACTTTAGAACACTGAATTTTTTTGTTGTATTACAGAAACCTTGTTATGTTTGACTTTGAATGTGGACTGTTGCGGAGGAAAGACTTGAGGAATTTTATGATGGGGGAGGAACTTGTTGATGACCTGGTTAATGCATTTGCCCTACATTTTGAATTCTGAAGAAATACGGGCGACAAATGGGAAAATGAAGAGATTTTGGTTTACAACCTTTATAACGGTACGTTGAGGGTGTTGCTTTCCCATTGTTCTGTGAGGTAAAAAATGAAAATTAATTTTAATTATAATTGGCCTTTGCAGAGTTCAGCTGCAGGTATATGGGAAGGTAAATTGGTCGGTGTCCCTTTGCCAAAAGTTAAGGAAATGGCCCAGTTCGTCAAGGAACAGGTGATTGCCGGCCTTCATTATTTACCAAGGGAACAGGGCAGCTGGGACCCCACAGGTGTTGACATGGTAAGGAAAACAGTTTTACTTAGAACACATGTTCTCTGACTTAGAACACATGTTTTTTTTTATGTTGGCCTTTTTTTTTCTTCCTTCTATCAGTTCTTTCACCCAATCGTTTACGGCGGTCACTTCTAGGTATATGTGCTGGACATTAAAGGTAAAGAATTGATTATTCTGAATAGCTTGGCTGTCGAAGACGAGGTTAACACTGCAAAGTACATTTCGCTGGGGCAAGTTGTGCTAGCTGATATGGGGGCCTAGCTGAGGACCAAATTGAGGTCGAAGTACAAATTCCAAGGTTTTGTAATTAAACATGGCCAGGTTCCCATCCAACCTTCAGACAAGAAAAACTGTTGTGGGGGTGTGTGTTTGCAATGTGATGGAGCATTGGGTTGGGCACATTCCTCGGAAATATTTTTCACAGTGGACCAATGTTTCGCATTTAATTGCTTTGAGGAAGAAGATCGTTGTCCGCATCTTGGGACACCCGGTTAATAAAGTTGCAGCAGAAATCTTGGAGCAAGCACAACAATACCTGTCCAACAAAGGAAAATGAGTGAAGCATTGAAATTTTTTCTAACTTTTTGGTATTTGATACAATGAATATTTGGATACTCAGGGAACAAGTTATTTTGATACCTAGGGAACACTTTATTATGATACATAGGGAACATGTGTTTCCCAAACAAAAACATGTGTTCCTCAATAGAAAACATGTGTTCCTCAGACAAAATCATGTGTTCTTTACACTATCATGTCTATGCTAAACAATAACATGCGTTCCTGACAATGTTAAAGTGCTAATCTAATGGTTTCTTCCTCAACAAAGAAAGGGTCAGCTGCTTCTTGTTGCCTTTGCTTAATATGCTTAGCCCGTGCCTTTTGCCTTTTAATCTCTACAACTCTCTTTAATCTCTTCCTGGATCTATTTGGGTCTGAACGTTTTTTCAACTCTATCGTTGAAGGTTGAAGTCCACTTTCACACACAGTTTGAGTAAATTCTGCATAAAAAACATATAAGGAAATAAAAAAAAGTTGTTAACGTAATCCCATATATTCCTTAAATGGGATCACGGTTGTGTAATGTGGGCCATTATCCCGTCAAGCATGAATATCTATTTTTCATGCGGATATGAACAACTATCCATGTTTCACAGGCTAGCTATCCACTCACCCCACGATTAGGTATTCATGGTTACCGGGAATTATATTTGGCCTATTGGATCCCGTATCAGCGAGTAACATATTGACATGCTTGCACAAATCATCGAATGACCGATCAACAAAGTCATATGCAACATCACTCCCACATACAGTTGTTACCAACAAAACCATCTTTCCACACATTTCTTGATAGCGTCGCTATATTCCTTCAGTGCTTTGCAACCACCACTATCACATTTTTGGTCCACCTTTTCATCACGCAGTGTGGAGGCAACTCTCTCAGTTTTGTGTGTACTCCCCCGCAAGATCCTATGAGTTCCATAACTCTAAGGCAATGTCGACAGTGCAAACCAAGTATTTTAAACAATCTACATGCGCATTCGACAATTGCTTTTTCTGGATCAACCATCACAATTCTCTCATGTAGCTTTGATCTCTCACCAAAAAGATAAACATCCTTGTACACTAGGTACGCATATTTACTACCATCGTTTTTTTAGGACATGGATCTAACAAGTACTCCATTGACTGATGATACTGCACACAAGCAAACAGGGGATTTTATTAAACAAAAAAAATGTTATTCATAATAGAAATTGTGTTCACGGCATCTGATCATCTGTTCTTACATACAGAAAATGTGTTTGCATAATTAAAAGAATATGTGTCCTCTTTAACAGTACACATGTTCTCTTTACCAAAACACGTGTTCTCAGTAACAAAAAACATTTTATAAGTAACAGAACATGTATTTCCTATAAGGGAGCTTGTATTCAATTTAATAATACCCGTTCGATGTACAAAAATACCTGTTCCTGCCACATTACGAACACATTAGGGGTATAATGTGTCGCAGCACTATTCGCCAACCGGGCTATGCGGAGTATTGTTGTTCGGCAACTTGTTCATACATTCAAAGTTTCTTCCAAATTATGCAATTCACCTATCGTTCAACATTCTGTTGAAGTGCGTGAAAAACTGGACAAGATTGTGGTCAGCCTTTAGATATCCTCTAAGGACATTGTTGTTCGACTCGCTCAACTGTGTTGATCGAATGCCAGCGGTGAAATGTTTCTTAACCCATGGAATGACCACTGTTCTCGAAAACCATGAATCCTTTTGACCCAAGAATGTACCACATCTTTTTTCCCAGGATTATCCTTAATAAGGCACTCATTTTCGAGCTTGGCCCACACGTAGTCGAACTCATGTTCATCATGGACATTATACATAGCATTAAAAAAATGATCTCTGACTTTTGCAGTCCACATTGAGCTCAGGTTCTTTACAACATTTTCCTTAATATGCCATGTGCACAGGCCATGGAAAGAATTAGGGAACTCAGCCTTTATTGCTGCAGCCATTGCGGCATCCTAGTCGGTAAAAAGAGAATGAGGGACTTTCCCAGACATGCATTTCAGAAATGACTTGAATAGCCATTTGAACGAAGGTATTGTCTTATCATATAGTAGTGCCGCCCCAAATATGCACGACTCGTGGTGATTGTTGAAACCAACAAATAGCGCTGAAAATAAATCCAAGATTATGCTACGTAAAAAAGAACGGTGCGAAAGAACATGTATTTCCTAGTAGGGAACATTTGTTTCATGTCAGAGAACATGTGTTCACTGATAGAGAACACATGTTCACTGACACAGAACACTTGTTCACTGATACAGAACACATGTTCACCTGACAGAGAATACATGTTCACTGATAGCGAACACATGTTATCGGTTAGAGAACACGTGTTCTCTATCAGTGAACACGTAGTGTACACATGTTCTCTACATGTGAACATGTATTCTCTGACAGTCAACATGTTATCATAATACCTATAAGTCTTAAATTGTTGTTGGTCCTGTATGTTGTATCAAAGGTCACTGCATCGCCAAAGTAACCATAGTCCATCTTCATTAATCCATCTGCCCAAAAAATGTTAGCAATTTTCTCATCACAGTCCATTTCAATATCAAAGTAAAACGAAGGATTAATGTATGCCTCACGCCGGAAATGCTCAAGTAGGGCAGTTCCTTCCCTGAGTTCCATCGACTTTTGAGGACTACTACACAGGTGATTCTTTAAATCAACCTTTATAAATCCTAGATTTTCATTGCCACCTGCTTGTTGTGACATTATAGTGTACGAAGACTTTAGTGGCACCCCAACACTATCATTCATCTCAGCAACAATTCCATGAAGATTCGTCAAATGAGAAAAAAAAATTGGATGAAGGGAATGATTATGCTCCTTAACCCAATCACTAACTACAAATACACGCCTCAGTTGATTAAATTTCATAGCTAGTTTAACCATACAACCCGTCCGCTTCTCAGCTGTTTGCGCGTCAGAAATTTCCTTGCTTCTACGTGGGTTTCAGGGCATTTGTCATTGTTCTTGGGATTATGTATACTTCATTTCCTGATTCCCTCTTTATTACAAACATATTTCAAGTAACCCACCTGTTCCTTATCTCCGCGTAAGGTCTAATTACTATAATTTTTCCTAATGCCAAACCCTAAGTTATGAGCATAATCCAGGTAAAAATCTCTGAACTCAATTTCTGTAGTGAACTCCTTAGTGTTCAAATCAATTGTGCTGTAATAGTCGGCATTACCTGTAAAAGAATGTCTGTTTACTGGACAAAAACACTTGTTCTTGGTAAGACAACAAGTGTTTTTTATTTCAGAACACGTGTTCTTATATTAGAACACGCGTTTTTAATATCAGAACACGTGTTTTTTTATATCAAAACACGTGTTCTTGGTAACAGTACCCATATTCTTGGTTTGAGAACATGTGTACTTCATAACAGAACATGTGTTCATAGTAAACAAAAAACAGATTACATGTCTTACCATCCTGCTCTGTACTGTCAGGTGTGTATGCATTCTGCTCTGTATTGTCAAATGACTGTCCATTATGGTTATCCTGTTCATCTTCCCTTCGCTCCAGACCTGCGACTAGTACATGGTACACTTTATCTTAGGGGTAAAAAAAACACAAGAAAGAACATGATACACCATTTTCGTTTATAAAACTACTCACCATCATCATCTTCAGAGCCAATTATAACTGTATGCTTCGATCTTTTAGCGGTCCTTGTATCATCATCATCATTATCGCTAGTTAATTACTAAAATAATTTCTTCAGAACACAAGTTTTTCCTTTTGCCTAGCTCTCCAAATAAGACATATTCTTGATGAGAACTTGTGTGCACATCGTAAGGGACACCGTTTTTCTGAAGAAAAACTCTGAATCTTTGCCATTCAACCTTACTACCAGTTTCTTCTACATTCATTTCACTTTTTTCCATTTGCTAGGATGAGAGGAGAAGAAATAAGGATGAAAATCGGCTCCGAGTTGAAGAAAATCGGGCTGAAATTTTTGGAAATAAGGTGGAAGAAGCCCTTGAGAGAAGGAAAGAGATGAAGAAAGAGATTTGAAATGGGAGATATTTTAGGGATTCTCATATATCTTCTTCCAATTTAAAAGCAAGAAAGAGAAAATTGCGGGGGGAGGGGGGGGGATTTCAATTTTTTCTACCGCCAAAAAAGACAAATACAAATTCAGTTCCATAAATACCCCTGCCTTTTCCACAGCCGTTGGATCAAAAGTACAAGATCCAACGACTCACAGTGTGACCCGCATATACTGAACGTTTTCTGTTCAGCATAGGAGCCGTGACGAATTTCTATAGCTACCGTCTTCATTTTCGGGTACAGTTGTCATTGTCAATTTGTCATTCACAAAATGATAGGCGAGAAGTCATAATTGAAGACAAATTTTAGGGGTTGAATGTACTTGAAAATGATTTAAAACTTAATTAATTTCTTTAACTTGGTCATTATTTCATAAACGAGTTCGGTAATTTGGCATTTATATTATCTCTTTTTCTTTTGTAGAAACAGAAATTTATATCATATGTTAATTGAATAAATAAAGAATATAAGGATCATGTTCATTGTTGTTAAAATCGCAAGTCAACACGTAGAATCGTACGATTCTACGGTTCTACAGAGGCAAAACGTGTTAAATCGTGAGTAGAATCGCAATCTGGTAGAAACGGGGTAGAAACGTTGAATCGGATCGTAAAAATGTAGAAACGAACGTTTCTACCGATTTTACAAAAAAAGACCAAAAATGGCTAGTTTAATGAGGGGAGAAGGAAGAAGGGGACGGGACAGGAAATCCCTAGGTAATTTCTTCAAAGCTTGCACCTTCTATGGGAATGCTAGGACATGGATCCGTGAGCACATAGCCAACCTTTAATTGCTTCAGGAAAAATTTCATCTGATGTATCCAGCAATGGTAATGGGAACAAGGCTCTGAGGAGGGTTGGCAAGTTGATTATGCAGTAGCAGCCCTTGAGGAACCGAAGCAGAATGTGCAAGTATGATGGTAATGACGGTGGTTCGAAATTCAAGTATTTGAATGACTTGCTCTATTAAATCATAAACTTATTACGTACTTTATTTTATTTTGATCTTTTTAAAGACTTATAAGTTAAGAATTATGTGTAGTCGCATTTTTATATTTTGAAAGACTTGTAAGTTCTTTATTGTGAACTTTGTTGCGTTATTATCTTTTGAAAAAACTTGTGAAACAATGTTTAATGAATTTTTTTCCATATTTTTTGATCATATGATATGATTTATATGTTAATTATTGTAATATATGTAAAAAATATACATTAATTTCTCGGTACGATTTTACGATTCACGGGTTTACGATTTTCCACCTCTCCCCTGAATCTACGTAGAATCGCAATTTTAACAACCATGATCATGTTTAATGACCCTAAAATTCACAATAGGTCACATTATCACAGGATCAGGAGAGAATTTTTTTTTTTTTTGTGATAATATAACTAATTTTGCACCACAAAGTCAACATGAAAGAGAGCCATATAAGAAAATATCATATATAAATATGTAAATCAAAGCTTATTTTCCCTTTAAATTATGGACTACGTTACAAGCTGAAAAAGTTGTTTACCTCAAAAAATAAAACTGAAAAAGTGTTGATGTGCCCTCCTCCCCTTGTGAGTATCAATTGAAAATGTAATGTCATATTCTTACAAAAAAAGAAGAAGATAGTTCTCATTAACCTAATCATTGGGGTTTCCCCCAGGAAGAAACACTTAGAAAAAACTAAGAGGGGTAAAATTGAGTTTTTGTAAACTTTTTAACTTTCTTTCAAGTGAAGAGAAAAGATGTAAATAAAAACAAATATGAAAGCTTCTAAATAGATGATCAAAGACAAATTATTTATAGTAGATCGACTCATAAAGAATCTACGTCAATTACCTTAAGACTAACCCAAGGATTCAACAACACACTAACTTCACTTTACAACTTAATGAAGGTGGGATCAAGCCTATATTACACAAATGGACAACTCACAAAGAGTTTTACTCACAACCACTTCATAAGCCCACAAAGAGTCTACCTCACAAAGAGCTCTTACAAGTGCCACAAGGAGAATAAACACAAAAGAGCTTTTCTAACTCACAAAGAGTTAATCTCACAAAGAGAGGGGAAAAGTATAACCAATATATCACCATAATGTGATGGATTTGTTATAAGTGTAGGCACAAAACTTTACAAACTCAAATGACTTTGATCACTTTTGTTTAGCACATCAAAGTGTAATAAATGAGTAATGAATTTTTATTTTTATTTTATTTTATTTTTTTGGGGGGTTTTGGGGGGGGTTAGTAATCTGGGCGCTGTGGCCCGGTGTCGAACTTAGGACCTCTCGGTCGTGAGCGAAGGGGAGCCCCACTGGACTACTGCCTTTTTGACTAAATGAGTAATGAATGCTTGTTTGAAAGAGATGATATTAAATGCACTAAATGAGTTAGTTGGTTTGCAATAAATCATCCTTTATATATAGGGTTCAAAATTGACAATATGGCAAAATTGGGTTTTGGGCATTTAACTTGTGGCACTTATGATATATGTCATTTATTTACAGCATTTATGTGAAAATGCCATATTTGTGCAGCACTTTATAAGAAGTGCCACAAAATTTATGGCATTTTTTCTATTGCCTCATGAAGTGCCACATAATTATGGAAATTTTGAGAAAATGTCACATTTCGTGGCACTTTTTAACAAGTGCCACAAAAATTTGTGGCAGTTGTTCGATTGCCACATAAAGTTCCACAAAAATTATGACAATATATCAAAATGCCATATTTTAGTGGCATTTTTAAACTAGTACCTTAAAATTTGTGGCATGTACAGTAAAAGTGCCACATAAAATTCCGTTAGATATTTAACCAATTAATTTCATAAATGTAAATGAAACATTATAAATGAAATTTATATTAAAAGTAATTTAAAAAAATATTTATATTACTATTTGAGTGTTTCAATTTTAAAAGTTTTTTTTTAATTTTTTTTTCTATTACAATTATTTATTGGACCTCACCAGAGGAGGTCGACCTCACTATATGAGGAGTAGTAGAAGCCCGGCTGAGCGGGTACCCCGTGAGGGGAGTAGTAGAAGCCCGTTGAGCGGGTGCCCCATGAGGGGGAGTATAAGACCCACACAAGGGAATCCAAAGAAATGACAATTAAATCATTCCCCTTGTGTGAGGTGGGTATCGAACCCACAACCTCAAGGTTGTGGGCAGACCCTTGCCCCACTGGGCTAAGGAACCTTAGATTTTCAATTTTAAAAGTTATTAAGATATATGTTTATTAATGATAATAAGTAATTATAATTAATTTACTGTAAAATTAAGTTAATTTTTCATTTTAAAATTATTAAACAAATTTTTTTAGATGAAATACAAAAAAAAATTACATTGCACGAAATTTCATATATTCTATATTCTACATTTCTTATATCAATTTTATAACATTTTCAAGTTTTACAAAAGAAATGGAAAATAATTAGTTATTGAATTTTATGCGATTAAATTTAAAAAATATTATATTAAAAATAATATATAACTAGAAAATATAGCAAATAATCTTATTATTTTATAATATATTCTATAATTCGTATGATGTTAAGATTAAAATTTGTATATAGTTTTCATTTAGTATTATTTCTACTCACTTTTTGTTTTAAAAGAATTTTATTTCTAATTGCTTGTTGTTAATATACATTAATAAATATAAATATAATGCTTAAAGTAATTAAATAAAATTTATTGTTATCTTATATAAACAAATTTGGTAAAAATTAAACAAAAGTCCTTGTGGTGCATCGGTTAGAGTGTTAGTGGTTGCAACAAGAGGTCAAGTATTCAAAACTCACCAAACGTAAATATTAAATTGTAGATAACGTGTGACTATGAATAATGCTTAAGGGTCTTCCTCCGATTATCAATTTTCTTTTTAAATAAAATAAAATTTATTTTATTTAAAAATATTAAATTATTTTTGCTGCATTTAGCAAAAAGTGACGCAGATTATGTCATATTTTCAATGTGTTTGTAGCATTTAAAAAGTGCCACAAGTTGTGCCGCCATTGCCATATTGTGAGTTGCATTTAATGTAATAACAACTAGTATCTACCACCTAATAGGACCCTCCGATCGACTGACGTGTAGGTTAGGTCGTCTGGGGTGCGCCCGAACTAAACAGGGTGGTTCACTCGATGTCTTCGGTCAACCTAACCAAGAGTTCAAAATTATTTTAAAAAGACTAAGGCAACTTTGGTCGACCTAACCAAGAGGTCAGTCGACTGACATTCAACATGTCGTTCGAGATTCCATTCGACCGACATAGGTGAATCTTTAAAGTGGTTTTTACACGAAGTCTCAAATCAAATACTATCTAACTCATGCAAAACACATTTTTTAGAATGTTATACGTCGCTGTAGAGAATGTGTAAGAATGTCATACAATGTGTAAGAATGTCATACGTCGCTGTAGATCTAACTTGTATGACTTGATACTTCCTTTTACATCTGTCACATAAACAAATATAACGTTGAACCTCATCAACGATTTTTCGTTCATCAAAATAGAGAATTTATTCCTTAGGGTTTACAATCTCCCTCTTTTTATTATGGCAAACTTTGATGTAATGTGATTGGTAATATAAATGAATCAAAAGGAAACATGACCTTTGAGTGATCAAAGATAAGTATAAGGTCATCTATGAGTTTTTAAGATTTTAAAAAATAATCAACCTTAGGGAAAAATATAGATTCACTTAATGAATTCTCCACCAAAGGTTGTGCCCATGTTACAAAGAAACAAAACAGAAGGATAGAGAGAATATAGTTCACTGGTTTGATGGATCAAGAGATTCCGCTCGACCGCATATCTTCTCCAGGTCGACCGAGATACCCAGTCCGGGAAGAAACCATATAAAGCCTGCAAAAATTAGGCAAGGCATTTTCAAATGTCACAAACTCATACCAAGGCATATATCTATGCCATAATCAATAGTTGAATACACAAGTGAAGCTATATAAGATCAAAATGATATAACAAATCTTGTGTATTTGATAACATCATTAACCTTGCTCTCTATATCTCACCTCATTCTCCAAACTCCCAATTCTTGAATTGAAGTTATCTTTGAAGGACTTCAAAATTTTGATGACTTGTAAGAGCAATTCACAATAAGTTTTCTTACTTGGTGGTAGAGCTTCCTCTTCAATATCTTCTTCTTGACATTTGTCATTCCCCCCAAAAAAAAACTCATCACCTTCTTCCATATGTACCTCTTCATTATCGACTTGAACATTCTCATTTTCTTGGTCTTTTTTTCTTCTCTAGGTTGAGTATTCTTAGGATTGTGTGCCTTTGTTGAATCAATAGTCTTTTTGATAGTGTCCATGGCCTTTTAGCTAGTCCCGTTGACAATGGCGGGCGCAAAAACTCATCATCGGTGCACTTGCTTTGAAATTTTCAATGGCCACCAAGAAGAATCATGTGTATCCGGTGAGAGTGTCCTTCATTGTAGATGTTGTACTTTGTATCTCTTTTCACCGGATTAGCAAGCTTAAAGTTGAAATTTCTAAAGAGTCTAGTGAGCTAATGAAACTTTTGTGGCCTTTGATAGGGAGGTGTGATACCTGTGAATTTTAAATATGTGGATTATGTTTTTTAATTTGTTTATTTGAATAATTATATGATTTGTAATTAATGCCATGATTAAATTCTATGTGCTAGATGATATTTTTCATATGTTATATGTGTTACGTTTTAATTATGTTTGCGGGGACATGAGTGTAATTAAAAGAAGATGGAGGACCTTATCTTGTAATTACCATAAATTTAGACCCACTGGGTATGAGGGATCATGGAGGGCTACTATCAGTTACAGAAAAAACAAAATAGACTATCGTGAGAGGAAAATGAGAGAGAAACCCATTTTGCCGAGAACTTCGAGAGGACGGTTGAGGGGCTACCGGCGTAATTTTTTGACCCACAACATATCAAAGCGTTTGCCTCGAAAGCACCTTGAAGTGAGTGCATACGGATCGCGATTCGGGAATCGCAACAGGAAGTTATCGCTCCGCGAGTGAATCTGACAGTGCTGATTTTGGTGTTTTCCCTGTTCTTGCTTTCGTAACTTGTAAGGACCAATTCTCTTTATTATTTTCTATCCGGTATTTCGTATATACATTGGGTACTGACATAGAATTGTTTAAGAAGTATTTGGGAGTGATTAATTGCATAAACTGTTGGAATTACGATCGATTGCATGTTTTGTGTTTATAGTTTGGTTTATTGAAATTCTGCCTTTAATTGGAAAAAATTATACTTGTTTATATAATATGAATTTCAATCATTGTTTTCTAATTGTGGTATATATTCTGAATTGTGTATCTGTGTTTTGAATTGTGGATCGTTGGGGGGTCATTACTGAACTTGCCTTATTCGTTATTGTTGGGTTGTCTTTGTAAAACACAAGAGGGGGGGGGGGGGGGTGAATTGGGTTTTAGTCGAACTTGGGAACTTTTTCGAATCTTAGCAATGCTAGTAGAAGTTTATGCAAGATGAGCAAATGCAAAACTAAACCCAACAACAAGTCAAAGAATTTAGAGTGGTTCGATTCACTTAGAATCTACATCCACTACCTTGAGCCGCACCCAAGGATTTCAACAACTTCACTAAGAAGACTTTTTACAAATGTGGCTAACTCACTAAGAGTTTTACAACACAACCACAATACAAAAGCTCACTAAGAACTTGCCCACACAAAGTAGGACTTTACAAATTGCCCACACAAAGTAGGACTTATACAAGAATTACCCAATCACTTAGAAAGGGAATTAAGAATGTTTAATACAAAGAATATTCACTCTTCTAAGTGAAAGATTAATACCTTTGAAGTACAAGAATTGTTTCTCTTTAGAACATATGAATTCCACTCTTTGTCTTGCTTTTGAAAGATTGCTCTTGAAAGATTTAGATCATAGAAATGAAGAGCATTTACTTTGTGAGTGTTTTGGCTTGATAAGAAATCAATGAATATTTGATATGCAAGCCTTGGAATGATTCTCTAGCTTTGGAGTATATATATATATTTCAAAATAGGCTGAAAATCGAGTCTCCAACGGTCAAATAACGGCTAGTAAAAGACAGAGTTCGGTTGACCGAACTTGGCTTCGGATTCACTCTTGGGGACCTCGGTCGACCGAGGTAGGGAATAGGTCGACCGACGTATTTTTGTCAAAGTCTCTGTAACTGGTCGGTTGATCCGACCTTGGCTCGGTTGACCGACCTTCCTGAGTTGATTTTTCACACATTTTGAAATCTTTTGAAGTCTAAAATGTTTTCCTAAAAGGTAACAAGTAAGAACACTTGGAAAACCATTTTAAAGGACTTAGACTTAGAAAACAAAGGCTTTTAAGATACGAACACATTTAAGAATCATTTCGAAAACTAAGCCTTTTGAAAACGTGTTTATGAAAACATGCAAGACTAGAGTGTAGAGCTTATGTTCATGAGAGCATTGGTTAGAGCTTTATAAGATAACGACTAATGACGACAAAGCTAAACTAACCAAACCTAAGTCTTCAATCTTCAATCTTGAAAGATGAGCCTTGAATAATATGGCTTTGAATCTTGATCAGGGCTTGATTGAAGTACTTAGAGCTTCCAATATATGTTCCGATATTCTATCACAAAGATATAAACATTAGACACAACATCAAGTGTTTGTCCATTATCAAAAACCGAGTTCGATCGCCCTCAGGGCTAACAATCTCCCCCTTTTTGATTATGACAAACTTTGATGTAATTAGATAGGATATGGACAATTTTTAGTACAAGGAAGCATGGCAAAAGGATGTAAGAACAAATAAGTGATAAAGCTAAGTGCTTATAAGATAAACCAAGATAGAACGAGAAACATAAGCACTAGCATGTTAAGTTCTTTTGCCATATGCATTAGGGACTCTTTGAAGAGCCCTATTTCCCAACCAACCTCCTTGCCTCCTTCCTTCCATATGATAGCATTCTTGTGTGTAATATACATACCTTAAGTTTACACAAGAAGCTAACTTACCATTTTCATCAATGTTGATGTGAGTGCTAAGGATCCTATTACAAAGAACATGCTCACTCAAACATTAGAACTATCAATGGTTTGTTATCATCAAAACAACATAGGATATTTTTCCCTTCGGGCTTACAGTCTTATTTCGTTGTTGTCGTCTCAGTCCTTTGTGGTTATGGTCGACCGAGTCTTCACCCCCTATTGAGCTCTTGTCTAGGAACGACTAGTTAGCAGGATATGTTCGACTATAACTATGATAACTATTCTGTTCTGACTCTGTTATCCCAAGAGATCTTCTATTATGTTCTGTTATGGGCCTTCACCTGATGAGGCTAACATTGGAACGGTAATGGTTTTGTGGAGTCCACGATGGTGGATGATGATATAATGTAATTGATGGATCCTTAAACTCTTGGCCCGTTGTTTGGGGGTCCGTACCAAACTCGTGTGTCATATTTCTGATCCCTCATAGGTTAGACTATAATTAGGACCATTAATGTTATTTCTGATTGGAAGTGACTAGATGATTGAACTCTTGTGGAAGGATTGTCGTGTCATAGCAGTAGTGATGTTTTGAGTGTCTAAACGGTGTTGTGATCGTGTGTACCAGATGGGCAATGCGTGGTGCTTGTCGTACACTCTGTTGTGTAAGTATTTAGATGCGAGGAATGTGACTATCTAGCTTAAGTGTTATTTTCACTTGTTGTTCTTGTTTTGAGCGTTATTGCTGCTTGGAATAGAGTCTATTTGGTCACTTTGGGGTTGAGAAGTTTTGGTGTATAATTGGTGCATTTGTGCACAAGTATTAGACTTGTTTTTTTGAAAATCGCAGGTCGCGGAAGAACCATTCGTCCTAGGATTCGTCCGCAGAGAGACAGTAGCTACTGCCTTACCGTGGACGATATTGCGGACGAAGGGATCGTCCAGCAAATACCTTTGGTTGACCAGAGTCTCTGTTTTCTGTCTATTGGGTTTTGGAAGACCACCGGTCGACCGAACTCCTTGTTAGATCAATCGGAAGGTCACAGTGAAACTGTTATGTACTGTTCCATTATGCTCTATTCTATTATGTTATGTGTAGGGGTGTGCAAATTCGGTAAAAACTGATTTACCGACCGAATTCGATTTGAATTTGGTAAATCGAATTCGGTAATTCAGACCAATTCGGTAATTCGGATCATATCGATTTCGAAAACTTCGAATTCGATTCGAATACGGTATATGATTTTAGTGAAATCTGTATTACCGATTTCGAATTGAAATCGGTGAATACGGTCGGTATTACCAAATTCGAATTCGAATTCAATTTGTTATTATAATATTATTTCAATATATATAATTATATATTTATAATTTTAAAATTAAATTTTTTTTAACATGGTTAAAAAATACTAAAAAAAAAAAAAACTATAAGTACTCTCTTACCTAAACCTAATAAATCTAATCCTAATTTTCTCTTCCAAAATCCTGAGCAGCTGCTGCCCCCCTTTGCCCCTTTTACCTTTTCTCTCCAAAATTCCAAATCCAAAATGAAACTATGAAATCTGAAGACTGATTCCTCAACATTGAAGGCTCCCTTACCAACTCTGTCTCCGACCTATAACCACTGCGCTTTGGATCGCCGCTTCCGTCGAAGTTGTTCAGGTACCGGCGAAGCTCGAGAACATTGAAAAAATGGAAAAAAAATTGAATGTTCTGAGAAATACGATATCTAGAACATTAAAAAAATTGGAAAAAATTTGAAGTAGATACATGCTCTTTTGAACTTACTTCATGAATGATTTATGTATTTTGGACTTGTATTTTGGACTTAAAACATGAATCATTCATGTATTTTGGACTTTAATTTTGTAAATTGGACTTTAAACTTTAACTTGATTATGTGTATGTACTTTGGACTGATATTTTGAACTTAAGATATGAATCATTAATGGATTTTGAACATGAATTACAGGTCATTGTTTTCTTGAACTTTTGAAATCGGTAATTCGGTAAATCGACCGAATTTCGAATTCATACCGAATTCAATTCGAATTCGGTAAATCGGAATTCGGTTCGAAATAGGTCGGTATTTTTTAAAATGAAATTACCGAAAAAACCGATTTCAAACTACCGATTTACCGAATTTGAAATCGATGCTAACCCCTAGTTATGTGTTCTGAGTCCTGTGGGATCGTGTAGTGTCGTGTCACGTCTTGTTTCCAAAGGGGTATTTTGGAAAACGGGAATTTGTTGTGTCTTCTTGTTATATTATGTTATGTGATTATTTGGTGCTTACTGAGCCTCGAAGCTCAATCCATCCGCTCTTTCTTATTTTGCAGATGATATAGGTGACGATCAGTATTATGATGACGAAACTTAGAAAGGGGATTACAAAGAATGATTTCTAAACGGCTTCGTTTTAAAAACCTAGAATGTTATTTAATTTCACTACACTTAGATTTACTTTTCCATTAATGTATTGTTGGAATTTTTCCATTCTAGTACTTCACTTCCGCTATTTAACTCTGATTATTGATACTACATAAATGAACTGCTTTATTAGTAATCTCTGATCATGGGTTATGGTATCTTATTACCCAATGAGACATTGCCATGTCAACATTCCGGTTACGTGGTGTGACAGGAGTGTTATCAGAGCAGGTCAAACCTTAGGGATAAAATGTGTAATGAACTTAGGATGACAAGAATACATAATGTGAGGTGTGTGATGTGTAGAAATCATGGACTTGGATTCTTTTGTCTACTTAACGCTTTGTATCCTACTGATATGTGTTATGTTACATGTCTATTATGACTTTCTTATATGGGCTTTCTTCAGTATGACATGCTCTACTTGTTCCTTCCTTACATGTTTACCTAGATAATGTTTTATTACATATCTTAATTGTTCGTTACATATATTACTTGTTGGGGGGTTTAGAATGGATCCGAGTCAAGGTAATAGTGAGGACTACACCTCACCTACGCCGCTTTTGCTCGCCATGGGTATCGGGGTGAAAGACGTCAATTGATTGGTTTTAAAAGTCAGTAGCCAGAGTACCCGCAACAAAATAAATGTGACAATGCTGGGTTTGAGCCACCACCCCACCACCACCACCACCACCAAATGTGCCACCACAGCAATATAACAACCTGGCACCACCCCCACAATACAATGCAAATTCGCCACAATGTAACGTACCACAATACAACTAACCAGTACCTCAGCATAATGTACCACCACAATACAACTAGCATCCACCACAATACAGTGTTCTATCACAGCAATATATTGTCCCTCCACATCAATACAATGTACCACCACCCCCTCAACAAGTCAATGCAGGGGCAGCTTCGTATTTAGCAGCTGCATTTGTAATGCTAGCCCAAATGTTTCAGACCCAACATCAGTAGTATTAGTAGAAACAACAGCCACAACAACAATAGAATCAGTTTGTTGGGGCTCCTAGAGGCCAGAGGGTTGAATCAGATATGAGGATGTACTGTGAGAGCATGAAGAAGATGTGCGTGACGTCATTTGATGGAGGTGTGGGTCTTGACCAGGCAGAGACTTGGCTAGAGGAGGTAGAGCAGTACTTTCGCATCATGAGGGTGCTTGAGGATATGAAAGCTGATGTGGTGATACATTTTCTCACATCTGAGGCATCTGAGTGGTGGAAATATGTGGTACCGGTCTATGCTCAAGACATGCCTATCACTTAGGATATGTTCAAGCAAGCTTTCTTGGACCAGTATTTCCCATAGACCTTTAAGAGAGCTAGGTAGAACGAGTTCTTTGACCTGAGGCAGACGTAGGGTATGTCTGTCTCTTGCTATGCTAGTAAGTTCAACAGGCTGGGTAAGTATGCTACTTCCATTATCCAGGATGGGGAGATGAGAATTCACATATAGACAAGCAGGCTAAAAGCACAATCCTTTTCGTGCGAGGGTTGTTGCCTCGCATTAGGGGAAGGTTGTCCGGGTACCGCCCTACTACATTTATGGATGCGTACCGGAGGAGTTTAGATGTGGATAAGGAGTTCAAGAACACTGAGACTAATAGGAAGAGACCCTACTCAGCTATGCCACAGGGTCAGAGTTATCGTCCTAACATAGTTGAACCTTTAGCTAGGAAGAGGTTCGCGCCTACATTGGGACCAACCAACACCTATAGGCCAGAGGTAGGGACTGGAGCTAACTTGACCAGGATTGGGAGACCCATTGGGGCACCAAATGCTGCTCAACATTTGAGGGAATATGGTAGATGTGGAAGGGTACACACTGGGAACTGCGGATGGTTATCTGGGGCTTGCTTCCGGTATGACAAGATTTTTAGTAGTGCCCTAGTACCATTACTATATGTTGTACGTTTTATTTCTTTTGAGCATGTCTCTGAATAGTTAATTTTTCTTTTGAACAACCAATGTGTGATTTGATAGTAAAACTCATTAGCTTATGCAATTACTATTCTAGTTGTCCCTAGTTTTATGTATTGTTCTTTACAATGAAATAAAACTAGTATGATGTATGATTGATGATCATGTTTTACTGATCATGTGTAATGGATACAAATCATATCATAGATGCAATATATAGGGATACATTGTATTGGACGTGATCCGTTAGAGAAGTAATACTTCATGGTCCTTAGTCATAAATATTACTTTCTCAATACTATTTTGGAATCCTTAGACCTTATGTCTCCAATGATTCTAGCATGAAAGGAACCACGTTTTGACTCAGTCGGGCGTTACTTTTAATCGAGTAATCAGTACGACTAATGATCGGATGTAGTATCATTTCATGGCTTGAATGTGAGCGGCATTGTAAGGAATTTGTCCCTCTCTTATTAGAGAGAGATATCCATGGGCCCTCGATAGGAAAAACTGTTTTAATTCATGGTCGTGCTCAAATGTATTTGATAAAGTGGTTATCAAATACTATTTGTTGGAACATTTTACCCGGAGATCGAGCATAAATACAATTAAGCTTAATAAGGGTGACGACTACTATGCCTTATGCTTAATTAGGATAATGCTAGACAAAGGGATTAAATAGTGGATCGATATTAGGTTTTACCGTAAATTCATTCACTTTGGGTAGTTACAATGTCTTGCGAGGGACCGCTTGTGATTTATGAACTCACACTACTACTAAGTGTGTTTTCATTGCCATTGTGATATGAACCTACAGGATCACACACATAGACGAGTTAACGAGCTTCATGTCCAGATTCAATGAATCTAGAATGTGTCTAGGTTCATTGTATCTGACATTTATTTTCTGAGAATAATAAAACATTATTATTTGAATTATAGATTAAAGATGGGCATTTTTCGGTATTTGGCTATAGCTGGGATTACGTGGGAGTGATTATGTGATAAAGACTCCCACTGCCAGCCGAAGTCTAGGGGACGTGGGAGTTATAGACTCCCATTACCGAAAGAAGTTGAGGACGTGGGAGTTGGTTCTAGGAACAAACTCTCACATCCTATATAAACCTCTTTTGGCCGAAACCCTAGAGGACTAATGCTTAAGCCGCAACAATATTAAAACCAAGAAATTAGATTTCGTGTTTTCTGCCTCTCATTTTCTCTCTAATTCCCGAAACTCAAAAAAATGAAGAGTTTGCAATCGCTGTTCGTTTCGTCGCGTGGATATCTGTAGGGAGCAATTCCGCAAGGGAGGACTCAAGGTGATCGTTGCTAAGAGCCCAAAGACAAAATCTTTCACTCAAGAATCAGATTCTTGAACCAAGAAACGTAAGTTTTTCTTTGCATTTTTTGATTCGTTTTGTATGAGCATATCCTTTAGGGGAGGACTCATGGGTGTTTAGAACGAGTTTCTGCCCATGAATCCCTTCAGTGGTATCAAAGCCAGGCTCATACTATTCGAATTCGATATTGTTAATCACATCATAACACATATCAATTTCGGTTTGGTATATGTATGGGTAAAAACAGAAAAGATTGTTTCTTTGACTGTTATTTATAAGTTTCTAGGATTCTGTCAATAATTCGATTATATGCATAAACCGTTTATGATTCTGCCAATAATTCGATTATATGCATAAATTGTTTATGAATCTGTCATTAATTCGATTATAACGCATAAACTGTGTATGTTATCGTTTATACCCGTTTATTCGATTGAGGGTTAAAATCGGGGCAGAAAACTCATTCGATGAGCGGGACCGCCGACTGCTCTGCGTAGTGGCAACGCTCAAGACTTTGTATATGTACTTGTTTTTATTTCATTATGCTTTATGTGAGTTTTAGCATTGTGAATAGCATGGCCTACTATACCCCCTCTTGTTTTACACTTAATTGGGTTGTAATTTTATAATACGTCCTGCGAGTCGTTTTTCCAATGATGTAAAATTGTAATTGCTTACTTAGATTAGTTTTACTACTTTACATTAAAGGCTGGGTATGCCCATGTAATTGTGTACAAGACTGGAGGACGCTGGATCGAAGACTTTATCCATGAGATGGATATTGACTTAGATTGACCCTTGGCTCCCACAAGGCTTGTGGGAGTCATCATAGGATTAGGCCATGCTATCTCACGTTTACTTTTACGCTTTATATATTGCATGAGATGCTTATTTTATGTATTATGGGGCTTGATTTTTTATACGTCATATTAAATCGTTTTAATTAAGTCTTAAAATGCCTACCATATCCTAAGCACTCCTTCAGCTTGGATCATCTTTTTGACTTCTTGCCAAAGCAACAGATAAGTGGTTATCTAGGCAAGAGGAGATGGGAAAATAGTGATTTTCATATGCTTAGACATGGTTCGACTTAACTAGGCTACCAAAAAGTTTTGAGCCTAGGGCATAAAATGGGAAATAGCCGGGACATATAGATGTCATTCCCGTGGATTGGTTTTACTTTAATTATGGGGATAAGCCAAAGCTTACTTATAACTATCGTAAAATGATATTTTTCACTATTTATCAAGTATTGAAATTGTGGAAAGGTTTTTGCTAAAAAACTAATAACTTTGCAAATAATTTAATATAGATAATGGCAACCAATACATCACACAATTCATTGCGATCCGCCCTTGAGAAGGAAAAACTAAGTGGGACCAATTTCCTTGATTGGGCCCGCAACTTAAGGATTGTCCTTAAAAAGGAAAGAAAGCTATACATTCTTGATACGGATATTCCTGAACAGCCTGCAAACAATGCCCCTAGAGCTGAAAAAGATGCTTGGAAGAAGCATTGTGATGACTCCAATGATGTGACTTGTCTCATGTTAGTCACAATGAGCACTGACCTTAAAAAATAGTTTGAAGGGGTTGAGGCTTTCCAGATGATGGGCCAGCTCAAGGAAATGTTCTTAGAGCAAGCTCGTCAAGATAGATTCCTCACCACTAAGGGGTTGAATAGTTGCAAGATGGCCCCTGGCACCTGTGTAAGTGCACATGTTCTTAAGATGAAGGGCTATCTTGACCAACTTGAAAAACTTGGGGCTCCCGTAGGTCATGACATGGCCACATATACGATCTTGGGCTCACTCCCACCGGAGTATAACCACTTTGTGATGAACTTCAACATGCATTCCATGGAGAAGTCCATACATGAAATACACGAGATGCTTAAGAAAGCTGAAATGAACATTAAGAAGACTCCTGAAGTCTTAATGGTTCAAAAGGGGAATTTCAAGAAGAAAGGAAAGGGAAAGCCCATGGCCAAGAAGGGCAAAGGCAATAACAAGCCCAAAGCCAAGGCTAAGGCACCAAATGAAGGAGTTTGCTTCCATTGCAATGAACCAGGTCATTGGAAACGGAACTGCAAGCTCTATTTCGAAGAGAAGAAAAAGGGAAAATCCAGTTCGACTATCTCTCCAGGTATTCATGTTATTGAAATTAACATGTCTGCTCATACTTCATGGGTATTAGATACCGATTGTGGATCTCACATTGGTGCAAATGTGCAGGGGGTACAAAAGGAGTAGATCACTGGCAAAAGGAGAAGTGGACCTGAAATTAGCGAACGGAGCAAGAGTTGTTGTTGTAGCAACCGGGACATTTAATTTAGTTTTGCCAAATGGCCTCATTATATAACTGAATAATTGTCTTTATATTCCAACTTTGAGTAGGAATATTATTTCAATTTCTTGTTTAGATATTGATGGTTTTGAAATTAATATTATGAATAAAATTTGCACTGTTCATAAAGATCATATCTTCTATGGAGATGCCTCTTTGATGAATGGGCTTTATATTCTTAACCTCGATGAATCTATTAAAAGGCCCATCTATAACATTAATTCCAAGAGGTTTAAATCAAATGACTTAAACCAAACCTACTTTTGGCATTGTCGTTTGGGCCACATCAACGAGAAAAGCATATCAAAACTCCATAAAGATGGAATTTTGACATCATTTGACTTAGAGTCTTATGAGACGTGTGACTCTTGCTTGTTAGGCAAAATGACTAAAGCTCCCTTTACTGGACAAAGTGAGAGAGCTTCTAATTTGTTGGGCCTCATACATACAGATGTATGTGGATAAATAAACACAAGTGCTAGAAGAGGTTTTCAGTACTTCATCACATTCACAGATGATTTCAGTAGATATGGCTACGTCTATCTAATGAAACATAAATCATAATCTTTAGGAAGATTCAGAGAATTTCAAAATGAAGTACAAAATCAACTTGGTAAAAGTATTAAGATACTTCAATCAGATCGAGGTGGCGAATACCTTAACCAAGAGTTTGACGAACATCTTAGGGGTTGTGGAATTGTTTCACAATTAAATCCTCCTAGAACACCACAATGGAATGGTGTACCAGAACGGAGGAATCACACCTTACTAGATATGGTTCGATCTATGATGAGTCAAACAAGTCTTCCAATTTCCTTTTGGGGCTACACCCTTGAAACTGCTGCATTCATATTGAATAGAGTTCCATCAAAAGCGGGTCAGAAAACTCCATATGAGATATAGACTGGGAAACGACCTAGTTTGTCATTTCTCAAAATTTGGGGATGCGAGGCGTATGTAAAACGCTTGTTATCTCCTAAACTCGCCCCTAAATCTAACAAGTGTTTGTTTGTGGGATATCCTAAAGAAAATAAAGGATATTACTTCTATCTTCCATCAGAGAACAAAGTGTTTGTTGCTCGAAATGGTTTATTCCTTGAAATGGAATTTATTTCCAAAAAGGATAGTATGAGTAAGATCTATATTGAGGAAATTCAAGATCCCCAAACAACATCTGAACCAACTTTGGAACTTCAAGCAAGCTCACGTGCTGATACTGAGCTTCAATCTTTGATACAAGGCCCAATGAGGTCAAGTCGTGTACATCAACAGCTTGAGAGATATGGATTTCTTGTGACTGATGATCATCATATTGAACTGATATATCAAGATGAACCACTACCTACAGAGAGGCAATTCATAATTCTGAGTCAGATAAGTGGCTAGAAGCTATGAAGTCTGAGATGCAATCCATGTACGATAACCAAGTATGGACTCTAGTTGACCCACCCGAAGGGTGTAAGGTCATTGATAACAAATGGTGTTTCAAAAAGAAAACCGACATGGATGGTAATGTACACACTTTTAAATCGCGACTAGTAGTTATAGGTTATAGACAAGTTCATGGAATTGACTATGATGAAACCTTTTCTCCTATTGTTATGATAAAGTCTATTAGGATTTTACTTGCCATAGCCGCATATTATGACTATGAGATATGGAAAATGGACGTTAAGACTGCGTTTCTTAATGGAAACCTTCTCGAGGATGTGTATATGACACAACCCGAGGGGTTTGTCGATCCATCAAATCCTAGCAAAGTGTGTAAGTTTCAAAGTTCCATTTATGGATTTAAGCAAGCATCTCGATGCTGGAATTGTCACTTTGATGAACGTATTAAATAATTAGGTTTCATCAAAAACGAAGACGAGCCTTGTGTTTATAAGAAAGTAACTAATGATGTAATAGTGTTCCTTGTGCTTTATGTGGACGACGTCCTACTGATTGGAAATGACATTCCCACATTGCAAAGCGTAAAATCTTGGTTAGGGAAGTGTTTTTCCATGAAAGACTTAGGCGAGGCTACATACATTTTGGGTATAAGAATCTATAGAGATGGATCTAACAAAATGATTGGCCTAAGCCAGAGTGGCTACATTGACAAAATACTGAAACAGTTCAGTTTGCAAGATTCTAAAAAGGGATTCTTGTCCATGTCACGTGGCATTAAACTCAGCAGAACTCAAGGACCTTCCACAAAGGAGGACCAAGAGTGCATGAGTAAGATTCCATATGCATCAAGCATTGGGTCTATTATGTATGCCATGATATGCACTCGCCCGGATGTCTCGTTCGCTTTAAGTATGACTAGAATATATCAATCTGACCCTGGAGAGTGACACTGGACTGATATCAAGCTATTTTGATCAGGAAATTTGTTGATGAATTAGGTGTCGTCCCTAGCATTGTGAACCTAGTGGACCTCTATTGTGAAAGTACTAGTGCCATTTCAAAACCTAAGGAACCTAGATCTCACCAACGATCCAAACACATTATCAGGCGTTTCCATCTGATTAGAGAGATCATTGATAGAGGAGACGTTAAAATTTGCAAAGTTCATACAGACGACAACATTGCAGATCCATTGACCAAGTTGTTAGTAGTGCCCTAGGACCATTAGCACATGTTGTGCGTTTATTATCTTTTGAGCATGTAATTGAATAGTTAATTTTTCTTTTGATTATCAAATGTGTGATTTGATAGTAAAACTCATTAGCTTATGTAATTACTATTCTAGAAATCCCTGGTTTTATGTAATGCTTAATTACTATGAAATAAAACTAGTATGATTGTTGATTGATGATCTTGGTTTAATGATCATGTGTAATGGATACAAATCACATCATAGATGCAATATATAGGGATACATTGTATTTGACGTGATCCGTCAGAGAAGTAATACTTCATGGTCTTAAGTCATAAGTATTACTTCCTCAATACTATTTTAGAATCCTTAGACCTTATGTCTTCATTTTGATTCTAGTATGAATGGAGCTACGTTTTGACTCAGTCGGACGTTACTTGTAACAGAGTAATCAATACGACTGATGATCGGATGTAGTGTCCTATCATAGCTTGAATGTGAGAGACATTGCAAGGAATTTGTCCTCTCTATTATTAGAGAGAGATATCCATGGGCCCCTCGATAGGGAAAAGACTGTTTAAATGCATGGCCGTGCTCAAATGTATTTGATAAAGTGGTTATCAAATGCTATTTGTCAAAGCAGATCTACCCGGAGATCGAGCATAAATACAATTAAGCTTAATAAGGGTGACGACCACCATGCCTTATGCTTAATTAGGATATCGCGAGACAAAGGGATTAAATAGTAGATTGATATTAGGTTCCGTTGTATATTCATTCACTTTGGGTAGTCACAATGTCCCCGCTAGGGACCGCTTGTGATTTATGAACTCACACTACTACTAAGTGTGTTTTCATTGCCATTGTGATATGAACCTACAGGGTCACACGCATAGACGAGCTAACGAGCTTCATGTCTAGATTCAATGAACCTAGAATGTGTCTAGGTTCATTGTATCTGACATTCACTTTTCTGAGAATAATAAAGTGTTATTATTCGAATTAGAGATAAGGGGCATTTTCGGTATAGCTGGAATTACGTGGGAGTTATTATCCGATAAAGACTCCCACTACCAGCAGAAGTCGAGTGCACGTGGGAGTTATAGACTACCATTGCCAAAAGAGGTGGAAAGGACGTGGGAGTTTAGACTCCCACTGCTGAGAGAAGTGGAGGACGTGAGAGTTGGTTATGGGAACAAACTCTGACATCCTATATAATTAACTCTCAGCCGAAACCCTAGTCCTTCCTTGCTTCAGCCGCAATTAAACAATTCACCCGAAATCAGATTTCGGATTTTTCTGCCTCTCCCTTTTCTCTCTAATTCTCGAATCTCAGAAAAACGAAGAGCTAGCAATCGCTACCCGTTTTGTCGCGTGGATACCGGTAGAGGGACTTTCCGCAAAGGGAATTCCGTTGGTGGCAGATTAGCATCCAAGAAACGCCATCCTCCATTCAAGAAGTAGCTTCTTGAATCCAAGAAACGTAAGTTTTTCATTGCTTTTACCGAATCGAATTTGGATGAGCGGATCCTTCAGGGGAGGACTCATGGGTGTTTGGAATGAGTTTCCGCCCATGAATCCCTTCAGTTTTACCGTAAATTCATTCACTTTGGGTAGTTACAATGTCCTGCGAGGGGCCGCTTGTGATTTATGAACTCACACTACTACTAAGTGTGTTTTCATTGCCATTGTGATATGAACCTACAGGGTCACACGCATGGGTAGTTACAATGTCTCGCAAGCGGGACCGCCGTCTGCGTCGCCCCGATTCGTCGTTACGTAGACTTAAGACTTTGAATTTATATCCGCGAATTATTTATGTCATGTTTTATGTGATATTAGCATGGTGAATAACATGGCCTATTATACCTCTTGTTTTACATGTTTGGGTTGTTATTTTATAATACGACCTGCGAGTCGTTTTTCTTTATGATGTAAAATTGTAACTGCTTTCTTAGATTAGTCATTCAAGGCTGGGTATGCCCAAGCAATTATGTAACAAGACTGGAGGCTGCTGGATCGAAGACATTATCCATGAGATGGATTTTGACCTAGATTGACCCTTGACTCCCACAAGGCTCGTGGGAGTCATTATAGGAATAGGCCATGCTATATCACATTTACATTTTCGCTTCATATCCTGCGTGTGATGTTTATTTTATGTCTGGATGGATTTATTTTAGACGTCACATCAAATGGTTTTAATTAAGTCTTAAAGTGCCTACCATAACCTAAGCACTCCATAAGCTTGGATCATCATTTTTCTGCTTGCCAAAGCAACAGATAAAGTGGTTACCTAAGTAAAGGGAGATGGGAAAATAGCGATTTCCATAATGCTTAGACATGGTCCGACTTAACTAGGCTATCAAAATAGTTTTGGGCCTAGGGCATACAATGGGAAATAGCCGGGACATATATATATATATATATATATATATATATATATATATATATATATATATGTCAATCCCATTACGTGATTTTACGTTAATTATGGGTGTAAAGCCAAAGCTTTCCTATAACTATTGTAAAATGTTTTACCCCACTATTTATCAAGTGTTGAAATTGTGGAAAATATTTTTTTGCTCAAAACTAATAAACTTTGCAAATAATTTAATGTAGATAATGGCAACCAATTCATCACACAATTCACTGCGATCCGTCCTTGAGAAGGAAAAACTGATCGGGACCAATTTCCTTGATTGGGCTCGCAACTTATGGATTGTCCTTAAGCAGGAAAGAAAGCTGTACGTTCTTGATACGGATATTCCTAAACAGCCTGCAAACAACGCCCCTAGAGCTGAAAGAGATGCTTGGAAGAAGCATTTCGATGACTCTAACGATGTGACTTGTCTCATGTTAGTCACAGTGAGCACTCGACCTTCAAAAAGCAAGTATGAAGGAGTTGAGGCTTTCCAGATGATGGGCCAGCTCAAGGAAATGTTCCAAGAGCAAGCTCGTTATGAAAGATTCCTCACAACTAAGGCGTTAAATAGTTGCAAAATGGCCCCTGGCACCTCTGTAAGTGCACACGTTATGAAGATGAAGGGCTATTTTGACCAACTTGAGAAACTTGGGGCTCCCGTAGGTCATGACATGTCCACAGATATGATCTTGGGCTCACTCCCATCGGAGTATGACCAATTCGTTATGAACTTCAACATGCATGCCATGGAGAAGACCATACATGAAATACACGGGATGCTCAAGCAGGCTGAATTGAACATTAAGAAGACCCCTGAAGTCTTAATGGTTCAAAAAGGGAATTTCAAGAAGAAAGGCAAGGGAAAGCCCTATGGCCAAGAGAGGCAAAGGCAAAGGCAATGACAAGCCCCAGCCCAAAGCCAAGGCACCAAAAGGAGGGAGTTTGCTTCCATTGCAATGAACCAGGTCATTGGAAAGCGGAGCTGCAAGCTCTATTTGGAAGAGAAGAAAAAGGGAAAGGCCGGTTTGATTTGTCTCTCCAGGTATTTATGTTATTGAAATTAACATGTCTGCTCCTACTTCATGAGTATTAGATACCGGTTGTGGATCTCACATTTGTGCAAATGTGTAGGGGTCAAAATGAGTAGATCACTGGTAAAAGGAGAAGTGGACCTCAGAGTAGCCAACGGAGCAAGAGTTGTTGCTGTAGCTACTGGGACATTTAATTTAGTTTTGCCAAGTGGCCTTATTATAGAACTGGATAATTGTTTGTATGTTCCAACTTTGAGTAGGAATATTATTTCAGTTTCTTGTTTGGATATTGAAGGTTTTGAAATTAATATTTTGAATAAGATTTGCACCATTCATAAAGATCGTATCTTTTATGGAGATGCCAATCATTATTGTGGAATTTTGAGTACAACAACAATGTGTTGAGACTAGTATGTGTTGTCATTAAATATTGTGATATTAGTCAAACACATGGGTATTTGATACTAGTCAGACCCGCTTATAAGAACATTTCATGGATTTTTTTATAAATGTCAACAATATTCTTATATTGATTTTGTTTGTATACAAATCCTTCGACTTGAGATTAGACAAGATTTCCTACATGGCAAATGGTATACATTGATGGTGTCAAACACCGTCTGTAACTAGATGGGCTATAGAGGCATTTGTTGGGGTATTTTTTGAACCATGTGTAGGATGAGGTGTGATAGATAGAGGATTTGGCCTTCATATACAACATGAGTTATATCTTTGGCCCCTTGATGGAGTGAGGCTAATTCATGGCCATGAACAAATGAATTAATATGAGATATTAATGTCATTTGATTAGTCTACTCGGGAATCAAGAAACTGATTGATTGAAGAATACAAGTGTGACATTCTCCATGACTTGTGTTCAATCTAGATATCGAGGACAAATGGATTAATACAAAAAGATCATATTTGTGATTACTTGAATCACCGAACTATTTGTGAATTGGGAGTAATGATGTGTTGCTAGATACCTCTAATTACTGTTGACAATTGTTGTCCCGACCAACATAGCAAATACCTAAAGGGCCGCACATTATAATCAACTGGATTGGGCTTGTTGGTGTTTACCTTTGATATAGGTGCTCAATTAGACTGGGCGTTCAATTAGATTGGGCAAAACTAGTCCCGGTCGACCGAGAGCTATCTCGGGTCAATCGAACCGGTTTGTCACTCTGGTCGACCGGACCAGTTGGACGGGGCCAATATCGGCACATGTCTTTTGTGAGAGAGTGTTACATGTTCAGGGGTAGTGGGAAAATGAATGTGTGAGTGTGGAGTTGGTGGGTGGTTCCACTAACACCACTTGATGAAGTGTTCATCAAAAACACAAAATTTCTCTCCCACCATTCCATAACATACTAGCCGAAATATTGAGAGAAAAATTCTCTGATTTTTGCTATCAAATATACACTCTCAATAACACAAAAGAGAAAGGAATTTTTTTTTCTTGTCTATAAATTCTGGTTTTGATTTCTATATAGATCGTCTTCAACGTTCGTAGCTTTCGTGACTAGCATCACAAGCACAACGATCAAGCTCAAGGTTGGTCGGTGTGGATACCGGTAGAGATGGGAGTCTTAAGGCTGCCGTTGGTGATTTAAAGTAGCAGAATCATGGCAATTTCGATTAGATCAAAAAATGTATAATTCCTATCACAAGGTATTGGTTCTTTCTTGTGAGTAGATCATTTAAAGGAATGGAATCCCATTTTATTTCCGTTGCTTTTATGTGGGGATTCCGAATTTTTCCTTTCACATTAAGGATTGAGCATTCTCAAGAATCCAATGAGCGTTTGACCTTGAGGTTCTCTTGCAACATGAAAGCCCGATAATCATCTTATTCAAGGAGGATTGGTCTTCTTCATATGAGAGGAGAGATGGGATGAGATCTTATATTCAATAATTCATCCATATTTTCTTTACTTTTGTTACCTACAAACAAGATACTTTTGGTACCCATTTTTGCTTGGCTCCTAGAGGGTTAATGATGGGGCTTTCACAACCCACTTTACTTTTACACATCTTTCAACTTTTCTTTTGATAATGCAAGAATTAATATGATGACAACATAATCGATAATAAGAGAAGTCAACTTAATCATGGTGGAAGATTTAGTTCCAGCATTAAAAGATATAGGAAGTGCATTCTTGTAATTCTGTTTGTACTCTAAGAAATTATTATCATGAGAAGTACAAGGAGAATCAAACACATTATCAAGATAAGAACAAGTGCACTTATCAACAAGAGAGTTTACATAAACAAGTTTATGTTGTAAGAGATCATACTAAACAAGTTTAGAATCAACAATTAGCACCTTGTCAAGTAATTCATGATTCTCAAAAGTTAGCATCAAGAGATAAGTGCATACTCTCATTATCTTTCTCTATCTCAAGAAAAGAGGCAAGAAGTTCATTATACTCTACTTGCAAGCAAGATCTTTCATTAAGTGAGCAAGCAAGTTTGTCACACCTAAGCTAATTCTTCTTAGCCATCTTTTTCAATTCATAATATAAAACGGTTAAAAGCACATAAGAATCACCATCATCATTATGATGATCACTAACTAGAGATGAGTTGGAACTTTGTACCTCATTACTCATAGCTTTTGGACTTTGAACGTTTTGTTGATCTTCTTCATCACTAAGTCCAATGAGGCATTTTATGTGATCTTGGTCTTGATCATCACATTCATTTTTGTTCCTTATAGAGTCATCCTTGATAGATGAAATGTCTTTTGTTGATGAACTCTCTACAATCTTGTTGTCCTTGGAATAGAACCCTTTTCTTAGAGTTTTTGCTCGCTTTTGTCATTCCTTGTTTTTCATATCTTAATTTTGAAGCATTGATAGTTTTGTACCTACAAGGAAATATTGAGAAATACTAGTTACCTTTTGAGAAGGTCCTTCAAAGGCTAGCTTTGTTTCTCAAGTGGCAAGTGTGTGCACAAGGATCAACCAAATTAAAATCACAACAACAAAGATTCTTAGATCAGCTAGGCATGTAAGAACAAGAATCAAACAAGTTAGATATGTTGCACCTCATAGATAACTTAGTTAAAGAAACATGTAACATGTAAAGATCATGCTTTAAGTTATCTATATGGATATGATCATCAAGAGGGAAATATGCAACATCAATAAGAAAACAAGTATATGCATCAAGATCACTTTTAAAATTATTGATAACATCAATTAAAGTACTTTGAGAAAATGAGTTTGATACCTTTGCTTTATTACCAAGTGATGAGAAGTATGGATTGACATTTTGGCTTTTGTCATCACTTAAAATGTAGTTTTGTGTCTTTGAGCATCTTAGTTCTTCAACATGTATAGCCTTTTAGTTTTGAGACTTCCAAGTGCTAAGGAGTATTTTTTATTTTCTTCTTTTGACACATCTCCTTTCAAATTCTTCTTTCCTCATGGAATAATCAACCTCAATGCCACTTCTTTTTTAATATTAGTCTTTGAAGCTTAGTGGCACATTCCTTCTTTTCCTTAAACAATATGTACGTGTTGGAATTTAAATTGGATTGGGCCGACTAATACTAGATTGGTCAAATCGATTTGGTTGAATCAGTCTGTTGAACCAGATCCAGTCCGTTGCACCGGAGAACTGGTACAAGAACTGGTTGAATAAGCCAAAACCGGCCATGTGAGGTGTTGTGTGTGCAGTGGGCATTATGGAAGAGAAAAAAGAGGGGAAAGTGACTTAGTGTTAGTTTTCATCCCATTATTCATTTCTCTAGATAATCAATAGTTGATTATTAATTTTCTCTCTAACACTCTCTCTAATTCTCCCAAGGCTGCCGAATTTCCTAGAGAAATTACACTACCAAGAACATCAAAAGTTAGAAGAAAATTTAAATTATCTTTCTTTCTTTTTTAAGGTTTTAGCTAGAAACTATATACCAAATTCCTGAAGATTGTCTTCTACCTTTGGAGTTCTCTGACTAGCATTAGAGACACGAAGAACAAGTTCAAGTTTATCTCGTGGACACCGCTAGAAACAGGAGTCGATTAGATCATTTGTTGTTAGTGATTCCATAAGCAAAATCAAACATAAAACGTTTACGTTAATTAAATATAAGGTAAATATCCTATTTTAAAGTTTGTTGGTACTTACTCGTGAATGGTCATGTAAGAAACGGATTTTGCTTTTTACTTTCCGCGACACTTACTTTAGGAATCCGAATTTCTTTCTTTTAGTGGTATCAGAGCCAATCACGAGTACTCAATCGTTCTTTTATGTGTTTCTCGTTTATAGTAGACGTTTATTGCATGTTATAGGATGCTTTATCTTTTACATCCTCTAGGATTACGTTTAAGTGTTAAACTAGTCCAAGAAAGAATTGTTCGTTCGTGTTTTTGGCTATAATTCGGTTTTCTGGGAAAGGCTCGGTTGACCGAACATGTTTTTGAAAATGGGATTTTGCTTCTGCCTAGATTTTGGACGACCAGAGAGCAGTCTCGATCGACCGAATCTAGTCTAATTTTGGGCAGGTCTACCGAGGTGGCCTATTTTTAAAATGTTTGGTTACTACTTTTATCGCGGACCGGTATATGGCCTCTGTTGAATGGACAGGGCCAAGAAGTGTATATTTGTTTTTTATTAGCATGATTGTCATGTTACTTGAGCATGGTTCATAGTAATAGCCCTTGGCAACGTGATTTTTTTTTATTATAATATGACCTGCGTGTCATGCCTTCTCTATTGATATTTTGATTGTAATTTATTTCTCGTATTTAACTCGAGAATTCTTTTCTTTCTTATGTAATACAAGAGCATAATGGAGTCAATCAGATGGAGAAAATCGCATAGAAGATGAAGACAACATATTAGATTTATTATTTTTTGACCTTAGAAAGACTTAGGATTTTCCATTGGCTTGGAAAATCCGCATAAGGGGCTATTACTATTCACATTTTATTTACTATTTTTTATGCATGAGATGCATGTTTTTCATCCGTATAAACAGTTTATACAAACGTTTGGTGAGATCATTTAAAATTAAATCCCTCAGAATTTAATATATTAAGTCAATGTCTTCCTCGATTTTGCCTCGTCAAGGCCTAGATCGACAGTAATATAGAATTGCGAGGAAATATGCTCCTGTCTATACGAGTGAGGCACGAATGATAAGTTAGTGATATCCGCCGGTGCAAATCTTGGGTCATACTTAATCGGATTATCTTAATAAGAGGATTGAGGATCTTGAAGAAAAAGAGTTGAGATGTACATCTTGATGTACTGAGAATAATTGTTATTTATTCAACTAACCAAGAATTATATAATGATGTAATTAACAAATGTAGCTTACCTAAATAGGCATGTCTCGAGCTGTTTATCCAAAGCTAACTCAAGATTGGTGATATATGGATATTGGCCTACTAGAAAGTTTTGAACTTTACGAATAAATACTTGAGGGTTATGCATTTGGAGAAAATAGTGGGAGAATCATTAATTAAAGACCTTATAATGATTTTTAAAAATGATACTAAAACTTTGCGAAATCTTTACTATAGATATAATGGCAAATGGAAATGTTGCAAACTCGCTTTCGTTGCGATATGTCCTTGAGAAAAACAAACTTAAGGGAGGAAACTTCATTGACTGGTACAGGAATTTGAGAATCGTTCTCAAACACGAGAAAAAGTTGTATGTTCTCGAAGAACATATTCCTAATCAACCAGCTGCCGAAAGATTGCTTATCGTAAGCATTTAGATGACGCATTAGATGTGTCAAGTTTAATGTTGGTAAACATGACCTCTGAGTTTCAAAAGAAACGCGAGGAAATGGGTTCATTAGACATGATTAATAAATCTAAAGCAACTCTTTCAGGGTTAAAGTGCCAGGAGATATTTGACGTGTCAAAGTCTCTGTTTCAGTGCAAGATGGCAGAGGGAAAACCAGTTGGAACTCACGTTCTGAAAATGATAGGTTATATTAAGAACCTAGGCAGGCTAGGATTTCCTCTTGACCAGGAGCTATCCACTGACTTGATTATGCAATCGTTGCCTGAATCGTACAATCTGGTTGTATTAAACTACAGCATGAATGAGATAGACAAACAGCTCCCTGAATTGTTGAATCTGTTAAGAACTTCTTAAAAGGAAATAGGCAAGTAGAAAGCCATAACGATGGTTAATAACAGCGACAAAGGTGTTGGTGATCACAAGGGCAAGCCTTATGTCAAACCTAAAGGCAAGCCTAGCCAATTCAAGAAAGCACTGAAAGGCAAGGCGCTGTGGCTAAGGATGATACTTGTCACCATTGTGGCGAGCGAGGACATTAGAAAAGGAACTGTAAGAGCTATCTTGCAGGGAAAAGGCCTAGAAAGGGGGGGGGGGGGAGGAAATGATGCTTCTAGCTCAAATATTTTTGTTATAGAAATATACTTGTCTACTACTACTTCCTCTTGGGCTATTAGATACCGGCTGTGGTTCTAACATTTGTATGAATGTGCATGGACTGCAAAGAAGTAGGGAGCTGAAAAAAGGGCGAAGTGGACCTACGTGTTAGAAACGGAGCAAGAGTTGCTGCCTTAGTTGTAGGAACCTACTGTATTACTTTGCCAACTTGGATTGTCCTAGATTTAGAGAATTGTCTCTGTGTACCTACTTTAACGAAGAATAATATTTCAATTTCTTGTTTGGACAAGATGGGTTTTGATATTAATATTAAAAATCAACGAATGTTGTTATCATTGAATAATATCTTTTATTTTATAGCAACTTTGATGAATGGTTTATATCTGATAGATCTCGATTCACCGACCTATAACATAAATACGAAAAAGATTAAGAATAATGATTCAAATCTCACCTACCTCTGGCATTTTCGCTTACGCCGTATAAACGAGAACCACATTTCCAAACTCCATAAAGATGGATTGTTGGAATCATTTGATTTGGAATCATATGACACATGTGAACCTTGTTTAATGGGTAAGATGACTGCTTCTCCTTTCACTAGAACTGGAGAACGAGCAATGGATTTGTTGGAATAATTTGCATAGTGATATATGTGGTCCGTTCAATAGCCATGCGAGGGGTTGTTATCTATATTTGATTACTTTTACTGACGATTATAGTAGTTTTGGATACGCGTTTCTTATGAAACACATTTCTGAAGCCTTTGAAAAGTTCAAAGAGTATAAGTGTTAAGTAGAAAACCATCTTGGTAAAAGTATAAAGATGCTTCAATCCGATCGAGGTGGTGAATACTTAAGTCAAGAATTCCGTGATTATCCAAAAGTATGTGGAATTGTTTCACAACTTTCTCTATCGGCTACTCCATAATGGAATTGTGTTTCGAAAAGAAGAAATGCAACTCTATTAGATACGGTTCGATCTATAATGAGTCACGCGATACTTGGGACATGCTTTAGGAACATCAGCTTTAACACTAAACAGAGTTCCATCAAAATCTGTTGAAATGATACAATATGAGATATAGACTGGGAAACGTCCTAGTATGTGTTTCATTAATATTTGGGTTGTGAGGCGTTTGTGAAATGTCCATCTTTGGACAAGCACAGTCTTAAGTCAATCAAGTGCAAATTTGTTGGGTATCCTAAGGAAACTAAATGATACTACTTCTACATTTCTAACGAGAACAAAGTGTTTATTACGTGAAAAGAAGTTTTTCTGGAGAAACATTTTCTTTATGGGAAAAACTAGTGGGAGCCAAGTGGAGCTTAATGAAGTTCCAAAACTTATTGAAATTCAACCAAGCAATAGTGATCAGATGGAATTCGAACAAGCTTCACAAGCTATTGTGCAGCCGGTTCAAGAAACACAAAATTGCGTAGGTCTAGTGGAACTCGTAGATCACCAGAGAAATTTGGATTTTTCTTAACAGAACATGGTGAGGTTATGTTTGTTGATCATGATGACCCTACAACCTACAAAGAAGAAAAAAGCTGCTGGAATTGAAAATATGTCCTTTACAGACTAGAAAAAAGGAAACGACAGTTTCTTTAAAGAACTGTGAAGAGTTTTGGTTTATGGAAACTAGTTTAAAGATTTTTGAAGAGTTCAGATCTATGACAGTTACCTTAAATAAATTTTGTCAATTTCCTTAAGATAGTAGGTTTATATTATTATAAATACTCTCTAATAGTTTTAGAAGAGGTCATTGAACCATTATTAGTTTTTGTTTTTAGATTTTATTTTCTCTCTAATTAAGCTCTTTTCTAGAGTTGGTTTTGAGAGTTCTTTATTTACGCATTTTAAGGATGAGATTCAAGCTTTCATTGTTGATGTGCTTTTGGAGATTGTTACAATTTAAAGTTCGAGACTTTAATCGAAACAGTGATGTTTTCTTATACTCTATTCTTTAATTATTTTATTAATTTCTTATGTAGCATGAACTAAATATTTAATAACAAATCCTGTGGTGCGGGGGGTGGGGCACCTCAATATCAACAGACATCTCAACCAATTGTACCAAAGGCTGTGGATTGATAGAGTCCGGCGGTACCCCAATGGGGACGGACTCGGTGCCCTCTGTAGTGGGGGAACCAGGTCAGACGGTCCTAGGACTTTGCGGGTCTTACTCGAGGCAATCAATTCTTGCCTTGTGGGATACGTTACCTGCAAACCAGAGGGTAGGCTTTTGGGAAGGGGCGGCGGAGGCTTGTCTTTTCTCTTCATGATCACGGGAGGCGGCGGCGGCGATTTTTTCACTCCACATTGGCTTAGATCATGCCCGATTTTCATACACCCTAGGCAGTAGTCTGGGAGATCTTCATAGACGATGGATTGCCAATAGCCTTTCCCAGTTTTGGCATGGGTAATACGAACACGCTGAGGCAACTCCACTTCCACACACACTTTAGCTATGCTTGGACGAGATGCGACAGCGGCGGGGCCATCCAAAGCAAGCGGCCGCCCTACTCTTTGTGCCAAAGAGAACAATTTTTATTTATTGTATAGATGAATCGGCAAACCCTCGAATCCAATCCATACAAGCCCTATTGATGGCTCTCCATGAACATTGAAATCATACGTCCATTTGAACTCTCTTGAGTAAACCACAAAAAGTCTAAATTCCTTCCCGCCATAAACGACAATAGTATTCTTCCAAATCAAATCTAATCAATACATCACGATCCATTCTTCCAATCCAAAAACTTCCTTTAAAACCAACCTTGTGGAAAGATTTCAGAAAATCTTCGATGTTTAGCGCGTGTTTTTGGAATTTTCCAACAATAGCAAATTGCCAATGGGTGATGAGGATATTTGTTCATCCGCCGAGATTATTTGGTTGGGTTCCCTCAAAATCAGTGCCTATAAGCATTGATAATATTAGAGTGGGATGTACCAACCCTATCCCCGTCGAAACCCATAGCAAATCGGCGGGTGGTTTTGTCGATCAGGTACAACCACGGGCGATCATGGTTGACCAATTGTTGGAATTTGGAAGCAGACTCAATCGGACGGAAATTTTACTGCCCGTGGTACTGCCGCCACCTTTGCCGGAGGATTCACAGTCGATGGTCAGGCTGGTATTCGGCAACTTAAAAGGGAGCATCGTTTGAATTTAATTATTTTGTTGGAACCTAAGGCAGGACTGGTAGACCTACCTACTTATACTCGGAGACTTGGTTTTGAATTTAGCTATGGTAATTGTTCTAGCAAAATTTGGATTATGTGGGATGCATCTGTGGATTTATTGGTTTTGAGGGATATGGAACAAATGGTTCATTGTCAAATTAATTCATTTTCTGGCTCTTCTATTTATTGCTCTTTTGTCTACGCAAAGTGTTCTCATGTGCAGAGAAGGGTTCTTTGGAATGATTTATGCTTTTTTCCATTCGCAATATGATCAATCTTGGTTTGTTAGGGGTGATTTCAATGTTGTGTTACATATTTCTGAAAGTCAAGGATCAGCGTCGACTTTATTGCCAATGACTAAATTTGGGGAAACAGTGCATGATTGTGAGTTGTTGGAGGTAGGTACCAAGTTCGGGCAGTCCTTTCACATGGTGTCCGGGGTGGGGGTGTGTTGGCCGCTTCTGAGGTGGTTAATACAACATGTAATACATTGTTTCAACACACCAAAGTCACACATTTGCCACGAACCGTTTCAAATCATTGCCCTCTTTTCTAGATGTCTGACTAACTATTGAGCATGGCGGTTCTGCGTTTCGTTTCTAGGATATGTGGGTCAGACACAACACTTTTTTGGAGGTAGTAAGATCTTCATGGACGATGGAGGTTATTAGTTCTAGGATGTATGTATTACAATTAAAATTGAAGCATCTTAAAACTGTTTTGGGAGAATGATATCGGCAAACTTTTGAGAATATTCATTCCAATCTCCGAAATTCAGCTATGGAGGTGGAACAGATTGAAACCCTACATGACGCGGATCCTATACCTCAATTGCAATAGGAACTTAGACAGGTTAAGGCAGTGCATTCTCGAAATCTTAAGTTTGAAGAAATATTCTGGCGACATAAATCTAGGCAAATGTGGCTTAAAGATGGGGATGATAATACAAAATATTTCCATTCTTATTGCATGAATTGGCAGAAGAAGCTACATATCACAAAGTTTCACACCTCGGACGGAACACTAGCCACAACCGCGACTTCAATTGGCTCGACTGGTGCCGAGTTTTTTCAAAAAGTTGTTCGCATTTAATCCCGCGTCCTGCATGACCCCCTCAGCTTCTTGATTTAATTCATCGGCTTGTGACTGATGACATTAACAATTTTCTTGATTCTTTGCCTTCAGGTTTGGAAGTTAAAGAAGCTGTTTTTGGTTCAAGTCCCTCAAGTTCAGTAGACCCTGATGGTTTTACAGGGCGGTTTTTCCAGGTCTGTTGGGATATTGTTAAAGATGATGTAATTCAGACAGTGAGGGATTTCTGGGTTGGACTCCCCCTTCCTCGTGCTATGTCTAGTTCTTTTTTGGTGCTCATCCTGAAAGTGGACAATCCGGGTTCTTTTGGTGAGTTTCGCCCTATATCTTTGTAAGCTTTTGCAAGTAAAATTATTTCTAAGATGCTGGCGAATCGATTATCAAAACTATAGCCCTCTCTTATCAGTTGCAATTAGTCGGGGTTTGTTAAAGGACGGGTTATTACTGACAATGCCTTTAGGCAATGGAAATAGTGAAGTCGATTAATAAAAGGGTCATGAGTGGAAATATGATGGTAAAAATTGACATGACGAAGGCGTTTGACTGGGTATCTCATTCTTTTCTCGTTGCTGTCTTGAATCACTTTGGTTTTAGCGCCCATTTTTTCAATCTGGTTCGAAATCTGCTTAATAATAATTGGTTTTCTGTGTTTATAAATGGCGCTCCTTATGGGTTTTTCGGCTCAGGAAGGGGGTGAAGCAAAGGGACCCACTCTCACCTTTATTATTCATTTTAGCCGTCTCTAGGGGATTGGATCAGCTTATGATGTATGGAAGTGTGGGACAGTATGTGGTGCCTCGATCTAATAACATGGTTTCTCACTTAGCATATGCGGATGATGTGGTTATTTTTCTAAATGGGGGTAAGAGAGGACTCCAAGCCCTTATGAGTTTCATTAGACAATATGAGGCTTCCTCGGGTCAACGGATCAGTGTTAACAAGTCTTCATTCTATGTCTCTACAAGAACTCAATCCAGACAAATTGAGATGATTGTTCGGGTCACCGATTTCTCGCAAGGCTATTTCCCTTTCACCTATCTGGGCTGCCCTATCTTTACGGGGAGATCTAAGGTTACATACTACTCGGCTATTGTTGACAAATTTGCAGATAGAGTTGCTGGTTGGCAGAGAAGTTTCTTGGCATGGGGGGGGTGCTAAATTTGATTTGGTTCGTTTTGTCATCCATGACCTTACACATCTTGGTAGCTTCCAGTCCGCCGAAGAAATTTTTGTGGATATTGAGCAGATCTTTTCGAACTTCTTATGGGGAAGATCGGAGTTTGGGGAGCGGAGGCATTGGATGTCTTGTTTTCGTTTATGTCGAGATACTTCACATAATGGTTTGGGTTTGTTTACCTTGAATTCTTATCAAATTGCTTTTTCACATAAACTTTGGTTGCTTTTCAGGACCACTAACTCTCTTTGGCGATCCTTTTTCTTTTTGGAAAATATTTCCCTGGTAATCAACACCCATCTTTGATCCAACCGAGCTCTTCTGACTCTCCGGTGTGGCGGCACATGTTAAAGGCAAAGAGTCACGGCGGAACCAAACATTGGTACTGTGATTAGAGAAAGTGACTTGGCATTTTGGCAACGACTTTACGCTTGAAGGCTGTTTTAGAAATCTGGTTGGTGTGGCTGGTGATGCATCACGTATTTCAAACCATCTCGATGAGTAAGGGTGAAAATATTTCACTAGGCGGTTATTCACTTTGGATCACATTTGGCTCTTGACTCCAGCAGTGTTAAGCTCGGGGCGGGATGAATACATATGGAAACTTGAATCCAATGGGCGTTTCAATATAACTTCAGTCTTGAAACTCATACAACCCACTGGTATTACCCAATGTACCTGGCGGTATATATGGGATGTGACTTTGCCTCTTTTCTTAAGAATTTTATGTGGAGACTTCTCAACCGATTTATTGCTTTAGATGAAGTCCATAGTGGATGGGGGTATCTCTTGCTTCACGATGTCAATGTGGAAGGGGGGAGGAGACGTTTGACCACATTTTCTTAGAATGTCCGTTGGCCCAATCACTGTGGAGTCGAGCAACGGCCTCGGTCGGCTTCAATTGTAATGCATTAAGGTACACTACCCATCTTGAATTAATTAATTTTTTCTGGTGGAAGGGGAAGGGGAAGTGGCATGAGATTCATACTATCATTCCTGCTAGTGTTTGTTGGATATTATGGCAAAGTAGATGTAGTTTTGTTTTTTATGGAGCCCGATCTAAGGGGATGAGTTTTCTTAGAGAATTGGATTATTTTTCCCAACCAATTTTACATAATGGGGGAATGTTGGGTTTTTTCTTGAAAGCAGCCGCGGCTAATTTGGGTACCAGGGGCAGCCACTTGGCAGTTAGGTGGCTCGGCAGTTTGGAGTATGTTATTTTGAATGTCGATGGTGCCTCTCGTGGTAACCCGGGTGTTGCAGGGGCATGTGGAATTTTGCGTAGGGTTAATGGTGATTTTATTGGGGCGTATGTGAGTTTCTTGCGTCATCACGAATTCAGTTCCTGAAATTGAAGCAATGATTTTTGGTATTAAATTTGCATTGGATTTGGGTTACTCTAGGGTGCTGATTCAGACGGATTCAAAGTTTCTAAGTGACTCGATCAAGGTACTAAAATAATTACGTGGCGACTAGATGTACTTTTGCAATAGCTTTTGAGGCTTCTAGGTGCAAGTCAGGTGCAACACATTTATCGTGAGGCTAACAAATTGGCTGACAGTTTGGCAAATGCTGCTTGTTATGCTCAACGGACTTCAAAATTCTTGGACCCTCAGCTGCTTCCGCCTTCAGTTCGCGGACTCTGTCATCTGGATCACTCGGGAAGGCCTTATCATTGGCATGCTGCTATGTAATTTTGTTTTGTAATGTATTTTCTTTAGCCTACGCGATTGGGGATGTCCCCAAAATATCCGCAGCTTCTCATATTTTCATGCTAGTTAATATAGGCATTGTAACACCTGGTTCATTTTTATAAATGAATTAGTGCTTTCTGCATTGTTTGACTGTATGAAGTGGATTTGTCTCCACCTACTTAGAGGTTTTGGCTATAGTCCCCCTCTATGTACTTTTATCCGCCTATTTTGGCTCTATCAATAAATGGGTAGAGGTCCATGCCAAACCTCCACCACAACAGGTGGGTTTCCAAAAAAATAAAAACCTAAATATTTATTCCAAGTCCCTGATGCATCTAGATTAATTTTATATGTTATTCTTGTGATCTTGTTATTCGTGTGGTGGAAGTAATTTTATAGTAGTGTTCTTAATGCGTTTTAAAGTGCTTGATCACTGTTTAAATTGTCTTTGCATTAACTTGGAAGATTTGCGACAACCGACCTTGTTAATTATGTTAAATAATCTAAACATAAATTGCATGTGAGATAGACATATACTTGTATGGTTTGTGCGATCTCTTTGATTTCATATGTTTAATGTGTTTTTGTGGCTTAAAATCAACATAGACATATAGTTGGTTTATTCATGAGAATAGGTTGGATAAGCCTTGAAATAGATTATTAGATATTTTCGGAAATCAATCGATTAATGAAACATACTCTAGAATAACATATTGTTAGGATAATATAGTTATTAATTTAGTGAATTCATGTGTCTTAGACATTTCTCATATCAAACTTCTTATTCAAGTTATTTCCTTTCTTTTAGTTAATTAAATTAGATTAATCATATCATCATCAACTATTTGGATTTATTTTAATTGTCTTGATCATTGTAGAATTATTTATTTGGGAATTAATTAATCATTATTCTCTGTGGGATCGACCTTGACTACTACCACATTGACCTAGTACCCTTTTTAGTATAGATTTTGTGTACCAAGTTTTTGGGGCCGTTGCCAGGTAATATTTGATTAATTATATTTCTTGGTGATTTAATTTCACTTTTTCCTTTATTTTGTTTTTGTTCTACTTTTGGTTGCTTATTAGTTCATGTCCAGATATCGTCCTACAAATTTAGTACCTTTTGGTCCTGAAATTGATCGTACTTGCAGGAATATCAAAGCTAAAAGGAAACTCGAAGCAAAGATGGCAGAAAATCAAGGAGTAGTTAATAATAGAGAGAACAATAATCAGCTGGTGGCTCCCTACTCCTTGTATTCTAGGGGGTAAAACTGTGGTTACTAGATCTACCTGAAGGGTCTCTAGGCACTTGGAGTGAGGTTTATGAGGCATTCTAGTTTCAATATTTTTCCTCCGAAAAGGCGATGAACTTGAGGGGTAAGATTAACACATTTACACAAGGAGACACATAAGCTTTTCATGTTTGCATGGGAGAGGTTTAAGTCATTAGTCACTCAATGCCCTCATCATGGTTTCTCTCTAATTTTTCTGACTCAATTTTTCTATGAAGGACTAAGTCTTTTGTCTCAATCTCTACTTGATACTGCTGCAGGTGACAAAAATGCTGATGAGCTTCAACAGATTTATGTGAATTTAGCTAAAGAATCACAACAAAAGGCAAACAAAAGGAAGAAGGGCGGGAATTCATGAAGTCAACTCGCAACCAAGCGTTGTCTCTAAATTGGTTGAGTTGACGAATCAAGCCAGTATCGTGATGAGTCAAGAAGCTCACCGTATCAATGAGGTATGTGCATATTGTGGTTTAATTAGTAAACATACTAACTTATGTCCCAATCAGGATTTCAGCTCGGCAACATTCGTGAACGAAAACTATATGGGAGCTGGAAGGAAAGGCATGGCTTAAAGGAATGATCCTTACTCCAACACTTATAATCCGGGGTGGAGACAACACCCGAATTTTGCATGGAGAGATCAAAGAAATCAAAGGCAGGTGGGACCTCCTAGCATTCAACATAATAGACAACCATTCCAACAACAGGTAGCTCAAGGACCTCAGCCTCAACCTGCTCAGGAAAGAAAACCTCAATTTGAGGAAACCATTATGCAATATTTGATAAAGTTGGAGGCAAAAATTGACCAAGTTGCTCAGACAAATCAAGATTCTATTCATAACATGGAGGTTCAGCTAGGTCATGTTGCAGGGTCAATGAAAGATAGAAATCATGGCAAGTTCACTAGTGATACCGAGAGAAATCTAAGGGAACAAATCCAAGCAGTAACCTTAAGGAGCGGAAAAGAGCTCCAAGAAGAAGAGTGTTGAGAAAGAGAACAATGAAGAAGATGCATCAAAGATACTAAAGGAGGATGAATCAAAAGAGGGAGACTCTAAACTTTATGTTCCTCCTGCACTTTATATTCCCCCTGTTTTTTGATGTTTTCAAGAACTTACATATTAACATTCCTTTTGCAAAATCATTGGAGCAAATGTCGAGCTATGCCAAATTTATGAAGGAAATCCTAACTCACAAGTGCAAGCTCGAGGACCATGAAATGGTGATGCATACTCAGCAATGCTCTGCTATTCTTAAAAGAAAGCTGCCCCAAAAATTAAAAGTTCCAGGGAATTTCACTATTGGGCATTTAAATTTTGAAAGAGCATTATGTGATTTAGGAGCTAGTATTAATTTAATGCCTTTGTCTATTTTGAAGAAATTGGGATTAGGTGAGATTAAATCCACTAACATATCGTCGCAACTAGCTGATAGATCTATAATTTATCATTGGGAAGTAATTAAGGATGTGCTGTTAAAAGTGGATAAATTTTATTTCCTGCTGATTTGTTGTTTTAGATATGGAAGAAGATAGAGAGATTCCTCTTACTCTAGGAAGACCTTTTCTAGCCACCACTAGAACTTTGATCGATGTCCAACAAGGAAAAGTCATTCTTAGAGTTCATAATGAGGAAGCACTTTTAATGTTTACAAATCTATGAAATATCCTATATAAAGTGGCTCTTGTTATTTTATTGATTCTATCTCTTGTATTGTGCATAATGATTTTGAAGAGATATTATCCAATGGTCCTCTTGAGTTTTGCTTGCAGAATGGAAATTCAACATAGGAAGTTGATAAGAACATTTTGGCACGTGCCAATTATTTTGAAGCATTACATCCCTATCCTTCTTACAAGAGGCGTCAATATGAGGATCTGGGAACAAGTTTGAGTAGATCGGTGCATTATATTGAGAAGTCACTAATGCTTGATTTGAACCCCCTCCATTCTCATCTTAAATATGCTTTCCTAGAAGAACAATCTAACTTTACTGGTAATTATTTCTTCATCTTTGACAGGTGAGCAAGAGGAGAAGCTTTTGAAAGTACTTAGAGCTCACAAGGAAGCTATGGGATGGAACATTGCCGACATCAAAGGTATCAGACCCACAATATGCATGCATAGAATTCACATGGAAATGGACTGTAAGCCTAAGGCTCGACCTTAGAGGCGATTAAATTCCAATATGAAAGAAGTGCTAAAAGTTGAGGTGCTAAAGCTTCTTGACGCAGGTATTATATATCCTATCTCTAATTCAAGTGATAAGTCATGCGCAAGTGGTACCTAAGAAATGGGGGGTTACTGTAGTAGAGAATGAAAATAATGATTTAATTCCCACTAGGATAATTTTTGGATGGAGGGTTTGTGTTGACTATAGACAGTTAAATGCATCCACCAAAAAAAACCATTTCCCTCTCCTATTTATGGACTAAATGTTAGAGAAATTGGTAAGGCAATAATTTTACTGTTTCTAGTTGGTTATTTAGGGTATAATCAAATAGTGGTTGCCCCCGAAGACCAAGAAAAGACTATTTTTACGTGTCCATACAATACTTTTGCCTATAGAAGAATGCATTTTGGATTATGCAGTGCCCCTGCTACTTTTCAAGGATGCATGATGGGTAATCTAAAACAAGCAAACAAACACTTTCTTGAGCTTAATCTTGAAGAATAGATAGAGGAAGCACAAGATGATGATCTTCACATGGACAAAAACTATGGTGGAGATAATGAAGATCAATCATCTTGCAAAAGGAAGAGAAAAACTTTGCCACAAGACTTCAAAGAAAGATATTCCAAAGAGAAGTGGCTTTGGACTTAATCATTCCAAGGAGAATGATGTAAACTTTAAGTGGAGATGTTCTCAAAGGAAAAGATCAAAACTCTCCATAGCTCATGGGAAGCTCAAAACTCAAATGACATACAAATTGAGAAACCAAGAAGCTCATGAAGGGATTCATGGGCAGAAACTCGTTCTAAACTACCATGAATCGTCCCCGGAAGGATTCGTTCATACTATTGGAATCGAATAACAACCGAAAAGACTTACAATTTTCGGATTGGATTTCTAATTCAGATGTTGTGCTGTAACCACCAAAAGTTGTCCCTTGCGGAATTGCTATCTACCGGTATCCGAAGAAACGAGCAGGGAATGCTAGCTCTATATTTTTCTGAGTTCTGGAAAACCTAGAGAGAATGAATGGCATAATTTCTATACCGTGGTTCTTGTTTTTGCGTCCAGAAAAGTGATACGTAGGGTTTCACCCAAAAGAAGATTATATAGAGAATGAGAGTTTGTTCCGAAAACCAACTCCCACGTAATTCCAACCTCTTATGGTGGTGGGATTTTTTATGGAATAATAACTCCCACGTAATCCCAACAAAAGCCAAAAACCAAAATTTCCCATCCCTAATCTCTAATTCGAATAATAAACATTTTATTATTCTAAAAAAATCAATGTCAGATACAATGAACCTGGACACATTCTAGATTCATTGAATATGGACATAAAGCCCATTAACTTGCCTATGAAAACATACTTAGTAGTAGTGTGTATTCATAAGTCACAAGCGGTCTCTAACAGGGCATTGTGACTGCCCAGAGTGAATGAATGATCGGTGGAACGACTACCTAATCTCAATCCACTATTTAATCCCTTTGTCTCGGGATATCCCAATTAACCAAAAGGCGTGGTAGTAGTCACCCTTATAAAGCTCAATTATATTTCTACTCGATCTCCAGTTAGACTGTTCCAACAAATAATATTTAATAACATCTCTATTACATACATTTGAGCACGGCCATGCATTTAAAAAGTCTTCCCTATCGAGGGGCCCACAAATATCTCTCTCCAACAAGAGAGGGACAAATTCCTTACAATGCCTCTCACATTTAAGTCCTAATAGGATACTACATCCAACCATTAGTCGTATTAATTACTCGATTAAAAGCAACTCTCAACTGAGTCAAAATGTAGCTCCATTCATCCTAGAAACGATGAAGACACAAGGTCTAAGGATCCCAGAATAGTATTGAGGAAGTAATACTTATGACTAAAAGAACCATGAAGTATTACTTCTCTTTCGGATCACGTCTGATACAATATATCCCAATATGTATCTATGATATGATTTGTATACATTACACATGATCAGTAAACCAGGATCATCAATCAAATATCATACTAGTTTTTTTTCTTGTATATAACATTATAAAAACTAGGGACAATTAGAATAGTAATTATATGAGCTAATGAGTTTTACTATCAAATCACATATTGATGTTCAAAAGAAAAATTAACTATTCAAATAACATGCTCAAAAATAAAAAAAAACGTACAACATATGCTAATGGTCCTAGGGCACTACTAACAACTCAAGCATTTGTTCAAGCAATGTCAAGAACTACAATATCAAACATCAAACCTCATCACTTGGTAAGGTTACAAAGGTATCAACCTCACCCTCTCATGGTACTTTAATTAATGATATTAATAGTATGAGAAGTAAGTTTGATGCATTTACTTGTGCCCTTGTTGATGTTACATCATTTCCCTTTGATGATCTTTTACATTTAGATAACTTAATGCAAGATCTTTCATTTTCTTTATGTTTCTCTTGCTAAGGTATCTAAATCATACAACATCACAAGATTGGATGATTCTTGCCCTTATTTTCATTCATCTCGTGAGAATCATCCATGTAGTTTTATCTTTGATAATGTTGACCCGTGCACACACATATGCCACTTTAGAAATGAAATTGACAATGAAGGACCTTTTAAAAAGGTACCTAGAAAGTCTCAAGTTCCCCTTGTAGGTTCAAAGAGATCTAAGCTTCACAATGAAGAGTGGAACCCCAAGGGATGGCATAAACAAGCTAAGACTCCAAGAAAATAGTCATGTGCCAATGTCAACAAAGATGTAGAGAACTCATCAAGAAGCATAAACTCATCCATCCAAGATGACTATACAAAAGACTACTCAAGGTGCCTCATTGGACTAATTGATAAAGAAGATCAACTTGCAATCCAAAGTCTAAAATCCTCGAGTAATGAGGTACAAGGCTTAAATTCAACTCTTTGTAGTGATCATGATAATGATGTTGATTCCTATCTTCTATTTGATTTATATGATGAGTTGAAGAAGATGGCTAAGAAGAATAGTGATATTTGTAAAGAACTTGCTTGCTCATTAGAAGAAAGATCTTGCATGCAAGTAGAATATAATGAACTTCTTGCCTCTTATACTAAGCTTGAAAATAAACAAGAGAATGTGATTTCATCGCTTGTCGCCTTATCTCTTGAATACCGTGAACTTCAAGATCCCCAAACAACATCTTAACCAACTTTGGAAGTTCAAGCAAGCTCACGTGCTGATACTGAGCTTCAATCTTTGACACAAGGCCCAAGGAGGTCGAGTCGGGTACATCAACAGCCTGAGAGATATGGATTTCTCGTGACTGATGATCATCCGGTTGAACTGATTGATCAAGATGAACCCACTATCTACAAAGACGCAATTCGTAGTTCTGAGTCAGAAAAGTGGCTAGAAGCTATGAAGTCTGAGATGCAATCCATGTGCGATAACCAAGTGTGGACTTTGGTTGACCCACCCGAAGGGTGTAAGGTCATTGATAACAAATGGTGTTTCAAAAAGAAAACGGACATGGATGGTAATGTACACACTTTTAAATCTCGACTAGTAGTTAAAGGTTATAGACAAGTTCATGGTATTGACTATGACGAAACCTTTTCTCCTGTCGTTATGATAAAGTCAATTAGGATTTTACTTGCCATAGCTGCATATTATGACTATGAGATATGGCAAATGGATGTTAAGACTGCGTTTCTTAATGGAAACCTTCTCGAGGATGTGTATATGACACAACCTGAGGGGTTTGTTGATCCAACAAAATCCTAGCAAAGTGTGTAAGCTTCAAAGGTCCATTTATGGATTGAAGCAAGCATTTCGAAGCTGGAATCGTCGCTTTGATGAACGTATTAAAGAATTCGGTTTCATAAAAAATGAAGACGAGCCTTGTGTTTATAAGAAAGTAACTAATAATGCAGTAGTATTCCTTGTGCTTTATGTGGATGACGTCTTACTGATTGGAAATGACATCCTCACATTACAAAGCGTAAAAGCTTGGTTGGGGAAGTGCTTTTCCATGAAAGACCTAGGCGAGGCTACATACATTTTGGGTATAAGAATCTATAGAGATAGATCTACCAAAATGATTGGCCTGAGCGAGTGGATACATTGACAAGGTACTTGAAAGCGGTTCGGCTTTGCAAGACTCCAAAAAGGGATTCTTGCCCCTGTCACATGGCATTAAACTCAACAGAACTCAAGGACCTTCCACAAGGGAGGACCAAGAGCGCATGAGTAAGATCCCATATGCTTCAGCCATTGGGTCTATTATGTACGCCATGATATGCACTCGCCCGAATGTCTCACTTGCTTCAAGTATGACTAGCAGATACCAATCTGACCCTGGAGAGTCACATTGGACTGCAGTCAAGAGCATTCTTAAGTACTTGAGAAGGACTAAATATATGTTCTTAGTTTACGGAGGTCAGGAAAGAAGTCTGGTTGTAAACGGTTACACAGACGCAAGCTTCCAAACCGACGTAGATGATTATAGATCGCAATCTGGTTTTGTGTTTTGTTTGAATGGAGGTGCTGTGAGCTGAAAGAGCTCAAAGCAAGAAACCGTTGTCGACTCTACAACAGAAGCTGAGTATCTAGCTTCCTCTAAAGCAGCTAAAGAAGCTGTTTGGATCAGGAAGTTTGTGGATGAATTAGGTGTCGTCCCTAGCATTGTGAACCCAGTGGACCTCTATTGTGATAGTACTGGTGCCATTTCACAAGCTAAGGAACCTAGATCTCACCAACTATCCAAACACATTCTCAGGCATTTCTATCTGATTAGAGAGATCATCGACAGAGGAGACGTTAGTATTTGCAAAGTTCATACAGACGACAACATTGCAGATCCATTGACCAAGCCACTCCCACAGCCTAAACATGAGAGTCATACTAGGTCAATGGGATTGAGGATCATGTATGATTGGACCTAGGGCAAGTGGGAGATTGTTAGTAGTGCCCTAGGACCATTAGCATATTTTGTACGTTTTATATCTATTTGAGCATTTCATATGAATAGTTAATTTTACTTATGAACATCAAATGTGTGATTTGATAGTAAAACTCATTTGCTTATGTAATTGCTATTCTAGTTGTCCCTAGTTTTATGTAATCTATTTTACAATGAAATAAAACTAGTATGATGTTTGATTGATGATTACGTTTTACTACTCATGTGTAATGAGTACAAATCATATCATAGATGCAATGTATTGAGATATATCGTATCGGACGTGATCCGTTAGAGAAGTAATACTTCATGGTCCTTAGTCATAAGTATTACTTCCTCAATACTATTTTAGAATCCTTAGACCTTATGTCTCCATTTGATTCTAGCATGAATGGAGCCACGTTTTGATTCGGTCGTACTTTGCTTTTAATCGAGTAATCAATACGAATGATGATCTGATATAGTGTCCTTTCATGGCTTGAATGTGAGAGGCATTGTAAGGAATTTGTCCATCTCTTATTAGAGAGAGATATCCATGGTCCCCTCGATAGGGAAAGACTGTCTAAATGCATGACCGTGCTCAAATGTATTTGATAAAGTGGTTATCATATACTATTTGTTGGATCAGTCTACCTGGAGATCGAGCATAAATACAATTTAGCTTAATAAGGGCGATGACTACCATGCCTTATGCTTAATTATGATATCGCGAGACAAAGGGATTAAATAGTGGATTGATATTAGGTTCCACCGTAAATTCATTCACTTTGGGTAGTCACAATGTCCTGCTAGGGACCGCTTGTTATTTATGAACACATACTACTATTAAGTGTGTTTTCATTGTCATTGTGAGATGAACCTACAGGGTCACAAGCATAGACGAGCTAACGAGCTTCTTGTCCAGATTCAATGAATCTAGAATGTGTCTAGGTTCATTGTATCTGACATTCATTTTTCTGAGAATAATAAAGAGTTATTATTCGAATTAGAGATAAGGGGCATTTTTGTTATAGCTGGGATTATGTGGGAGTTATTATCCGATAAGGACTCCCACTACCAGCAGAAGTCTAGGGGACATGGGAGTTAACGACTCCCACTGCCAGAAGAGGTGGAGGGGATGTGGGAGTTGTTCTGGAAACAACTTCTCACTCCCTATATAAACCTCTCATGCCCGAAACCCTAGGGTTAGAGAATTTCAGCCGAAATACCAAAACCCACACGAAATCAGATTTCTTGTTCTGCCTCCTTTGCTCCCTAATTCCCGAAAACTCAGAAAAACTCAGAGCTAGCACTCTCTGCCCGTTTCGTCGCGTGGATACCGGTAGAGAGTAATTCCGCAAGGGAGGACTCAAGGTGATCATTGCATCCGAGCCTTAAAGACATGATCTTCCATTCAAGAATCGGATTCTTGAGCCAACAATTGTAAGTCCTTTTCTCGGTTTTTCGATTCGTTTACGTATGAGCGGATCCTTCAGGGGATGACTCATGGGTGTTTTGGAACGAGTTTCCGCCCATGAATCCCTTCAGGGTAGACATCTGATAGCCGCAAAATATTCCTAAAAACTCTTTTTCAGAAATTAGATTTTCGCCTCTTTTCTCTCTGGATTCCTAAAAACTCAGAAATTGAAGAGCTAGCTTTCGTCGCGTGGATACCGGTAGAGAGTAATCGCGCAAGGGCAGTCTTTTGGTGGTTGAGCGGATCCTTCTGTGGAGGATTCATGAGTGTTTAGAACGCGTTTCAGCCCATGAATCCCTTCATGGGGGATTGATTTTATTGGTCATTTTCCTTCATATTTATCTAACAAGTATATCCTAGTTGTCGTTGATTATGTGTCCAAATAGGTAGAGGCAATTGCCACACCTATGAATGATGCTAAGGCTGTAGTCAGATTCCTTAAGAAAATCATTTTTTCTCGTTTTTGCAAACCTAGAGCATTAATAAGTTATAAGGGCACACACTTCATCAATATCCAACTAGAGAATTTGCTGAAAAAGTATGAAGGAACTAATAAGATCGCCACTCCCTATTACCCCCAAACAAGTGGTCAAGTTGAAGTGTCTAATTGGGAAATTAAAAGAATTTTAGAGAAAAATGTTGGCACCTCTAGGAAAGATTGGTCATTAAATCTAGATAATGAATTGTGGGCATATAGAACTGTGTATAAGACTCCAATTGGTATGACCCCTTTGTTAGTAGTGCCCTAGGACCATTAGCACATGTTGTGCGTTTTGTTATCTTTTTGAGCAAGTAATTGAATAGTTAATTTTGCTTTTGATTATCAAATGTGTGATTTGATAGTAAAACTCATTAGCTTATGTAATTACTATTCTAGAAGTCCCTAGTTTTATGTAATGCTTAATTACTATGAAATAAAACTAGTATGATTGTTGATTGATGATCTTGTTTTACTGATCATGTGTAATGGATACAAATCACATCATAGATGCAATATATAGGGATACATTGTATTGGGACGTGATCCAGTCGGAGAAGTAATACTTCATGGTCTTAAGTCATAAGTATTACTTCCTCAATACTATTTTAGAATCCTTAGACCTTATGTCTTCATTGATTCTAGTATGAATGGAGCCACGTTTTGACTCGATCGGACGTTACTTGTAACGAGTAATCAATACGATCGATGATCGGATGTAGTGTCCTATCATAGCTTGAATGTGAGAGACATTGTAAGGAATTTGTCCCTCTCTATTATTAGAGAGAGATATCCATGGGCCCCTCGATAGGAAAAGACTGTTTAAATGCATGGCCGTGCTCAAATGTGTTTGATAAAGTGGTTATCAAATGCTATTTGTCGAAACAGTCTACCTGGAGATCGAGCATAAATATAATTAAGCTTAATAAGGGTGACGACTACCATGCCTTATGCTTAATTAGGATATCGCGAGACAAAGGGGTTAAATAGTAGATTGATATTAGGTTCCGTTGTATATTCATTCAATTTGGGTAGTCACAATGTCCTGTTAGGGACCGCTTGTGATTTATGAACTCACACTACTACTAAGTGTGTTTTCATTGCCATTGTGAGATGAACCTACAGGGTCACACACATAGACGAGCTAACGAGCTTCATGTCCATATTCAATGAATCTAGAATGTGTCTAGGTTCATTGTATCTGACATTCATTTTTCTGAAAATAATAAAGTGTTTATTATTCGAATTAGAGATAGGGGCAATTTCGGTATTTTACCTATAGCTGGGATTACGTGGGAGTTATTATCCGATAAGGACTCCCACTACCAGCGAAAGTCTAGTGGACGTGGGAGTTGAGGACTCCCACTACCGAGAGGAGTTGAGGATGTGAGAGTTAGTTGTGGGAACAAACTCTCATACCTTATATAATGATCTCTTGGCCGAAACCCTAACCTATGAATTTTCCAGCCGAAAATCACCAACTCTCTGAAATCTGATTTCAGTTTTGGTCTCCCTTTTCTCTCATAATTCCGAAACTCAGAAAGACGAAGAGCTAGCAATCGCTGCCCGTTTCGTCGCGTGGATACCGGTAGAGGGACATTCCGCAAAAGGAATTCCGTTGGTGGCAGCAAAGAATCCAAGAAAGCGTCATCCTCCATTCAAGAAGTAGCTTCTGAATCCAAGAAAAGTAAGTTCTTTATTGTTTGTTTTTCGAATTGTTTCATATGAGCGGATCCATCAGGGGAGGATCCATGGGTGTTTGGAACGAGTTTCCGCCCATGAATCCCTTCAGTGGTATCAGAGCCTTGCTCATACGACTCGATTTATATATTGTTCATCAGACAATAACACTATCAATTCCGATTTGATATGTGTATGTTTGAAAAACAGAAAAATCGTTTCTTTGATCATGAAATTTGCATAAACCGTTTAAATGCGTTTAAAGAATGTATCTTTTGATGAATATATGTGATATATGCATAAATTGCTCTCGGTTTATGATGTTTATACGGTTTTATGAACTGCTGTTGTATAAACTGTTTTCGTTTTCATGATTCTGCATGAACTGTCTTAGCATGATTCGGTTTAAAATTTAATTCGATTAATTTGCATAAACTGTGACTCTGTAATTAATTAGATTAATTCGGTAATATGCATAAACTGTTTATGATTATGAATCTGATTATATGCATAAACTGTTTATAAATCGGTTATCAATTCGGTTAATTCGATTAACCATTACATAATCCGATTATGTAAGTAAGGCAATTGTAGGGTAAATCTGGGAGGAAAAACTCATTCGATGAGCTGATGTAGAATCAGATTTTCCTTCCAGGGGCGCTGGCCCTGGAAAACCCCGCAAGGGGGCCGCTGCCCCCTTGACCCCCCGCCCGCTAACCGGTTAGCGGGACCGCCGTCTGCGTCGCCCCGAATTAAAACTTTGTGTATGTACTCGTGGTTACTTTCATTGTGCTTTATGTGATATTAGCATAGTGAATAGCATGGCCTACTATACCCCTTGTTTTTACATATTTTGGTTGTAATTTTATAATACGACATGCGAGTCATTTTTCAATGTTGTAAAATTGTAATCGCTTTATTAGATTAGCTTTACTGCTTTACATTGAAGGCTGGGTATGCCCATGCAAATATGTAACAAGGCTGGAGGTGCAAGATCGAAGACATTATCCATGAGATGGATTTTGACCTAGATTGACCCTTGACTCCCACAAGGCTCGTGGGAGTCATTATAGGAATAGGCCATGCTATATCACATTTACTTTTTCGCTTCCTAACCTGCGTGTGATTTTATTTTATGTCTGAATGGATTTATTTTAGACGTCACATCAAATGGTTTTAATTAAGTCTTAAAATGCCTACCATATCCTAAGCACTCCATGAGCTTGGATCATCATTATGTCCGCTTTCCCGAGCAACGGGATAAATGGTTATCTAGGCAAGAGGAGATGGGAAAATAGTGATTTCCATATGCTTAGACATGGTTCGACTTAGCTAGGGCATCAAAATAGTTTTGGGCCTAGGGCATAAAATGGGAAAAAGCCGGGACATATAGATGTCATTCCCATTAGATGATTTTACTTTAATTGTGGGTGTTAAGCCAAAGCTTTCCTATAACTATTGTAAAATGTTTTTCCCCACTATTATCAAGCGTTGAAATTGTGGAAAATATTTTTGCTCAAAAACTAATAACTTTGCAATTAACTTAATGTAGATAATGGCAACCAATACATCATACAATTCATTGTGATCTGTCCTTGAGAAGCAAAAACTAAGCGGGACCAATTTCCTTGATTGGGCCCGCAACTTAAGGATTGTCCTTAGCGAGAAAGAAAGTCATACGTTCTTGATACGGACATTCCCTGAACAGCTTTCGCAAATAACGCCCCTAGAGCTGAAAGAGATACTTGGAAGAAGCATTTCAATGACTCTAACGATGTGACTTGTCTCATGTTAGTCACAATGAGCACTGACCTTCAAAAACAGTTTGAAGGAGTTGAGGCTTTCCAGATGATGGCCAGCTCAAGGAAATGTTCCAAGAGCAAGCTCGTCATGAAAGATTCCTCACAACTAAGGCGTTAAATAGTTGCAAAATGTCCCCTGGAACCTCTGTAAGTGCACATGTTCTTAAGATGAAGGGTTATTTTGACCAACTTGAAAAACTTGGGGCTCCCGTAAGTCATGACATGGCCACATATATGATCTTGGGCTCACTCCCACCGGAGTATGACCAATTCATTATGAACTTCAACATGCATGCCATGGAGAAGACCCAAAGTTATCAATAGCGGCGATAGCGGCGATTTCGCGGCGCGTCGCGGAGGTGTACCGCGGTGGAGCATCGCGTCGCGGTCGACTACGAAGAATTCCGATTTTTCGCCGCTATTTACCGCTATAGCGGCCTCGCGGTAGCGGAGCTTTTGCGGAAAATTGGTAGTCCCTTTTTTGTAATTTTTTCCCCCAATTCCTTTAAAGTAAATCGATCCTCCTGCAACCAAGATGGTGGTGGGCCGCGGCAGAAATGGAGGAAGGAGAAGAGAAGAAGCGCGGCAGAAAGGAGGGAGGAGAAGAGGAAGAGAAGAAAAGAGAGAAATGAGGGAGAAGGAGAAGAAGGAGAGGAGAGAAAGAGGCGGCGGCGGCGGCGGCGGTGAGAGGAGAAAGGGGACGGAGGCGGCGGCCTCTCCCATGAAGAAGAAGAGGGAAATGAAATTAGGGTTAGGAATTCTCTCCTAGGAGAGCTTATATAATCGGGACTAAATGTGCAATTAAAGTTTTAGCACATAAAGTCCTATTTAATTCTTAAATTACAAAAAAGTCCTACAAGATCTACTTTGTATATTTATTTGCCTTTCGAATTATTGTTGAATGTTCTTTGATGTTATAAACATGGAAGAATTTAACTAAATGTTTACAAGTATTATTAATTTTGTGTCATATATCTATATAAATATGTCATATCAAAAACTCCGAAAAAGTACCGCTTCGCGACACCGCTATAACTTTTGAAGCCTCCCCGCGACGGACCGCGAAACACTATTAACAACTTTGAGAAGACCATACATGAAATAAACGGGATGCTCAAGCAGGCTGAACTGAACATTAAGAAGACCCCTGAAGTCTTAATGGTTCAAAAAGGGAATTTCAAGAAGAAAGGCAAGGGAAAGCCCATGGCCAAGAGAGGCAAAGTCAAAGGCAATGACAAGCCCAAGCCCCAGCCCAAAGCCAAGGCACCAAAGGAGGGAGTTTGCTTCCATTGCAATGAACCAGTCATTGGAAAGCGGAGCTGCAAGCTCTATTTGGAAAGAGAAGAAAAAGGGAAAGGCCGGTTTGATTGTCTCTCCGATTATTTATGTTACGTAAAATTAACATGTCTACTCCTACTTCATGGGTATTAGATACCGGTTGTGGATCTCACATTTGTGCAAATGTGCGGGGGTTCAAAATGAGTAGATCACCGGCAAAAGGAGAAGTGGACTCGAGAGTAGCGAACGGAGCAAGAGTTGTTCTTTGTAGCTACGGGGACATTTAATTTAGTTTTGCCAAGTGGCCTTATTATAGAAGCTGGATAATTGTTTGTATGTTCCAACTTTGAGTAGGAATATTATTTCGATTTCTTTTTTGGATATTGAAGGTTTTGAAATTAATATTTTGAATAAGATTTGCACCATTCATAAAGATCGTATCTTTTATGGAGATGCCTCTTTGATGAATGGGCTCTATATTCTTAACCTCGATGATTCCATTAAAAGGCCCATCTATAACATTAATACTAAAAGGTTTAAATCAAATGACTTAAACCAAACCTACTTTTGCATCGCTGTCGTTTGGGCCACATAAAGCGAAAACGCATATCAAAACTCCATACGGATGGAATTTTAACATCATTTGACTTAGAGTCTTATGAGACGTGTGAATCTTGCTTGTTGGGCAAAATGACTAAAGCTCCCCTTTACTTGGACAAAGTGAGAGAGCTTCCGATTTATTGGGCCTCATACATACGGATGTTTGTGGACCAATAAACACTTGTGCTAGAGGAGGGTTTCGATACTTTCATCACATTCACGAGATGATTTCAGTAGATATGGCTACGTCTATCTAATGAAACATAAATTTGAATCTTTTGGAAGATTCAAAGAATTTCAAAATGAAGTACAGAATCAACTTGGTAAAAGTATTAAGATAGTTCGATCAAATCGAGGTGGTGAATACCTTAACCAAGAGTTTGACGAACATCTTAGTGGTTGTGGAATTGTTTCACAATTAACTCCTCTGGCACACCACAATGGAATGGCGTGTCGAACGGAGGAATCGCACCTTATTAGATATGGTTCGATCTATGATGAGTCAAACAAGTCTTCCAATTTCCTTTTGAGGGCTGCGCTGTAGAAAGCTATGCATTTATATTAAATAGAGTTCCTTCTAAAGCGGTTCGTAAAACTCCATATGAGATATGGGATAGGGAAACGACCTAGTTTGTCATTTCTCAAAATTTGGGGATGCGGGCGTATGTAAAATGCTTGTTATCCGATAAACTCGCTTCTAAATCGACAAGTGTTTGTTTGTGGGATATCCTAAAGAAACTAAAGGATATTACTTCTATCTTCCATCGAGAGAACAAAGTGTTTGTTGCTCGTAATGGTTCATTCCTTGAAAGGGAATTTATTTCCAAAGAGGATAGTGGGTGTAAGATCCATCTTGAGGAAATTCAAGATCCCCAAACAACATCCGAACCAACTTTAGAAGTTCAAGCAAGCTCACGTGCTGATCATCGAGCTTCAATCTTTGACACAAGGCCCAAGAAGGTCGAGTCGGGTACATCAACGGCTTTGAGAGATATGGATTTCTCGTGGTGATAATCATCGAGTTGAGCCCGATTGATCAAGATGAACCCACTACCTACAAAGAGGCAATTCGTAGTTACGAGTCGGATAAGTGGCTAGAAGCTATGAAGTCCGAGATGCAATCCATGTACGACAACCAAGTATGGACTTTGGTTGACCCACCCGAAGGGTGCAAGATCATTGATAACAAATGGTGTTACAAAAAGAAGACCGACATGGATGGTAATGTACACACTTTTTAAATCGCGACTAGTAGTTAAAGGTTATAGACAAATTCATGGTATTGACTAGGGACGAAACCTTTTCCCCCGTCAGTGATGATAAAGTCAATTAGGATTTTTCTTGCCATAGCCGCATATTATGACTATGAGATATGGCAAATGGATGTTAAGACTGCGTTTCTTAATGGAAACCTTCTTGAGGATGTGTATATGACACAACCTGAGGGGTTTGTTGATCCAACAAATCCTAGCAAAGTGTGTAAGCTTCAAAGGTCCATTTATGGATTGAAGCAAGCATCTCGAAGCTGGAATCGTCGCTTTGATGAACGTATTAAAGAATTCGGTTTCATCAAAAACGAAGACGAGCCTTGTGTTTATAAGAAAGTAACTAATAATACAGTAGTGTGAAGGGATTCATGGGCGGAAACTCGTTCCAAACACCCATGGATCCTCCCCTGAAGGATCCGCTCATATGAAACAATTCGAAAACAGCGGTAAAAACTTACAATTTTCGGATTCAAGAAGCTACTTCTTGAATGGAGGATGACGATTCTTAGAAGTTTTCTTTTCACCAACGGAATTCCCTTTGCGGAATTTCCCTCTACCGGTATCCACGCGACGAAACAAGCAGCGATTGCTAGCTCTTCGTCTTTCTCTCATAATTCCGAAACTCAGAAAGACGAAGAGCTAGCAATCGCTGCTCGTTCCGTCGCGTGGATACCGGTAGAGGGACATTCCGCAAAGGGAATTCCGTTGGTGGCAGCAAAGAATCCAAGAAACGTCATCCTCCATTCAAGAAGTAGCTTCTTGAATCCAAGAAAGTAAGTTCTTTATTGCTGTTTTTCGAATTGTTTCACATGAGCGGATCCTTCAGGGGAGGATCCATGGGTGTTTGGAACGAGTTTCCGCCCATGAATCCCTTCAATCCCGATACCCAAAGCTAAGTCTCGCTCTCTCATTATTCTTATTCCAAAAGGGGCATAACAAGCACTTTTAGCGAGTTTTGACCGACTCGCTTTGTACATTTGCTAGCATGATTATTTCAAAGGTCATGGTCACCAGACTTGTAGATTTACTGCCTAAAATTGTTACAGGGAATCAATTAGGCTTTGTCAAAGGTAGATATATTACGGACAATATATTATTAGCGTCGGAGATGGTGCATTCTATTAATAGGAAGGTCCGAGGGAGGAATCTAATCTAGTAGCTAGATATGATGAAGGCCTTCGACCGGGTATCACATTGCTATCTCGCAAACATTCTTCGGTCTATGAGGTTTTCTCCACACTTTGTCCATTTGATTAACAATTCTTTAAAAGCTAATTGGTTCTCGGTCCTTCTAAATGGGAAGCCATATGGATTTTTTAAGTCAACTAGGGGAGTGAAACAGGGGGACTCTCTTTCCCCGTTATTATTTATCCTATCGGCGGAACTCCTCTCCCGGGGACTTAATCTTGCATTGCAATAGGGCTTATTATCGCCATCCTTTCTTCATCGAGGTTGTCTTCAAGTATCTCATTTGGCTTTCGCGAGATGATGTAGTTATATTTGTTAATGTCTCTAAACATAATTTGCGACAACTTATGACTTTCCTAGAGGATTATCAGAAATGCTCGGAGCACCTGATTAATGCTCGCAAGAGCTCTTTTTATATTTCCTCTAAATCGAATAAGGTATATGCAAGTAGGGTGGCGGAGATCACCGGGTTTGCGCATTCTAGCTTCCCAATGGTCTATCTGGGCTGCCCCATCTTCCCCGGCAGAGCAAAGGTGATATATTATCATAATTGTATCGAAGCCATAAGCAGAAGAATAGAGGGGTGGCAACATAAACTTTTAAATATGGCGGGTCGACTAGTACTAATCCGACATGTACTCTACTCAATGACTCTACATATTTTGGCGGTTTCGAACCCCCGTTTACGAGTTCTACGTGAAGTAGATAAGAATATGACAAGGTTTCTCTGGGGACACTCAGATGGAGTGAACCACAGACACTGGATGGCTCTGGAGCCGATTGTGTACTAGTAAGGAAACTAATGGCTTGGGATTGCATACATTGGAGAGTTACTCTTATGCGTTTACTTGTAAGTTGTGGGGGAAATTTTGGGCAGCCCATTCACTATGGAAGGACTTCCTTGAAGCGGGATATGGCCGGGACTTGCTTCACATCTTGCAAGTTGAAGGAGATAATATGATATCACGAATGTGGCGAAGTATGATAGGTATTAAGGACATCGTGAAAGAAAATATGGGTATTCTAGTGAGGGATTGCTCTTCCTCTTTGTATTTTGAGAACATCCAATGCCAACATAGCCTCCATCAAAGCTGTCCTGACTATCTATCTCCGGATGCTCTTCTTGTGGCTAAAATCTGTGACTATTACCATGGCCAAACTTGGAACCATCACCTCGTTCACCCTTTGCTGCCAGAGCAGTGTACCAATCTGCCTAAAATCCATCTGAAGTCCGACCAAGGCCCTGACCAGCTTGTATGGCTACTAGAGAAAGCTGGGAATTTCACCCTCCGGACAGCCATGAATTTAAAACAGTGACTTCCCCCTCGATGCTCACTCGGCGAATTTCTTGGTCAGGTTTTTTGCCACTCTCCTTATCTTTATTTTTATGGAAATTTTGGAACCTTTTCTTGTCGGTTGATGATATTAGACATAGATTTGGTTTTCAATGTGCATCTAGATGTTCTTGCTTCCAAGGCCCGGATTATATGGACCATGTTTTCTTTCATTGTGAATGGGCTAGATATCTATGGTCATATGCTGCGAATTTGGTTGGTTTAAATATGTGTATTGACAATTTCCGATCATCACATCAAATGCTCAAATATTGGTTCTTTAAAGGAAGGGGCGTGAAACATAAAATGTACGTGATTTTATCCAGTTCTGTGTTATGGGTCTTGTGGGTTCAACGATATCGTTTTGTGTATGATGGGCCGCAGCTATTCATCGCAGCCATGAGGACAACTTATAGAGATTACATTAGCCCTCCTTTGACTAAGGCGGGGACCTTATCTTTGGATTTTCCTAGAGCGATTTTGAGGCAGCCAAGAACTCGGTCAGAACCAGTCAAATGGCGTCAAGAATATGCAAAAATGAAGTTTATCTTGAATATTGATAGGGTAGCGCGAGGAAATCCTGGGCCCGCAACCATTGGAGGCATATTTCGAACAGGTACTGAGCATTTTATTTTTGGTTTTTCAATGTATATTTCTATGGATGCTACTAACTCTCGCGCAGAGTTGGAAGCCTTGAGAGTGGCTCTCCAGTTTGCAAGGGGCGAGGATTTGATGTCACTCGGGTACAGTCGGACTCCTCTTTTGTGGTCGGTGCAATTCAAAGGGGCAAAGTGAGTGCATGGAGGATGGACATCCTGTTCCAACAGACGCGCGAAGTGCTTGGTGCATTTCCCATCCAAGCGATCCCGAGGGAGGTGAACAAAGTTGCTGACGCTTTGGCGAATCATTCATTCGACGATCAGACAACGAAGGTATATGAGCATTTTGCAAGCTTTCCTACTGATATTCAAGGCTTATGTAATCTAGATAGATTAGGAACCCCGTATCTTCGGGTTTTCTATATTTGTATAGGTCTTTACTTGTTATTTATTCTTGAGTGAACTGAGCCATAAGATAAATGGTTCATGTTTTCTTTATCTTATACTTTTATTACTCTCATTTATGTACGGAGTGGATTTCTTTCCACCTACTTGGAGTTTTTGGTCAAGTCCCCCTCCATGTACTCTTACCGGTTATTTGGAAAATATTTAATAAATGGGTAGGGGTCCATGCCAAAACCCCTATCACAACCGGTGGCTTTCTCCAGGTTCACACTCATTGGTGCACTATAAGTCCCAATTGAAAATTTGTAATTTTGAAGGTGGTAAAGGAATTGAATGATCTTACTCAGTCTTACTTTAATTTTATATATTCGTGTGTCAAAATAAAAGCACATTGCACAAAGGTACCTATGGATTGAATTGTAGCAAAAAGATGTGTGAAATATGAAGGTCTGTTTGTCTAGCTCTGAATACAAGTTTCTTGAATGCATACTTTTGATGAAATAATAATGAGAGATTGAGTGAATTGCCTTATACTATTTCCTCTTACTCGTATCAGTGACACTTGTTGTGTTGGAATGATTGGAGATTAATATTTGAGTTGTTAAACTTCCTAATTCTATGGTTTCTTTCTACTAGTTCTTGAAGAGTTTTGTTTGTCAGTCTTACCTTGTGCTTAAATTGCTTTAGGACAAGCAAATGCTTAAGTTGGAGGGAATTTGATGACTCGTAAATTTATCTATATTTTCTTCTACTTTAATAGTAATTTTGAGCTTCAAAAAGTATTTACATGTCAATTTTAAGTTTAGAATGGTATAATCCTCCCTTCTTTCTGTTTGTAATTATAGGGGCAAAATAGTACTTTTGAAGGGTAAAAGTGAACCAAACTTGCAGAATTAGAAAGAAGAAAGAAGCCGTTGGAATTGAAAATATGTCCTTTACAGACTAGAAGAAAGGAAACAGCAGCTACTTTAAAGAATTGTGAAGAGTTTTGGTTTTTGGCAACTAGTTTAAAGATTTTAGAAGAATTAAGATCTATAGCAGTTACTTCAAAGAAATTTTATCAATTTCCTTAAGCTAGTAGGTTTCTATTATTATAAATACTCTCTAATAGTTTTATGAGAGGTCATTCAGCCATTATTAGTTTTTTTTTTTTTAGGTTTTATTTTCTCTCTAATTAATCTCTCTTCTAGAGTTGGTTTGAGAGTTCTTTATTTATGCATTTTGAGGATAAAATTCAAGATTTCATTGTTGCTGTGCTTTAGGAGATTGTTACAATTTAAAGTTCGAGGCTTTACTCGAAACAATGATGATTTCTTATACTCTCTTGTTTACTTTGTTTATTAATTTCTTATATATCATGAACTAAATATTTATTCTAAGGCCATGATGTAGCTAGATTAATTTTATATGTTATTGTTGTGATCTTGTTATTCGATGGGTGTGGTGGAAGTAATTTTAGATTATAGGTCACCGTTTAAATTGTCTTTACATTAATATGGAAGATTTGTGACATCTGACCTTGTTAATAAGGTTAAATAGTCAAAACATAAATTGAATGCGAGATAGGCATATACTTGTATGGTTTGTGTGATCTCTTTGATTTCATATGTTTAATGCATTTTTGTGGGTTAAAATCAACATAGACATATAGCTAGTTTATTCATGAGAATAGGTTTGATAAGCATTGAAAGAGATTATTAGATATTTTTGGAAACCGATCGATTAGTGAAACACACTCTAGAATAACATATTGTTAGGATAATATATTTATTAATTTAGTGACTTCAAGTGCCTTAGACCTTTTCTTATATCAAACTTCTTATTCAAGTTATTTTCTTTCTTTTAGTTAATTAAATTAGATTAATCATATCATCATCAACTATTTGGATTTATTGTAATTGTCTTGATCATCCTACAATTATTTATTTAGGAATTAATTAATCATTATTCTCTGTGGGATCAACCTTGACTTCTACAACATTGACCTAGTACACTAGCTAGTATTGATTTTGGGTATCACAAAGTTTGTAAGAGCAAACAACACATGTTTTAAGACTAGCACTATGCAAGATGTATAAGGCTTGTAAGATCACTAAGTGCAAGTCTTAGGCCAAGCCAAGGCAAGATATAACAAGCAAGAAATCTAACTAAATATATCCATATGAAGCTCAAGCAAACAAGTTCCCTAAGAGTATACGAACAACTAATAATGCAAGAACTTGTGAGTAAAGAGATAGAGTTAGAAGATCAAACACAAGAATTTAGAGTGGTTCGATCACAATGATCTTCATCCACTACCTTAGGACACACCTAAGGATTTTGGCAACTTCAAACTAGCTTGTCTTGAGAGTATCTTTACACGAAAGGACAAAACAACCACATGGTCTTTTCCGCACAAAGCAGCCTTTCAAGGGTAAGGCCAACAAATGATCCTTTTATGCACTAAGCAACCATTCTTCACCATTGTGAACTCTTTCTCTAATCTAGTCTACTAAGTGAATAGGTTTTACGAACACATCAACCATACTTACATTTTGGCTTCACCACTCACTCTAGTTCCTACAATTACAAGAAATATCCACTCCACGCATGAGGCCCAAAATCACCACTCTCACACACAAGCCTTGCCACTCAACCCTTTACAAAGAAAGTTTGTCTCAACAAATGAGACTTTACACTTTAAGCTCAAGTATACAAATCCCTCAATGAATTGGATAGATACAAATGATAGCTCTAATCAAAATTGAGATGTGAAGAATGTGTATGTGAAGCACTTTTTCAAAATGAAGTATTTTGATGATTGATAGAAAGATATAAGCTCTAGAAAGTGCTTGAATGCTTGTTTAAAATGTCTAATACAAAGGCCCTCTAATGACTTGGTTAACTATGAAAAAATAGCCTTACGACTTTATATAGAGGCCAAAAAAAGAAAAGCATTTCTAGTTACAACTGCTATAATTTTTCCTTGACAAGACATCTCCGGTCGACTGAAATAGAAGTAGGTCGCCCGGGGTGCTTCCGAATAAGAATAACACGGCTACTGGACACATCCCGGTTGACCGCAAAGGGTGGTCCGGTCTCCGGAGCATAGGCTCGACCGACCAACCTAAAGGATTGTGGTCCGAATAATATAGTTGTTGGAGTATTGGTTAAGGGATTCATGGGGCAGAAACTCGTTCTAAACACCCATGAGTCCTCCCCCGAAGGATCCACTCATACCATAGGAAGCGAAAAAAAAACTAGACAGAAACTTACTTTTCGGGTTCAAGAATCTGATTCTTGAATGGAAGTTGCTATTTCTTGGATACGGTGTTGCCACCAATGGATTTCCCTTTGCGGAATATCCCTCTACCGGTATCCACGCGACGAAACGAATAGTGATTGCTAGCTCTTCGTTTTTCTGAGTTTCGGGAATTAGAGAGAAAAGAGAGAGGCCGAATAGAAAATCTAATTTTCTAGGTCTCTTTGGTATTTCGGCTGAAAAGCACTATTCCCTAGTGTTTCGGTCAAGAGAGATTTATATAGGGAGCGGGAGTTTACTCCAAGGAGAACTCCCACGTCCTATCCACTTCTTTTGGCAGTGGGAGTCTATAACTCCCACGTAATCCCAACTATACCAAAAATGCCCTTTATCTCTAATTCGAATAATAACGCTTTATTATTCTCAGAAAAATGAATGTCAGATACAATGAACCTAGACACATTCGAGATTCATTAAATCTGGACATGAAGCTCGTTAGCTCATCTATGCGTGTGACCCTATAGGTTCATATCACAATGGCAATGAAAACACACTTAGTAGTAGTGTGAGTTAATAAATCACAAGCGGTCCCTAGCAGGACATTGTGATTACCCAAAGTGAATGAATATACAATGGAACCTAATATCAATCAACTATTTTATCCATTTGTCTCGCGATATCCTAATTAAGCATAAGGCATGGTAGTCGTCACCCTTATTATGCTTAATTGTATTTATGCTCGATCTCCGGGTAAACTGTTCCATCAAACAATATTTAATAAACACTTTATTAAATACGTTTGAGCACGGCCATGCATTTAAATAGTCTTTCCCTATCGAGGGGCCAATGGATATCTCTCTCTAATAAGAGAGGGTCAAATTCTTTACAATCCAAATTTTGCTATTAACATTCCCATACATAATAGACCCAATGGCTGAAGCATATGAGATCTTACTCATGCGCTCTTGGTCCTCCTTTGTGTAAGGTCCTTGAGTTCTGCTGAGTTTAATGCTATGTGACATGGGCAAGAATCCCTTTTTGGAGTCCTGCAAACTGAACCGTTTAAGTACCTTGTCAGTGTATCCACTCTGGCTTAGGCCAATCATTTTGTTAGATCTATCTCTATAGATTCGTATACCCGAAATGTATGTAGTCTCGCCTAAGTCTTCCACGGAAAAGCACTTCCCCAACCAAGCTTTTATGCTTTGTAATGTGGGGATGTCATTTCCAATCAGTAAGATGTCATCCATATAAAGCACATGGAACACTACTGCATTATTGGTTACTTTCTTATAAACACAGGGCTCGTCTTCCTTTTTTATGAAACCGAATTCTTTAATACGTTCATCAAAGCGACGATTCCAGCTTCGAGATGCTTGTTTCAATCCATAAATGGACCTTTGAAGCTTACACACTTTGCTAGGATTTGTTGGATCAACAAACCCCTCAGGTTGTGTCATATACACATCCTCGAGAGGGTTTCCATTAAGAAACGCAGTCTTAAAGTCCATTTTCCATATCTCATAGTCATAATATGCGGCTATGGCAAGTAAAATCCTAATAGACTTTATCGTAACGACAGGAGAAAAGGTTTCGTCAAAGTCAATACCATGAACTTGTCTATAACCTTTAACTACTAGTCGATATTTAAAAGTGTGTACATTACCATCCATGATGGTTTTCTTTTTGAAACACCATTTGTTATCAATGACCTTACACCATTCGGGTGGGTCAACCAAAGTCCACACTTGGTTATCGTACATGGATTGCATCTCAGACTTCATAGCTTCTAACCACTTATTTGACTCAGAACTACGAATTGCCTCTTTGTAGGTAGTGGGTTCATCTTGATCAATCATTTCAACCTGATGATCATCAGTCACGAGAAATCCATATCTCTTAGGCTGTTGATGTACCCGACTCGACCTCCTTGGGCCTTGTGTCAAAGATTGAAGCTCAGTATCAGCACGTGAGCTTGCTTGAAGTTCCAAATTTGGTTCAGATGTTGTTTGGGGATCTTGAATTTCCTCAAGATAGATCTTACTCCCACTATCCTCTTTGGAAATAAATTCCCTTTCAAGGAATAAACCATTACGAGCAACAAACAAGCGTTTTACATAAGCCTCGCATCCCCAAATTTTGAGAAATGACAAACTAGGTCGTTTCCCAGTCCATATCTCATATGGAGTTTTCTGAACCGCTTTAGAAGGAACTCTATTCAATATAAATGCAGTAGTTTCTAAGGCATAGCCCCAAAAGGAAATTGGAAGACTTGTTTGACTCATCATAGATCGAACCATATATAGTAAGGTGTGATTGCTCCGTTCCGATACACCATTCCATTATGGTGTGCCAGGAGAAGTTAATTGCGAAACAATTCCACAACCCCTAAGATGTTAGTCAAACTCTTGGTTAAGGTATTCGCCACCTCGATCTGATCGAAGTCTCTTAATACTTTTACCAAGTTGATTTTGTACTTCATTTTGAAATTCTTTGAATCTTCCAAAAGATTCTGATTTATGTTTCATTAGATAGACGTAGCCATATCTACTAAAATCATCTGTGAATGTGATGAAGTACTGAAACCCTCCTCTAGCACTTGTGTTTATTGGTCCACATACATTTGTATGTATGAGGCCCAATAAATCAGAAGCTCTCTCACTTTGTCCAGTAAATGGAGCTTTAGTCATTTTGCCTAACAAGCAAGAATCACAAGTCTCATAAGACTCTAAGTCAAATGATGTCAAAATTCCATCTTTATGGAGTTTTGATATGCGTTTCTCATTTATGAGGCCCAAACGACAGTGCCAAATGTAGGTTTGGTTTAAGTCATTGGATTTAAACCTCTTAGTATAAATGTTGTTGATGGGCCTGTTAATGGATTCATCGAGGTTAAGAACATAAAGCTCATTCATCAAATAGGCATCTCCATAGAAGATACGATCTTTATGAATGGTGCAAATTTTATTCAGAATATTTAATTCAAAACCATCAATATCCTAACAAGAAACTGAAATAATATTCCTACTCAAAGTTGGAACATAAAGACAATTCAGTTCTATAATAAGGCCACTTGGCAAAACTAAATTAAATGTCCCGGTAGCTACAGCAACAACTCTTGCTCCGTTCGCTACTCTCAGGTCCACTTCTCATTTTGCCAATGATCTACTCCTTTTGAACCCCTGCACATTTGCACAAATGTGAGATCCACAACCGGTAACTAATACCACAAAGTTGGAGCAGACATGTTAATTTTAATAACATAAATACTTGGAGAGACAGTCAAACTAGCTTTCCCCTTTTTCTTTTCTTCCAAGTAGAGTTTGCAGTTCCGTTTCCAATGGCCTGGTTCGCCACAATGGAAGCAAACCCCTTCCTTTGGTGCCTTGGCTTTGGGCTTAGGCTTGGGCTTGTCATTTCCTTTGCCTTTGCCTTTCTTGGCCATAGACTTTCCCTTTCCTTTCTTCTTGAAATTCCCTTTTTGAACCATTAAGACTTCAGGGGTTTTCTTAATGTTCAGTTCAGTCTGCTTGAGCATCCCGTGTATTTTATGTATGGTCTTCTCCATGGCATGCATGTTGAAGTTCATAACAAATTGGTCATACTCCGGTGGGAGTGAGCCCAAGATCATATATGTGGCCATGTCATGACCTACGGGAGCCCCAAGTTTCTCAAGTTGATCAAGATAGCCCTTCATCTTAAGAATATGTGCACTTAAAGAGGTGCCAGGGGCCATCTTGCAACTGTTAAACCCCTTAGTGGTGAGGAACCTTTCATGACGGGCTTGCTCTTGGAACATTTCCTTGAGCTGGCCCATCATCTGGAAAGCCTCAACCCCTTCAAACTGTTTTTTAAGTTCAGTGCTCATTGTTACTAACATGAGACAAGTCACATCGTTAGAGTCATCAAAATGCTTCTTCCAATCATCTTTTTCAGCTATAGGGGTGTTGTTTGCAGGCTGTTCAGGAATGTCCGTATCAAGAACGTATAGCTTTCTTTCTTGCTTAAGGACAATCCTTAAGTTGCGTGCCCAATCAAGGAAATTGGTCCCACTTAGTTTTTCCTTCTCAAGGACGGATCACAATGAATTGTGTGAAGTATTGATAGCCATTATCTACATTAAATTATTTACAAAGTTATTAGTTTTGAGCAAAAAATATTTCCACAATTTCAACACTTGATAAATAGTGGAAAATAACATTTTACGATAGTTATAAGTTAGCTTTGGCTTATCCCCATAATTAAATTAAAATCAACCTATGGGAATGACATCTATATGTCCCAGCTATTTCCCATTTTATGCCCTAGGCCCAAAACTATTTTGATATCCTAGTTAAGTCGAACCATGTCTAAGCGTATGGAAATCATTATTTTCCCATCTCCTCTTGCCTGGATAACCACTTATCTGTTTCTTTGGCAAGCAAACATAATGATGATCCAAGCTCATGGAGTGCTTAGGATATGGTAGGCATTTTAAGACTTAATTAAAACGATTTAATGTGACGTATAACAATCAATCCCCATAAGACATAAAATAAGCATCTCATGCAATATATAAACCATAAAAGTAAACGTGAGATAGCATGGCCTAATCCTATGACGACTCCCACGAGCCTTGTGGGAGCCAAGGGTCAATCTAGGTCAATATCCATCTCATGGATAAAGTCTTCTGCTATTCTTCATCAGCTCATCGAATGAGTTTTTCTGCTGAGGTTAAGAACATAAAGACCATTCATCAAAGAGGCATCTCCATAAAAGATACGATCTTTATGAATGGTGCAAATTTTATTCATAATATTTAATTCAAAACCTTCAATATCCAAACAAGAAACTGAAATAATATTCCTACTCAAAATTGGAACATAAAGACAATTATTCAGTTCTATAATAAGGCCACTTGGCAAAACTAAATTAAATGTCCCGGTAGCTACAGCAACAACTCTTGCTCCGTTCGCTACTCTCAGGTCCACTTCTCCTTTTGCCAGTGATCTACTCCTTTTGAACCCTTGCACATTTGCACAAATGTGAGATCAACAACCGGTATCTAATACCCACGAATTAGGAGCAGACATGTTAATTTCAATAACATAAATACCTGGAGAGACAGTAAAACTGACCTTTCCCTTTTTCTTCTCTTCCAAATAGAGCTTGCAGTTCCGTTTCCAATGACCCGGTTCATTGCAATGGAAGCAAACTCCTTCATCGGGAGCCTCAAGTTTCACAAGTTGGTCAAAATAGCCCTTCATCTTAAGAACATGTGCACGTACAGAGGTGCCAGGGGCCATTTTGCAACTATTTAACGCCTTAGTTGTGAGGAATCTTTCATGACCAACTTGCTCTTGGAACATTTCCTTGAGCTGGCCCATCATCTGGAAAACCTCAACTCCTTCAAACTGTTTTTGAAGTTCAGTGCTCATTGTGACTAACATGAGACAAGTCACATCGTTAGAGTCATCAAAATGCTTCTTCCAAGCATCTCTTTCAGTTCTAGGGGCGTTATTTGCAGGCTGTTCAGGAATGTCCGTATCAAGAACGTATAGCTTTTTTTCCTGCTTAAGGACAATCCTTAAGTTACGGGCCCAATCAAGGAAATTGGTCCCGCTTAGTTTTTCCTTCTCAAGGACGGATCGCAATGAATTGTGTGAAGTATTGGTTGCCATTATCTACATTAAATTATTTTCAAAGTTATTAGTTTTGAGCAAAAACCTTTTCCACAATTTCAACACTTGATAAATAGTGGGGAAAACATTTCACAATAGTTATAGGAAAGCTTTGGCTTAGCACCCATAATTAAAGTAAAATCATCTAATGGTAATGATCCCGGCTATTTCCCATTTTATGCCCTAGGCCCACAACTATTTTGATAGCCTAGCTAAGTTGAAGCATGTCTAAGCTTATGGAAATCACTATTTTCCCATCTCTTTTTGCTTAGAAAACCACTTATCTGTTGCTTTGGCAAGCAGACAAAATGATGATCCAAGCTCAATGAGTGCTTAGAGTATGGTAGGCATTATAAGACTTAGTTAAAACGTTCGGTTTGAATAAGTCATTAAAATGCGTAATACAATTATACAAGCATCTGATGTAATATATAAAGCATAAAATTAAACGTGAGATAGCATGGCCTAATCCTATGATGACTCCCACGAGCCTTGTGGGAGCCAAGGATCAATCTAAGTTTATATCCATCTCATGGATAAAGTCTTCGATCCAGCGTCCTCCAATCTTGTTACATAATTATATGGGCATACCCAACCTTCAATGTAAAGGAGTAAAAATAATCTAAGAAAGCGATTACAATTTTACAACATTGAAACACGGCTTGCAGACCGTATTATAAAATTACAACCCAAAAATATGTAAAACAAGAGGTATAGTAGGCCATGCCATTGACCATGCTAAAAATCAAATAAAGCACAATGAAATTAATAACGAGTACATACACAAAGTCTTAGTTCAGCGGAACGACGAATCTGCGCAACAGTTTATGCGTAATAACCGAATTAATCCAATTAATTACAGATTCACAGAACAGTTTATGTAGAATCGAATTCACAGAAACAGTTTATGCAGTATTAATCTAATTAATAACATACGACAGCAGTTTATGCATTAACAGATTTAATATAAACAGTTTATGCAATATATCATGATCAAAGAAAAAATATTTAAACGCACTAAAACAGTTTATGCATATATCACATATATCATAATCAAAGATACAATCTTTTCTTTTTTTCACGCATACACATATCAAATCGAAATTGATACGTGATATGTTGTGATTAGCAATATCGAATTCGAATCGTATGGGCAAGGCTCTGATACCACTTAAGGGATTCATGGGCGGAAACTCGTTCCAAACACCCATGAGTCCTCCCCTGAAGGATCTGCTCATACAAAAAGAATCGAAAACAGCAAGAAAAAGACTTACGTTTCTCCGGAGCATAGGCTTCACCGACCGACCTATAGGATGTGGTCCGAATAATATAGTTGATGGAGTATTGGTTAAGGGATTCATGGGCAGAAACTCGTTCTAAACACCCATGAGTCCTCCCCCGAAGGATCCGCTCATACCATAGGAAGCGGGAAAAAAAACTAGACATAAACTTACTTTTCGTTCAGAATCTGATTCTTGAATGGAAGTTGCTGTTTCTTGGATACGTTGCTGCCACCAATGGATTTCCCTTTGCGGAATGTCCCTTTACCGGTATCCACGCAACGAAACGAATAGTGAGTGCTAGCTCTTCGTTTTTCTGAGTTTCGGGAATTAGAGAGAAAAGGGACAGACCGAATAGAAAATCTGATTTTCTAGGTCTCATTGGTATTTCGACTGAAAAGCACTAGTCCCTAGGGTATCGGCCAAGAGAGGTTTATATTGGGAGTGGGAGTTTGTTCCAAGGAGAACTCCCACGTCCTATCCACCTCTTTTGGCAGTGGGAGTCTATAACTCCCACGTCCTCTAGACTTCTGCTGGTAGTGGGAGTCTTTACCGGATAATAACTCCCACGTAATCCCAGCTATTCCGAAAATGCCCCTTATCTCTAATTCAAACAATAACACTTTATTATTCTCAGAAAAATGAAAGTCAGATACATTGAACCAAGACACATTCTAGATTTATTGAATCTGGACATGAAGCTCGTTAGCTCGTCTATGCGAGTGACCATGTAGGTTCATATCACAATGGCAATGAAAACACACTTAGTAGTAGTGTGAGTTCATAAATCACAAAGTGGTCTCTAGTAGGACATTGTGACTACCCAAAATGAAGGAATATACAATGGAACCTAATATCAATCCACTATTTAATCTCTTTGTCTCGCAATATCCTAATTAAGCATAAGGCATGGTAGTCGTCACCCTTATTAAGCTTAATTGTATTTATGCTCGATCTCCGGGTAAACTATTCCAACAAACAATATTTAATAACCATTTTATTAAATACGTTTGAGCACGGCCGTGCATTTAAATAGTCTTTCCCTATCGATGGGCCCATGCATATCTCTCTCTAATAAGAGAGGGACAAATTCCTTACAATGCCTCTCACATTCAGGCCATGATAGGACACTACATCCGATCATCAGTCGTATTGATTACTCGATTAAACGCAACGTACGACTAAGTCAAAATGTGGCTCCATTCATGCTATAATCAATGGAGACATAAGGTCTAAGGATTCTAAAATAGTATTGAGGAAGTAATACTTATGACTAAGGACCATGAAGTATTACTTCTCTAACGGATCACGTCTGATACGATATATCTCAATATATTGCATCTATGATATGATTTGTACTCATTACACATGATTTGTAAAACATAATCATCAATCAAACATCATACTAGTTTTATTTCATTGTAAAGTAGATTACATAAAACTAGGGACAACTAGAATAGTAATTGCATAAGCAAATGAGTTTTACTATCAAATCACGCATTTGATGTTCATAAGCAAAATTAACTATTCGGATGAAATGCTCAAAAAAGATATAAAACGCATTACAACATATGCTAATGGTCCTAGTGCACTACTAACAATTGGAACATTCAAAAATTGACAACGGGCCAAAAAAACACCTCGGTCGACGAGGACAACACAATCGACCGGACTTCATCAGTCACCCGAGGCTAAGGACAAAGTCGATCGGGACTTCGGACCAAAAGTGGGTTTTCCACTTGGTCACATTTCTAATGTTCACAAACTCATGCCTAAGTATTTTTTCAATGTCTTTTAAAAATATGTTTAAGACCTTTGGCATAAACCATGACTAACATAAGTTTTCAAAAACCTTTTTAAAGATCAAACCAAAGTATGAATGATGGTTTTGAAAAACATTCAAGAGCTTCAACATACAATAAATTTGTATTCTTTAAATTAGATTAGTCACAAGGATATACCTATGTAAGAGAAAAATAATCTTCTTTGGACTTCAAGTCTTCAAGATGATATCTTATTTGAGCTTGTCTTAAGACCTTTATCAACTCTTAAGTGTTGTGAAGTCCTTATAATCTTCAAGGATTTAGAACCTTGGACTTCATCGCTTCCTTTGTTAAGAGTCCACTTCATGATGTACTTCACTTGAGATTGAGTGACTCTTAACTTCATGATCTTCCTTCTTCTTGATATTACAACATCTTCCAAACCTTGTAGAATCCACTTCAAGCTTGTGCCATGGAGTCTTGCAAAGTGTAGCTTCTTCTTGTGGGATGACACCTTTGAGATTCAAGAATCTATCTTAGCATTTTCATCGATGTAGGTGTGAGTGAAAGATCATGTCATCAAAACATAAGCTCACACAAAAATGAGAAATTCTTGCAAAATGTAGCTTCTTCTTGTGGGATGACACCTTTGATATTCAAGAATCTATCTTAGCATTTTCATCAATGTAGGTGAGAGTGAAAGATCATGTCATCAAAACATAAGGCCACACAAACATGAGAAATTCCCAATGGTTTGTTATCAACAAAACTAAATTGATCACATTATCCCTTAGGGTTTACAATTACTGTTACACGGATTTTTCTATTTCCAACTTCTATTTCTTAGTATCTAACTATGTGTGTTAGCCCGTAGGTCTTTTAATTTTTTATTTTTTTTAAATCCACTAGCGTGGTGGGGTGGACTCCCGTTTATTAATATGCCCAAATAGGCAAATACATGGAGGGGGACTAAACCAAAAACCTCCATATAGGTGGAAACAAATCCACTTCATACAAGTAAGGAACAAATGCAATAAACTAAGCCATTTATAATATGACTTAGGTGATACAAAGTTCCTAAACTAGCGTGGAACAGAAGAAACGTGATAAATAAGCATAATAACTAAGCTATTTATTTTATAGCATAGGTAATACATAAGCCCTGCAAAAAATTGAAATTCAAGCATAATAATAAAATTCAAGAACATAAATAGACTAAGCCATTTATAGAATGACCTAGGTGATACATATTTCTCTGCACTAATACGAAATGCATATGAACAATAAACAAAACAAATTAAAGCCGAATAGTGGCCAAACCTTGACGATCTAAATAACATAAACCCCGAGCTTGACTAGGAAGAAAAATATGCATCGAACCCTCCATAACATCCAAAGAACCGCACTTGGGACAAGAATATCCATAGCCTTGTTAGCCACAGTAGCATTCAGCCAAGCAAACTTTAACAAAACCAATTACCGAGTGTTGTGAACTATCCACTCGAACTCCAATTCTATCAGCCGCATGAGACCATAATTTCTTTGCAAAATAGAAATGTACAAAAATATGAAGATAAGAGTTTGAACCATTCTTGCAAGAGCAATGAGAAATTGTCGAGAAATCCTTATTCCAAAGAACCTCATCCAAAGCCAAGAAATTATTGAGAAATTTCCATAAACATATCGATAAAGAGAGAGGTAAACACGGAGACCAAATAAGTTTTCTAGCTAAAATACCCACATTCTTTTTCCTTAACCAAGATGCCACTGATTTCATAGTAAAAGTACCATTTAGCCTCCCTGCAAGGAAGCTAGTTTACGATTTTCCTCCTCAAACGAATCACCTCGGGAATGACTTTCAATAAATCCGGATCTTCCACATAAGGACTATCCCGAGGTAAATAACTCCCGAAAGAAATGAGTGCCCTCTTGGCCTAATTCGGATTGCTCAGTGATCCAATTACTTTGACTATCTTGAATTTTAGTAAAAGCCATTCTCTTCCTACGGTTACTACATAGAAGATGAAAATATTTAGTATTAGAGTTACCTTCTTGTAGCCATTTAACCCTCGACTTTTGTCTCCAAAATATCTCTTCAAGCATTAAAAATTTGGAGTAAGTTTCTAGTGCTGATTGTAAGGCCTAACCATTAGCTTGAGAAGGGTCTTGATCAAAATTATTCTCCATATCCTTAACTTCGTTGTCGGCATTAGCTAAATTAGAGTGAATAAGTTTCTAGTGCTGATTGTAAGGCCTAACCATTAGCTTGAGAAGGGTCTTGATCAAAATTATTCTCCATATCCTTAACTTCGTTGTCGGCATTAGCTAAATTAGAGTGAATATTGCCAAAAGTCTCCTTATTCCAACTAGCAAGAACACCCTTTAATCTCCTTAATTTAGTCATCAAAATAGTCATGCCATTACCAATAGCTTCTTCCCCCCAAGAAGATTGTACAAGACTGTGAAAATCCTTATGTCTCTTGAAAACGAAAAGCCGACTTACCTCAGACATCACTCACATCAAAAGAAACCAGCATGGGGCAATGATCCGATTGTGACCTTTGAAGATGCTCCATACGGGTTACACCAAAAAGACCTTTCCAATGAGAGTTAACCAAAATTCTAGTAAACCACTGTCATGAACCGCCTCCAAAAATTCAGTCATAGGAAGAGTGACAGGTATCGACCCCAAACATTCAGTGAGTTTCAAAACAACATTAAAATCCCCACCAATCATCCACGTACTGCTATGTTGAGTACTAAAATTAATCATCTCAGCCCAAAGATCCATGTGATGTGTATATTGGCATTTTGTATAGACAAAAGATTAATAAATAGGGGTGCTAGAAAAATTAATCACTTTAACATGCACAATCTGCTCATTATCCCACAAAATAGCCAAATCAACTGTACCATTCCAAAATATCCAAATTTTTCCCAAAAGATTGCTAAAGGAAAAAATCAAAGCGCAATTTATTAGCATAAATCAAAATATCATCCATTTGCACCAAAGGTTCTAACAGAACCAATAGCGAAATCCTATGTTCACGACAAAGAAGTTTTACTCTAGCCATCGAAGCATCATTAGCAATTCCCCTAACATTCCAAATAATGCAATTCATAAGACCAATAAATAAAAAAACTTCAAAGACATCCACAAATCGGGATATTACCTTTTTTTCACAAGTCTTTGTGACTTACGTTTTTCCGATTCCACAATATTCAGCTTCTTTTTACCAATATAAATTTGTGGTTGTTCCAAGATAGGCTTAGAATTCTCGTTAACTTGTCCAAACATATTAATTTGATCATCTACAGCCGGCACATTGTTCACAGATTCTGGGCTAATTCGGGCAGTCTCCGTAAAATACCTCTCCGGTGTCTCAACAGGCTAGTCCTCTATCCGAGATGTCCCCATAGTTGATTTGAATCCATAATTCCAGTGGATAATTCAAAAAAAATCCAACCCCTTCCATAATTTCAGTGGATATTTCCTTAACTTTGTTGGTTGAAGATATCCCCCTTTGATCCGAGATCTTCTCCATAGTTGATTTGAATAAGTGAAGATCATCCGTTCCTATTTTCTTAGAGGGGATTTTTCCTCTAACCCCTATATCATCATTAACCTCCATAATAGGCTCTTTCTCAATTAACTGTACACCTTCATCATTAATCATATTATCCAAGATAGTAAAATCTTGAGGAATTAGCACAGAATCATTCTCAATATGGACAATATCATTATTCTCAATCAAATCCTCTGAAAAAGATTGTAAACCTGGTTTTACGAATCTGGTAAAGGACCCGACACGGCATTCACAGTAGGGGTATTTCGGGAAGTGCTAGTTTCAGCGATATCCCTTTTTTCCGGCTCAGCAACCGCCGGTCCCTTACCTCTGTCATTGTTCGGCGCCAGAGCAGCAGTCTGTTTGGACTCATCATTCCTAACTTGGAAAGAAACCATCTTCTTTGATTGAATCACTTTGAAATCTCCCCCATCACACGATTAGGGTTCTTAAGAACTTTTACATCAGTCCTAAAGGCTGGTCTAATTGGAAGTGGTCGGGTGACATCAGCCTTTGTCTCCCCTCATGAACATTGGAATCTATTTTACAATCAGTATTTTTGTGTCCCACCTTCCAACAAGATGAACAATAATCTGGAAGTTGTTCACAATCAATGGATTACCAAAAACCTTTCCTCGATCTAGCGTGGGCAATCCAAATTCTTTTGCAAATAGGTTTCATCAAATCAACCTCAACACACACCCTAGCAACACTAGGGCGAGTGACATTAGTTTGGGCTCGTCTAACACTAGTGTTGTTCCCGCCGCCCTTGCTAGTGAGAAAAGATAGGATTTTTGAAAAAGATGAATCGGAAGTCCTTCAAAATGAATCCAACAAGGAAAAATTGAAGATTCTACCAGAGTATTGAAGTCATAAGTCCACTTAAAACCCCGCATTTTAGATCCTCCAAAGATCCAAACCCCATTCCGCCAAAAACGACAATAGTCTTCTTCAAGATCAAACCGAATAATAACATGGCTTGAATCTATCCAACCAATTCAAAAAGCTCCTTTGAATTGGAGCCGATGAAAATCCTTTCTCAAATTTTCAATGAGTGGTGCTATCCTAGAAAAATTTCCCACCAAGGCCCTTTCCCATGGTGCTTCTAGGACATATAAATCTTTGTCTTCAAAAAGGAGAGAAGGTTCTCCTTTTAAAGTACCGAGTTCTTTGATGGGAAGATTAGCTGCGGGCAGCGAAGGGGTGAGGATGTTCGAGAAATATTTCCGCAGCCAAGCCCCATCCCCAGGCGGCGGCGGCGGTGGCGGTGGCTGGGTCATGGTCTTTAGCCCTTAGGTCTTACTCACTAAGTTTTGAGTATAACAAACATTGATATAGGTTTACAATTTCTATGATTTTTATGATAGTGCCACAGAAAAGGAAGCCTACTAAGTTCAATTGAAGAAGCAAGTACGTAATCGATAAAGATATCAAGATTGGCTTGATGCAGGCTTGCTGGAGAAATTGAAGAACTAGATTGTTATGGTTGTGCTTCTAGGTATATTTGTTATAAAGTGATTTTAAAAGGTTATGTTTTTCAAATTGTACATAAATTAACTGGTTACTGGTTCAAGAACAGTACTTCAATGAATTAGATTGCTTTCAGATATGATTAGAGAAAAATATGAATTTCTCAGTTAACTGACATTCAAGCACGGTTAATTGGAATGCTTAAATTCTTTGTTCTTATGGAATCAAATATGCTTCACTAACCTATCTAGTGCACCAACCACTTAGTCTTGTCAGCTAAATGTTTAAAAGTGTAGCAGAAAACTTGCCCAGTTTCAGTTTAGTTACCGCGTTGGCACTTTCAACTGATAACTTTCAAACTCTCTATTGAGTAACAGCTAGTTTCTTGGATACGTTGCTGCCACCAACAGAATTCCCTTTGCGGAATATCCCTCTACAGGTATCCACACGACGAAACGAACAGTGATTGCTAGCTCTTCGTTTTTCCAAGTTTTGGGAATTAGAGAGAAAAGGGAGAGGGAGAATAGAAAACGATTTTTCTAAGTCTTTTTGGTATTTCGGCTGAAAGCATTAAATTAGCTAGGGTTTCGGCCAAAAGATCATTATATAGGGTGTGAGAGTTTGTTCCCAGAACTAACTCTCACATCCTCAACTTCTCTCGGCAATGGGAGTCTTTAACTCCCACGTCCTCTAGACTTCTGCTGGTAGTGGAGTCTTTGTCGGATAATAACTCCCACGTAATCCAGCTATAACCAAATACCGAAAATACCCGTTATCTCTAATTTGAATAATAACGCTTTATTATTCTCAGGAAAAATGAATGTCAGATACAATGAACCTAGACGCATTCTAGATTTATTGAATCGGGACATGAAGCTCGTTAGCTCGCTTATGCGTGTGACCCTGCAGGTTCATATCACAATGGCAATGAAAACACACTTAGTAGTAGTGTGAGTTCATAAATCACAAGCGGCCCCTAGCAGGACATTGTGACTACCCAAAGTGAATGAATTTAAAACGGAACTTAATGTTAATCCACTATTTAATCCCTTTGTCTCGCGATATCCTAATTAAGCATAAGGCACGGTAGTCGTTACCCTTATTAAGCTTTATTATATTTATGCTCGATTTCCAGGTAGGCTGTTCCAACAAACAATATTTAATAACCACTTTATTAAATACATTTGAGCTCGGCCATGCATTTAAACAGTCTTTCCCTATCGAGGGGCCCATGGATATCTCTCTCTAATAAGAGAGGGACAAATTCCTTACAATGCCTCTCACATTCAAGCCATGGTAGGACACTACATCCGATCATCAGTCGTATTGATTACTCGATTAAAAGCAACGTACGACTGAGTCAAAACGTGGCTCCACTCATGCTTGAATCAAATGGAGACATAAGGTCTAAGAATTCTAAAATAGTATTGAGGAAGTAATACTTATGACTAAGGACCATGAAGTATTACTTCTCGAACGGATCACGACCGATACGATATATCTCAATACATTGCATCTATTATATGATTTGTAATCATTACACATGATTAGTAAAAGGTAATCATCAATCAAACATCATACTATTTTGATTTCATTGTAAAATAGATTACATAAAGCCAGGGACAACTAGAATAGTAATTACATAAGCAAATTAGTTTTACTATCAAATCACGCATTTGATGTTCATAAGCAAAATTAACAATTCATTTGAAATGCTCAAATAGATATAAAACGTACAACACATGCTAATGGTCCTAGTGCACTACTAACAATCTCCCACTTGCCCTAGGTCCAATCATACATGATCCTCAATCCCATTGACCTAGTATGACTCTCATGTTTAGGCTGTGGGAGTTGCTTGGTCAATGGATCTGCAATGTTTTCGTCTGTATGAACTTTGCAAATACTAACGTCTCCTTTGTCGTTGATCTCTCCAATTAGATGGAAACGCCTGAGAATGTGTTCGGATCGTTGGTAAGATCTAGGTTCCTTAGCTTGTGAAATGACACCAGTACTATCACGATAGAGGTCCACTGGGTTCACAATGCTAGGGACGACACCTAATTCATCAACAAACTTCCTGATCCAAACAGCTTCTTTAGTTGCTTCAGAGGCAGCTAGATACTCGGCTTCTGTTGTAGAGTCGGCCACGGTTTCTTACTTTGAGCTCTTCCAGTTCACAGCACCTCCTTTCAAACAAAACACAAAACCAGATTGCGATCTATAATCATCTACGTCAGTTTGGAAGCTTGCGTCCGTGTAACCATTTACAACTAGACTTCCTTCCTGACCTCCGTAAATTAAGAACATATATCTTTAGTCCTTCTCAAGTACTTAAGAATGCTCTTGACTGAAGTCCAATGTGACTCTCCTAGGTCAGATTGATATCTGCTAGTCATACTTAAAGCAAATAAGACATCCGGGCGAGTGCATATCATGGCGTACATAATAGACCCAATGGCTGAAGCATATGGGATTTTACTCATGCGCTCTTGGTCCTCCTTTGTGGAAGGTCCTTGAAGTCTGCAGAGTTTAATGCCATGTGACATGGGCAAGAATCCTTTTTTGGAGTCTTGAAAACTGAACCGTTTCAATACCTTGTCAATGTATCCACTCTGGCTTAGGCCAATCATTTTGTCAGATCTATCTCTATAGATTCTAATACCTAAAATGTAAGTAGCCTCGCATAAGTATTTCATGGAAAAGCACTTCCCCAACCAAGCTTTTACACTTTGTAATGTGGGGATGTCATTTCCACTCAGTAAGATGTCATCCACACAAAGCACAAGGAACACTACTGCATTATTAGTTACTTTCTTATAAACACAAGGCTCGTCTTCGTTTTTGATGAAACCGAATTCTTTAATACGTTCATTAATGCGACGATTCCAGCTTCGAGATGCTTCCTTCAATCCATAAATGGACCTTTGAAGCTTACACACTTTGCTAGGATTTGTTGGATCAACAAACCCCTCAGGTTGTGTCATATACACCTCCTCGAGAAGGTTTCCATTAAGAAACGCAGTCTTAACATCCATTTACCATATCTCATAGTCATAATATGCAGCTATGGCAAGTAAAATCCTAATAGAATTCATCATAATGATCGGAGAAAAGGTTTCGTCATAGTCAATACCATGAACTTGTCTATAACCTTTAACTACTAGCCGAGATTTAAAAGTCTGTACATTACCATCCATGTCGGTTTTCTTTCTTGAAACACCATTTGTTGTCAATGACCTTACACCCTTCGGGTGGGTCAACCAAAGTCCACACTTGGTTATCGTACATGGATTGCATCTCAGACTTCATAGCTTCTAGCCACTTAACTGACTCAGAACTACAAATTGCCTCTTTGTAGGTAGTGGGTTCATCTTGATCAATCAGTTCAACCTGATGATCATCGGTCACGAGAAATCCATATCTCTCAGGCTGTTGATGTACCCAACTCGACCTCCTTGGGCCCTGTGTCAAAGATTGAAGCTCAGTATCAGTACGTGAGCTTGCTTGAACATCCAAAGTTGGTTCAGATGTTGTTTGGGAATCTTGAATTTCCTCAAGATGGATCTTACTCCCACTATCGTCTTTGGAAATAAATTCTCTTTCAAGGAATAAACCATTACGAGCAACAAACACTTTGTTCTATGATGGAAGATAGAAGTAATATCCTTTAGTTTCTTTAGGATATCCCACAAACAAACACTTGTCAGATTTAGAGCGAGTTTATCAGATAACAAGCGTTTTACATACGCCTCGCATCCCCAAATTTTGAGAAATGACAGACTAGGTCGTTTCCCAGTCCATATCTCATATGGAGTTTTCTAAACCGCTTTAAAAGGAACTATATTTAATATAAACGCTGCAGTTTCTAAGGCGTAGCCCCAAAAGGAAATTGGAAGACTTGTTTGACTCATCATAGATCGAACCATATCTAGTAAGGTGCCATTCCTCCATTCCAATACACCATTCCATTGTGGTGTGCCAGGAGGAGTTAATTGTGAAACAATTCCACAACCCCTAAGATGTTCGTCAAACTCTTGGTTAAGGTATTCGCCACCTCGATCTGATCGAAGTATCTTAATACTTTTACCAAGTTAATTTTGTACTTCATTTAGAAATTCTTTGAATCTTCCAAAAGATTCTGATTTATGTTTCATTAGATAGACGTAGCCATATCTGCTGAAATCATTTGTGAATGTGATGAAGTACTGAAACCCTCCCCTAGCACTAGTGTTTATTGGTCCACAAACATCTGTATGTATAAGGCCCAATAAATTAGAAGCTCTCTTACTTTGTCCAGTAAAGGGAGCTTTAGTCATTTTGCCTAACAAGCAAGAATCACAAGTCTCATAAGACTCTAAGTCAAATGATGTCAAAATTCCATCTGTATGGAGCTTTGATATGCGTTTCTCATTTATGTGGCCCAAACGACAGTTCCAAAAGTAGGTCTGGTTTAAGTCATTTGATTTAAACCTCTTAGTATTAATGTTATAGATGGGCCTTTTAATGGAATCATCGAGGTTAAGAACATAAAGCCCATTCATCAAATAGGCATCTCCATAAAAGATACGATCTTTATGAATAATGCAAATTTTATTCATAATATTTAATACAAAACCTTCAATATCCAAACAAGAAACTGAAATAATATTCCTACTCAATGTTGGAACATAAAGACAATTATTCATTTCTATAATAAGGCAACTTGGCAAAACTTAAATAAATGTCCCGGTAGCTACAACAACAACTCTTGCTCCGTTCGCTACTCTCAGGTCCACTTCTCCTTTAGCCAGTGATCTACTCCTTTTGAACCCCTGCACATTTGCACAAATGTGAGATCCACAACCGATATCTAATACCCACGAAGTAGGAACAGACATGTTAATTTCAATAACATAAATACCTCGAGAGACAGTCAAACTGGCCTTTCCCTTTTTCTTCTCTTCCAAATAGAGCTTGCAGTTCCGTTTCCAATGACCTGGTTCATTGCAATGGAAGCAAACTCATTCCTTTGGTGCCTTGGCCTTGGGTTTGGACTTGGCTTGTCCTTGCCTTTGCCTTTGCCCTTCTTGGCCATGAGCTTTCTCTTTCCTTTCTTCTTGAAATTCCCTTTTTGAACCATTAAGACTTCAGGGGTCTTCTTAATGTTCAGCTCAGCCTGCTTGAGCATCCCGTGTATTTCATGTATGGTCTTCTCCATGGCATGCATGTTGAAGTACATAACAAATTGGTCATACTCCGGTGGGAGTGAGCCCAAGATCATATATGTGGCCATGTCATGACCTACGGGAGCCTCAAGTTTCACAAGTTGGTCAAAATAGCCCTTCATCTTAAGAACATGTGCACGTACAGAGGTGCCAGGGGCCATTTTGCAACTATTTAACGCCTTAGTTGTGAGGAATCTTTCATGACGAGCTTGCTCTTGGAACATTTCCTTGAGCTGGCCCATCATCTGGAAAGCCTCAACTCCTTCAAACTGTTTTTGAAGTTCAGTGCTCATTGTGACTAACATGAGACAAGTCACATCGTTAGAGTCATCAAAATGCTTCTTCCAAGCATCTCTTTCAGCTCTAGGGGCGTTATTTGCAGGCTGTTCAGGAATGTCCGTATCAAGAACGTATAGCTTTTTTTCCTGCTTAAGGACAATCCTTAAGTTACGGGCCCAATCAAAGAAATTGGCCCCGCTTAGTTTTTCCTTCTCAAGGACGGATCGCAATGAATTGTGTGAAGTATTGGTTGCCATTATCTACATTAAAATATTTTCAAAGTTATTAGTTTTGAGCAAAAACCTTTTCCACAATTTCAACACTTGATAAATAGTGGGGAAAAACATTTTACAATAGTTATAGGAAAGCTTTGGCTTAACACCCACAATTAAAGTAAAATCATCTAATGGGAATGAGATCTATATGTCCCGGCTATTTCCCATTTTATGCCCTAGGCCCAAAACTATTTTGATGGCCTAGCTAAGTTGAACCATGTCTAAGCTTATGGAAATCACTATTTTCGCATCTCTTTTTGCTTAGATAACCACTTGTCTGTTGCTTTGGCAAGCAGACAAAATGATGATCCAAGCTCAACGAGTCCTTAGAGTATGGTAGACATTTTAAGACTTAGTTAGAATAAGACATTAAAATGCGTAATACAATTATACAAGCATCTCATGCAATATATAAAACATAAAATTAAACGTGAGATAGCATGGCCTAATCATATGATGACTCCCACGAGCCTTGTGGGAGCCAAGGGTCAATCTAAGTCTATATCCATCTCATGGATAAAGTCTTCAATCCAGCGTCCTCCAATCTTGTTACATAATTATATGGGCATACCCAACCTTCAGTGTAAAGCAGTAAAAATAATCTAAGAAAGCGATTACAATTTTACAACAATGAAAAACGGCTCGCAGGCCGTATTATAAAATTACATCCCAAAAATGTGTAAAACAAGAGGTATAGTAGGACATGCTATTCACCATGCTAAAAATCACATAAAGCACAATGAAATTAATAACGAGTACATACACAAAGTCTTAGGTCAGCGGAACAGTTTATGCGTAATAACCGAATTAATCCAATTAATTACAGATTCACAGAACAGTTTATGCAGAATTGAATTCACAAAAATAGTTTATGCAGTATTAATCTAATTAATAACATACGACAGCAGTTTATGCATTAACAGATTTAATATAAACAGTTTATGCAATATATCACATATATCATGATCAAAGAAACAATCTTTAAACGCACTGAAACTGTTTATGCATATATCACATATATTATAATCAAATAAACAATCTTTTCTGTTTTTCACGCATACACATATCAAATCGAAATTGATACGTGATATGTTGTGATTAACAATATCGAATTCGAATCGTATGAGCAAGGCTCTGATACCACTTAAGGGATTCATGGGCGGAAACTCGTTCCAAACACCCATGAGTCCTCCCCTGAAGGATCTGCTCATACAAAACGAATAAAAAACAGCAAGAAAAAGACTTATGTTTTGGGTTCAAGAATCTGATTCTTGAATGGAAGATGCTGTTTCTTGGATACGTTGTTGCCACCAACAGAATTCTCTATGCAGAATGTCCCTCTACCGGTATCCACGCTACGAAACGAACAGTGATTGCTAGCTCTTCGTTTTTCCAAGTTTTGGGAATTAGAGAGAAAAGGGAGAGGCAGAATAGAAAACGATTTTTCTAAGTCTTTTTGGTATTTCGGCTGAAAGCATTAACTTAGCTAGGGTTCCGGCCAAGAGATCATTACATAGGGTGTGAGAGTTTGTTCCCAAAACTAACTCTCACGTCCTCAACTTCTCTCGGTAATGGGATGCTTTAACTCCCACGTCCTCTAGACTTCTGCTGGTAGTGGAGTCTTTATCGGATAATAACTCCCACGTAATCCAGCTATAACCAAATACCGAAAATAACCCTTATCTCTAATTTGAATAATAACGCTTTATTATTCTCAGGAAAAATGAATGTCAGATACAATGAACCTAGACACATTCTAGATTCATTGAATCTGGATATGAAGCTCGTTAGCTCGTCTATGCGTGTGACCCTGTAGGTTCATATAATAATGGCAATGAAAACACACGTAGTAGTAGTGTGAGTTCATAAATCACAAGCGGCCCCTAGCTGGACATTGTGACTACTCAAAGTGAATGAATTTACAACGGAACCTAATTTCAATCCACTATTTAATCCCTTTGTCTCGCGATATCCTAATTAAGCATAAGGCATGGTAGTCGTCACCCTTATTAAGCTTAATTATATTTATGCTCGATTACCAGGTAGACTGTTCCAACAAACAATATTTAATAACCACTTTATTAAATATATTTGAGCACGGCCATTCATTTAAACAGTCTTTCCCTATCGAGGGGCCCATGGATATTTCTCTCTAATAAGAGAGGGACTGTTAGCCTTAAGGGCGATCGAACTCGGTTTTTGATAATGGACCAACACTTGATGTTGTGTCTAATGTTTATATCTTTGTGATAGAATATCGGAACATATATTGGAAGCTCTAAGTACTTCAATCAAGCCATGTTCAAGCTTCAAAGAGTTATTATTCAAGGCTCATCTTTCAAGATTGAAGATTGAAGACTTAGGTTTGGTTAGATTAGCTTTGTCGTTATAACTCTTTATCTTATATAGCTCTAACCAAAGCTCTCATGAACATAAGCTCTACACTCTAGTCTTGCATGCACACATACACGTTTTCAAAAGGCTTAGTTTCAAAATGATCCTTACAAGTGTTCGTATTTCAAAAGCCTTTGTTTTCTAAGTCTAAGTTCTTTAAAATGGTTTTCCAAGTGTTCTTACTTGTTACATTTTAGGAAAACCTTTTAGACTTTTATAGACTTCAAAATATTTCAAAACGTGTGAAAAATATGCTCAGGATGGTCGGTCAACCGAGCCAAGGTCGGATCAACCGACTAGATACTGAGAGGTTTGAAGTTGAGGGTCGGTCGACCGAAGTGATGCTCGGTCAACCGAGGTCCTCAAGAGTGGATCCGAAGTTGGCCTCGGTCATCCGAGGTGCTCTGGTCGGTCCACCGAACTCTGCATTTTCTAGCCGTTATTTGACCGTTGGAGACTCGATTTTCAGCCATATTTGAAATGTATTTATACTCCAAAGCTAGAGAATCATTCCAAGGCTTGCATATCAAATATTCATTGATTTCTCATCAAGCCAAAACACTCACAAAGTAAATGCTCTTCATTTCTATGATATAAATCATTCAAGAGCAATCTTTCTAAAGCAAGACAAAGAGTGGAATTCATATGTTCTAAAGAGCCAACAATTCTTGTACTTCAAAGGTATATATTCTCACTTAGAAGAGTGATTTATCTTTCTCTTTAAACATTCAATTCCCTTTCTAAGTGATTGGGTAATTCTTGTAAAAGTCCTACTTAGTGTGGGCAATTTGTAAAGTCCTACTTTGCGTGGGCAAGCTCTTAGTGAGTTTTTCATTGTGTGGTTGTGTTGTAAAACTCTTAGTGAGTTAGCCACATTTGTAAACATTCTTCTTAGTGAAGTTGTTTGAAATCCTTGAGTGCGGCTCAAGGTAGTGGACGTAGATTCTAAGTGAATCGAACCACTCTAAATCCTTTGTCTTGTTGATTGGGTTTTGCATTGCTTTTATTCTTCTTGCTCAAACTTCCAATAGCTTTGCAAAGAATCGAAAAAGTATACAAGATTAGTTAAAACCCAATTCACCCCCCTCTTGTGTTTTACAATTTGGTATCAGAGCCTCGTCTTCATCTTTAGCTTAATCGCTTGAAGAAAAGATTAATGGCCGGTTGTGCCGCTTTAGCTTACCAAGAGGGATCTTCCACAAATAGACCACCTCTCTTTGATGGAAATAATTTCAATGCTTGGAAAGACCGTTTCAAAATCTATGTGTGCTCTATAGACTACTCCTTATGGAAGATTTTTGAAGAAGGTCCTTATGTTCCTATGAAAGAGGTAGATGGTGTTCAAGTTGCAAAATTGGACAATGAGCTTAATCAAGATGAGTCCAAGAAAATGACTCTCAATTATAGAGCTATGAACATCATTAGTTGTGCTCTTAATCCGGAAGAGTACAATCGGGTACGTGGAAGCAAATCCGCTCACAAGATGTGGAAATCATTAGAAGTCACCCATGAGGGGACTAATCAAGTCAAGGAATCAAAGCTCAACATGCTTGTGAGGGAATATGAGCTTTTCTCTATGAAGACAAATGAAACTATAAATGAGATGAACACTAGGTTCACAAATGTTGTCAATGGGTTGAGATCTTATGGAAAGGAATACACAATGGGTGAAATGAATAGGAAGATTCTCAACTCACTTCCTAAAAGTTGGGAAGGAAAAGCTCTTGTTATTGAAGAAGCAAAGAACTTGAAGACTTATCCCACGGAGGAGCTCATCGGTTCTCTTCTCACTTATGAGCTCTCACACAAAAGAATGAGCATCTTGAAAAGGCAAAAATGAGTGGTGCTTTAAAGGCTATTCTTGATCTTGATGAATCCAATGATTCAAGTGATGAAGAAGACATCAACTTTGATGATGAGACCATGGATTTGGTGGTAAAGCGCATGAAGAAAATGTTTTCCGGGAAAGGAAGAAAACACTTCCAAAATAGAAGAAAACAAAATCCTCATGGGATGAAATGCTATGAATGTGGAAGTGATCAACATCTCATAGGAGAATGCCCCGCCACCAAAGAAAAAGAGCCCAAGGAATACAAAAAGAAAAAATTCTCTAAATCAAAGAATTTCAAGGGCATGCTAAGCACATGGGATCAAGAAGGGAGTGGTGATGAAGAAGAAGATGAAAATGCAAATGTTTGCTTCATGGCTTTTGGTAATGAGGTACATCTTTCTCCCTCCCCTTCAAAGTCTTTTAATGATAATGATGATGAGGATGAGGATGATCCTAATGAACTATTATGTGATATGTTTGATAAATTGAAAAATTGTGCAAAGCAAAACAAAGCTATGAAGCTTAAAATTGAATCTTTGCTTGAAGAAAAATCTAGGTTGTCTAGTGAGAATAAAAAGCTATGTGATGATGTTGATTGCATGAAAATTGAAAAAGAAAAGCTTATTTCTACTTGCAACACTTCATCATTAAAGTACCTAGAAACCTATGATAAATTGACATCTCTTGAACTCAAACTTGTTGAATTTGATCTTTTGGAGAACAAAGTTAAAGATCTTACCCTTCTTGTTGAAAACTTTACTAAGGGTAAGAAAAATCTTGATCAAATTCTTGGTTTGCAACGTGCTTCACATATTAAACATGGTCTTGGTTATAATGCTAATCACATTGATCATGCTAGCTCTTCTAAGTTGCCTAAGAATCACTTTGTGCATGTTAGTACCTCACATAGGCAAATTAGATATCATGAGCACGTTCACAATTCTTCTAAGCCACACATTTGTTGCACATATTGTGGAAAACATGGTCATACTAATGCTAGATGCCATGTTAAGAAGAAGATTGAAAAAGGGGTAAAAACTATTTGGAAAGTTAAACGTATTTCAACTAACCCCCATGGACCCAAACAAAAGTGGGTACCAAAAGTTACTCTTCCCTTGATCTTATAGGTTCTTATAAGTTAGATGAATGCCACAAAGCTTGATGAATGCCACAAAGCTTAAATGGACTTGATTCGAAGAGAAGTGGCATTGGGGAGAAGTTAAAGGAGATGTGCTAAAGGAAGAAATTCAAAAGCACTCCTTAACACTTGGATTCTCAAAGCTCAAATGTTTAATCAAATGGAGAACCAAGTTGCTTAGATACAAAGAGCAGAGCATCAAGTGATGACAAGAGCCAAAATTGTCAAGCTAATACCTTCATCACTTGGTAAGAAAGCAAAGGTATCAAATCACTTTCTCTTAACACTTTAATATGTTTAAGTGTTTTTGATATATGTACATGCTTGCTCTTATATATGTTGCATCTCACATTCTTGAATGTTATATTCATATAGATAACCTTTAGCATGTTCTTTATTGTTCATGTTTATTTAGCTAAGGTATCTATGAGATGTAGCATATGCAACTTGATTGATTCTTGTTTTGTCATGTCTTATTCAATTAAGAATCCATCTAGTTGTCTTGGTTTTTGATTTGCAATGATCCTTATGCATATATGTGTTATTTGAGATATTGAGCTAATCTTGAAGGACCTTTAAAAAGGTACCATATTAGTTCTCAAGAATTCCTTGTAGGTAACAAAGAGTTCTAAGCTTCAAGTAGAAGATATGAACTACAAGGAATGGCACAAGTGAGCTAAGACTCCAAGAAAAGAGTCAAATGCTAAGGATTACAAGATTGTAGAGGGTTCATCATGAAAAGAAAAGTCGCCCATTATTGATGACTCTATACTTGTCATGAAAAGAAGATTGAGAAGCTCAAGGAACTCATTGAAGGAACTCAAAGTGCAAAAGCATTCATCAAATTCAATGAGATATTGCTAAACTCAATCTCTTTCCTTTTATAACATGTTTGCTCTTCATATGTTTTGATTATTTTGAGCATGTTATAAGAGAGCTTTATGATTTGATCCTTGTGATGAAATCTCTTTTCAATAGACCCCCCCCCCCCCTCTATTATTTAGTGTCTTATGCTATGGGGGAGTTGGTATATGCTTTGCTATGTTTTTACTTGATCTTCATTGCATATAGGGGTTGTGTTTATATTCAAGTCTATAGCATTAATCTTATGTGGTTGATCGTCTAGATGCTTGACTTAGGATGTAAACTGTGTTTGTGGCATTGATTATGCCATGGGTTGTGTCTATTTGTGTGTTTGGAAGTGGCATAACCTAAGAGGGAGTTTTTCAAATGTTTTCAACTCATACCTCCCTCATAATATGTGATGTATGCTCAATTGTTCTTATTTTACATCATCACATCACTTGTTGGCTTGCTTTTAACTCTTATAGCCAACTTGTGTAAGTTATTTTGGAAGTTATATGTGTTTTAAATGTTTATGTCTTCAATTGGTATCACATATACTCTTCCTTAATAACTTTGAGATCATATTCTTCATTTTCTTATCCTTTGTGATCTCATTATGAGTTTTTGGTTAGTACTTCTTTAAGAGTTGCTACACTCATTTAGCTAACCATTAACTTGTTAGAGGAATGTACTCTAAGTGTTATCTTACACTTCCTCTACTTCTTTTGGTTGTGATACATGTGCTTATCTTATGTATTCATGGTATCATTTCCACTTGTACTTTGTTAGCTATATTTTCAAACGTGTTTTACAATTGGCTATATTTACAATTGGTATCATGTTTTACATTGGGTCAATTGGTATCAAACTTGGTTTTATCTCAAATTGCTAACATCATATATTTGATAAACGGGGAGATTGTTCTTTAAGGTTTATTTCCTATCTCCTTTGTGTCTAGCTTAGGTTGATATTCTTTTTGAGCCATACATGACCATCTTTTGGATTTATGTGTTATTATGGACTCCTTATGTTTTAGAAATCAACCAAGCTTATTCTTAAGTAATCCTTCTTCATAATTATTTTTGGTCTTTAGGATTGATCTTTTGGTTCTTATTTTATCAATCTACAAGACCATCAAGTTGTTTCCTTGGTTTTTAAGTTTGTCTTTATATGGGGAGGATTATTAAATTTCATCAAGCTTCTCCAAAATGAATCTTTACTTTTCGTTAAAATACTTTTCTTATTGGCGCTCTGATATTCCTTTTTTGATTTTGACAAAAAGAGGGAGAGTTTTTAGTGTTGCAAATGTGCCAAGAGAAGTAATTTACAAAAGGAGAAAGCTTAGAACTTGCAATATGGGAGAGATAAGGGATTCTTTAATTTAGGGGGAGTAGAATTTTTTTGAGAAAACTTCTACTTGTCTGGATCCTTAATATCCTTATCTCATGCATACATTTGGTATCTTATTTTTGCATATTATTCCCATTTGCATCAATGTTTTGTCATCATCAAAAAGGGGGAGATTGTTAGCCCGAAGGGCAAAGTATTCTATATTGTTTTGATGTTAACAAACCATTGATAGTTCTAATGTTTGTGTGAGCATGTTCTTTGTAATAGGATCCTTAGCACTCACATCGACATTGATGAAAATAGTAAGTTAGCTTCTTGTGTAAACTAAGGTATGTATATTACACACAAGAATGCTATTTTATGGAAGGAAGGAGGCAAGGAGGTTGGTTGGGAAATAGGGCTTTTCAAAAAGTCCCTAATGTATATGGCATAAGAACCTAACATGCTAGTGCTTATGTTTCTCGTTCTATCTTGGTTTATCTTATAAGCACTTAGCTTTACACTTATTTGTTCTTATATCCTTTTGCCATGCTTCCTTGTACTTAAAATTGTCCATATCCTATCTAATTACATCAAAGTTTGTCATAATAAAAAAGGGGGAGATTGTTAGCCCTAAGGGCGATCGAACTCGGTTTTTGATAATGGACCAACACTTGATGTTGTGTCTAATGTTTATATCTTTTTGATAGAATATCGGAACATATATTGGAAGCTCTAAGTACTTCAATCAAGCCATGTTCAAGCTTCAAAGAGTTATTATTCAAGGCTCATCTTTCAAGATTGAAGATTGAAGACTTAGGTTTGGTTAGATTAGCTTTGTCGTTATAAGTCTTTATCTTATATAGCTCTAACCAAAGCTCTCATGAACATAAGCTCTACACTCTAGTCTTGCATGCACACATACACGTTTTCAAAAGGCTTAGTTTCAAAATGATCCTTACAAGTGTTCGTATTTCAAAAGCCTTTGTTTTCTAAGTCTAAGTTCTTTAAAATGGTTTTCCAAGTGTTCTTACTTGTTACCTTTTAGGAAAACCTTTTAGACTTTTATAGACTTCAAAATATTTCAAAACGTGTGAAAAATATGCTCAGGAAGGTCGGTCAACCGAGCCAAGGTCGGATCAACCGACCAGATACTGAGAGGTTTGAAGTTGAGGGTCGGTCGACCGAAGTGATGCTCGGTCAACCGAGGTCCTCAAGAGTGGATCCGAAGTTGGCCTCGGTCATCCGAGGTGCTCTGGTCGGTCCACCGAACTCTGCATTTTCTAGCCGTTATTTGACCGTTGGAGACTCGATTTTCAGCCATATTTGAAATGTATTTATACTCCAAAGCTAGAGAATCATTCCAAGGCTTGCATATCAAATATTCATTGATTTCTCATCAAGCCAAAACACTCACAAAGTAAATGCTCTTCATTTCTATGATATAAATCATTCAAGAGCAATCTTTCTAAAGCAAGACAAAGAGTGGAATTCATATGTTCTAAAGAGCCAACAATTCTTGTACTTCAAAGGTATATATTCTCACTTAGAAGAGTGATTTATCTTTCTCTTTAAACATTCAATTCCCTTTCTAAGTGATTGGGTAATTCTTGTAAAAGTCCTACTTAGTGTGGGCAATTTGTAAAGTCCTACTTTGCGTGGGCAAGCTCTTAGTGAGTTTTTCATTGTGTGGTTGTGTTGTAAAACTCTTAGTGAGTTAGCCACATTTGTAAACATTCTTCTTAGTGAAGTTGTTTGAAATCCTTGAGTGCGGCTCAAGGTAGTGGACGTAGATTCTAAGTGAATCGAACCACTCTAAATCCTTTGTCTTGTTGATTGGGTTTTGCATTGCTTTTATTCTTCTTGCTCAAACTTCCAATAGCTTTGCAAAGAATCGAAAAAGTATACAAGATTAGTTAAAATCCAATTCACCCCCCCCCCCCCCCCTCTTGTGTTTTACAGGGACAAATTCCTTACAATTCCTCTCACATTCAATCCATGATAGGACACTACATCCGATCATCGGTCGTATTGATTACTCGATTAAAAGTAACGTACGACTGAGTCAAAACGTGGCTCTACTCATGCTAGAATCAAATGGAGACATAAGGTCTGAGGATTCTAAAATAGTATTGAGGAAGTAATACTTATGACTAATTACCATGAAGTATTGCTTCTCTAATAGATCACGTCCGATACGATATATCTCAATACATTGCATCTATGATATGATTTGTAATCATTACACATGATTAGTAAAACGTAATCATCAATCAAACATCATACTAGTTTTATTTCATTGTAAAATAGATTACATAAAACTAGGGACAACTAGAATAGTAATTACATAAGCAAATGAGTTTTACTATCAAATCACGCATTTGATGTTCATAAGCAAAATTAACTGTTCATATGAAATGCTCAAATAGATATAAAACGTACAACATATGCTAATGGTCCTAGGGCACTACTAACAAAAATCACGTACAAAACGTCTATAGAAACTAGCTAACCCATGAAAAGATCTTATTTTGCTTGCATTTTTTGGTGTCGGCCATTCCACGATAGCTTTGATTTTGGCCGGATCAACACTAATTCCTTGAGAACTCACAATATATTCAAGAAAGTTGATAGAAGTAGTGCAAAAGAAACTTTTCAAGCTTAGCATACAAAGTTTGCTCTTTTAAGATAGTAAAAACAGTTCTAAGATGTTCAACATGCTCTTCAATGTTTTTGCTATAAACAAGTATATCATCAAATTAAACTACAACAATTTTTCCAAAACAATGTCTAAATGTGTAGTTCATTAATCTCATGAAAGTACTTGGTGCATTAGTAAGAACAAAAGGCATGACAATCCATTCATATAAACCATATTTAGTCTTAAATGTCGTTTTCCATTCATTTCCTTCTTTCATTCTAATTTGGTGATATCCTTGAGTTAGATCAATTTTAGAAAATATCTTGGCACCATGTAACTCTTCAAGCATATCATCTAAACGTGGTATATGATGTCTATAATTAATGGTTATCTTATTAATAGCTCGACAATCCGTACACAATGTAAAAGTTCCTTCCTTTTTAGGCACTAATATAACAAGACTTGCACAAGGACTAAATAGTGATTATCTTACCTGTTATTTCTCAAGTAATGCATCTACTTGCCTTAGAATTTCACGAGTTTCATCCGGATTTTCTCTATAAGCCGGTCTATTTGGAAGAATGGATCATGGGATGAAGTCGATTTGATGTTCAATTCCCCTAATTTGAGGGAGACTTTTCAGCAACTCCTTGGGAAAAAATCTTTGAATTCCTGCAATAGATAAAAAATCAAGACTTGGTAGAGAAGAAAAAGTTAGCTCAAAAGTGTTAATAAGGCAAGGAGTTTCAGCTCCTTTGAAAATAAGCAAAACAATTGCTTGTTTTATTCGAATAACCCTATCTATCTTTCCCGTGTTTATAAATAAACAATATTTTCTCACTTTTTGAGCACTTGCCTTTTTTCTCACTTTAAGCTCGACTTTTTAATGATTTTCTCACTTTTTGAGCACTTGCCTTTGTTTTTTCCTGCAAGGGTGAGGTCACTCTTTTTTGCATCTCATCTCTCATTCCTTTCTCTCTGTTCTCGGCCATTATTTTATGAACCTCACTAGCTACTTGTGGGGTCAAATGATGTAAATTAAACCTTACTTTATCCATGGTAACTTGATAAACATTCTTTCTTCCAAGATGGTCCACACCTCTATCATATTGCCATGGTCTTACCAATATAATGTGACTAGCGGTCATAGGGACCACATCACACAAAACTTTGGCCTTCAACTTCCCGATTGCAAATTCATTCTCAGCATGTTTATCCACTCGGATTTCACCACTATTGTTTAACCAAGAAAGCTTATAAGGATGTGGATGTGCTTTCTAAGGTAAATATAGAGCGGTGACCATATCAAGAAAGTAAACATTAGCAAAACTACCATTATCAATAATAAGAAGATAAACCAAAAGACTCCTATGCCTACTAAGATTGCTTAGCCGCGGCAGCCATGGTTCCTCCAGGGGCTGAGCCACTCCCCAGGGCGGCGTTTGGCCCAAGAAATCATTTGCAGATCTTGTATCTGCCCCTGCACAACAAAAAATTTCTCTACCAATCAAGGATTTATCGACATTTAAGGGTGAACCCGCCTTGATTATTGATGAAGCTGAGTTATCAATTTTGGAAAAGCCATGGAAATTGACTTTGGTTGGAAAATTCTCAAGAAGAGGGACTCCGTTGGATATATTAAAGAGAAATTTCCAAAGACTACAATTTAAGGGAGGTTTTTGGATTGGAAGACTGGATACACGACATGTGATTATCCGTTTCGAACACGAAGAAGATTATTGTCTTTTTGGCGAAAGGGGATTTGGATATTCAGCGGTTCCCGGATGCGGGTGTTCAAATGGACATATGACTTCGATCCGGAGGTGGAATCGTCCATAGTTCCAGCTTGGATCCGCCTAGAAGGTTTACCAATACATCTATTCAACAAAAGTTATCTTTTTCAATTACTTCCTCTGTTGGTGTTCCATTGGTGCTTGATGAGCCAACGGCTAATGTATCAAGACCAAGTGTTGCGCGTATTTGTGTAGAACTCGATTTGCAAAGCCCTCTGTGTATGAGGATTTGGATTGGTCATGCTCGATTGGGTAAAGGTTTTTGGCAAGGGATTGAGTATGAAAACCTACCGAAATATTGTTCAAATTGCTGGAAAATTGGACATGGAAACACTGATTGTACACAATCAGAAGATCGAGGGCTGATATCACGAATCAAAAATCCGACGTCATCCCCATGCAGAAAAATCCCTAATCTGCCAGCAGCAATGGTGGCACCAAGGAAATTGAAGTCAGGTCGAGTGGTTGGTGATCCAACGAAGGTGGTGGAAGCGGCTCAAGCTGTGGAATCGCCTAGGTTGAATGGGCCTGATTCACAGTGCCGAGGATCATCAAAACCCGATGGGTCAAGAGCAGTTCAGGAGTTCGAATCCCCAATATTAGGAAAATCTGTGGCAGGACCAATGCAGAATATTAATGATTCCGAAAAATCTCCATCAGGATCCGGAGCGGTTGAGGTTCATGCACCGGGAACCTCACAGTCGATTTCTGAGGGTCAAGAGTCCCGCAGCTCTAGTCAACCACTCTTGAGGCGACTTGATAGAGTGATAATTTACACCAAATGGAACTTGGTATTCCCCATCACCAAAATTGAACATCTACATCGGTCTTTGTCTGACCATTGTCCACTGCATATACATTTGAAGCTCTCCAATCAAAGTCCTAGTTCGGCATTTCGGTTTCAGGCAATGTGGATACGCCATCCATCTTTTATGTCTTTGGTATCGGCAAGTTGGGAACAGCCAGTGGAAGGGGATGGAATGTATATCCTCATGAGTAAATTGAAGAGGCTGAAGGGGGACTTTACAACAATGGAATCGGGACACTTTTGGTAATATTCACAAAACTTTGGAGGCTGTGGAATTAAAGGTGAAGCAAGCTGAAACACTCTATGATGCTAATCCATCAACTGTCACTAAAGTAACATTAAAGGAGGCTCGAGAGGAGTACGAAAAAGTTTTGCTCATGGAAGAGATTATTTGGAAGCAAAAATCAAGGGTACGTTGGTTAAAAGAGGGCAATTCCAATTCCAAATACTTTCACTCTGTTTGTACTAATCGCCGAAAACAGCTTAAAATTTTAGGCATTCATAACTGTTCAGGTACTTTTCTCACTGAGCTGAGGAAAATTGGGCTGTCAGGAGCAGATTACTTTGCGGATTTGTATGTGGAAGATAGTGGGGGTGGTGGTAGTTGAAGACCTGTTACACATTATACCAAAAAACATCACTGATGAAGATAATAAGATGATGAGTAGGCTGGCTGCGATGGGGGAAGTACGGGCAGCGGTATTTGCTCTTGGGAAGGAGAGTGCTTCGGGTCCGGATGATTTTTCAGGGGGTTTCTTCCAAGCTTGTTGGTCTGTTGTAAGTCAAGATATTTTAAACTATGTTCAGGATTTTTGGGCAGGTCTTCCTCAACCAAAAACTATGTCTAGTTCCTTACTTGTTTTGATTCCAAAAACTGCTAGTCCGACTACATTTGATGATTTTAGACCGATCTCACTGTGTTCTTTTGCTAGTAAGGTCATCTCAAAGGTGTTTGCAAGTCGCCTTTCACTTTTGCTTCCTAAACTGATCTCGCCAAATCAAGTTGGTTTTGTTAAAGGTCGGCTCATTTCGGATAATATTCTTCTAGCCCAGGAAATGATTCAACATTTGGATCGCCGTGTTCGGGGAGGCAATTTAGTTGTGAAATTGGATATGATGAAGGCCTTTGACAGGGTTTCTCACTCGTATCTACTCATGGTCTTGCGAAATTTTGGTTTCTCACCTCATATCCTTCATTTGATCCGCAATTTATTGAGTTACAACTGGTTCTCTGTGCTTATCAATGGTGTGCCATATGGTTTTTTCAAAGCGGGAAGAGGGGTAAAACAGGGGGATCCATTATCGCCCCTTCTCTTTATTTTGGTAGCGGAGGTTCTATCAAGATCTTTGGACAAGGCTGTCCGATTGGGTTATATAGTTCCATATGCCCTCCCCAAACATGCATTGAATCTGTCGCATCTTAGTTTTGCTGATGACATAATTATTTTTCTAAATGGGGGAAAGCGTTCGTTAGATCACTTGGTTGAGCTTTTGCGAAAGTATGAAAAGGTATCGGGCCAGTGTGTGAGTATTGGAAAATCCGCTTTTTACACATCTTCAAAAACTTCACCTCGGCAGTCTCAAATCACCAATATGGTTACGGGTTTTGTTCATGGGGATTTACCGGTTAAATATTTGGGCTGCCCACTTATGAAGGGCAGGCCCAAGGTAGAACACTTTGGGGGCCTTATAGAGAATATTTCGGCAAAGATAGAAGGTTGGCAAGTGCGTTTTCTAGACATGGCAGGCAGATTGGTTTTGATTACGCATGTTCTATTTTCAATTACGGTACACATTGTCGGTAATGAATCCTCCGGTGATGGTGTTAGATCGGATTGAGCGGCTTTTTGCAAATTTCTTGTGGAGAGTTTCACATGGTTTAAAGAGGCGGCACTGGATGTCTTGGAAGCGTGTTTGTCAACCCACTTCCTCGAATGGTCTTGGGCTGTCTTCTCTTGATCACTATCGGAAAGCATTTGCGGTAAAGTTATGGTGGAGATTTAGAACCACAAACTCCTTGTGGACTGAGTTCATGCAAGCTAGATACTGTCAAGGGCTCTCTCATGTTACATTGGCATCACAGCAGCCGTGTAGCTCTTCAACATGGAAGAGAATGTTACAGGCTAGGGATCAAACCGAAGGTCAGATGATGGTGTTAATTCGGGATGGTCGTAGTTCTTTCTGGTTTGATCCGATCGCTCAAAGTGGAAGCTTAGACAGCCGTCTTCCCAATGCCTCCGACGGGGTCAAGACAAGTACGGTGGCGGACTATTTAACTGATAATGGCTGGGATATGGCGACTCTCAGTAATTTTTTACCAAGTAGTGTCATAAATGAACTGCCACAAATAGAAAAAACAGACAGGTCTGGATAGGTGGATTTGGTTTCTGGAACCATCTGGAATTTTTACATTGGCTTCGGCATTCCATATGTTTAATGCAGGATCGGTTTCAACTCTCAGCCGGCAAATGATTTGGACAAAGGAGCTCCCTTTGCATCTAAATATGTTCTCTGGAAATTCTTCAATCGATATCTCCATTTGGATGATATATTGAGGAATTTTGGCTTTCAAATTGTTTCACGATGTTCTTGTTCCAAGGGCGGCGACTCTTTCCAACACATCTTTTTGGAATGTGAATATGCAATCCACCTGTGGAAGCATGCTGCGACTAGGGGAGATATCATTTTGAGGGAGAGTCCCAACCCCAAGGCCATGTTGCAGAGTTGGTGGTCGCAGAGGTCGGGTCAGCAGATGACTTACTTGGTTTTTTCTTCTACAATGGTTCTGTGGATTTTATGGAAGTCTCGGTGTAAATTGTTTTTTTGAGGGAATCTTTGCCACCAAAAGGTCCCTAACTTTGTCATATGATCAGCAGCTTGATGAATTATGCAAGGCACGTAAGGTTCGGTTTGAGGTACAAACCTCCACACTACACCGCACAAAAGTAGTATATTGGAAGGAGGTGCTTTGGCGTCAAGATATGATCATTTTGAGTGTCGACGGAGCCTCGAGAGGTAACCCCGGTACAGCTGCAGTTGGATGTGTATTAAGGCGTGGTTCGGGGTCTTTTATTGGTGCGTGTGCAGTGTATCTTGGTGACCATATCACTAATATGAGTGCAGAAATTACAGCTTTGGTTTATGGATTAAAAATGGCCCACCGATTGGGGGTAATGGTTAATATAATTCAAACAGATTCTAAGGTTTTGGCAATGGCAATTGCAGCTGGGCATCTATCAAATTGGAAGTTGGATTCGGCATTTCAGACAGCCAAGAAGTTAGCTAAGGACATACACATTCAGCATATTTATCGGGAAGCCAATCAAGTTGCAGATCTATTAGCAAATTTAGCCTGTGATTCAAAAACACAATGTATTACAATCATTTTGTTGATCTCCCACTGCCGGTTAGGGGACTCCTCAATTTAGATAGACAAAGGATTCCAGCATTACAAATCCTTTGATCAATCATCATACATGTACTTGATTCATTATCCTCAATAAAAGTCTCGAATTTTCAGAAAAAAAATAATAATAATAAGAAGAAGAAGAAGATAAAGCTTGCCTTTGACGTTGCACTTTGTTTGGAAAAGATTGCTCATTTGAAGATGTTGCTCATCTAATGATTGAGTACGTAGAAGCTTCATAGATACCAAAAGTTGATTCTCTTCCTTGGGTTGTGCCTCTAAGATCTCATCATCCTCATCAAAATCTTCTTCTTCGGCTTCCTCATCACCCACCCATGTTTCCAAAGGGATTCATGGGCGGAAATTCGTTCCAAACACCCCCATGAGTCCTCCCCTGAAGGATCCGCTCATACAAGACGAATCGAAAAACAGCAATAAAAGACTTACTTTTTGGGTTCAAGAATCGGATGCTGCCACCGATTGATCTCCCTTTGCGGAAAGTCCCTCTACCGGTATCCACGCGACGAAACGGCCAGCGATTGCTAGCTCTTCGTTTTTCTGAGTTTCGGGAATTAGGGAGAAAAGGGAGAGAGCAGAAAAACTGTTTTCTGGATTTCTTATTATTTCGGCTGAAATTGTCTAACCCTAGGGTTTCGGCCAAGAGAGGCTTTTATAGGGAGTGAGAGGTTGTTTCCAGAACAACTCATACGTCTACTCAACCTCTTCTGGCAGTGGGAGTCTTTAACTCCCACGTCCCCTAGACTTCTGTTGGTAGTGGGAGTCCTTATCGGATAATAACTCCCACGTAATCCCAGCTATACCGATAATGCCCCTTATCTCTAATTCGAATAATAACGCTTTATTATCCTCATAAAAGTGAATGTCAGATACAATGAACCTAGACACATTCTAGATTCATTGAATCTGGACATGAAGCTCGTTAGCTCGTCTATGCTTGTGACCCTGTAGGTTTATATCACAATGGCAATGAAAACACACTTAGTAGTAGTTTTAGTTCATAAATCACAAGCGGTCCCTAGCAGGACATTGTGACTACCCAAAGTGAATGAATATACAACGGAACCTAATATCAATCTACTATTTAATCCCTTTGTCTCGCGATATCCTAATTAAGCATAAGGCATGGTGGTCGTCACCCTTATTAAGCTTAATTGTATTTATGCTCGATCTCCGGGTAGACTGCTTTCGACAAATAACATTTGATAACCACTTTATCAAATACATTTGAGCACGGCCATGCATTTAAACAGCCTTTCCCTATCGAGGGGCCCATGGATATCTCTCTCTAATAATAGAGAGGGACAAATTCTTTACAATGTCTCTCACATTCAAGCTATGATAGGACACTACATCCGATCATCAGTCGTATTGATTACTCATACAAGTAACGTCCCGACCGAGTCAAAACGTGGCTCTATTCATACTAGAATCAATGAAGACATAAGGTCTATGGATTCTAAAATAGTATTGAGGAAGTAATACTTATGACTTAAGACCATGAAGTATTACTTCTCGACTGGATCACGTCCCAATACAAGGTATCCCTATATATTGCATCTATGATGTGATTTGTATCCATTACACATGATCAGTAAAACAAGATCATCAATCACCAATCATACTAGTTTTATTTCATAGTAATTAAGCATTACATAAAACTAGGGACTTCTAGAATTGTAATTACATAAGCTAATGAGTTTTACTATCAAATCACACATTTGATAATCAAAAGCAAAATTAACTATTCAATTACATACTCAAAAGATAATAAAACGCACAACATGTGCTAATGGTCCTAGGGCACTACTAACAATCTCCCACTTGCCCTAGGTCCAATCATTCATGATCCTCAATCCCATTGACCTTGTATGACTCTCATGTTTAGGCTGTGGGAGTGGCTTGGTCAATGGATCTGCAATGTTGTCGTCTGTATGAACTTTGCAAATACTAATGTCTCCTCTGTCGATGATCTCTCTAATCGGATGGAAACGCTCGAGAATGTGTTTGGATCATTGGTGAGATCTAGGTTCCTTAGCTTGTGAAATGGCACCAGTATTATCACAATAGAGGTCCACCGGGTTCACAATGCTAGGGGACGACACCTAGTTCATCAACAAACTTCCCGATCCAAACAGTTTCTTTAGTCGCTTGGGAGGCATCTAGATACTCGACTTCATTGTAGAGTCGGCCACGGTTTCTTGCTTTGAGCTCTTCCAGCTCACAACACCTCCATTCAAACAAAACACAAAACCAGATTGCGATCTATAATCATCTACGTCGGTCCCGGAAGCTTTACGTCTGTGTAATCATTTACAACTGCACTTCCTTCCCGGCCTCCGTAAACTAAGAACATATCTTTAGTCCTTCTCAAGTACTTAAGAATGCTCTTGATCGCAGTCCAATGTGACTCTCCCGTGGTCGATTGATATCTCGCTAGTCATACTTAAAGCAAATGAGACATCTCAGGGCGAGTGCATATCATGGCTTACATAATAGACCCAATGACCGAAGCATATGGGATCTTACTCATGCGCTCTTGGTCCTCCCTTGTGGAAGGTCCTTGAGTTCTACTCGAGTTTAACGCCATGCGACATGGGCAAGAATCCCTTTTTGGAGTCTTGCAAACGAACCGCTTTCAGTACCTTTGTCAATGTATCCACTCGCTCAGTGCCAATCATTTTGTTAGATCTATCTCTATAGATTCTTATACCCAAAATGAATGTGGCCTCGCCTAAGTCTTTCATGGAAAAACACTTCCCCAACCAAGCTTTTACGCTTTGTAATGTGGGGATGTCATTTCCAATCAGTAAGATGTCGTCCACATAAAGCACAAGGAACACTACTGCATTATTAGTTACTTTCTTATAAAGACAAGGCTCGTCTTCATTTTTTATGAAACCGAATTCTTTATTACGTTCATCAAAGCGACGATTCCAACTTCGAGATGCTTGCTTCAATCCATAAATGGACCTTTGAAGCTTACACACTTTGCTAGGATTTGTTGGATCAACAAACCCCTCAGGTTGTGTCATATACACATCCTCGAGAAGGTTTCCATTAAGAAACGCAGTCTTAAAATACATTTGCCATATCTCATAGTCATAATATACGGCTATGGCAAGTAAAATCCAAATTGACTTTATCATCACGACAGGGGAAAAGGTTTCGTCATAGTCAATACCATGAACTTGTCTATAACCTTTAACTACTAGTCGCGATTTAAAAGTGTGTACATTACCATCCATGTCGGTCTTCTTTTTGTAACACCATTTGTTATCAATGACCTTGCACCCTTCGGGTGGGTCAACCAAAGTCCATACTTGGTTGTCATACATGGATTGCATCTCAGACTACATAGCCTCTAGCCACTTATCAGACTCAGAACTACGAATTGCCTCTTTGTAGGTAGAGGGTTCATCTTGATCAATCAGTTCAACCTGATGATCATCAATCACGAGAAATCCATATCTCTCAAGTCGTTGATGTACCCGACTCGACCTTCTTGGGCCTTGTGTCAAAGATTGAAGCTCGAGACGCGACGTGAGCTTGCTTGAACTTCCAAAGTTGGTTCGGATGTTGTTTGGGGATCTTGAATTTCCTCAAGATGGACCTTACTCCCACTATCCTCTTTGGAAATAAATTCCCTTTCAAGGAATAAACCATTACGAGCAACAAACACTTTGTTCTCTCGATGGAAGATAGAAGTAATATCCTTTAGTTTCTTTAGGATATCCCACAAAAAAACACTTGTCGATTTAGGGGGCGAGTTTATCAAGTAACAAGCGTTTTACGTACGCCTCGCATCCCCAAATTTTGAGAAATGACAAACTAGGTCGCTTTCCCACCCATATCTCATATGGAGTTTTCCGAACCGCTTTAGAAGGAACTCTATTTAATATAAATGCAGTAGCTTTCTAGGCGTAGCCCCTAAAAGGAAATTGGAAGACTTTTTTGACTCATCATAGATCGGACCATATCTAATAAGGTGCGATTCCTCCGTCTCGACACGCCATTCCATTGTGGTGTGCCAAGAGGAGTTAATTGTGAAACAATTCCATAACCACTAAGATGTTCGTCAAACTCTTGGTTAAGGTATTCACCACCTCGATATGATCGAAGTATCTTAATACTTTTGCCAAGTTGATTTTGTACTTCATTTTGAAATTCTTTGAATCTTCCAAAAGATTCAGATTTATGTTTCATTAGATAGACGTAGCCATATCTACTGAAATCATCTGTGAATGTAATGAAGTACTGGAACCCTCCTCTTGCACTTGTGTTTATTGGTCCACAAACATCTGTATATATGAGGCCCAACAAATTGGAAGCTCTCTCACTTTGTCCAGTAAAGGGAGCTTTAGTCATTTTGCCCAACAAGCAAGATTCACACATCTCATAAGACTCTAAGTCAAATGATGTTAAAATTCCATCTGTATGGAGTTTTGATATGCGTTTCTCGTTTATATGGCCCAAACGACAGTGCCAAAAGTAGGTTTGGTTTAAGTCATTTGATTTAAACCTTTTAGTATTAATGTTAATCATCGAGGTTAAGAATATAAAGCCCATTCATCAACGAGGCATCTCCATAAAAGATACGATCTTTATGAATGGTGCAAATCTTATTCAAAATATTAATTTCAAAACCTTCAATATCCAAACAAGAAACTGAAATAATATTCCTACTCAAAGTTGGAACATACAAACAATTATCCAGTTCTATAATAAGGCCACTTGGCAAAACTAAATTAAATGTCCCAGTAGCTACAGCAACAACTCTTGCTCCGTTGGCTACTCTGAGGTCCACTTCTCCTTTTGCCAGTGATCTACTCATTTTGAACCCCTGCACATTTGCACAAATGTGATCCACAACCGGTATCTAATACCCATGAAGTAGGAGCAGACATGTTAATTTCTATAACATAAATACCTGGAGAGACAGTCAAACTGGTTTTCTCCTTTTTCTTTTCTTCCAGGTAGAGTTTGCCGTTCCGTTTCCAATGGCCTAGTTCGCCATAATGGAAGCAAACCCCTTCCTTTGGTGCCTTGGCTTTGTGCTTGGGCTTGGGCTTTTCGTTGCCTTTACCTTTGCCTTTCTTGGCCATGGGCTTTCCCTTGCCTTTCTTCTTGAAACTCCCTTTTTGAACCATTAAGACTTCAGGGGTTTTCTTAATGTTCAGTTCAGCCTGCTTGAGCATCCCGTGTATTTCATGTATGGTCTTCTCCATGGCATGCATGTTGAAGTTCATAACAAATTGGTCATACTCCGGTGGGAGTGAGCCCAAGATCATATCTGTGGCCATGTCATGACCTACGGGAGCCCCAAGTTTCTCAAGTTGGTCAAAATAGCCCTTCATCTTCAGAACATGTGCACTTGCAGAGGTACCAGGGGACATTTTACAACTATTTAACGCCTTAGTTGTGAGGAATCTTTCATGACGAGCTTGCTCTTGGAACATTTCCTTGAGCTGTCCTATCATCTGGAAAGCCTCAACTCCTTCAAACTGTTTTTGAAGGTCAGTGCTCATTGTGACCAACATGAGACAAGTCACATCGTTAGAGTCATCGAAATGCTTCTTCCAAGCATCTCTTTCAGCTCTAGGGGCGTTGTTTGCAAGCTGTTCAGGAATGTCCGTATCAAGAACGTACATCTTTCTTTCCTGCTTAAGGACAATCCTTAAGTTGCGGGCCCAATCAAGGAAATTGGTCCCGCTCAGTTTTTCCTTCTCAAGGACGGATCGCAGTGAATTGTGTGATGAATTGGTTGCCATTATCTACAATAAATTATTTGCAAAGTTTATTAGTTTTGAGCAAAAATATTTTCCACAATTTCAACACTTGATAAATAGTGGGGAAAAAACATTTTACAATAGTTATGGGAAAGCTTTGGCTTTACACCCATAATTAACGTAAAATCACGTAATGGGATTGACACACACACACACACACACACACACACACACACACATGTCTAAGCATTATGGAAATCACTATTTTCCCAAGCATCTCTTTCAGCTCTATATATATGTCCCGGCTATTTCCCATTCTATGCCCTAGGCCCAAAACTATTTTGATAGCCTAGTTAAGTCGGACCATGTCTAAGCATTATGGAAATCACTATTTTCCCATCTCCCTTTACTTAGGTAACCACTTTATCTATTGCTTTGGCAAGCAGAAAAATGATGATCCAAGCTTATGGAGTGCTTAGGTTATGGTAGGCACTTTAAGAATTAATTAAAACCATTTGATGTGACGTCTAAAATAAATCCATCCAGACATAAAATAAACATCACACGCAGGATATGAAGCGAAAATGTAAATGTGATATAGCATGGCCTATTCCTATAATGACTCCCACGAGCCTTGTGGGAGTCAAAGGTCAATCTAGGTCAAAATCCATCTCCTGGATAATGTCTTCAATCCAGCAGCCTCTAGTCTTGTTACATAATTGCTTGGGCATACCCAGCCTTCAATGACTAATCTAAGAAAGCGGTTACAATTTTAAATCATAAAGAAAAACGACTCGCAGGTCGTATTATAAAATTACAACCCAAACATGTAAAACAAGAGGTATAATAGGCCACGCTATTCACCATGGTAATATCACATAAAACATGACATAAATAATTCGCGGATATAAATTCAAAGTCTTAAGTCTGCATAACGACGAAAATCTGATTCTACATCAGCTCATCGAATGAGTTTTTCTGTCCCGGTTTACCCCTCAACTGCCTTACTTACATAATCATATTATGCATTGGTTAATCAAATTAACGGCAGGAGATATACAAACAGTTTATGCGTAATTAACCGAATTAATCCAATTAAGCGATAACATAAACAGTTTATGCGGTATAATCGAATTAAAGACAGATTCATAAACAGTTTATGCAGTTTATTCAGATTATTGACAGAATCATAAACAGTTTATGCGGTATAATCAAATTATTGACAGATGATTAATCAGTTCATGCGATATTAATCAGATTAAAATATACATAACAGATTGACCGAAAACAGTTTATGCAAATATCATAATCACAGAAACATATGATAGGCAGTCAAAGAAACAATCTTTTGTGTTTTTCACAAACACACATACCAAATCGAATTTGATATATGTTAGGATGTGATTAACAATATCGAATTCGAATCGTATGAGCAAGGCTCTGATACCACTAAAGGGATTCATGGGCGGAAACTCGTTCCAAACACCCATGAGTCCTCCCTCAAGGATCCGCTCATACAAGACGAATCGAAAAACAGCAATAAAAGACTTACTTTTTTGGGTTCAAGAATCGATTCTTGAATGGAAGAAGCTCGTTTCTTGGATCGGATGCTCGCCACCGATTGATCTCCCTCTGCGGAAAGTCCCTCTACCGGTATCCACGCGACGAAATGGCCAGCGATTGCTAGCTCTTCGTTTTTCTGAGTTTCGGGAATTAGGGAGAAAAGGGAGAGAGCAGAAAAACTGCTTTTCTGGATTTCTTATTATTTCGGGCTGAAATTGTCTAACCCTAGGGTTTCGCCAAGAGAGGCTTTTGTAGGGAGTGAGAGGTTGTTTCCGTAACAACTCATACGTCTACTCAACCTCTTTGCAGCGGTGGGAGTCTTTAACTCCCACGTCCCCTAGACTTCTGCTGGTAGTGGGAGTCCTTATCGGATAATAACTCCCACGTAATCCCAGCTATACCGATAATGCCCCTTATCTCTAATTCGAATAATAACGCTTTATTATCCTCATAAAAGTGAATGTCAGATACAATGAACCTAGACACATTCTAGATTCATTGAATCTGGACATGAAGCTCGTTAGCTCGTCTATGCGTGTGACCCTGTAGGTTCATATCACAATGGCAATGAAAACACACTTAGTAGTAGTTGTAGTTCATAAATCACAGGCGGTCCCTAGCAGGACATTGTGACTACCCAAAGTGAATGAATATACAACGGAACCTAATATCAATCTACTATTTAATCCATTTGTCTCGCGATATCCTAATTAAGCATATGGCATGGTGGTCGTCACCCTTATTAAGCTTAATTGTATTTATGCTCGATCTCCGTAGATCTGTTTCGACAAATAACATTTGATAACCACTTTATCAAATACATTTGAGCACGACCATGCATTTAAACAGTCTTTCCCTATCGAGGGGCCCATGGATATCTCTCTCTAATAATGAGAGGGACAAATTCCTTACAATGTCTCTCACATTCAAGCTATGATAGGACACTACATCCGATCATCGGTTGTATTGATTACTCATACAAGTAACGTCCGACCGAGTCAAAACGTGGCTCCATTCATACTAGAATCAATGAAGACATACGGTCTAAGGATTCTAAAATAGTATTGAGGAAGTAATACTTATGACTTAAGACCATGAAGTATTACTTCTCTGACGGATCACGTCCAATACAATGTATCCCTATATATTGCATCTATGATGTGATTTGTATCCATTACACATGATCAGTAAAACAAGATCATCAATCAACAATCATACTAGTTTTATTTCATAGTAATTAAGCATTACATAAAACTAGGGACTTCTAGAATAGTAATTACATAAGCTAATGAGTTTTACTATCAAATCACACATTTGATAATCAAAAGCAAAATTAACTATTCAATTACATGCTCAAAAGATAATAAAACGCACAACATGTGCTAATGGTCCTAGGGCACTACTAACAGTTTCATCATCTTGCATGATCATTACACTTTTGTTTGGGCAGTCCCTAGCAAAGTGGCCATTTCCTCTACTCTTATAACATTCATTTGGAAGGTTAAAAGGGTTACTTAACCTTGAATTGGATGAATTCGGTGTAGAAGAAGTCTTGGCTGCTCAATTTAATGTCGTGGCTGTTTTGGCAGCTCCAAATGTCTCATTTACTTTATTTGGGCTCGACAAAGTTGATGAATTATTTAGGGGCTGATTCGGCTTTTTCCAAGATTGGAAATTAGTTGAATAAGTCCTTAAACTTTTCTCTTTTAGTTGCCTTTCTATTTGTTCTGCATAATAAACCACTTCAATAAGATTATCATGGTTAACACGTTATACCTTTGGCCGAATTTTATCATTCAGACCCGCCAAGAATCTTACCAAAGTAACTTCATTGTCCTATTGAATATCCGCTCTAATAATGGCAATCTCCATCTTTTTGTAATATCCATCCACCGATTTAGAGCCTTGCTTTAATCTTTGTAAGTGATTGAAAAGTTCCCTATTGTAATTTTGGGAAACAAATCTACGTTTTATTACCGCTTTCATCTCATCCCAACTATCAATTTGATGTTGTTCAACCCTTCTCCTTGTATTAGCCTCTTTATCCCACCAAATAGAGGCATCATCCGAGAACTCTATGGCCAATTTTACTTTTTTGTCCTCCGAATAGTTGTGAATAGAAAAAACATGCTCAACTTTACGAATCCAATCTGTAAATAATTCAGGATCATTCGTACCTTGAAAAGAGGGAATCTTGGTCTTGATTGTACCAAGATTGTTGTCTAATCTTTGAAAGTTTCCTCCCATTCTCGGCCTCATTGGTTCAAAGAAAGATTATCATCCACCCTTTGATATTGCTATCTTGCTCTCGGCTGAGGTGGTGCAAACTCCATTGGATTCATGAGACTTATACCCTTCAATGTCGGCATTCAACTGATCATCTTGTGTGTCAAGTTGCTTACCTCTTCTAGGTACATATGGTTGCCTTTGAGGGACTTGTGGTCTCACCATTGTTTCAACAAGAGTCATCCTTTCAGCTATGTCATCTAATCGTTGCATCATCCTTTGAAAACGTTGTAGTGCGGCTTCTTTGAAAACCTTATCATCCACAAAGGTTTCATCTTGCCTTGATGTAGAGACTCCCTGTTGAGACATGATTACTTAAAACACTCAAATTGTTAGATAGAAAAACATTCTCTAAATATTCCAACAATACTTGTAAAAGAACATCAACTCTAGATGGCTTTAAGGATGATGTTGTTGGAGTACATTTAATCTAAGGGCCGGGATTGGATTGGGCCCTTAATCGGGTTGGGCCGACCAACCCATTTGGACCGACCTTATGGCTGGAAAAATGAGATATATTTTCAGCTATTATCTCTTAGAAGGTGGTTGAAGTGGTGGAGAATGTGGAGGAGTGGTTTCCTCCATGATCTCCCACTTTCCCCTTTCTCTCTCCCCTCTATCCCTTAAATGAGTAAGAAAAATGCTATTTTTTTCTAGCATTCTAAGTGATTATTCTCCAGCTTTTGAAAGCTAAGGATAGAGAGAAAAATAGAGAGCATTCAATAGAGATTGAATAGAAAGAAAAGACAGCTTTTCTATATACTTGTTTTCTAGCTTTGGCTAATAGAAAAGAAGTAAGAAAACTGTTTCTTGTTCTTCGAAAGGTCCTATATCCACCATAAATATATACTCCATCTTGAAGAGTGTCTTCAAGACTTCTACGAGGCATTGGCTAGCACCAAGCGGTAGAGGACCATCCCCGGAAGATCGAGTGGATATTGGGAGAGGCGGAGCCTGCGTTGGTGGTGTTCCGTTCGTGACAACTGAAACCGTTTCAAACAATTTCCGCACTTCGAAAGGTATAATACTATCCCATAGTCTAAGGTTCTTACTCGTGAAAGATCCTATTAGAGGCGGGTCGTTTTATTTCCGCTGCATAACCTGTTTAGACCCGGTTATTCCTCTAACAGTGGTATCAGAGCCACTCACGAGTACCCTATAGACTTAATGTGCTATAGTATTTTAATATGGATTATGAATCAATATTTTGCATGCCTTAGGATTGCTAGAAATGTTGTATATCATGTATGACATGTTTTTGCATCAATTTTTATGTATGAGAGTCGAGAATTTCGGTCAACCGAAATGCCTGTTTTGGTCAACCGAGTACTCTCAGTACTCTGTTCGGTCGACCGCAATGTCTGTTCGGTCAACCGAGTACTCTCAGTACTTTGTTCGGACGACCGAGCATGGTGGCCGGTCCACCGACGAAACAAAATGTGAAATGTTCATTTTGCTGGTTGCTCATTTTTCATAAATTGTTATGTTAGTTGAGCATGATGCATAGTAATCGCCTTTACCCTGTTGGTTTATTTTATAAATACGATATGCGTATCGTGCCTATCTCTTTTTATCAAAAGTTGTAATTCTCTTCTCATCAAATCCCCTCGAATGTAACTCGAGGTTTCCTTAGAATTATGTAATTCTAGATTAGGAGAAGGTACAACAATGATGATGATTTGGAGACAACCACCTGAAGGTCAAGACGGTGTAAAATAGAATTTTTCTTTACATACCCTTAGATTGACTTCACGGTTTTTCCATTGGCTTGGAAAAACCGAATAGGATATGGCGATTACTATTGCATTTTTACTTTTATGTATTGAATACATATGTATATAAGCATAAACTGTTTTATTTATGCTTTTCCGGTGAGATTGTTAAAAACAAAACCCCTCAATTAAATATTAATTAGTGCCTTCCTAAGTTTGGCCCTCGTCAAGGCCTAGATCGACATTAGTATGGGACATGCCAAAGCTGTACATACGTGTCTATCCGGGTGAGGCGCGAAGGATAATTTGTGATATCCGCCGACAAAAACTTAGGGTCCTAGTTAACTAGATTATCTTAATAAATGGATTGAGGATCTAGAGGCAAAAGAGTTTAGAAAAGTGTATAATGATACGCTTGAATAAATGTTATTCACTCAACTAACCAAGAATTACATAATTTGATGTAATTGGCAAACGTTGCCTACCTAAATAACTAAGTTTTGGGCGATCAGCCAAAGCTGACTCAGAACGAGGTGAAATATGGATCTTGGCCCGCTAGAAAGTTAACGAACTTTACGAGTTGATAATGAGGGTTATTCACTCGAAGAAAATAGTGGGAGAAATCATTAAAAAGATAAAAGACCTAATAATGATTTTATCGATACTTTCTTTGCATATGTATTTTGTTGTAGAAAAATGGCAAATTCAAACCAAACACTATCACTACGTTCTGTCCTTGAGAAGGGCAAATTAGAGGGAGTTAACTTCCTCGACTGGTTCAGGAACTTGAGAATCGTTCTCAAGCATGAAAGAATCTGTATGTTCTAGAACAGCCTATTCCTGATACACCAGAGGCTCGCGCTTCGGCTACTGAAAGAAGTACTTATCAGAAGCATTGTAGTGATGCTTTAGATGTGTCTAGCCTCATGCTTGTCACCATGAACTCTGAGCTTCAGAAGCAACATGAGGACATGGGGGCTTATGAGATGCTGGCTCACCTGAAGCAATTATATCAGGGACAAGCACGCTAGGAGAGATTCGACGTATCGAAATCTCTTTTTCAATGCAAAATGTCTGAAGGAATGCCAGTAGGAACTCATGTTCTTAAGATGATAGGTTATGTTCAGAACCTTGAAAGACTGGGATTTCCTTTGGGGCAAAAGTTGTCGAGTGATTTGATCTTTCAATCGTTGCCTGAGTCATTCGATCGGGTTCATTCCGAATTATCACTAGAATGAAATTGACAAGCCATTGCTCGAGTTGTTGAACATGCTCGAGGACTGCCGAGAAGGAAATAGGCAAGTCTAAGCCCAACACCATACCGATGGTGCAAAAGTGGCAAAGGCAAAGGTTTTGTGAAATCCAAAGGCAAACCGAAAGGTAAGCCCAAGGGCAAGCAAACCACTTTCAACAATGCACTCGAAATCTAAGGGTGGTGTAGCCAAGGACTCTATCTGTCATCACCGTGGTGAAAAGGGTCACTGGAAAAGGAACCGCAAAAGCTATATTGCAGGGAAAAAAGGTCGGAAAAGGAGAAAGCAAATGTTGCTTTGGGCTCGTGTATTTATGTTGTTGATATTAATGTGATTGATATCAATTTAAATACAACTACTTCTTGGGTACTTGATACCGGATGTGGTTCTCACATTTGTACTAATGTGCAGGGACTGCAAAGGAGTAGAGAGTGGGCAAAGGGTGAAGTGGAACTACGAGTTGGCAACGGAGCACGTGTTGCAGCCCTAGTTGTAGGGACTTGTACTTTTACTTTGCCTACAGGGCTTGTTTTGGGTTTAGAAAACTGTTTCTATGTACCAAGTTTAACTAAGAATATTATTTCAATTTCTTGTTTGACAAGAAAGGTTTTGAGATTTCAATCAAAAACCAACAATTGTCGTTATTTTTGGATAATATTTTTTATGCAAGCGCCTCTTTGATTAATGGTCTATATATTTTAGACCTTGATATGCCAATTTTAAATATAAATACAAAAAGGATTAAGACTAATGATTCTAATCCGACATACCTCTGGCATTGTCGCTTAGACCACATAAACGAAGACCGCATATCCAAGCTCCATAAAGATGGGCTGTTGGAATCATTTGACTTCATGTCTTATGATCGATCCAAATCTTGTTTGTTGGGTAAGATGATGGCATCACCTTTCACTAAGCTAGGTGAGAGAGCCGATGCTTTATTAGGACTAATACATAGTGATGTATATGGCCCTTTTAATATACATGCAAGGGGTGGTTACCTCTACTTCATTACCTTTACTGATGACTTCAGTAGGTATGGATATGTGCTCTTGCTGAAACACAAATCCGAAGCATTTGCTAAGTTTAAAGTGTTCAAACTAGAAGTAGAAAACCAACTTGGCAAGAGTATTAAGGTTCTTCGATCTGATCGAGGAGGAGAATACTTGAGTCAAGAATTCTGTGACTATCTAAAGGATTGTGGAATAGTTTCAAAACTTTCTCCTCCAGCTACTCCACAATGAAGCTTTTGTAAAACGCTCAGCTTCTGATAAGCTAGCTCCAAAATCTGAAAAGTGCATATTTGTAGGTTATCCTAAGGAAACTAAAGGATACTACTTTTTATATCCCTAACGAAAAACAAAGTGTTTGTTGCTCGCATCAGGGAGTCTTTCTAGAAAAAAGAATTTGTTTCTAGAAACACGAGTGGGAGTAGCGTAGAACTTACTCGAAGTTCCGGACTCTCAAACTAGCACTAATGATAAGATGGAAATTTAATAGACTCCACAAGTTGTTGTGCAGCGAAAGTGCCACAAACAGTTATGCAGCCCAAGCACTGATTCAAGAAACACAAGAATTGCGTGGAGTCCGGTAGAGTTCATCGTCCACCTCCGGAAAAAATTTGGTTTTTTCTATGTTTGTGGATCACGATGAACCTTCAACCTACAAACAGGGCAATCAATAGCCCAGATTCGAGAAATGACTTGAGGCCATGAGATTCGAAATGGACTCCATGTACACAAACCAAGTCCGGATCTTGGTTGATCCACTCGAAGGGTAACTCCCATAGGGTGCAAATGGGTTTTTAAGATTAAAATCGACATGGAAGGGAATGTACAAGCGTCATGAGGGCGACTGGTCGCGAAAGGTTTCAAACAAGTTCATGGTATTGACTATGACAAGACCTTTTCCCCTGTAGTTATATTCAAGTCCATTCGTATTCCTGGTTTTGTATGTAGATGACATACTACTCATTGGAAACGACATACCAACCTTAAAGTATGTCAAGGCTTGGTTGAGTACGTGTTTCTCTATGAAAGACTTAGGCGATGCCGCCTATATTCGCAGGGAGTCAAGATCTATAGAGATAGATCCAGGGAGACTCATTGGCCTAAGCCGAGTACATATATAGACAAGGTGCTAAAGCGGTTTAGCATGCAAGAGTCTAAGAAGGGCCTTTGTCCTATGGCACATGGTACTGTTCTGTCGAACAAACAGTGTTCTAAAATGCCTGCCAAATTAGAACGCATGAAAGAGATCCCTTATGCTTCTACCATAGGATCCATCATGTATGCCATGTTATTGCAGCGCCCAGATGTCTCGTTTGCCTTAAGCCTTACGAGCAGATACCAGTCTAATTACGGTGAACGTCACTGGATCTCAGTCAAGAATATCCTCAAGTACTTGCGAAGGACTAAGGATACATTCTTGATTTATGGAGGGGCGGATGAGCTCGTTGTAAGTGGTTACACCGATGCTAGTTTCCAAACCGACAGAGATGATTTGCGATCGCAATCGGGATATGTGTTTAACTTGAATGGAGGTGCTTGTGAGTCGGGCGCAGCTTCAAAGCAATCGACCATCGCAGATTCTACGACAGAGGCCGAGTACATAGCAGCTTGTGAAGCAGCTATGGAGGCAGTTTGGATCAGGAAATTTATTTCCGACCTCGATGTGGTTCCTAGTATTGCGAACCCGATAGACCTCTATTGTGACAACAATGGGGCTATATAACAATCTAGGGAACCTAGATCTCACCAGAGGTCCAAACATGTATTACGGCGTTTTCACCTAATCCGCGAGATTATAGAAAGAGGTGATGTGCATATATGTAGAGTAGATTCGACAGACAATGTCGTTGATCCACTGACTAAGCCACTATCGCAGCAGCAGCATGATCGTCACACTAGCTCCATGGGTATCCGATATCTGGAGGGCTGATCTTTAAAGAGATCTTTAAAGACAGTCATTAGTATGCCCTTAAAGACCAATCAGTAGATGATTTTGGGTCTTTAGTGCAAGTGGGAGATTATTGTATCGTATTTATGTAATTTTCATTTTGATGAATAAAAAGGCATAAATTCCAGTATTATTTTTTATGTTTCTGCGTTCTTAAAAACATAATAAAATAATATGTCTTTAGAATAGTATTCATAATTGTTATGATTCTGAAACGTCCCTAGTCGAACATTATTATGGAATCTTCGAGGACATAAATAATGCGTAAGACTAGTATGTGCAGTGATTGATATAAGATATCGGATCGTCACATGGGTATATATGATTAGAGAATCACTATCATCGGACTGGACTCGACATGAGAAACACACCATGGGTTGTTATATAATAGTCAACGGTGTTTCTCAATTTTTGACTGGGTTGTATATAAGATCCTTCGACTTGAGGTCTCACAAGAGTTCTTGCAAGGCTAGTGTTATGCTTTGATAATGTTAAACGCTATCCGTAACAGGCTGAGCAATAAAGGCATTTATTGGGTATATCACGAATCTTGTTCAGGATGAATGGGATGGAGAAAGGATTTGTCCCTCCTATATAGCAGGAACGATATCTTGGGCCCCTTTGATGGAGTCTGACTAATTTATGGCCATGAACAAATGAATCAGTATATAATATTAAAGTCTAATATAGACTTCAATGTACAAAGTTCCTAAAATGCTCTTTAGCCACATTGTTGATTTGGACCGTGAATGACACTTTCCTAAGTAATGAGATGGATTTGAATATCATCTTGTAAGCTTAACTTGGCTTCCTCCTTAGCTTTAACTTCACTAATGAATGTAGACAAAACTTGTCTAAATGCCTTTGTACTTCTTCTTGTCATTGGACCTTGAATATTGATTAGAGAGTCCTTTATGTAGGGTAGCCCCTTAGATGTGTCCTCATCAGGAAGAAGACGTTAAAAAACTTGATCCGTTCTATCGATTCCTCCACGCTGAGGTGAGGATGTTTGAAGAAGGCCTTTTCATACCAACAAAGATTGTCAATGACTTCGGGCCATCATAGAAATTGAAGAATAAAATGATGCAAACAATACTAAAATGATATTAAAGTCAAGTCTTTTTCATTGCGGTCTAAGCTAGGAGATTCCCAGTCAAGTTCATAGATGCTTAAGTTCATTTGAAATGTTTATTCTGTTGAAAGTACACTATAATGGAAAAATCACTTGAGAAGAATCCGATGCTTCTGATGATGATTTTCTAAGTTAAACAAGCCTGAACCACAAACTGATCAAGATATGGAAGTAAGACAAATATCACAGTCACATTAGTAAAATTCTGCTCAACAAGAAGAGATGATAAGTTATCTCTTACAAAATATTCTGGAACTTCAAGTCTCTCCAGTGAGGCAAAATATTTGAATCATGAGAAATCGAGTATTCTAAAACATATAAGAGAGATGAAGTAGTCCACTAAGGACCCTGAAGATTTCTTAGATCTCTGCAAGAGTATGGTTGATGAGGGCTACTAGTAAGCCTGTTCTAAGGTCTACTCCCTTCCTCTCTGGTATTCATAAAAGGGAGCATCTCCTAAAACCCTCTTTTCTCTCTACTGCTTCAAATTTTTATGTAGTTGTATGTATGCATGTTCTTTTCCACTCAATTTTTATACTCTCCACCCATATCCCTTTACCCTTGGGGTTTGATCTGTTGGGCCATGTAATATTTCCCCTCATTTGTTAGTCTTGAAAAACAACCCAAGGACCAGACCCATGGGGATATAAAACCCTTGTCTTTCAGCTGGTCTTCATTATTCATTCAAGAGAGAGAGAGAGAGAGAGAGGGCAATGAGAGCAAAAAGGAGATTTTCGCACCCAATTTTCAGCCTGCATAGTTTTGGGAGAACTTCCGATCGGGCGGTCATTTGTGTTCGGATTTGTCTCAAATTTTAACAGGAGATAGAAGACTGATAGGGCTATATTCTGGATGGTGGAGATCAGATTTCAACTAGCGGATTCTTAGTTATAGCCGTCTGAACAGTGCTCTATTTTTTGGGTAATTTTTCTCTATTCTCATCTCTTTTGTGTAGTAGATGAAGTTTCAGCTTCATTGTTTGTTTAAGTTTACACATATTGGTGTAGATACTCTTTTGTAACATCTCTTGATTTATAGTGAAGCTTTTGGAGTGGACCCGAAGGTCCCGTGGTTTTTACTCTTCGATTTGAAGAGGTTTTCAACGTAAAATTCTTGGTGTTGTGTTTGCTTGATTTATCTTTCATTTACTTGCTCCGTTATTATTGTTTCTCTACATTCGCAACTGTCATCTAGGGGCTTTGGAATTATTGTTTGGTGTCCTACGTTTTTATTCAAGCTTGGGAGATATTTTGTCAAGCATATTTTGATCTTGTTTGTTCGTTTCTTTGACTATATTGTGGTTTCTCCCCGACATAGTGGTATCAGAGGTTTTGGTTGCTGTGTGATTATTTGCTTGTCTAAAAGATGGAGCAGAATGTTAGCCAGATGACTCGTTTGAATGGTAAAAATTATCACAGTTGGAGTAGTGACATGGAGGATTTGTTATATGTTAAAGGTTTTTATGCACCCATTTTTGCTTCGAAGCCTGATTCTAAATCTGATGCGGAATGGAATGTTGAACATCGCCAGGTCTGCGGTTTTATTAGAAGTTGGGTTGACAAAAATATAAAGAATGTGATTTTAAAGGAAACAGATGCCAAGAAATTGTGGGAAAAGCTTGAGAATACATATGCCGCAAAATCATGAAACAACAAGTTGTTTGTATGAAGCGGCTGATATATTTGAGATATAAAGAGGGCACTCCTGTCATGGAGTATGTCAATGAATTTGAGGGAGCTTATGGTCAGCTATCTGATATTAGTATTAAACTTGATGATGAAGTTTTGGGACTTTGGTTGCTTAGCTGTTTACCTAAATCTTGGGAAAATTTCCGGGCCACTTATATTAATAATGCTCCTGTTGGTGCAATGTCTTTAGCATATGCTAGAGATGGTATCTTGAATGAGGAGGTTAGAAGATCTAACTAATTCGGGGACATCATCCTCTCATTCAGATGTCCTTGCTACTGAAAATATGGGGAGACACAGGAACAAGACTCATGGAAACAGATATAAAAGCATAAGCAAACCCATATCAAGGTTCAAGTATATGGAATGCCATTACTGGAAAGAAAGGACACATCAAGAAACATTGCTTCAAGTGGAAGAAAGATAAGAAAAATGGTGGCAATACAGAAGTGAAAGATAACAGTATTATGTTGTTTCTACTGCTACTTCAGAGGATTTCTTTATTGTTTATGATGAGGATATGATTAATTATGCATCTCATGACACTGACTGGGTAGTTGATAGTGCTGCTTCACTTCATGTTGCTAAAAAGAAAGAGTTCTTATGTTCCTACACTCCTGGAGACTTTGGAGCTCTTAGGATGGGCAATGAAGGCGTGCCACTTATTGTTGGCATAGGTGATGTGGGTTTGAAGACTACTAAATGAAGGCGTATCACTCTCCAGATATCCGGTTGAATTTGATCTCAGTTGGAAAACTTGATGATGATGGTTTTCGTAATGTGTTTGAAGGAGGAGAGTGGAAACTTTCAAAGGGTTCTTTGATTGTGGCTCATGGAAAAAAATTTGCTTCTAATTTGTATTTGATGAAGGCTTCAATTTCTGGTTGTGTCAATGTGGTGGACAACAAAATCTCACCTTATCTATGGCACAGGCGGTTGAGCCACATTAGTGAGAAAGGACTTAAATATTTAATTAGAAAGAATGCCCTTTAAGGAGTTAGTACTACAAAATTGGATAAATGTGATCATTGTATGGAAGGAAAGCATAACAGAGTGTCTTTCAAGTGTAACCCTCCTTACAGAAAGTCAAGTTTGTTTGAGCTTATTCATTCTGATGTGTGTGGTCCTATGAAGATACAATCACTTAGTGGTGCATCTTTTTTTTTTTGTGACTTTCGTTGATGATTGTTTAAGGAAATTGTAGGTCTATGTTTTCAGGACTAAGAACCAGGTTCTTGATAAGTTTAAGGAATTCCAAGTCTCTGTTGAGAGACAAACTGGGAAGAAAGCCAAGTGCATCAGGACATATAATGTGAAGGGATTCATGGGCGGAAACTCGTTCCAAACACCCATGGATCCTCCCCCGAAGGATCCGCTCATACGAAACAATTCGAAAAACAAAGAAGAAATGCACAAGAAAAACTTACGTTTTGGATTCAAGCTACTTCTTGAATGGAGGATGACGCTTTCTTGGATCGGATGCCGCAACCGATTGATCTCCCTCATGAAAGTCTTCTACCGGTATCCACGCGACTGATACGGGCAACGATTGCTAGCTCTTCGTCTTTTTCCGATTTTCGGGAATTAGAGAGAAAAGGGAGAGGGTCGGGAATATCGAAATCTGATTTCGGTTTTCTAGTTTAATTGCGGCTGAAGCATTAACCTTCTAGGTTTCGGCTAAGAGATGTTATATAGAGTGTGAGAGTTTGTTACTAGAACAACTCCCACCTCTACTCAACTTCTCTCGGCAGCTGGGAGTCTTAGAATCCCACGTTCCCTAGACTTTCACTGGGTAGTGGGAGTCCTTATCGGATAATAACTCCCACGTAATCCCAGCTATAGGTAAAATACCGAAATTGCCCCTATCTCTAATTCGAATAATAAACACTTTATTATTTTCGGAAAAGTGAATGTCGATATAATGAACCTAGACACATTCTAGATTCATCGAATCTGACATGAAGCTCGTTAGCTCGCCTATGCGTGTGACCCTCGTAGGTTCATATCACAATGGCAATGAAAACACACTTAGTAGTAGTGTGAGTTCATAAATCACAAGCGGTCCCTAGCGGGACATTGTGACTACCCAAAGTGAATGAATATACAACGGAACCTAATATCAATCTACTATTTAATCCCTTTGTCTCGCGATATCCTAATTAAGCATAAGGCATGGTGGTCGTCACCCTTATTAAACTTAATTGTATTTATGCTCGATCTCCGTGTAGATCTGTTTCGACAAATAGCATTTGATAACCACTTTATCAAATACATTTGAGCACGACCATGCATTTAAACAGTCTTTCCCTATCGAGGGGCCCCATGGATATCTCTCTCAATAATAAAGAGGGACAAATTCCTTACAATGTCTCTCACATTCAAGCTATGATAGGACACTACGTCCGATCATCGGTCGATTGATTACTCGTTACAAGTAACGTCCGACTGAAAGTCAAAACGTGGCTCCATTCATACTAGAATCAATGAAGACATAAGGTCTAAGGATTTTAAAATAGTATTGAGGAAGTAATACTTATGACTTAAGACCATGAAGTAATACTTCTCTGATGGATCACGTCCAATACAATGTATCCCTATATATTGTATCTATGATGTGATTTGTGTCCATTACACATGATCAGTAAAACAAGATCATCAATCAACAATCATACTAGTTTTATTTCATAGTAATTAAGCATTACATAAAACTAGGGACTACTAGAATAGTAATTACATAAGCTAATGAGTTTTACTATCAAATCACACATTTGATAATCAAAAGCAAAATTGCATGCTCAAAAGATAACAAGACGCACAACATGTGCTAATGGTCCTAGGGCACTACTAACAATCTCCCACTTGCCCCTAGGTCCAATCATTCATGATCCTCAATCCCATTGACCTAGTATGACTCTCATGTTTAGCCGTGGGAGTGGGCTTAGTCAATGGATCTCGCAATGTTGTCGTCTCGTATGAACTTTGCAAATACTAACGTCTCCTCTCGCCGATGATCTCTCCGATCGGATGGAAACGCCCGAGAATGTGTTTGGATCATTAGTGAGATCTAGGTTCCTTATCTTGTGAAATGGCACCGAGTATTATCACAATAGAGGTCCACTCGGGTTCACAATGCTAGGGACGACACCTAGTTCATCAAACGAAACTTCCCGATCCAAACAGACTTCTTTAGTCGCTTTCGGAGGCGACTAGATACTCGACTTCATGGTAGAGTCGGCCACGGTTTCTTGCTTTGAGCTCTTCCACTCACAAAGACCTCCATTCAAACAAAACACAAAACCAGATTGCGATCTATAATCATCTACGCTGGTCGAAGCTTGCGTCTCATGTAACCATTTACAAACCGCACTTCCTTCCCCGACCTCCGTAAACTAAGAACATATCTTTAGTCCTTCTCAAATACTTAAGAATGCTCTTGACCCAAAATGTATTGGTTAATCGAATGAGTTTTTCCCTAAGTATGTGGCCTCGCCTAAGTCTTTCATGGAAAAGCACTTCCCCAACCAAACTTTTACGCTTTGCAATGTGGGGATGTCATTTCCAATCAGCAAGATGTCGTCCACATAAAGCACAAGGAACACTACTGCATTATTAGTTACTTTCTTATAAACACAAGGCTCGTCTTCGTTTTTGATGAAACCGAATTCTTTAATACGTTCATCAAAGCGACGATTCCACTTTTCGAGATGCTTGCTTCAATCCATAAATGGACCTTTGAATCTTACACACTTTGCTAGGATTTGTTGGATCAACAAACCCCTCAGGTTGTGTCATGTACACATCCTCGAGAAGGTTTCCGTTAAGAAACGCAGTCTTAACATCCATTTGCCATATCTCATAGTCATAATATGCGGCTATGGTAAGTAAAATCCTAATTGACTTTATCATCATGACAGGGGAAAAGGTTTCGTCATAGTCAATACCATGAACTTGTCTATAACCTTTAACTACTAGTCGCGATTTAAAAGTGTGTACATTACCATCCATGTCGGTCTTTTTTTTATAACACCATTTGTTATCAATGACCTTGCACTCTTTCGAGTGGGTCAACCAAAGTCCATACTTGGTTGTCGTGACATGGATTGCGATCTCGGACTTCATAGCTTCTAGCCACTTATCCGATTTAGAACTATGAATTGCCTCTTTGTAGGTAGAGGGTTCATCTTGATCAATCGGGCTCAACTCGATGATCATCGATCACGAGAAATCCATATCTCTCGATCGTTGATGTACTCTACTCGACCTTCTTGGGCCTTAGTGTCAAAGATTGAAGCTCAGTATCAGCACGTGAGCTTGCTTGAACTTCTAAAGTTGGTTCATATGTTGTTTGGGGGATCTTGAATTTCCTCAAGATGGATCTTACTCCCACTATCCCTGTTTGGAAATAAATTCCCTTTCAAGGAATGAACCATTACGAGCAACAAACACTTTGTTCTCCGATGGAAGATAGAAGTAATATCATTTAGTTTCTTTAGGATATCCCACAAACAAACACTTGTCGATTTAGGGGCGAGTTTATCGGATAACAAGCGCTTTTACATACGCATCGCATCCCCTAAATTTTGAGAAAGGACAAACTAGGTCGCTTTCCCCTGACCCATATCTCATATGGAGTTTTCCGAACCGCTTTAGAAGGAACTCTATTTAATATAAATGCAGTAGCTTTCTAGGGCGTAGCCCCAAAAGGACATTGGAAGACTTGTTTGACTCATCATAGATCGAACCATATCAAATAAGGTCCGATTCCTCCGTTCGACACGCCATTCCATTGTGGTGTGCCGAGAGGAGTTAATTGTGAAACAATTCCACAACCACTAAGATGTTCGTCAAACTCTTGGTGAAGGTATTCGCCACCTCAACTCGATCAAGTATCTTAATACTTTTACCAAGTTGATTTTGTACTTCATTTTGAAATTCTTTGAATCTTCCAAAAGATTCGATTTATGTTTCATTAGATAGACGTAGCCATATCTACCGAAATCATCTCGTGAATGTGATGAAGTACTAAAACCCTCCTCTAGCACTAGTGTTTATCGTCCACAAACATCCGTATGTATGAGGCCCAACAAATCTGAAGCTCTCTCACTTTGTCCAAGAAAAGGAGCTTTAGTCATTTTGCCCAACAAGCAAGATTCACACGTATCATAAGACTCTAAGTCAAATGATGTTAAAATTCCATCCGTGTGGAGTTTTGATATGCGTTTCGTTTATGTGGTCCAAACGACAGTGCTAAAAAGTAGGTTTGGTTTAAGTCATTTGATTTAAACCTTTTAGTATTAATGTTATAGATGGGCCTTTTTAATGGAATCATCGAGGTTAAGAATATAAAGCCCATTTATCAAAGAGGCATCTCCATAAAAGATACGATCTTTATGAATGGTGCAAATCTTATTCAAAATATTAATTTCAAAACCTTCAATATCCAAACAAGAAATCGAAATAATATTCCTACTCGAAAGTTGGAACATACAAACAATTATCCAGCTTCTATAATAAGGCCACTTGGCAAAAACTAAATTAAATGTCCCAAATGAGCTATAGCAACAACTCTTGCTCCGTTGGCTACCTCGAGGTCCACTCCTCCTTTTGCCGATGATCTACTCCTTTTGAACCCCCGCACATTTGCACAAATGTGAGATCCACAACCCTAGTATCTAATACCCATGAAGTAGGAGCAGACGTGTTAATTTCTATAACATAAATACCGGAGAGACAGATCAAACCGGCCTTTCCCTTTTTTCTCCTCTTTTCCCAAATAGAGCTTGCAGCCTCGCTTTCCAATGACCTGGTTCATTGCAATGGAAGCAAACTCCTTCTTTTGGTGCCTTGGCTTTGGGCTGGGGCTTGGGCTTGTCATTGCCTTTGCCTTTGCCTTTGCCTTTGCCTTTCTTGGCCATGGGCTTTCCCTTGCCTTTCTTCTTGAAATTCCCTTTTTGAACCATTAAGACTTCAGGGGTCTTCTTAATGTTCAGTTTAGCCTGCTTGAGCATCCTGCGTATTTCATGTATGGTCTTCTCCATGGCATGCATGTTGAAGTTCATAACGAATTGGTCATACTTCGGTGGGAGTGAGCCCAAGATCATATCTGTGGCCATGTCATGACCTACGGTAGCTCCAAGCTTCTCAAGTTGGTCGAAATAGCCCTTCATCTTAAGAACATGTGCACTGACAGAAGTTCCTGGGGCCATTTTGCAACTATTTAACGCCTTAGTTGTGAGGAATCTTTCATGACGAGCTTGCTCTTGTAACATTTCCTTGAGCTGGCCCATCATCTAGAAAGCCTCAACTCCTTCAAACTATTTTTGAAGGTCATGGCTCATTGTGACTAACATGAGACAAGTCACATCGTTAGAGTCATCGAAATGCTTCTTCCAAGTATCTCTTTCAGCTCTAGGGGCGTTATTTTCAGGTTGTTCAGGAATGTCCGTTTCAAGAACGTACAGCTTTCTTTCCTGCTTAAGGACAATCCTTAAGTTGCGGGCCCAATCAAGGAAATTGGTCCCGCTTAGTTTTTCCTTCTCAAGGACGGATCGCAGTGAATTGTGTGATGAATTGGTTGCCATTATCTACATTAAGTTAATTGCAAAGTTATTAGTTTTTGAGCAAAAACATTTTCCACAATTTCAACACTTGATAATGGTGGGGAAAAACATTTTACAATAGTTATAGGAACGCTTTGGCTTAACACCCATAATTAAAGTAAAATCATCTAATTGGAATGAAATCTATATGTCCCGCTTTTTCCCATTTTATGCCCTAGGCCCAAAACTATTTTGATAGCCTAGTTAAGTCGGACCATGTCTAAGCATATGTAAATCACTATTTTCCCATTTCCTCTTGCCTAGATAACCACTTATCTGTTGCTTTGGCAAGCAGACATAATGATGATCCAAGCTCATGGAGTACTTAGGTTATGGTAGGCACTTTAAGACTTAATTAAAACTATTTGTTGTGACATCTAAAATAAATCCATACAGACATAAAATAAACATCACACGCAGGTTATGAAGCGAAAGTGTAAATGTGATATAGCATTGCCTATTCCTATAATGACTCCCACGAGCCTTGTGGGAGCCAAGGGTCAATCTAAGTCTGTATTCATCTCATGAATGTAGTCTTCGATCCAATGTCCTCCGGTCTTGTTACATGATTGCATGGGCATACCCAGCCTTCAATGTGAAGTAATAAAACTAATCTAAGAAAGCAGTTACAATTTTACATCATAAAGAAAAACGACTCGCAGGTCGTATTATAAAATTACAACCCATACATGTAAAACAAGAGGTATAGTAGGCCATGCTATTCACCATGCTAATATCACATAAAACATGACATAAATAATTCGCGGATATAAATTCAAATTTATATGTGTTGCCACTACGCAGAGCTGGCGGCGTAGTTTGATGTATGCTATGGTTTGCACGAGGCCTGATATTTCTCATGTTGTTAGGAGTTTTCTTTCAAAACCAGGAAGAGAACATTAGGAAGCGGTGAAATGGATTTTGAGATATCTCCGTGGAAGTTCTAATCTGATACTCTATTTTGGAAATGAGAAATCTATTCTTGAAGGCTACACAAATTCAGATATGGATGGGGATGTTAATACCAGGAAATCTACTTCAGGCTACTTGATTACCTTTGCAGTGGGAGCTGTTTCATGGCAATCTCGATTGCAGAAATGTGTTGCTTTGTCTACCACTGAAGTTGAGTTCTTAGCAGCGACTGAAAGTTGTAGAGAATTGCTTTGGATGAAGAAATTGAAGGGATTCATGGGCGGAAACTCGTTCCAAACACCCATGAGTCCTCCCCTGAAAGATCCGCTCATACGTAAACGAATCGAAAACAGCAGAAAAACTTACGTTTCTTGGATTCAAGAAGCTACTTCTTGAATGGAGGATGATGTTTCTTGGATGTGTTGCTGCCACCAAACGGAATTCCCTTTGCGGAATATCCCTCTACCGGTATCCACGCGACGAAACGGGCGGCGAGTACTAGCTCTTCGTCTTTCTAATTTTCAGAAATTAGAGAGAAAAGGGAGACCAAAACTGAAATCAGATTTCAGAGAATGGCAAAGGTTGCAGCTGAAAAATCCTTACACTAGGGTTTCGGCCAAGAGATAATTATATAGGGTGTGAGAGTTTGTTCCCATAACCAACTCTCACATCCACAACTCCTCTCGGCAGTGGGAGTCTCTAACTCCCACGTTCCCTAGAATTCTCCTGGTAGTGGGAGTCTTTATCGGATAATGACTCCCACGTAATCCCAGCTATACCGAAAATGCCCCTTATCCCTAATTCGAATGATAACGCTTTATCATTCTCAGAAAGGTGAATGTCAGATACAATGAACCTAGACACATTCTAGATTCATTGAATCTGGACATGAAGCTCGTTAGCTCGTCTATGCGTGTGACCTTGTAGGTTCATCTCACAGTGGCAATGAAAACACACTTAGTAGTAGTGTGTGTTCATAAATCACAAGCGGTCCCTAGCAGGACATTGTGACTACCCAAAGTGAATGAATATACAACGGAACCTAATATCAATCCACTATTTAATCCCTTTGTCTCGCGATATCCTAATTAAGCATAAGGCATGGTGGTCGTCACCCTTATTAAGCTTAATTGTATTTATGCTCGATCTCCAGGTAGACTGTTTCGACAAATAGCATTTGATAACCACTTTATCAAATACATTTAAGCACGGCCATGCATTTAAACAGTCTTTCCCTATCGAGGGGCCCATGGATATCTCTCTCTAATAATAGAGAGGGACAAATTCCTCGCAATGTCTCTCACATTCAAGCTATGATAGGACACTACATCCGATCATCAGTCGTATTGATTACTCTGTTACAAGTAACGTCCGACTGAGTCAAAACGTGGCTCCATTCATACTAGAATCAATGAAGACATAAGGTCTAAGGATTCTAAAATAGTATTGAGGAAGTAATACTTATGACTTAAGACCATGAAGTATTACTTCTATGACGGATCACGTCCAATACAATGTATCCCTATATATTGCATCTATGATGTGATTTGTATCCATTACACATGATCAGTAAAACAATATCATCAATCAACAATCATACTAATTTTATTTCATAGTAATTAAGCATTACATAAAACTAGGGACTTCTAGAATAGTGTTTACATAAGCTAATGAGTTTTACTATCAAATCACACATTTGATAATCAAAAGCAAAATTAACTATTCTATTACATGCTCAAAAGATAACAAAACGCACAACATGTGGTAATGGTCCTAGGGCACTACTAACAGAAATTTCTCAAAGAAATTGGACATTCTCAATCTAAGTATGTGCTACTTTGTGACAGTCAAAGTGCAATTCATCTTGGTAAGAACTCAACTTTTGATTCTAAATCTAAACACATTGATGTGAGGTATCATTGGATACGTGAAGTGTTGGATGATAAGTTGTTGGAGCTTTAAAAAGTTCATACTGATGATAATGGGGCTGTTTTGATGACTAAGGCATTGCCTAGGTGGAAGTTTGAGGTGTGTTGTTCTCTTGCCGGAATGGCAAGGAATTTGTGACTTTCACATAGTCGGGAAAAGGGGGAGATTTGTTGGGCCATGTAATATTTTTCCTCCTATGTGGGTGTTGAAAAAGAGCCCAAGGTCCAAGCCCAAAGGGATATAAAACCCCTGTCTTTCAGCTGGTCTTCATTATTCATTCAAGAGAGAGAGAAGGCAGTGAGTTTGAAAGCAAAAAGGAGATTTTCGCAGCCAGTTTTCAGCCTAAACAGTTTTGGGAGAACTTTCGATCGGGCGGTCATTTGTGCTCGGATTGGTCTCAAATTTTATCTGGAGGTAGAAGACTGATAGGGCTACATTCTGGAGGTGGAGATCGGATTTCAACAAGCGGATTCTGAGTTATAGCCGTCTGAACAGTGCTCTGTTTTCTGGGTGATTTTTCTCTATTCTCATCTCTTTTATGTAGTAGATAAAGTTTTAGCTTCATTGTTGGTTTGAGTTTACACATATTGGTGTAGATACTCTTTTGTAACCTCTCTTGATTTACTGTGAAGCTTTTGGAGTGGACCCGAAGGTCCCGTGGTTTTTACTCTTCGATTTGAAGAGGTTTTCCGGGTAAAATTCTTGGTGTTGTGTTTGCTTGATTTATCTTTCATTTACTTGCTCCATTATTATTGTTCCGCTGCAATCGCAACTGTCATCTAGGGGCTTTGGAATTATTGTTTGGTATCCTACATTTTTATTCAAGATTGGGAGATATTTTGTCAAGCATATTTGATCTTGTTTGTTCGGTTGCTTCTATTTTGTGGTTTCTGAAGGGATTTATGGGCGGAAACTCGTTCCAAACACCCATGGATCCTCCCCTGAAGGATCCGCTCATATGAAACAATTCGAAAACAGCAATAAAGAACGTACTTTTTCGGATTCAAGAAGCTACTTCTTGAATGGAAGATCACGTTTCTTGGATTCTTTGCTGTCACCAATGGAATTCCCTTTGCGGAATGTCCCTCTACCGGTATCCACGAGACGAAACGGGCAGTGATTGCTAGCTCTTCGTCTTTCTAAAGTTCGGGGATCAGAGAGAAAAGGGAGAAGCAAGAATAGAAAACGGTTTTCTGGTTCTATATATTATTTCGGCTGAAAAAAAAAACATTAGCCTTCTAGGTTTCGACTAAGAGATGTTATATAGAGTGTGAGAGTTTGTTACTAGAACAACTCCCACCTCTACTCAACTTCTCTCGGCAGTGGGAGTCTCTGAATCCCACGATCCCTAGACTTTCACTGGTAGTGGGAGTCCTTATCGGATAATAACTCCCACGTAATCCCAACTATAGGTAAAATACCGAAATTGCCCCTATCTCTAATTCGAATAATAAACACTTTATTATTTTCAGAAAGACAAATGTCAGATACAATGAAACTAGACACTTTCTGGATTCATTGAATCTGGACATGAAGCTCGTTAGCTCGTCTATGCGTGTGACCCTGTAGGTTCATATCACAATGGCAATGAAAACACACTTAGTAGTAGTGTGAGTTCATAAATCACAAGCAGTCCCTAACATGACATTGTGAGTAACCAAAGTGAATGAATATACAACGGAACCTAATATCAATCCACTATTTAATCCCTTTGTCTCGCGATATCCTAATTAAGCATAAGGCATGATAGGACGCTACATCCGATCATCAGTCATATTGATTACTCGATTAAAAGCAACGTACGACTGAGTCAAAACATGGCTCCATTCATGCTAGAATCAAATGGAGACAAAAGGTCTAAGGATTCTAAAATAGTATTGAGGAAGTAATACTTATGACTAAGGACCATGAAGTATTACTTCTCTAACGGATCACGTCCAATACAATGTATCCCTATATATTGCATCTATGATGTGATTTGTATTCATTACACATGATTAGTAAAACGTAATCATCAATCAAACATCATACTAGTTTTATTTCATTGTAAATAAGCATTACATAAAACTAGGGACAACTAGAATAGTAATTACATAAGCAAATGAGTTTTACTATCAAATCACGCATTTGATGTTCATAAGCAAAATTAACTATTCATATGAAATGCTAAAAAAGATATAAAGCGTACAACATATGTTAATGGTCCTAGGGCACTACTAACAATCTCCCACTTGCCCTAGGTCCAATCATACATGATCCTCAATCCCATTGACCCAGTATGACTCTCATGTTTAGGCTGTGGGAGTGGCTTGGTCAATAGATCTGCAATGTTGTCGTCTGTATGAACTTTGCAAATACTAACGTCTCCTCTGTCGATGATTTCTCTAATCAGATGGAAACGCCTGAGAATGTGTTTGGATCGTTGGTGAGATCTAGGTTCCTTAGCTTGTGAAATGGCACCAATACTATCACAATAGAGGTCCACTGGGTTCACAATGCTAGGGATGACACCTAATTCATCAACAAACTTCCTGATCAAAACAGCTTATTTAGCTGCTTCAAAGGCAGCTAGATACTCAGCTTCTGTTGTAGAGTCGGCCACGGTTTCTTGCTTCGAGCTCTTCCAGCTCACATCACCTCCATTCAAACAAAACACAAAACCAGATTGCGATCTATAATCATCTACGTCGGTCTGGAAGCTTGCGTCTTCGTAACCATTTACAACCAGACTTCCTTCCTGGCCTCCGTAAACTAAGAACATATCTTTAGTCCTTCTTAAGTATTTAAGAATGCTCTTGACTGCAGTCCAATGTGACTCTCTAGGGTCAGATTGATATCTGCTAGTCATACTTAAAGCAAATGAGACATCTGGGCGAGTGCATATCATGGCGTACATAGTAGACCCAATGGCTGAAGCATATGGGATCTTACTCATGCGCTCTTGGTCCTCCCTTGTGGAAGGTCCTTGAGTTCTACTGAGTTTAATGCCATGTGACATGGGCAAGAATCCTTTTTTGGAGTCTTGCAAACTGAACCGTTTCAGTACCTTGTCAATGTATCCACTCTGGCTCAGGCCAATCATTTTGTTAGATCTATCTCTATAGATTCTTATACCCAAAATGTATGTGGTCTCGCCTAAGTCTTTCATGGAAAAGCACTTCCCCAACCAAGCTTTTACGCTTTGTAATGTGGGGATGTCATTTCTAATCAGTAAGATGTCATCCACATAAAGCACAAGGAACACTACTGCATTATTAGTTACTTTCTTATAAACACAAGGCTCGTCTTCGTTTTTTATGAAACCGAATTCTTTAATACGTTCATCAAACCGACGATTCCAGTTTCGAGATGCTTGCTTCAATCCACAAATGGACCTTTGAAGCTTACACACTTTGCTAGGATTTGTTGGATCAACAAACCCCCTCAGGTTGTGTCATATACACATCCTCGAGAAGGTTTCCATTAAGAAACGCAGTCTTAACATCCATTTGCCATATCTCATAGTCATAATATGCAGCTATGGCAAGTAAAATCCTAATTGACTTTATCATCACGACAGGGGAAAAGGTTTCATCATAGTCAATACCATGAACTTGTCTATAACCTTTAACTACTAGTCGAGATTTAAATGTGTGTACATTACCATCCATGCCAGTCTTCTTTTTGTAACACCATTTGTTATCAATGACCTTGCACCCTTCGGGTGGGTCAACCAAAGTCCATTCTTGGTTGTCGTACATGGATTGCATCTAAGACTTCATAGCCTCTAGCTACTTTTCTGACTCAAAACGACGAATTTCCTCTTTGTAGGTAGAGGGTTCATATTGATCAATCAGTTCAACCTGATGATCATCAGTCACGAGAAATCCATATCTCTCAGGCTGTTGATGTACCCGACTCGACCTCCTTAGGTCTTGTGTCAAAGATTGAAGCTTAGTATCAGCACGTGAGCTTGCTTGAACTTCCAAAGTTGGTTCAGATGTTGTTTGGGGATCTTGAATTTCCTCAAGATGGATCTTACTCCCACTATCCTCTTTGGAAATAAATTCCCTTTCAAGGAATAAACCATTACGAGCAACAAACACTTTGTTCTTTGATGGAAGATAGAAGTAATATCCTTTAGTTTCTTTAGGATATCCCACAAACAAACACTTGTCAGACTTAGGGGAGAGTTTATCAGATAACAAGTGTTTTATGTACGCCTCGCATCCCCAAATTTTGAGAAATGACAAACTAGGTCGTTTCCCAGTCCATATCTCATATGGAGTTTTCTGAACCGCTTTAGAAGGAACTCTATTTAATATAAATGCGGCAGTTTCAAGGGCGTAGCCCCAAAAGAAAATTGGAAGACTTGTTTGACTCATCATAGATCGGACCATATCTAATAAGGTGTGATTCCTCCGCTCTGACACGCCATTCCATTGTGGTGTGCCAGGAGGAGTTAATTGTGAAACAATTCCACAACCACTAAGATGTTCGTAAAACTCTTGGTTAAGGTATTCGCCACCTCGATCTGATCGAAGTATCTTAATACTTTTGCCAAGTTGATTTTGAACTTCATTTTGAAATTCTTTGAATCTTCCAAAAGATTATGATTTATGTTTCATTAGATAGACGTAGCCATATCTACTGAAATCATCTGTGAATGTGATGAAGTACTGAAACCCACCTCTAGTACTAGTGTTTATTGGGTCCACAAACATCTGTATGTATGTGGCCCAATAAATCAGAAGCTCTCTCACTTTGTCCAGAAAAGGGAGCTTTAGTCATTTTTCCTAACAAGCAAGAATCACAGGTCTCATAGGACTCTAAGTCGAATGATGTCAAAATTTCATCTGAATGGAGCTTTGATATGCATTTCTCATTTATGTGGCCCAAACGACAGTGCCAAAAGTAGGTCTGGTTTAAGTCATTTGATTTAAACCTCTTAGTATTAATGTTATAAATGGGCCTTTTAATGGAATCATCCAGGTTAAGAACATAAATCCCATTCATCAAAGAGGCATCTCCATAGAAGATACGATCTTTATGAACGGTGCAAATTTTATTCATAATATTAATTTCAAAACCATCAATATCCAAACAAGAAACAGAAATAATATTCCTACTCAAAGTTGGAACATAAAGACAATTATCCAGTTCTATAATAAGGCCACTTGGCAAAACTAAATTAAATGTCCCGGTAGCTACAACAACAACTCTTGCTCCGTTCGCTACTCTCAGGTCCACTTCTCCTTTTGCTAGTGATCTGCTCCTTTTGTCCCCTGCACATTTGCACAAATGTGAGATCCACAACCGGTATCTAATACCCACGAAGTAGGAGCAGCACATGTTAATTTCAATAACATAAATACCGGGAGAGACAATCAAACCGGGTCTTTCCCTCGGTTCTTCTCTTCCAAATAGAGCTTGGAGTTCCGCTTTCCAATGACTCGGTTCATTGCAATGGAAGCAAACTCCCTCCTTTGGTGCCTCTGGCTTTGGGTCAGGGGCTTGGGCTTGTCATTGCCTTTGCCTTTGCCTCTATTGGCCATGGGCTTTCTTTTTCCTTTCTTCTTGAAATTCCCTTTTTGAACCATTAAGACTTCAGGGGTCTTCTTAATGTTAAATTCAGCCTACTTGAGCTGTTAGTAGTGCCCTAGGACCATTAGCACATGTTGTGTGTTTTATTATCTTTTGAGCATGTAATTGAATAGTTAATTTTGCTTTTGATTATCAAATGTGTGATTTGATAGTAAAACTCATTAGCTTATGTAATTACTATTCTAGTAGTCCCTAGTTTTATGTAATGCTTAATTACTATGAAATAAAACTAGTATGATTGTTGATTGAGGATCTTGTTTTACTGATCATGTGTAATGGATACAAATCACATCATAGATGTAATATATAGGATACATTGTATCGACGTGATCCGCCGTAGAAGTAATACTTCATGGTCTTAAGTCATAAGTATTACTTCCTTAATACTATTTTAGAATCCTTAGACCTTATGTCTTCATTGATTCTAGTATGAATGGAGCCACGCTTTTGACTCGACCTGACGTTACTTGTAACAGAGTAATCAATACGACCGAGATCGGATGTAGTGTCCTATCATAGCTTGAATGTGAGGGACATTGTAAGGGAATTTGTCCCTCTCTATTATTAGAGAGAGATATCCATGGGCCCCTCGATAGGGAAAGATCTGTTTAAATGCATGGCCGTGCTCAAATGTATTTGATAAAGTGGTTATCAAATGCTATTTGTCGAAACAGATCTACCCGGAGATCGAGCATAAACACAATTAAGCTTAATAAGGGTGACGACCACCATGCCTTATGCTTAATTAGGATATCGCGAGACAAAGGGATTAACTAGTGGATTGATATTAGGTTCCGTTGTATATTCATTCACTTTGGGCAGTAATAATGTCCTGCTAGGGACCGCTTGTGATTTATGAACACACACTACTACTAAGTGTGTTTTCATTGCCATTATGAGATGAACCTACAGGGTCACACGCATAGACGAGCTAACGAGCTTTATGTCCAGATTCAATGAATCTAGAATGTGTCTAGGTTCATTGTATCTGACATTTGTCTTTCTGAAAATATAAAGTGTTTATTATTCGAATTAGAGATAGGGGCAATTTTGGTATTTTACTTATAGCTGGGATTACGTGGGAGTTATTATCCGATAAGGACTCCCATTACCAGCAGAAGTCTAGGGGACGTGGGAGTTAAAGACTCCCATTGCCGAGAGGAGTTGAGGATGTGAGAGTTGGTTATGGGAACAAACTCTCACACCCTATATAATGACCTCTTGGCCGAAACCCTAGGGAATGATTTTTTTTTTGGCCGAAATATTACCAAGTCTCTGAAATTAGATTTCAGTTTCAGCCTCTCCCTTTTCTCTCTAATTCCCGAAAATCAGAAAAGACGAAGAGCTAGCAATCGCTGCCCGTTTCGTCGCGTGGATACCGGTAGGGGGGACTTTCCGCAAGGGAGATCAATTGGTGGCGATTGAATCCAAGAAACGCTCATCCTCCATTCAAGAAGCAGCTTTCTTGAATCCAAGAAACGTAAGTTCTTACTGCTTTTACCGAATTGTTTCATATGAGCGGATCCTTCAGTGAGGATCCATGGGTGTGTGGAACGAGTTTCCGCCCTATGAATCCCTTCGATGGTATCGAGCCTTGCTCATACGACTCGATTTCGATATTGTTTATCGGACAATAACACTATCAATTCCGCTTTTGATATGTGTATGTTTGAAAAACAGAAAAAATCGCTTTCTTTGATAATAAAGATGCATAAACTGCTTTAAATGTGTTTAAAGAATGTATCTTTTGATGAATATATGTGATATATGCATAAATTGCTCTCGGTTTAATCATGTTTATACTCGTTAAACTGCTTTTCGGTTTCATGATTCTCGCATGAACCGCCTTAGCATGATTCGGTTTGAAATTTAATTTGATTAATTGCATAAACTGTGAATCTGTAATTAATTAGATTAATTCGGTAATATGCATAAACTGTTTATGATTATGAATCTGATTATATGCATAAACTGTTTTTGTAAGGCATTGGAGGGGTAAATCTGGGGGAAAAACTCATTCGATGAGCTGATGTAGAATCAGATTTTCCTTCCAGGGGACCGCCGTCATGCGTCGCCCGATTCGCTGCTCTCCCGAATTAAGACTTTGTGTATGTACTCGTAGTTACTTTCATTGTGCTTTATGTGATATTAGCATGGTGAATAGCATGGCCTACTATACCCCCTTGTTTTACATATTTTGATTGTAATTTTATAATACGACCTGCGAGTCATTTTTCAATGTTGTAAAATTGTAATCGCTTCATTAGATTAGCTTTACTGCTTTACATTGAAGGCTGGGTATGCCCATGCAAATATGTAACAAGGCTAGAGGTGCAAGATCGAAGACATTATCCATGAGATGGATTTTGACCTAGATTGACCCTTGACTCCCACAAGGCTCGTGGGAGTCATTATAGGAATAGGCCATGCTATATCACATTTACTTTTTTCGCTTCATAACCCTGCGTGTGATGTTTATTTTATGTCCGGATGGATTTATTTTAAACGTCACATCAAATGGTTTTAATTAAGTCTTAAAGTGCCTACCATAACCTAAGCACTCCATAAGCTTGGATCATCATTTTTCTCGCTGCCAAAGCAAATGGATAAAGTGGTTACCTAAGTAAAAGGAGATGGGAAAATAGTGATTTCCATATGCTTAGACATGGTTCGACTTAGCTAGGCCATCAAAATAGTTTTGGGCCTAGGGCATAAAATGGGAAATAGCCGGGACATATAGATGTCAATCCCATTAGATGATTTTACTTTAATTGTGGGTGTTAAGCCAAAGCTTTCCTATAACTATTGTAAAATGTTTTTCCCCCCACTATTATCAAGTGTTGAAATTGTGGAAAATGTTTTTGCTCAAAAACTAATAACTTTGCAATTAACTTAATGTAGATAAATGGCAACCAATTCATCACACAATTCATTGCGATCCGTCCTTGAGAAGGAAAAACTAAGCGGGACCAATTTCCTTGATTGGGCCCGCAACTTAAGGATTGTCCTTAAGCAAGAAAGAAAGTTGTACGTTCTTGATACGGACATTCCTGAACAGCCTGCTGTTAGCCTTGAGGGCAAACGAACTCGTTTTTGATGATGGACAAACACTTGATGTTTGCGTCTAATGTTTTCATCTATGTGATAGAATATTGGAACTCAATATGGAAGCTCTAAGTACTTCAATCAAGCCTTGATCAAGCTTCAAAGATTTCATTCAAGACACATTCGTCAAGCTTGAAGATTGAAGACTTAGGTTGGTTAGATTAGCTTTGTTGAAAATGGTATTTATCCTTAAGCTCTAACCAACGCTCTCTTGGACATAAGCTCTACACTATAGTCTTGCATTGCATGTTTTTCATAAACACGTTTTTGAAAGGCTAAGTTTCAAATAGTGTTCGTATTTCAAAAGCCTTCGATTTCAAAGTATAAGTCTTGTAAAATGGTTTTCCAAAGTGCTCTTACTTGTTACATAATTAAGAAAACATTTTAGACTTCAAAAGATTTCAAAACGTGTGTTAAGACAACTCTCCGAATGCCCAGAAAGTCGGTCAACCGAGATTATCTCGGATCAACCGAGGAAGAAACAGAGAGTTGGTCTGACTTGGTTCGGTCGACCAAGAGCTGGTTCGGTCGACCGAGATGACCAAGGTCGGTCAACCGAGGTCCCAAGTCGGTCGACCGAGATTGCCTTCGGTCCACCGAGTTCTGTGTTCGGTCAACCGAAGTACACTGTTACTAGCCGTTATCTGACCGTTCCAGAGTCGTTTTTCAGCGAGATTTTGAAATGTATAAATACTCCAAAGCTTTAGAATGACTCCAACACTTTGAGAGACTTGCAAAACATATTCTTATTGATTCCTTATCAAGTCTAAACACCTTGAAAGCAAATGCACTTCATTGTCATGATCTAAATGCATTCAAAGGTGAATTTGCAAGCAAGACAAAGAGTGAGCTTATTATGTTCAAAGAGCCAACAAGATGAGCTTCAAATGTAATTATCTTTCACTTAGAAGAGTGAACAACATTGTGCTTAATCATTCATCTTATCCCCTTTCTTAGTGATAGGGTAATTGTTGTAAAAGTCCTACTTTGTGTGGGCAATTGTATAAGTCCTACTTAGTGTGGGCAAGCTCTTAGTGAGCTTCGTTGTTTAGTGGTTGTTTGTAAAACTCTTGGTGAGTTAGCCACTAGTGTAAAGTCCTACTTTGTGTGGGCACATTCTTCTTAGTGAAGTTGGCAAAATCCTTGGGTGCGGCTCGAGGTAGTGGAGGTAGATTCTTAGTGAATCGAACCACTCTAAATCTCTTGTCTTGTGATTTGCATTGGGTTTTGCTTTAGCTTTTGTTAAACTTGCACTTACCTAGAAAAAGATTGGAAATAGTTTGCAAGATTTATATAAACCCAATTCACCCCCCTCTCGGGGTTCCCTCAATTGGTATCAGAGCCCGGTCTTCATTATTAGCTTAACCGCTTGAAGCAAAGATTAATGGCCGGTAATTCCGCTTTAGCTTACCAAGAGGGGACTTCCACCGATAGACCACCACTTTATGATGGAAATCATTTTGATGCTTGGAAGGATCGATTCAAGATATATGTGTGCTCCATTGATTTCTCTTTATGGCATATAATTGAAGAAGGTCCATATGTACCCAAGAAGATGGTGGAAGGTGTTCAAACTCCAAAGAAGGACAATGAGCTAAATGAAGTTGAGTTCAAGACGATGACTCAAAATTACAAGGCAATGAATATTCTTAGTTGTGCCTTGAGTCCGGAGGAGTACAACCGTGTCCTTGGAAGCAAATCCGCCCACTCCATGTGGAAAACGCTTGAAGATACTCATGAAGGATCAAGCTCTTCAAGTGACAACGGTGATGATGAATACGCCAACTTGTGCTTCATGGCTTTTGGTAATGAGCTTCAATGAACTTGATTCAAAAAAGAAGTGGCATTGGGGAGAAGTTAAAGGAGATGTGCCAAAGGAAGAAATTCAAAAGCACTCCTTAACACTTGGATTCTCAAAGCTCAAATGTTAATCAATTGGAGAACCAAGTTGCTTAGATACAAAGAGCAAAGCATCAAGTGATGACAAGAGCCAAAGTGTCAATCCAATATCTTCATCACTTGGTAAGAAAGCAAAGGTATCAAAATCACCTTCTCATAACACTTTGATTAATGAGTTAAGTGTTTTTGATATATATATACATGCTTGCTCTTATATAAATGTTGCATCTCACATGCTTGAATTCATTAATTATATAGATGACCTTTAGCATGCTCTTGTTTATTCATGTCTATTGAGCTAAGGTATCTATGAGATGTAGCATATGCAACATGATTGATTCTTGTTTTGTTATGTCATATTCATTTAAGAATCTATCTAGTTGTTTTGGTTTTTGATAACCATGATCCTTAAGCATATATGTGTTACTTGATAATATTGAGCTAACCATGAAGGACCTTTAAAAAAAGGTACCAAATTTGTTATCAAGAATTCCTTGTAGGTAACAAAGAGTTCTATCCTTCAAGAAGAAGATATGAACTACAAGGAATGGCACAAGTGAGCTAAGACTCCAAGAAAAGAGTCAAATGCTAAGGATTACAAAATTGTGATGATCAATGAAAGTGATCACACAAAAAGGCCTCAATGGACTTGTTGATAAATAAGATCTACCAAAATGGTAAGAAGTCCAAGCTCAAAGAGCGTTGAGGTACAAGGCTTAACTCATCCTTTGATTAGTGATCATTATGTTGTTTTTTTGATCCTTATAAGCTTTAACATTCCTTTATGATGAGTTTAGTTAAATGGCTAAGAAGTATTTGCTCATTCTATTTTCAACTTGCATAATCACTTTGTGGATTGTTAGTGCAAGTAGTTTAGGATATACTTCTAGTCTTTGTAAGACAAAGAGAGTTTGTGCATTTTTACTAATGGTTTATGTACATCATATTTTGCTTGTCAAAATGCTTATTGTTCATTCCATACTTGACAAGAATGATGGTTTAAAAGCATAAACTTGGTTATTGAAACTCTCTTTTTAATGTGCATTTGATCTTTTATCTTGATATCGTGTCTTGTGTTCTACTTATGTGATCTTAATTGCTTAAAGTACAAACACAATCACAATTGATATCTATGTCTTCAAGAATGCACATACCATATCTCTTTGGTGCTTGAACTTCATTTACATATGCTTAACATGATGCGCTTGATTTTTATCGTTTTTGAGTATCATGTTAAGAAGTTGCATCATTAAGAGATATAGGGGGAGTCTTTATATGTTTTTATCTTATACCCCCTTATATGTGATGTATTCTCATTTTTTTTACATCATCACATCACTTATTGGCTTGGTTTTCAACTTTCTCATCTTATAGCCAATTTGTGTTAGTTATTTTGGGAGTTATACATGTTATACATGTTCTTATTCTACATGTGTTTTCCCTAAATAACTATGAGATCATATACTTTGTTATTGGTATTATTCTTTTGTGATCTCATTTAAGCTTTTGGTTAGTCTTGCTTCTAGAGTGTTATACTCATTTAGCTAACCATTAACTTATTAGAGGAATGTACTACATTTGGTATCTTACACTTCCTCTAAATTTTTTGGTTGTGATACATATACTTAACTTTTATGTTTTAACAATTAGTATCACATCCCACTCTTGTTAGCTATATTTTCAATTTGTTTTTCATGTTAAAGTGCTAACATGTTTTGTTTGATAAACGGGGAGATTGTTCTTTAAGGTTTATTTCTCATCTCCTTTGTTTTAGCTTAGGTTGATATTCTTTTTGAGCCATATATGACCATCTTTTGATTTATGGGTTATTATGGACTCTTCTTTGTTTAGAAATCAACCAAGCTTATTCTTGATCAATCCTATCTCAAAATGATTTTTGATCTTCAAGATTGATCTTTTAAACCATTACGGATTCTCATTTGTTTTTAAAAGGTTTTCTTCAATTGATATCAGTTTTGTTTTCAATTGGTATTAAATTTTTTTGTTTAATTGGTTTCATTTTTTTTAAAGGGAGAATTCAGTATATTTCATCAAGCTTCTCCTATATTAATCTTTACTTTTCGCTAAATGCTTTTCTTATTGGCGCTCTGATAGCCCTTTTTTGATGTTGACAAAAAGAGGGAGATTTTTTAGTGTTGCAAATGTGCCATGAGAAGTATTTTACAAAAAGGAGAAAGCTTAGAACTTTGCAAAATGGGAGAGATAAGGGATTCTCTAAAATAGGGGGAGTAGAATATTTGTTATCTACTTGTCTAGATCCTTAATATCCTTATCTCATGCATTCATGTTTATATACTTTAAAGATTTATCTTGTGTATATTATTCCCATTTGCATCAATGTTTTGTCATCATCAAAAAGGGGGAGATTGTTAGCCCTAAAGGCATATTCTATGTTGTTTTGATGATAACAAACCATTGTAAGTTCTAATGTTTGTGTGAGCATGTTCTTTGTAATAGGATCTTTAGCACTCACATCAACATTGATGAAAATGGTAAGTTAGCTTCTTGTGTAAACTAAGGTATGTATATTACACACAAGAATGCTATTTGATGGAAGGAAGGAGGCAAGGAGGTTGGTTGGGAAATAGGGCTCTTCAAAGAGTCCCTTATGAATATGGCAAAAGAAGTAATCCTACTAATGCTTTTGGCTTCCATAATTACTTGGTTTATATTCTAAGCATTAGTCGTTGCACTTACTTGTTCTTATATCCTTTTGCCATGCTTCCTTGTACTTAATATTGTCCATATCCTATCTAATTACATCAAAGTTTGACATAATCAAAAAGGGGGAGATTGTTAGCCTTGAGGGCAAACGAACTCGTTTTTGATGATGGACAAACACTTGATGTTTGCGTCTAATGTTTTCATCTATGTGATAGAATATTGGAACTCAATATGGAAGCTCTAAGTACTTCAATCAAGCCTATTGAGGGAACCCAAGAGGGGGGGTGAATTGGGTTTATATAAATCTTGCAAACTATTTCCAATCTTTTCTAGGTAAGTGCAAGTTTAACAAAAGCTAAAGCAAAACCCAATGCAAATCACAAGACAAGAGATTTAGAGTGGTTCGATTCACTAAGAATCTACCTCCACTACCTTGAGCCGCACCCAAGGATTTTGCCAACTTCACTAAGAAGAATGTGCCCACACAAAGTAGGACTTTACACTAGTGGCTAACTCACCAAGAGTTTTACAAACAACCACTAAACAACGAAGCTCACTAAGAGCTTGCCCACACTAAGTAGGACTTATACAATTGCCCACACAAAGTAGGACTTTTACAACAATTACCCTATCACTAAGAAAGGGGATAAGATGAATGATTAAGCACAATGTTGTTCACTCTTCTAAGTGAAAGATAATTACATTTGAAGCTCATCTTGTTGGCTCTTTGAACATAATAAGCTCACTCTTTGTCTTGCTTTGCAAATTCACCTTTGAATGCATTTAGATCATGACAATGAAGTGCATTTGCTTTCAAGGTGTTTAGACTTGATAAGGAATCAATAAGAATATGTTTTGCAAGTCTCTCAAAGTGTTGGAGTCATTCTAAAGCTTTGGAGTATTTATACATTTCAAAATCTCGCTGAAAAACGACTCTGGAACGGTCAGATAACGGCTAGTAACAGTGTACTTCGGTTGACCGAACACAGAACTCGGTGGACCGAAGGCAATCTCGGTCGACCGACTTGGGACCTCGGTTGACCGACCTTGGTCATCTCGGTCGACCGAACCAGCTCTTGGTCGACCGAACCAAGTCAGACCAACTCTCTGTTTCTTCCTCGGTTGATCCGAGATAATCTCGGTTGACCGACTTTCTGGGCATTCGGAGAGTTGTCTTAACACACGTTTTGAAATCTTTTGAAGTCTAAAATGTTTTCTTAATTATGTAACAAGTAAGAGCACTTTGGAAAACCATTTTACAAGACTTATACTTTGAAATCGAAGGCTTTTGAAATACGAACACTATTTGAAACTTAGCCTTTCAAAAAACGTGTTTATGAAAAACATGCAATGCAAGACTATAGTGTAGAGCTTATGTCCAAGAGAGCGTTGGTTAGAGCTTAAGGATAAATACCATTTTCAACAAAGCTAATCTAACCAACCTAAGTCTTCAATCTTCAAGCTTGACGAATGTGTCTTGAATGAAATCTTTGAAGCTTGATCAAGGCTTGATTGAAGTACTTAGAGCTTCCATATTGAGTTCCAATATTCTATCACATAGATGAAAACATTAGACGCAAACATCAAGTGTTTGTCCATCATCAAAAACGAGTTCGCTTTGCCCTCAAGGCTAACAATCTCCCCCTTTTTGATTATGTCAAACTTTGATGTAATTAGATAGGATATGGACAATATTAAGTACAAGGAAGCATGGCAAAAGGATATAAGAACAAGTAAGTGCAACGACTAATGCTTAGAATATAAACCAAGTAATTATGGAAGCCAAAAGCATTAGTAGGATTACTTCTTTTGCCATATTCATAAGGGACTCTTTGAAGAGCCCTATTTCCCAACCAACCTCCTTGCCTCCTTCCTTCCATCAAATAGCATTCTTGTGTGTAATATACATACCTTAGTTTACACAAGAAGCTAACTTACCATTTTCATCAATGTTGATGTGAGTGCTAAAGATCCTATTACAAAGAACATGCTCACACAAACATTAGAACTTACAATGGTTTGTTATCATCAAAACAACATAGAATATGCCTTTAGGGCTAACACCTGCCAATAACGCCCCTAGAGCTGAAAGAGATTCTTGGAAGAAGCATTTCGATGACTCTAAAGATGTGACTTGTCTCATGTTAGTCACAATGAGCCCTGACCTTCAAAAACAGTTTGAAGGAGTTGAGGCTTTCCAGATGATGGGCCAGCTCAAGGAAATGTTCCAAGAGCAAGCTCGTCATGAAAGATTCCTCACAACTAAGGCGTTAAATAGTTGCAAAATGGCCCCCTGGCACCTCTGTAAGTGCACATGTTCGAAGATGAAGGGCTATTTTGACCAACTTGAGAAACTTGGGGCTCCCCGTAGGTCATGACATGTCCACGGATATGATCTTGGGCTCACTCCCACCGGAGTATGACCAATTCGTAATGAACTTCAACATGCATGCCATGGAGAAGACCATACACGAAATTCACGGGATGCTCAAGCAGGTGAATCAACATTAAGAAATCCCCTCAAGTCTTAATGGTTCAAAAAGGGAATTTCAAGAAGAAAGGCAGGGGAAAGCCCCTCGGCTAAGAGAGGCAAGGGCAAAGGCAACGACAAGCCCAAGCCCCACCCCTGCACCTAAAGCCAAGGCACCAAATGAGGGAGTTTGCTTCCATTGCAATGAACCAGGGTCATTGGAAACGGAACCGCAAGCTCTATTTGGAAGAGAAGAAAAAGGGAAAGGCCAGCTTTGACTGTCTCTCCGGTATTTATGTTATAGAAATTAACATGTCTCGCTCCCTACTTCAAGGGTATTAGATACCGGTTATGGATCTCACATTTGTGCAAATGTGCAGGGGGGTTCAAAAGGAGTAGATCACTGCAAAAGGAGAAGTGGACCTCGAGTAGCCAACGGAGCAAGAGTTGTTGTCTGTAGCTACCGGGACATTTAATCTAGCTTTGCCAAGTGGCCTTATTATAGAACTGGATAATTTTCTTTATGTTCCAACTTTGAGTAGGAATATTATTTCAGCTTTCTTGTTTGGATATTGATGGTTTTGAAATTAATATTATAAATAAAGTTTGCACCGTTCATAAAGATCGTATCTTCTATGGAGATGCCTCTTTGATGAATGGGCTTTATGTTCTTAACCTCGATGATTCCAATAAAAGGCCCATCTATAACATCAATACTAAGAGGTTTAAATCAAATGACTTAAACCAAACCTACTTTTGCACTCGCTCGCTTTGGGGCCACATAAACGAGAAACGCATATCAAAACTCCATACAGATGGAATTTTAACATCATTTGACTTAGAGTCTTATGAGACGTGTGAATCTTGCTTGTTGGGCAAAATGACTAAAGCTCCCTTTACTGGACAAAGTGAGAGAGCTTCCGATTTATTGGGCCTCATACATACGGATGTTTGTGGACCAATAAACACTAGTGCTAGAGGAGGGTTTCGCATTTCATCACATTCACAGATGATTTCAGTAGATATGGCTACGTCTATCTAATGAAACATAAATCGAATCTTTTGGAAGATTCAAAGAATTTCAAAATGAAGTACGTAATCAACTTGGTAAAAGTATTATGATACTTCGATCGGATCGAGGTGGCGAATACCTTAACCAAGAGTTTGACGAACATCTTAGTGGTTGTGGAATTGTTTCACAATTAACTCCTCCCGGCACACCACAATGGAATGGCGTGTCGAACGGAGGAATCGCACCTTATTAGATATGGTTCGATCTATGATGAGTCAAACAAGTCTTCCAATTTCCTTTTGAAACTCGCTGCATTTATATTAAATAGAGTTCCTTCTAAAGCGGTTCGTAAAACTCCATATGAGATATGGGACTCGGGAAACGACCTAGTTTGTCATTTCTCAAAATTTGGGGGATGCGAGGCGTGTGTAAAACACTTGTTATCCGATAAACTCGCCCTCTAAATCCGACAAATGTTTGTTTGTGGGATATCCTAAAGAAACTAAAGGATATTACTTCTATCTTCCATCGAGAGAACAAAGTGTTTGTTGCTCGTAATGGTGTATTCCTTGAAAGGGAATTTATTTCCAAAGAGGATAGTGGGAGTAAGATCCATCTTGAGGAAATTCAAAATCCCCAAACAACATCCGAACCAACTTTAGAAGTTCAAGCAAGCTCACGTACCGATCATCGAGCTTCAATCTTTGACACAAGGCCCAAGAAGGTCGAGTCGGGTACATCAACGACTTTGAGAGATATGGATTTCTCATGATCGATGATCATCGAGTTGAACTGATTGATCAAGATGAACCCACTACCTACAAAGAGGCAATTCGTAGTTCGAGTCGATAAGTGGCTAGAAGCTATGAAGTCCGAGATGCAATCCATGTACGACAACCAAGTATGGACTTTGGTTGACCCACCCGAAGGGTGCAAGGTCATTGATAACAAATGGTGTTACAAAAAGAAGACCGACATGGATGGTAATGTACACACATTTAAATCGCCACTAGTAGTTAAAGGTTATAGACAAGTTCATGGTATTGACTATGACGAAACCTTTTCCCCTGTCGTGATGATAAAGTCAATTAGGATTTTACTTGCCATAGCCGCATATTATGACTATGAGATATGGCAAATGGATGTTAAGACTGCGTTTCTTAATGGAAACCTTCTCGAGGATGTGTATATGACACAACCTGAGGGGTTTGTTGATCCAATAAATCCTAGCAAAGTGTGTAAGCTTCAAAGGTCCATTTATGGATTGAAGCAAGCATCTCGAAGCTGGAATCGTCGCTTTGATGAACGTATTAAAGAATTCGGTTTCATCAAAAACGAAGACGAGCCTTGTGTTTATAAGAAAGTAACCGATAATGCAGTAGTGTTCCTTGTGCTTTATGTGGACGACATCTTACCGATTGGAAATGACATCCCCACATTACAAAGCGTAAAAAGCTTGGTTGGGGAAGTGCTTTTCCATGAAAGACTTAGGCGAGGCTACATACATTTTGGGTATTAGAATCTATAGAGATAGATCTAACAAAATGATTGGCCTAAGACAGAGTGGATACATTGACAAGGTACTCAAAAGCAGTTCAGTTTGCAAGACTCCAAAACGGGATTCTTGCCCATGTCACATGGCGTTAAACTCAGCAGTAACTCAAGGACCTTCCACAAGGGAGGACCAAGAGCGCATGAGTAAGATCCCATATGCTTCACCATTGGGTCTATTATGTACGCCATGATATGTACTCACCTGGGATGTCTCATTTGCTTTAAGTATGACTTGCGGATATCAATCGACCCGAGTGAGTCACATTGGATCTGCAATCAAGAGCATTCTTAAGTACTTGAGAAGGACTAAAGATATGTTCTTAGTTTACTGAGGTCGTGAAGTGAAGTCCCGGGTTGTAAATGGTTACACGGATGCAAGCTTCCAGATCGACGTAGACGATTATAGATCGCAATCTGGTTTTTGTGTTTTGTTTGAATGGAGGTGCTGTGAGCTGGAAGAGCTCAAAGCAAGAAACCGTGGCCGACTCTACAACTGTAGCTGAGTATCTAGCCGCATCTCAAGCAGCTAAAGAAGTCTGCTTTGGATCGGGAAGTTTGTTGATGAACTAGGTGTCGTCCCCTAGCATTGTGAACCCAGTGGACCACTATTGTGATAGTATCGGTGCCATTTCACAAGCTAAGGAACCTAGATCTCACCAACGATCCAAACACATTCTCAAAGCGCTTTCCATCCGATTGAGAGATCATCGACGCAGACGACAACATTGCAGATCCATTGACTAAGCCACACCCACAGACCTAAACATGAGAGTCATACTAGGTCAATGGGATTGAGGATCATGTATAATCGACCTAGGGCAAGTGGGAGATTGTTAGTAGTGCCCTAGGACCATTAGCACATGTTGTGTGTTTTATTATCTTTTGAGCATGTAATTGAATAGTTAATTTTGCTTTTGATTATCAAATGTGTGATTTGATAGTAAAACTCATTAGCTTATGTAATTACTATTCTAGTAGTCCCTAGTTTTATGTAATGCTTAATTACTATGAAATAAAACTAGTATGATTGTTGATTGATGATCTTGTTTTACTCGATCATGTGTAATGGATACAAATCACATCATAGATGCAATATATAGGGATACATTGTATCGACGTGATCCGTCGAGAAGTAATACTTCATGGTCTTAAGTCATAAGTATTACTTCCTCAATACTATTTTAGAATCCTTAGACCTTATGTCTTCATTTATTCTAGTATGAATGGAGCCACGTTTTGACTCAGTCGAACGTTACTTGTAACAGAGTAATCAATACGACTGAGATCGGATGTAGTGTCCTATCATAGCTTGAATGTGAGAGACATTGTAAGGAATTTGTCCCTCTCTATTATTAGAGAGAGATATCCATGGGCCCCTCGATAGGGAAAGACTGTTTAAATGCATGGCCGTGCTCAAATGTATTTGATAAAGTGGTTATCAAATGCTATTTGTCGAAACAGTGTACCTGGAGATCGAGCATAAACACAATTAAGCTTAATAAGGGTGACGACCACCATGCCTTATGCTTAATTAGGATATCGCGAGACAAAGGGATTAAATAGTGGATTGATATTAGGTTCCGTTGTATATTCATTCACTTTGGGTAGTCACAATGTCCCCGCTAGGGACCGCTAGTGATTTATGAACACACACTACTACTAAGTGTGTTTTCATTGCCATTATGAGATGAACCTACAGGGTCACACGCATAGACGAGCTAACGAGATTTATGTCCAGATTCAATGAATCTAGAATGTGTCTAGGTTCATTGTATCTGACATTTATCTTTCTGAAAATAATAAAGTGTTTATTATTCGAATTAGAGATAGGGGCAATTTTGGTATTTTACTTATAACTGGGATTACGTGGGAGTTATTATCCGATAAGGACTCCCATTACCAGCAGAAGTCTAGGGGACGTGGGAGTTAGAGACTCCCACTGCCGAGAGGAGTTGAGGATGTGAGAGTTGGTTATGGGAACAAACTCTCACACCCTATATAATGACCTCTTGGCCGAAACCCTAGGGAATGATTTTTTTTTCAGCCGAAATATTACCAAGTCTCTGAAATTAGATTTCAGTTTCAGCCTCTCCCTTTTCTCTCTAATTCTCGAAAATCAGAAAAGACGAAGAGCTAGCAATCGCTGCCCGTTTCGTCGCGTGGATACCGGTTGGGGGACTTTCCGCAAGGGAGATCAATTGGTGGCAGATTGAATCCAAGAAACGTCATCCTCCATTCAAGAAGCAGCTTCTTGAATCCAAGAAACGTAAGTTCTTACTGTTTTACCGAATTGTTTCATATGAGCGGATCCTTCAGGGGAGGATCCATGGGTGTGTGGAACGAGTTTCCGCCCATGAATCCCTTCATGAGCATCCCGTATATTTCATGTATGGTCTTCTCCATGGCATGCATGTTGAAATTCATAATAAATTGGTCATACTCCGGTGAGAGTGAGCCCAAGATCATATCTGTGGCCATGTCATGACCTACGGGAGCCCCAAGTTTATCAAGTTGGTCAAAATAGCCCTTCATCTTAAGAACATGTGCACTTACAGAGCTGTCAGGGGCCATTTTGCAACTATTTAACTCCTTAGTTGTGAGGAATCTTTCATGACGAGCTTGCTCTTGGAACATTTCCTTGAGCTGGCCCATCATCTGGAAAGCCTCAACTCCTTCAAACTGTTTTTGAAGGTCAGTGCTCATAGTGATTAACATGAGACAAGTCACATCGTTAGAGTCATCGACATGCTTCTTCCAAATATCTCTTCAGCTCTAGGGGCGTTATTTGCAGGTCGTTTCGAGAATGTCTCGTATCAAGAACGCATGCTTTTCTTTCCCGCTTGAGGACAATCTCAAGTTTCGGGCCCAATCAAGGAAATTGGTCCCGCTTAGTTTTTCCTTCTCAAGGACAGATCGCAATGAATTGTGTGAAGTGTTGGTTGCCATTATCTACATTAAATTATTTGCAAAGTTATTAGTTTTGAGCAAAAACATTTTCCACAATTTCAACACTTGATAATAGTGGGGAAAAACATTTTACAATAGTTATAGGAAAGCTTTGGCTTAACACCCATAATTAAAGTAAAATCATCTAATGGGAATGACATCTATATGTCCCGGCTATTTCCCATTTTATGCCCTAGGCCCAAAACTATTTTGATGGCCTAGTTAAGTCGAACCATGTCTATGAAGGGATTCATGGGCGGAAACTCGTTCCAAACACCCATGGATCCTCCCCTGAAGGATCCGCTCATACGTAAACGAATCGAAAAACAGCAAGAAACAGCAAGAAAACTTACGCTTTTTGGATTCAAGCAGCTTTACTTGAATGGAGGTTGGCGTTTCTTGGATCGGATGCTCGCTACCGATTGATCTCCCTTTGCGGAAAGTCCTCTACCGGGTATCCACGCGACGATACGGGCAGCGATTGCTAGCTCTTCGTCTTTTCTGATTTTCGGGAATTAGAGAGAAAAGGGAGAGGCTGAGAATAGAAAACGCTTTTCTGATTATCAGTATTATTTCGGCTGAAAAACTTATTCCCTAGGGTTTCGGCCAAGAGTTCATTATATAGGGTGTGAGAGTTTGTTCCCATAACCAACTCTCACATCCTCAACTCCTCTCGGCAGTGGGAGTCTTTAACTCCCACGTCCCCTAGACTTACTGCAGTGGGAGTCCTTATTGGATAATAACTCCCACGTAATCCCAAATGCATGGGTAAAATACCGAAATTGCCCCCTATCTCTAATTCGAATAATAAACACTTTATTATTTTTTCGTAAAGATAAATGTCGATACAATGAACCTAGACACATTCTAGATTCATTGAATCTGACATAAAGCTCGTTAGCTCGCCTATGCGTGTGACCCCGTAGGTTCATCTCACAATGGCAATGAAAACACACTTAGTAGTAGTATGTGTTCATAAATCACAAGCGGTCCCTTAGCAGGGACATTGTGACTACCCAAAGTGAATGAATATACAACTGAACCTAATATCAATCCACTATTTAATCCCTTTGTCTCGCGATATCCTAATTAAGCATAAGGCATGGTGGTCGTCACCCTTATTAAGCTTAATTGTATTTATGCTCGATCTCCGTGTAGATCTGCTTTGACAAATAGCATTTGATAACCACTTTATCAAATACATTTGAGCACGGCCATGCATTTAAACAGCTTTTCCCTATCGAGGGGCCCATGGATATCTCTCTCTAATAATAGAGAGGGACAAATTCCTTACAATGTCTCTCACATTCAAGCTATGATAGGACACTACATCCGATCTCGGGCCGTATTGATTACTCACTACAAGTAACGTCCGACCGAGTCAAAACGTGGCTCCATTCATACTAGAATCAATGAAGACATAAGGTCTAAGGATTCTAAAATAGTATTGAGGAAGTAATACTTATGACTTAAGACCATGAAGTATTACTTCTCGACTGGATAACGTCCCAATACAATGTATCCCTATATATCGCATCTATGATGTGATTTGTATCCATTACACATGATCAAGAAAACAAGATCATCAATCAACAATCATACTAGTTTTATTTCATAGTAATTAAGCATTACATAAAACTAGGGACTACTAGAATAGTAATTACATAAGCTAATGAGTTTTACTATCAAATCACACATTTGATAATCAAAAGCAAAATTAACTATTCAATTACATGCTCAAAAGATAATAAAACGCACAACATGTGCTAATGGTCCTAGGGCACTACTAACAGTCTAAGCATATGGAAATCACTATTTTCCCATCTCCTCTTGCCTAGATAACCACTTATCCGTTGCTTTGGCAAGCAGACATAATGATGATCTAAGCTCATGGAGTGCTTAGGATATTGTAGGCATTTTAACACTTAATTAAAACGTTCGTTTTGAATAAGACTGTTAAAATGTGTAATACAATTATACAAGCATCTCATGTAATATATAAAGCATAAAAAATTAAACGTGATATAGCATGGCCTAATCCTATGATGACTCCCACGAGCCTTGTGGGAGCCAAGGGTCAATCTAAGTCAGTATCCATCTCTTGGATAAAGTCTTCGATCCAGCAGCCTCCAGCCTTGTTACATATTTGCATGGGCATACCCAGCCTTCAATGTAAAGCAATAAAGCTAATCTAATAAAGCGATTACAATTTTACAACATTAAAAAACGGCTCGCAGGCCGTATTATAAAATTACAATCAAAATATGTAAAACAAGGGGTATAGTAGGCCATGCTATTCACCATGCTAAAATCACATAAAGCACAATGAAATTAACAACGAGTACATACACAAAGTCTTAATTCGGGGAAACGACGAATCTGGGCGACGCAGACGGCTGTCCCGCTTGAGAGAAAAATCTGATTCTACATCAGCTCATCGAATGAGTTTTTTTGTCCCGGTTTACCCCTCAATTGCCTTACTTGCATAATCGGATTATGCATTAGTTAATCGAATTAACGGCAAGAGACATACAGTTTATGCATAATAACCGAATTAATACAATTAATTACTGATTAATCATAACAGTTTATGTAGAATCAGATTCACATAAACAGTTTATGCAGTATATAGAATCGAATTCACAGCAGTTTATGCATTAACAGATTGACAAAAACAGTCTATGGCAGTTCATGCATTAACAGATTTAACATAAGCGGTTTATGCAATAGATCACATATATCATGATTAAAGAAACAATGTTTAAACGTACAAAAACAGTTTATGCATATATCACATATATCTTAACCAAAGAGACAATCTTTTTTGTTTTTCACGCATACACATATCAAATCGGAATTGATACGTGATATGTTGTGATTAACAATACCGAATTCAAATCGTATGAACTTGGCTCTGATACCACTGAAGGGATTCATGGGCGGAAACTCGTTCCAAACACCCATGAGTTCTCCCCTGAAGGATCCGCTAATACAATAGGAATCGAAAAATTCCAAGAAAAAGACTTACGTTTTCAGTTCAAGAACTTGATTCTTGAATGGAAGATGATGTTTCTTGGATACGTTGCTGCCACCGATTGATCTCCCTTTGCGGAATGTCCCTCTAACGGTATCCACGCGACGAAACGGGCAGCGATTGCTAGCTCTTCGTTTTTCTGAGTTTCGGGAATTAGAGAGAAAAGGGAGAGGCAGAAACCGAAATCTGATTTCGGATGAATTGGTTAATTGCAGCTGAAGCAAGGATAAGCTAGGGTTCGGCTGAGAGATGATTATATAGGGTGTGAGAGTTTGTTCCCATAACCAATTCTCACGTCCTCCACTTCTCTCAGCAGTGGGAGTCTTAAACTCCCACGTCCTATCAACCTCTTTTGGCAGTGGGAGTCCATAACTCCCACGTGCACTAGACTTCTGCTGGTAGTGGGAGTCTTTATCGGATAATAGTAGTAGTGTGAGTTCATAAATCACAAGCGGTCCCTAGCAGGACATTGTGACTACCCAAAGTGAATGAATATACAATGGAACCTAATATCAATCCACTATTTAATCCATTTGTCTCGCGATATCCTAATTAAGCATAAGGCATGGTAGTCGTCACCCTTATTAAGCTTAATTGTATTTATGCTCGATCTCTAGGTAGACTGTTTCAACAAATAGTATCTGATAACCACTTTATCAAATACATTTGAGCACGGCCATGCATTTAGACAGTCTTTCCCTATGGAGGGGCCCATGGATATCTCTCTCTAATAATAGAGAGGGACAAATTCCTTACAATGCCTCTTACATTCAAGCCATGATAGGACGCTACATCCGATCATCAGTCGTATTGATTACTCGATTAAAAGCAACGTACGACTGAGTCAAAACATGGCTCCATTCATGCTAGAATCAAATGGAGACAAAAGGTCTAAGGATTCTAAAATAGTATTGAGGAAGTAATACTTATGACTAAGGACCATGAAGTATTACTTCTCTAACGGATCACGTCCAATACAATGTATCCCTATATATTGCATCTATGATGTGATTTGTATTCATTACACATGATTAGTAAAACGTAATCATCAATCAAACATGATACTAGTTTTATTTCATTGTAAATAAGCATTACATAAAACTAGGGACAACTAAAATAGTAATTACATAAGCAAATGAGTTTTACTATCAAATCACGCATTTGATGTTCATAAGCAAAATTAACTATTCATATGAAATGTTCAAAAAGATATAAAACGTACAACATATGCTAATGGTCCTAGGGCACTACTAACACTCCCCTCCCTTAGACACAAAGAGTAAAAGAAGTTCAAGTTTTCTTCAAAGATCCTCCATCTGCTAAATAAGGTTTGTCAAAGACAAAAGAAAAGAGAAAGCAATCCCGGATGACGATCAATCATGCGACGACTCAGTCTATGTTGAGGAAATACCAGAGCGCCTCACAAAAGATCCCACATTTGAGAGAGAATAATCATCTAACTACAATGCCTCAAGAATGTCAAAGCAATTCTTCTCTCCTAATATTGAATCTCTATATAATGACATTTCTTCAAGTAAAAGACTTATTCTCCCTGGCCACATCAAATACAACAATATCTTCAAAAACGGAAAGGGCTTGAACTTTTGAAAAGACTTCTTGATAAGATAGGATGGACTATTCTATTGAAATAGATGATGATATGTGTCTTGATGCTATTTATGACTTCTATGCAAATCTAAGGGAAGAAGGTTGTTTTGATAATGGAAGGTTCTAGTATAGAACGTCGTCTCTTAGTTTAATGTTTTCCTTAACTACTAGGTATATTGGTATCAGAGCCATGTCCGGCTAATTTTTCGGTGACTGAATATGGGGAGCGGGGGAGTTTATGACACGACCAATCACGGTTTTCAAATGATTTTTTTTACAAAATATCAGTTTATGATTTAGATGATTAGTAACACTGCTCTTGGTCTTAGATTAGTATGAGTTTGAAGATGCTGCTAGTTCTTTAATTCCTCGTGATCTTTGTCCAGTATGGTTTTGATGATGCCGCTAGTTCTTTAATTCCTCTCTGCCTCTGACCAGTATGCTCGGAATTGTGCCACAGTTGCCTTAATTAGGATCTTTTGTGGGTACTTACATCAGAAAATTGAGGTTTTGGGAAATTAAGAGATTTTGCGGGTACTTCCATCAGAAAACTTCGAATTTAATAGAGTAACTGAACACTTCTAAAGAGTCTACTGATGTGGATCCCTGCTTAGAGAGTCATAGTTATGATAGTCTGACAAGGAAGGCCCGGTACACCGATGAGTGAAATTCCAGTGTGGGTTGTGCGTCTGATGCGTGAGGATGATTTTTAAAAGCAGTAAGCTGTCGATTTCAAAAAACACATTAAATCTGAAAACTTGGTTTTGTTAGTAAATATCCTTTGTCTTCTTATCCCGTAGTAAATCCTTACAGTATTTACCAAAAAGAAAAACCCAAAAATATTGTAGTTGTGCGTCTTAGACAAGTCCTAGGTAGAAATCCCATATCAACTTCTGTAAAAGATTTCTGTCAAGCCTCCCATTTTTCCACCCACAAACTGCCCTCCACCAAAGAAGAACAGTGCGTAACCCTCAAACTTCCAGAACACTTTGCAAAGTCCTGTCTGGACCAAGGTTACATTCACATACACTTTGGTGCCATCCGCCTAGCGGTCACACTCCATGCCAAAAAAGGCCTCCCGATGGTCTCCCGTATGACACTCCTTGATTCCAAGTTCCAAAGATACGAACACTCCATTATCGGAACAGTGCAAACGACCCTCAATGTTGGGACACTATTTGTAACCCTCTTCCCAAATTTTACCATGCCCCTGGAAGATCCAAACTCGTCTCATCGTGATCCGTGTTCAAATCCGAAATCACCGCCCGCACTGGAGAATACATATATGGCAATCCTTCCCCACCAGATGGTATACAGAGTACAAAACTATGCTGTCAAGCTCCCAACTCCTCCCCAATTACAATACGGTGAATCCATATTTCTTTCGGTTGACTCTCCCCAAACCTCTCAAAGTACCTTTGTTCCCAGACATAGAGAGGCATTTAAATCCCTGTTACCCACTACTTGGATAGCCAGTTATAAAAACCACAAAACAGCCTGCCATAATGTTTCTCCTGTTGTCCCTACTGAATTCTCGTTAAGGGATGGTGACGCGTGGTCATCTCTAAAAGCCCCAGTAGTAATGTTCTCCTCTAATGGCCAACCAATTTACCAAGGAAAGGACGAGAAAGGTCATATCTGGTATGATGTTTGTTCGTGCGAAGACTGCCTAAATCATTGGTCCGATGATGACGATGATTTGCCAAAGAAATCAAGATCTGAAAAATCTAAAAGCACTCAGCAAAGTCTTCGAGAAAAATATGAAGCAGGTGACACGTCTGTTGATCTGCTAGGAGAACCCAGTGGCAAAAGTTTCGAGTTCTATGTTCAGTACGAGCCTCCTTCTCAATACCACTCCAACCCACCCCCTACTTCTTCCTCTGATAACCCACCATACAAAACCCACCCTCCTCCAGGTAACCCATTCATGCCCTCTCCACTTCATTTATACATGATGGCGCCATCTCCTCGCTTCTTTTCGCACTGCTCTCTTTGGAACAAAACATTTCAAACCTTCACAGCAAAATCGGAGCCCTGCACAATCAACTTTCTTATCTAATCTAGTACACCACCAAATGGTCTCCCTAGATGTCCAAACTATTGTCTGAAAAAGAGTTTTTACAACACCAACTCAAATCCCTTGAGTCTCAGCTAAAGCCATCTAAACCCAGCCTACCTTCCTATTTCCCCAAGCCATCTGTCAGGTCAACCCCACCTCCAAACCCATTTTCAACTTCACCACAAACAACTTACTCTCCAGCCCTAGCTTTATGGAAACACTTACCTCACCATCAAAAGAGTAGTACAGTTCAGCCAGCTCAGCCGCAACCAACCCCTCCAAACCCCATCCCGTTAAAACCCAAGACAGATACCTATGACCCCACAGTTGGAGCCTCAACCATTGCTGAAGTCCTCAACTTTGAAGAACCAAACCCTACCATTTCTTTTCTCAAGAATATCTGTCCACCAACCCTCTCCAAACCCATTCCCGACAAAACCCAAGGCAGATATCTCAAACCTTGATAACTTTGAGGCGTTCGACAAACTGTTCATGATGGACCCTGAGCCAACTTCTAATGCAAACCCAATAGAGGAAGACCCAGACCCAGACCCACCTACCCATCCTCCATTTACCATCGATGATGTACCACCATTCAAATGGGGTGACAAATTCCAAGTTATATCTGATTGGCTTCATACTAACAGCCAACATCACCCGCTTCATGAGGTGCTCAGCAGATTTGTTGCCAGATTGGAAGGAAAACTCAAAGAATTTTAGGACTCTTTAGGTGAAGAATGTCAGCTGCAGTTCCTTCAACTCAGTTCTCCAGACGAAGTTATCACAATACTCAAAGCATGGTTCTTGGGAAAAGAGAATGTTGACATCAACATTGTCCGAGTAGAATCACCCATTGTCCCAAGTGATAGCTCTCCTGACCCTCATCCAGCCTCTTCTGGTGATCTCTTTGCCATTTCAACCGAGAGTCCAAGAAACACTTCCAAAGATGTCTTTCACGTATCTATACCCTCCGGGTCCATGTACAGATCATCTCTCACAAGTCTTTAGCTACTCCCCGTGATAGCTTTGTTGGACACTAGTGTTGAGTACATTTAATCTAGGGCGTGCGCCAATTCGATCGGGGCTGAGCCGACCGCGATTGATCGGGCCTTTAATAGGGTCAGCCGACTAATATGATTGGGCCGACCAACCCATTTGGATCAATCAATTGGCCAAGCGTCGGCTTCGGTCGGGTCGGGATAGGATTGGGCCCTTAATCGGGTCAGTCGACCAATATGTTTCGGGCCGACCGACCCTGCTTTTGGGACCGACCTTATGGCTGGACAATTAGAGATATTATCCAACCATTTTATCTCTGTAAGGTGGTTAAAAGTGGTGGAGGAAGTAGTGGAGTAGTTTCCTCCATGATCTCCCACTTCCCCCTTTCACTCTCCCCACTCTCTCTTGATAGACTAGGAAAATACTGATTTTCCTAATCATTCTAATCAGTTTTTCCAGCTTTTGAAGCTTAGGGGAAAGAGAGAATATTGAGAGCTTTAGAGAGAAAAGAAAAGACAGATTTTCTAGACTTGTTTTCTGGCTATTGCTAATAGAAAAGAAGTTAGAAATCTTGTATCTTGTTCTTCTAAAAGGTCAGAGATACATACTCCATTGAAGAGTGTCTTCAAAGCTTCTACAAGGCGTTGGCTAGCACCAAGCAGTAGAAGACCATCCCCGTAAGATCGAGTGGATACTCGGGAGAGACTGGAGCCCGCATTGTGGTGTTCCGTCTCGTGACAACATACCGCTGAAAGCGTTTCAGCCATTCTAGCATCAATATAAGGTAAAACACTATCCCATAGTCGTAGGTTCTTACTCGTGGAAGATCCCGCAGAGGCGGGTCAAGTTTTATTTCGCTGCGCATTTATGTGTGACCCGGTTATTCTTCTAACAGTGGTATCAGAGCCACTCACGAGTACCCTATAGACTTTATGTGTTATAGTGTTTGAATATAGATTATGAATCTATGTTATACATGCCTTAGGATTGCTAGAAATGTTGTAAATCATGGATGACATGCTTTTTCAGTTTTCTGTATGTATGTCTGTTGAGAATTTCCAGTTTTGAAGTCATTCAAAAGATGGAAAAACTCTCAGTTTCTAGCACTTCGGTCGACCGGGACTCAGTTTCGGTCGACCGAGGCAAGATAGTAGCTAAATGGCATTAGGTTCGGATCAACCGAGAGGGTGTTCGGTCGAACCGAAGTTGGTCTTCGGTCGACCGAAGTACCGGGTTGGTCAACCGAGTACTCTCAGCATTTTTTCGATCGACCGAAGCTTGCCGGCTTGGCCAACCGAACTCGACTCAAGATATGAAATGTTCTTATTTGTCGGGTTGCTCATTATTTTTCATAAATTGTTATGTTAATTGAGCATGATGCATAGTAGTCGCCATTACCCCCGTTGGTATTATTTTATAATACGATCTCGCGTATCGTGCTCGCTTTTATCATTCAAAAGTTGTAATTTTAATCTCATTAAATCCCCTCGAATGTAACTCGAGGTTTCCTTAGAAATTTTGTAATTCTAGATTAGGAGAAGGTACAAACTGAGAGGATGAAGATTTGGAGGCAACCAATCGAAGGTCAAGACGGTGTAGAATAGATGTTTTTCTTTTTACACCCTTAGATTGACTTCACGGTTTTTCCATTGGCTTGGAAAAACCGAATAGGATCTTAGCGATTACTATCGCATTTTATTTTATGTATTGATGCATATGTATATAAGCATAAACCGCTTTTATTTATGCTTTTCTCGTGAGATTGTTAAAAACTAAATCCCTCATTTAAAATATTAATTAGTGCCTTCCTAAGTTTGGCCCTCGTCAAGGCCTAGATCGACATTAGTATGGGACATGCCAAAGTCAGTGCATACGTGTCTATCTCAGGGTGAGGCGCGAAGGATAAGTTGTGATATCCGCCGGCTAAAACTTAGGGGTCCTAATTAACTAGATTATCTCAATAAATGGATTGAGGATCTAGAGGCAAAAGAGTTGAGAAAAGTGTATAATGATACGCTTGAATAAATGTTATTCACTCAACCGACCAAGAATTACATAATTTGATGTAATTGGCAAACGTTGCCTACCTAAATAACTAAGTTTTGGGCGATCACCAAAGCCGACTCGGAACGAGGTGACATATGGATCTTGGCCCGCTAGAAAGTTAACGAACTTTCCGAGTTGATATTGAGGGTTATTCACTCGAAGAAAATAGTGGGAGAAATCATTAAAAAAAATAAATAAAGACCTAATAATGATTTTAATCAGTACTTACTTTCTATATGTATTTTGTTGTAGAAAAAATGGCAAATTCAAACCAAACACTATCATCGCGTTCGTCCCTTGAGAAGGACAAATTAGAGGGAGTTAACTTCCTCGATCGGGTTCAGAACTTGAGAATCGCTCTCAAGCATGAAAGAAAGTCGTATGTCCCCGGAATGTACTCTATTCTCGCTATACTGCAGGCTCGCGCTTCGACGCTGATAGAAGTGCTTATCGAAACATGTTAGTGATGCTTTAGATGTGTCTAGCCTCATGCTTGTCACCATGAACTCGATCTTCGAAGCAACATGAGGACATGGGGGCTTATGATATCGTCGGTTCACTCGAAGCAACTATATCGTGGGGCAAGCACGCCAGAGAGATTCGATGTGTCGAAATCTCTTTTTCAAAGGGCAAAATGTCCGAAGGAATGCCGTGAGGAACTCACGTTCTTAAGATGATAGGTTATGTTCAAAACCTTGAAAAACCGGGATTTCCTTTGGGGACAAGAGTCGCCGATCGATTTGATTTTGCAATCGTTGCACGAGTCATACGAAATCGGGCTCATTCTAAATTATCATATGAATGAAATTGACAAGCCATTGCCTCGAATTGTTGAACATGCCGAGGGACTGCCAAGAAGGAAATAGGCAAGTCCAAGCCCAACACCATACCGATGGTGCAAAAGGGCAAAGGCAGAGGTTTTGTGAAATCCAAAGGAAAACCGAATGGTAAGCCCAAGGGCAAGCAAACCACTTTCAATAATGCACTCGAAACCTAAGGGTGGTGTAGCCAAAGACTCTATCTGTCATCACTGCGGTGAGAAGGGTCACTGGAAAAGGAATTGCAAGAGCTATCTTGCAACAAAAAAGGTCGCAAAAGGAGAAAAGCAATTGTTGTTTCGTGCTCAGTATTTATGTTATTGATGTTAATATGATTGATATCAATTTAAATACAACAACTTCTTGGGTATTTGATAATCGGGATGTGGTTCTCACATTTGTACTAATGTGCGTGGACCGCAAATGAGTAGAGAGTTGGCAAAGGGTGAAGTGGAACTACGAGTAGGCAACTGGAGCACGTGTTGCAGTTCTCTAGCTGTAGGGACTTGTACTTTTACTTTGCCTTCAGGGCTTGTTTTGGGTTTAGAAAACTTATTCTATGTACCTAGTTTAATTAAGAATATTATTTCAGCTTTCTTGTTTGGACAAGAAAGGTTTTGAGATTTCGATCAAAAACCAACGATTGTCGTTATTTCGGATAATATGTTTTATCCAAGCGCCTCTTTGATTAATGGTCTATATGTTTTAGATCTTGATATGCCAATCTAAAATATAAATACCAAAAGGATTAAATCTAATGATTCTAATCCTACATACCTCGGGCATTGTCGCTAGGCCACATAAACGAAGATCGCATATCCAAACTCCATAAAGACGGGTTATTGGAATCATTTGACTTCGAGTCTTATGATCGATGCGAATCTCGTTTGTTGGGTAAGATGACAAAGATCACCTTTCACTAAGCTAGGTGAGAGAGCCGATGCTTTATTAGGACTAATACATAGTGATGTATGTGGCCCTTTTAATATACATGCAAGTGGGTGGTTACCTCTACTTCATTACCTTTATCGATGACTTCAAAGATGTATGGATATGTGTTCTTGATGAAACACAAACCGAAGCATTTGCTAAGTTTAAAGAGTTTAAACTTGAAGTAGAAAACCAACTTGACAAGAGTATTAAGGTTCTTCGATCTGATCGAGGAGGAGAATACTTGAGTCAAGAATTCTGTGACTATCAAAAAGCTTGTGGAATCGTTTCACAACTTTCTCCTCCAGCTACTCCACAATGGAATGGTGTATCTGAAAGGAGGAACAGAACATTATTAGATATGGTTCGTTCTATGATGATGTTAGTAGTGCCCTAGGACTTTTATTATCTTTTGAGCATGTAATTGAATAGTTAATTTTGCTTTTGATTATCAAATGTGTGATTTGATAGTAAAACTCATTAGCTTATGTAATTACTATTCTAGAAGTCCCTAGTTTTATTTAATGCTTTATTACTATGAAATAAAACTAGTATGATTGTTGATTGATGATCTTGTTTTACCGATCATGTGTAATGGATACAAATCACATCATAGATGCAATATATAGGGGATACATTGTATCGACGTGATCCGTCGTAGAAGTAATACTACATGGTCTTAAGTCATAAGTATTACTTCCTCAATACTATTTTAGAATCCTTAGACCTTATGTCTTCATTGATTCTAGTATGAATGGAGCCACGCTTTTGACTTAGCTCGGACATTACTTGTAACGTAGTAATCAATACGACCGAGATCGGATGTAGTGTCCTATCATAGCTTGAATGTGAGAGACATTGTAAGGAATTTGTCCCTCTCTATTATTAGAGAGAGATATCCATGGGCCCCCTAGATAGGGAAAGACTCGTTTAAATGCATGGTCAGTGCTCAAATGTATTTGATAAAGTGGTTATCAAATGCTATTTGTCGAAACAACTACCCGGAGATCGAGCATAAATACAATTAAGCTTAATAAGGGTGACGACCACCATGCCTTATGCTTAATTTGGATATCGCGAGACAAAGGGATTAAATAGTGGATTGATATTAGGTTCCGTTGTATATTCATTCACTTTGGGTAGTCACAATGTCCTGCTAGGGACCGCTTGTGATTTATGGACTCACACTACTACTAAGTGTGTTTTCATTGCCATCGTGAGATGAACCCTACAGTGGTCACACGCATAGACGAGCTAACGAAGCTTTTATGTCCGCATTCAATGAATCTAGAATGTGTCTAGGTTCATTGTATCCGACATTTGTCTTTCCGAAAATAATAAAGTGTTTATTATTCGAATTAGAGATAGGGGCAATTTCGGTATTTTACCTTTAGTCGGGATTACGTGGGAGTTATTATCCGATAAGGACTCCCACTACCAGCCAAGTCTAAGGGGACGTGGGAGTTAAGGACTCCCATTGCCGAGAGGAGTTGAGGACGTGAGAGTTAGTTCTGGGAACAAACTCTCACACCCTATATAATAAACTCTTGGCCGAAACCCTAGACTTCAATGCTTTTCAGCCGAAATACCTAATAAGCCGAAATAGTTTCTCGCCTCTCTTTTTTCTCTCTAATTCCCAAAACCCGTAAAAACGAAGAGCTAGCAATCGCCGCCCTGCTTGGCCGCGTGGATACCGGGGTAGAGGGACTTTCCGCAGCGGAGATCAATTGGTGGCAGATTAGCATCCAAGAAACATCATCCTCCATTCAAGAAGTAGCTTCTGAATCCAAGAAAAGTAAGTTTTTCACTGCTTTTTCGATTCGCTTTACGTATGAGCGGATCCTTTCAGTGAGGATCCATGGGTGTTTGGAACGAGTTTCCGCCTCATGAATCCCTTCAAATGGTATCGTAGCCTTGCTCATACGATTCGGATTCGATATTGTTAATCACATCTTAACATATATCAAATTCGATTTGGTATGTGTGTTTGTGAAAAATGTAAAAATTGTTTCTATGATCGCCTATCATATGTTTCGTGATTATGATATTTCGCATAAACTGCTTTATGTTAACCATTGTCGCTATCGCATAAACCGCCGTGAATTCGATTCAGAATCGCATAAACCGTTATGTTAATCTGAAATTAATTTGATTAAATTCTCGTCATTAAGCATAAATCAGCTTTCGTTAATCCGATTAACCATTGCATAATCCGATTATGTAAGTTAGGCAATTGAGGGGTAAATCGGGACAGAAAAACTCATTCGATGAGCTGATGTAGAATCAGATTTTTCTTCCAGGGACCGCCGCCAGCTCTGCGTAGTGGCAACACATATAAACTTGTATTTATATACGCGAATTATTTACGTTATGTTTTATGTGATATTAACATGGTGAATAGCATGGCCTACTATACCCCTTTGTTTTACATATTTCGGTTGTAATTTTATAATACGACTCACGAAAGTCGCTTTTTCAATGTTGTAAAATTGTAATCGTTTTATTAGATTAGCTTTACTGCTTTACATTGAAGGCTGGGTATGCCCATGCAAATATGTAACAAGGCTGGTTATCCTAAGGAAACTAAAGGATACTACTTTTATATCCCTAACGAGAACAAAGTGTTTGTTGCTCGCACGGGAGTCTTTCTAGAAAAAGAATTTGTTTCTAGAAACACAAGTGGGAGTAGCGTAGAACTTTTTGAAGTTCCGTACTCTCAAACTAGCACTAATGATGAGATGGAAAATGAACATGACTCCACAAGTTGTTGTGTAAAGAAATGCCACAAACAGCCAGCAAACAAGCACTACTCAAGAAACACAAGAATTGCGTAGGTCCGGTAGAGTTCGTCGTCCACCTCCTAAAAATTTGGATTTTTCATAACGTAACATGGTGATGTTATGTTTGTGGATCACGATGAACCTTCAACCTACAAACAGCAATTAATAGCCCAGATTCTCGAGAAATGGCTTGAAGCCATGAGATCTCGAAATGGACTCCATGTACACTAACCAAGTCCGGATCTTGCTGATCCACCCGAAGGGGTAACTCCCATAGGGTGCAAATGGGTTTTTAAGATTAAAACCGACATGGAAGGGAATGTACAAACGCATAAGGGGCGACCGGTCGCGAAAGGTTTCAAACAAATTCATGGTATTGACTATGATGAGACCTTTTCCCCTCGTGGTTATGTTCAAGTCCATTCGGATTTTGCTTGCTATCGCAGCCTACTATGACTACTGAAATCGGCAAATGGATGTCAAAACCGCTTTCCCTTAATGGAAAACTTGATGAGGATGTGTATATGACACGACTCAAGGTTTTGTCACTCCGAGAATGCCGAAAAGTATGTAAGCTTCGGAGATCCATTTATGGACTCAAGCAAAGCTTCTAAGCCGGAACATCCGCTTTTAATGATGCCGTCCCGTGAGTTTGGCTTCATTAGAAATGAGGATGAGCCTTGTGTTTATAAAAAGGTTAGTGGGAGCTCAATTGTATTCCCGGGTTTTGTATGTAGATGACATACTACTCATTGGAAAACGACATACCAACCTTAAAATCTGTAAAGGCTTGGTTGAGTACGTGTTTCTCTATGAAAGACTTAGGCGGCTCGCCTATATTCTCGGGGAGTCAAGATCTATAGAGATAGATCCAGGAGACTCACTGGCCTAAGTCGTAGTACATATGTAGACAAGGTGCTAAAGCGGTTTAGCATGCAAGAGTCTAAGAAAGGACTTTGTCCTATGGCACATGGTACTGTTTCACAAAGGAACAAGTGTTCTAAAACGCCCGCCGAATTAGAACGCATGAAAGAGATCCCTTATGCTTCGCCATAGGATCCATCATGTACGCCATGATTTGTACTCGCCCTGTATGTCTCGCTTCGCTTTAAGCATTACGAGCGGATACCAGCCTAATTACGGTGAACGTCATCGGATCTCGACCAATAATATCCTCAAGTACTTACGAAGGACTAAGGATACATTCTTGATTTATGGAGGGCGGATGAGCTCGTTGTAATCGGGTTACACCGATGCTAGTTTCCAAACCGACAGAGATGATTTCCGATCGCAATCGGGATATGTGTTTAACTTGAATGGAGGTGCCGTGAGTCGAGCGCAGCTTCAAAGCAATCAACCATAGCAGATTCTACGACAGAGGCCGAGTACATAGCAGCTTGTGAAGCAAACTAAGGAGGCAGCTTTGGATCAGAAATTTATTTCCGACCTCGATGTGGTTCCTAGTATTGCGAACCCGATAGACCTCTATTGTGACAACAATGGGGCTATTTACCAATCTAAGGAACCTAGATCTCACCGCGAGGTCCAAACATGTACTACGGCGATTTCACCTAATCCGCGAGATTATAGAGAGAGTGATGTGCATATATGTAGAGTAGACACGGCAGACAATGTCGCCGATCCACCGACAAAGCCACTGCCCGCAGCAGCAAAGCATGATCGTCACACTAGCTCCATGGGTATCCGATATCCGGGAGGGCTGATCTTTAGAGACAATCAATAGTATGCCATAAAGACCATTTATTGTAATTTGGGTCTTTAGTGCAAGTGGGAGATTATTGTACCGTATTAATGTAATTTTCATTTTGATGAATTAAAGGCAATTAATTCCAGTATTATTCATTATGTTTCGCGTTCTTAACAACATAAATAAATAATATGTCCTTAGAATAGTATTCATAATTGTTATGAGATACTATTCTCAAACGTCCCCTAGTCGAACATTATTATGGAATCTTCGAGGACAATAATAATGCGCAAAGACTAGTATGTGTAGTGATTGATATAAGATATCGGATCGTCACATAGGTATATATGATTAGAGAATCATTATACTCGACAGTACTCGACATGAGAAACACACCATGGGTTGTTATATAATAGTCAACGGTGTTTCTCAAAATTTTTGACTCAGGGTTGTATATGAGATCCTTTGACTTGAGGTCTCACAAGAGTTCTTGCATGGCTAGTGTTATGCTTTGATAATGTTAAACGCTATCCGCAATCGGGTGAGCAATAAAGGCATTGATAGGGTATATCACGAATCTTGTTCGTGATGAGTGGGATGCGTAAAGGATTTGTCCCTCCTATATAGAAGTGAGCGATATCTTGGGCCCCCTTGATGGAGTCTCGACTAATTCATGGCCATGAACAAGTGAATCAAGATATGATATTGATGTCATTTGATTAGTCTACTCGCGAATCAAGAAACTAAAAGATTGGACAATACAAGTGTGACTTTTTCCATGACTTGTGTTCAATCTAGATATCAAGGACAAAAGGATTTAACTACAAATGTCAAATGTTGTGATTATGATAAATCACAAGATATTTATGATTTGGGGGGTAATGATGCGTTGCTAGATACCTCTCATTACCTCGTGACATATGATGTCACGACCAACGCCATAGATACCTCTCGGGTCGCACTCATAGATCAACCGGATCGGGCTTGTTGGAGTACATTTAATCTAAGGTGCGCCAATTCGATTGGGCCGAGCCGGGCTTCGGGCTGCGATTGGATTGGGCCCTTAATAGGGTTGGGCCGACCAACCCATTTGGATAAATCAATTTGGTCGAGCGTGCCGCTTCGGGTCGGGATTTGATTGGGCCCTTAATCGGGTTAGGGCCGACCAATATGTTTGGGCCGACCGACCCGCTTTTGGACCGACCTTATGGCTGGACAATTAGAGATATTATCCAGCCATTTTATCTCTTGAAGGTGGTTAAAAGTGGTGGAGAAAGTGGTGGAGTAGTTTCTCCATGATCTCCCCACTTCCCCCTTTCACTCTCCCCCACTCTCTCTTGATAGACTAGGAAAATACTGATTTTCCTAATCATTCTAATCAGCTTTTTCCAGCTTTTTGAAGCTTAGGGAAAAGAGAGAATATTGAGAGCTTTAGAGAGAAAAAGAAAAGACGATTTTCTAGACTTGTTTTCCCAGCTATTGCTAATAGAAAAGAAGTTAGAAATCTTGTATCTTGTTCTTCTAAAAGGTCGAGATACATACTCCATTGAAGAGTGTCTTCAAAGCTTCTACAAGGCGTTGGCTAGCACCAAGCAGTAGAAGACCATCCCCTGAAGATCGAGTGGATACTCGGGAGAGACTGAGCTCGCATTGTGGTGTTCCGTTCGTGACAACATACCGCTGAAAGCGTTTCAGCCATTCTAGCATCAATATAAGGTAAAACACTATCCCATAGTCGTAGATTCTTACTCGTGGAAGATCCTGGTAGAGGCGGGTCAAGTTTTATTCCGCTGCGCATTTATGTGTGACCCGGTTATTCCTCTAACAACTAGTGCAGCTGCCACCGTCATGAATCCTGATATCCTCCCAGCAGATTCATGGACCCCATATTCTAGGATCTTTACAGTGGCTAATGGCAACCACTTTGTCATTGATAAGATCAGCAAACCCATAAAGATCCAACTCTTTGCCAACCTTACCATCACACACCAAGTCTTAGGATCCAAACTCCCACAAAAAGATCTTGTCATAGGCTTCGACCTCTTGAGTCAGATTCAGGATCTCTCGTTCACCACAAAAGGACTCGTTTACAAAGGACAGATTCTCCCTTGGACTAAGTACTCTAGCCTCTTCCAATTCCCCGAGTCATGTCAGTCCAGCCTCCTGAAGTAGGTCGAAATTGATTTAATCAGCCAGTCCTGTGCACAGTCTCATTCAGAGTTCGTAACCAAGTGTCCAAACCCATTGTGGAAAAACTCTGAATTTTACATAACACTTCCTTTCGATACTTCTATACAGGTGACACCCTAGAAAGCAAGTCATAGTGGAATGTCTCTAGAACACTACGACCTAGCTACAGCTGAGTTGAAGCAGCTCCTGGATGAAAAGCTTATTGAACTCACTTCTTCATCATGGGCTTCAAAAGCTTTCTATGTTAACAAAAGATCCGAACAAGTTCGTGGAAAACTGAGACTAGTCATCAATTACCAATCTCTAAATAAATATTTAAAGGATGACAGGTTTCCTCTTCCGCGAAAACATTCACTTTTTCAGTATCTATCCGAAGCCAAAATATTTTCAAAATTTGATCTTAAAGCAGGATTTTGGCAACTTGGTATTACCCCTGAGGATAGATACAAAACAGCTTTTTGCATCCTAAATCACCATTACCAATGGACAGTTATGCCTTTCGGACTCAAAGTTGCACCTTCTTATTTTCAAAAGGCTATGACAAAAAATTTTCAACCCCTGATTCCAAACGCTCTTATTTACATTAATGATATTTTTTTATTTTCAAAATATTTTGAATCTCACCTTGTTTTGCTGAATCAGTTTCATAAGTTGGTAAAAGATTTTGGCATCATGCTTTCGGAGAAGAAAACGGTTTTGGGAACTCCCGATATTGATTTTCTGGGAATGAAACTTCACAATGGAAGTTACATTCCACAACCACACATTGCTAATAAACTGCAGGAATTTCCAGATGAAATTCTTTCTACGCAACAATTGCAACAGTTCCTTGGTGGTGTTAATTATATCAGCAGTTTCATTCACCAGATTGCAAAATTCCGATCTGTTCTCACTCCCAAGCTAAAAAATAATCCTCCTCCTTGGACGATCAAGCACACTGAGGCAGTCAAAAACCTCAAAGAACTTGCAGCCAAAGTTCCACCGTTACAAATTCCCTCATCAGGAGTCCGAATACTTTAGACAGATGCATCTGATGAATTTTGGGAAGCAGTTCTGTTAGAAGAGTTGAATGGGAAAAGGAGAGTGTGTGCTTATCAGAGCGACCAGTTCAAAGAATCAGAAAGGCATTATCATTCTACGTTCAAAGAGATTTTGGCCGTGAAACGTGGGATTGAAAAGTTTGAATTTTTCTTGGTCAGTAACAGGTTTGTCGTTGAAATGGATATGTCTGCTTTTCCAAGAATGCTTCACTTCAATCAAAAGACAATTCCGGATGCACAGTTGTTACGCTGGCAACAATGGTTTTCGCAGTATACATTTGACGTTAAGCATATTTCAGGCAAATCCAATGTTCTTGCAGATTTTCTCAGTAGACCTCCAAAGACAAAGCCTCCTGACTCAGTGTCTACAATAATTCCTTGCATTGCTACACTTGGGCAGTCAAATGTTTATAAGGACCACTCCATTGGAACTCAATTATCAACAAATTCTACATTTCCAACACAAATGAACATCTCCGGTTATGTTCATGCAAGTACTTAATTTTTATTTTAACATGTAAAATTGTATTTTATGTTTTTAATTTCGTCGTGTGGATTCTTCATAAAAAAAAAATTGAAAATACCCGAAAAAGCAAAAAATGTGGGACAAACTCATAATTCAGCATTTTCTCTTACCTAACCTATCTAAATTAGCAGTGGACATAGCTTATCTAGGCATACTATTAGTGAAAGTGAGATTTAGATGCTTAGAAATAAAAAAAATGTCGCTTTCTTTACATAATTCTACTAGTTTTTAAGTCCGAAGACGTGTCTTGTAAAGTTTCCTGTACATTATTTTTGTTTCGAGTTCGGATTTCAAGTACGAAACGTGTTAGGTACTGTTCATATTTTTGTCTAGAATCCGGATTTCAAGTCCGTCACGTGTCTTGTACTATTCATATTTTCGTTTCGAGTCCGGATTTCAATTCCGAGACGTGTCATGTAATTATTAGTTGTATTGTACATTAGTTTGTATTTCGAGTCCGGATTTCAAATCCGCTTTTGTAATATTTTGCCTATAAAAAGGCATGTAACCACTACTAAATCCTCAGAAGTTGATGAGAGGAAAAACTTAGAAATAAAGAGTTTGTTCCACAATTCTCTCTTGTTCTCTTCCTTTTTGCTTTCATGGAATTTGAATTCTTTGAGAAGATGATATGTGAAAGCGTGGACATTTCCTATGCCTTTGATTTTATGACAACTCTTGAAAAAGTCAAATCTCATTTCTTGGACCTAAACAAATTTAAAATCTAATTTAATGTCAAAATTTACCCTTATGAATTTGGAAGGATTCTCCTTCACGCATGGGCGAAGACAGGCAAGATTTTTAAAAATACTACTATTTATAGAAATTTTATGTGTATTTTGGAAAATTTTATTAGTTTTGCTCTCCCAAGAATTTTTTTTTGCCTTTTTTATTGCCCCTCCAATAATTTTATCAGTTTCACCCCCCAATACCAAATTCCTGACTTCGTCCCTGTCTTAACGTCTTTACTCGTGTAATCACACCAATCAAAGTTCACCGATCTGAGATAAGCCTTCTACAGATGATCATGATGCAAATGATCTCTGAAGGAAAGAAGTTAAACTTTGCGCATATCCTCATTCGACATCTCCTGGAATGCATAATATAAAGAAGAAAATTTATTCCTTATGGAAGAATGTTGTCTAGATTTATAAGCAATATTCAATCTTGATATAGGAACTCTTGTAAAAAATAAAATAAAAACCATGGATTTCTACAATGCTCAAGGCTTCTTTCATATGGACATTATTTTTGTAAATGGAGCATGGTGGTTTGTGAAAACCCGTTCTGAGGATGAGCTGAAAGAAGCCTCGGAAAATGGAAAGATGAGCGAAGCCAACAAATGATCCATTCGTGATAGAGGGCAAGGGATTTCAATGAAGAGTTTGTTGACGCAGCCAAAGAAGACGAGATGAAGAATCTGCAGAAAATTCTCCATTTGAAATTTTTTAAAGAAAGTAGAAAATTATCCAGTTGAAGGAGAAGATGTTTGAGAAAGAAGATTCTGAAAATGGGACAGATAATCGAGCTTCCTCGAGTTTAAACAAAGTCGACTCTGAAGAAAGCCCAACAAAGATCATAGTGGGAGAAATTGTTTCTTGTTATGTAAAGTCCATGGCGAACATGAAGTTTCTTTTTTCAAATCAACAAACATGCTCTGAAAAACATGGGTGGTTATCAATCAAGTATAGTTAATCTTGAAAAACTAATCAGCAGGGTTGAAGCATCTTTAGAATAACTTGTCAAGATTGTTGCTAATAAATCCATAATCAAATACTCTTCGGAAGATAAGAGGGAAAAGAAAAGAGAAACTAGTCTCCGGCAATGATTTCATAATATTTGATGATAATGCTAATAATAAGAGCAAAGATTATGAATCTTTGGATACATGTAATCAGCTTGGAAGTAGGAAATATAATGATGATAATGATAGTGGAAATGGAAACGATCTTAATATGTCACTAAAGGGTCTTGCCAGGACCTTCGGGGCTGGCAAAGGATCCTTTGTTAAAAAGCTCTACAAATACTAAAGGAAGTCAAAGAAGCATAAAGAAAGAAGAAGAAAAAGTAGATCACCATCGCAACAGGTTATCAGTCAGAAATCAAAACAAGTGTTGTTGGGATGATCCTGGAAGAAGGACTTAAGTGCAGACCAATGAAGAAGCTGTTAGGTAATGTTTCTCTAATCCCACATTGGTTAGAAAAGAAAAAGGTCAAGACAAAAGGCTTATAAATAGACCTACTTATTGTTGAGTTATTTGTACCAACTCCTTGAGTCTTGTGAGTGTTTAGACTTGGAGTTTTAGAAGAAGGTTTGTAATTTTTATTTCGTTCAAAAATTACATAGTGAAAGTTTGTACCCTCACGGGGTCGTGGATGTAGGTCTGCGTTGAGACCGAACCACGTTAAAATTCTTGTGTTATATTTCTGCTTTCTTTTCGTTTCCATTATAATTTGTTGTTTGGAGTGTTCCGCTGCCCAACAACTAGCATCAGAGCGGGAGGTTCAGGCTTGGGAGGAGACGAACGAAGTTGCAGATCTAGTTTGCGGGTAAGTTTCCGGTGTTTAAATTATGGATTTTTTAAACACCGTTGTGCCGATGAAGAGTGATGTTTCATCTCCCCTCTTTGATGGAAAAATTTATTTTACCTTATGGCAATGCACTATTCAAGACTATTTAGTGCAGTAAGGTCTTGATTCTGCTCTGGATGATGAAAAGCCAGAAGGTATGAAAGATTCTGAGTGGGCTACAATTAAGAAGAGGGCGGTTAGTACAATTCTATTGGCTTTGGCTCCACAAATCAAGATGACGGTGTTGAGAGAGACGTCACCAAAGAAAGTTGTGGGAGACTCTGGAGAATAATTATTCCTCGAAGACTTTGACTAACCGTTTGAAGATGAAGATGGATCTTTACTCACTCAAAATGCAAGAAAGAGGTAATCCTATTGATCACACTAATAAATTTAATGAGTTAGTATCTCGACTTGAGAATGCAGAGGAAGAGATTAAGGATGAAGAACAGGCGTTGTTGTTATTGGCTTCATTACCGAAATCCTATAAATCGTTGGTGCAGTCACTGTTGGCAGGAAAGAACACACTGCAATTGAATGAGGTTTCAAAAGCCTTGAAGGAGAACCAACAGATGATGAATGAGGATTACCCTGAGGAAGATCGAATACTAGCTGTAGAGAGTTCTCGAAGAGGGAGGAATCGAAGCAAGAGTAGAGGTGACCAAGGAAGAGGGAAATCTCGGCAGAGAGGTGATTGTAGCGAGATCGAGTGCTTCTATTGTGGGGAAGTTGGTCATTTTCAATACCGTTGTCCAAAGATGAAGGATGATTTGAAAAATCTCCGTGAACAGATGAAAGGCAAGGCAAATGTATGTGATTCCTCTACAAATGTGGTCAACGATTATGATGATTTATATTTGACGAGATGTTTGGATGACACTGTTGAGAATCATTCAAACTGGATTATGGATAATGCTACTGACGTGCATATCTGCAAGGACCGAGACGTGTTTGATACTTTGCAGATGGGTGACTTTGGCTACATCAAACTGGGCAACAACTCGAAGGTGAAGGTTGAGGGCATTGGACGAGTCCGCCTGAAATTCCACAATGATGAGGTAAAAGTACTTCCTGATGTTAGATTTGTACCTGATTCAAGTGCCAACATAATTTCGTTGGGTGAATTGGCATCAAAGGGTTACAAGTATGTTGGAATTGGGAATTTCTGCAAAGTGTATTGAGGCAACTGTCTGGTTATGCGAGGCAGGAAGAAAGGGAAGAATTTATACCATTTTGATGGTCATTCCTTGAAGAAGCAAGGAAGTAAAGCTAAAGAAATAACATAGAAGGAGACCGCGAAGACTGAGAAGAAAGTTAGGTTTTCTGATTCTGTTGTAACTTGGGGATTTGAGAAAAAAGAGGATATGTTAGGTAATGTTTCTCTAATCCCACATTGGTTAGAAAAGAAAAATGTCAAGACAAAAGGCCTTATAAATAGACACACCTATTGTTGAGTTTATTTGTATCAACTCCTTGAGTCTTGTAAGTGTTTAGGCTTGGAGTTTTAGAAGAGGGTTTGTAATTTTTATTCCGTTAAAAAATTACATAGTGAAAGTTTGTACCCTCCGGGGTCGTGGATGTAGGTCTGCGTTGAGACCGAACCACGTTAAAATTCTTGTGTTATATTTCTTCTTTCTTTTCGTTTCCATTATAATTTGTTGTTTGGAGTGTTCCGCTACCCAACAAAAGCCCCATGGAAAACACTAGGAACTCCACCTCAAATCTTACTCTTTTACCTTCTCTTTTTTGGGATCTATCTTTGGAACTGTTGAGCTTATGTGTTTTTGTTGGTTTGTGGCTGGCTTAGCCATTTGAACTACTTTTATCTTTCAGAACACTTTCTTTGGTTTTATTTTATATCTCCTAAGTATTTTCTCATAATTGTTTGTGATATTTATATGTCATTCTTATATATTTTATACATGATGCATCTCATGCCTATCAAGATCAATTATCATATCTGGTAGAATGCCCAATGAAGATATCCCAAAGCTAAGAGCTAAATGTGATACTCATGACATTTTGACCATAGTAATTCCATGAAATTAAGTGAATGATCATATGTCTGTTTTCTTTTTTACATGTGTAATATGTTGTGTACACAATTGTTCAGGGGTTCTTTGTTGTGTTTGGGACTCATAGAACTACATTCTGAATAGTGTTTCCCTCAAAAGTTGTTTCTGCGAATCTGAAATTCTACTTTCTGTTCTTCCTTTGAAATTCCGATTAAGTGTTCAAAGTAATGATCTTTCATACTTGTTTTTAGTCCTAAAATGCATGAAATTGTCTTTTATCTAGTTATGAATTTATGAGAAAGATTTCTCATGTTTTACTCTATTAAAAATGGAGAATAAATTGCCATTTTGGTCATCATCATAGTTTTGCGTAGCCAATTTCATCCTTTTTGGTCATCAATTTATTTTCAAACAGCCATTTTTCATCCCTTTTAACTTTTTTTCATTACTTTTCGTCCCCCAATCTGTTTCTGACAGACCATTTTGGTCATCCAATTATTTTCTAGCAGCTATTTTGGTCATCAAATTATTTTCTAGCAGCCACTTTCATCATTAAATAAGTATTTTTAAAATGGATGAAAGTAGCTGTTTGAAAATAAATTGATGACCAAAATGTCTGCTAGAAAATAATTGGCTGACCAAAATGGCTGCTAGAAAAATAGTTGGGGATGAAAGTGGCTGGAAAAAGAAAAAATGGATGAAAGTGGCTGTTTGAAAATAAATTGATGACCAAAAAAGTTTAAAAAAACAAGAAAAATGATGAAATTGGCTGCGCGAAACTATGTTGATGACCAAAATGGCAATTAATTCCTAAAAATGGATGAAGTACCGAAGTATAATTGCATATGTTGCCTAATGATACTTGATTATTCGTGCGTGTGTTGTTGTCTACTTGTTGTATGTATTTCCATGGAGTCAGCATGTGTGTGTTCCCAATCTAGAGCTCTTGTCTATTTATGACCATATTCCAGGATGTATCCTGAATCATGATATGTTGTAAGTGCCCAGGGAACGCTTCATATCCCTTTATGAGGCTCGGACCCTTGCGGGAATAAAATGTTAGGGTTGTTAACAAAAGTTGTGGAGTTCACGGGGATGAACGATGACATAAAAAGGGTATATATCCTTAAACAACCTCATTTTGCCTTACCCAAAATAGATATGATACGAGAGCCCTCTGAAATGCTATAAAGTTTGGGTTGTTAACACTTGGCTAGTGTTATTCCCAGATGACTGAGCTCGATTGTAGAATTACTTGTTGCATGTGGTAGTTGTTGGAGTTTCAATTTTGATATAGGTGCTCAATTAAATTGGGTAGACTCATATGTATTGGGAAAAATTGGACCCGGTCACCCAGAACTGTATCTGGTCGACTGAACCGGTTTGTCACTCCAGTCAGCCGAGAAGCATTTCGTCGGTCGACCGAACTAGTTGGACAAAGTCAAAATCGGCAAAGACATGTGTGAGGGAGTGTGTGTGTGTGTGTGAATGGAGTAGTGGAGAGAGAAAAGTGTGAGTGTGGAGTTAGTGGGTGGTTCCATTAACACCACGTGATGAAATGTTCATCACTCATAATTTAACTCCCAATTTCACTCTCTTTCTCTCTAAGCTAGCCGAAACCAAACAGAAAGAAAAAAGGAGAAAGAAAAATCATTTTTCTTGTCTCTATTATCCGAGTTTTTGTATTTCACGTTTCTCTATCAAAGAAGTCCCCCGAAGATCGTCTTCAACGTTCGACGCACTCGTGATTAGCATCAGAGGCTCGACGAACAAGCTCTAGGTTGATCATGTGGATACCAATAGAGACGGGAGTTCGAAGGCTTTCGTTGGTGATTCAAAGTAGCATAATCTGAGTTATTTCGATTAGATTGAAAAGGTATAATTCCTATCACAAGGTACTGGTTCTTTCTCGTGAAAATATCCTCTTAAGAAACGAAATCCCATTTTATTTCAACTGCTATTCTGTGGTGTTTCCGAATTTCTGCCTTTTAGTGGTATCAGAGCCTATCATGAGAACCCAACTACTTTGATTATGTGTTATCGTGATTTTTGTAGTCGGATAATGCATGTTATATGATGTATTTACCTTTGTACAGCCTTTTGGAAGTCATTGAAGTGTTAAACGAATTGTTGATTCCTGTTGTTGGTTGTTTTCTGTTTTCTGGAAAAGGTTCGGTTGACTAGAAAGGGTTCTCGGCAACCCGAACATGTTCTGGAAAATGAGATTTTGCTACTGCCTAGATTTCAGACGACTGAAACTAGTCTATTTTTTGGCTGGTCGATCAGAAATGTTTTGGGTCGACCGAGGTGGTCTAATTGTACATAGTTTTGGTTACTACCTTATCGCGGTCGACCGGGAGTATGGTCTGGGTCGACCGGAAAGGGTAGGCAGTGTGTATTGTGCTTTTCAGCATAATTGTCATGTTATTTGAGCATAGTGCATAGTAATAGCCTATTAACCCAGTGATTTTATTATAATACGACCTCCGTGTCGTGCCTTATCTCTTTATTCTTGTTGGAAAATGTTCGGTCAATCGGAAGGAGTTCTTGGCAGACCGAACATGTTCTGGAAAATGGGAATTTTCTATTCCCTAGAATTCGGACGACCGGTGAGAAATCTCGGTCGACCGAAGCTAGTATTTTTTTGGGATGTTCGATCAGAAATGTTTTGGGCCAACCGAGGTGGCCTAATTTTACACTATTTTGGTTATTGCTTAATCGCGTTCGACCAGGAATATGACCTGGGTCGACCGGAAAGGGGCAGACATTGTGTATTTGTGCTTTTAAGCATGATTGTCATGTCATTTGAGCATGGTGCATAGTAAAAGCCTTTGACCCAATGATTTTATTATAATACGGCTTGTGTGTCGTGCCTTATCTCTTTATTCGTGTCGTAATTTAAATTTTGAATGTAACTCGAGAATTTCTTTCCTATTATGTAAAATTATAGAATATGATTTTATATCTTTCATATATAACAAGTGATGAAGAAATGCGTCCATCAAATGAGGAAATCACAAGGAAGCGGAAGACAATAGATAGGATTTATTGTTTTTCACCTTAGATTGACCTAAGATTTTATGTTGACTCGGAAAATCCGTATAGGGGCTATTACTATGTCACTGTTTTATTTACTGCTTTTGCATGAGATGCACGATGAATGTTTTACAGCTTTAAAGTATGTTTTGCAGTCGTATAATCAAATCATACACCGTTTGGTGAGACAATTGAATTCCCTCAATGTTTAAATATTAAGTCTATGTCTTCCATGACTGGTACTCGTCAAGACCTAGATTGACAGTAGTGTGAACTTTCGAGTGGAATAAGCGTTTGTCTATCCGGGTGATAAGTTAGTGATATCCGCCGGTACAATCTTGAGTCATACTTAACCGGATTACCTCAATGGTTGAGAATCTTGAGGAAAAAGGGTTGAGATGTGCATTTGTTTACTAGGGTAATTGTTATCTACTCAATCAACCAAGAGTCACATAATTGATGTGATTAGCAAGTGTTGCTTACCTAATTAAGCTTTTTTTTTAAGTATAGTAGTCAAAGCTGGCGTGAGAATGATGAAATATGGTTCTTGGTCCTACTAGAAAGTTTTGAACTTTCCGAATGAATTCTTGAGGGCTATTCATTTGAAGAAAATAGTAGGAGAATCATTAAATAAAGTTTTATTAATGAATTTAAAATATGGCAACTAAAACTTTGCAAACTCTTCTATTTAGATATAATGGCAAATGCAATCGTTGCAACAAACTCTTTATCATTGTGATCTGTCCTTGAGAAGTAAAAAATCGAGGGAGGAAACTTCCTTGACTGGTACAGGAACTTGCGAATCATTCTCAAGCATGAGAAAAAATTGTATGTTCTCGAAACTCCTATTCTTAAACAACCAGCCACCAGGGCTCTGTCCACTGAAAGAAATGCTTATGTAAGAACTTAGATGACACATTATATGTGTCAAGTCTTATATTAGTGACCATGACCTTTTAACTTCAGAAGCAATATGAGGAAATGAGAGCTTTCGACATGATTATTCATCTAAGGCAACTCTAATAGAGTCCAGCATGCCAGGAGAGATTCGATGTGTCGAAGTCTCTATTTCTGGGAAAAATGGTAGAGGGAAAACCAGTCTGAACTCACGTTCTGAAAATGATAGGCTATATTGAGAGACTCGAAAGATTGGGATTTCCTCTTGGCCACGAGCTATCCACTACCTTGATTCTGCAATCGTTGCCTGAATCATTCAGTTAGGTTGTATTTAACTACAACATGAACGAGTTAGACAAACCCCAGCCATAATTGTTTAACCTGTTGAGGACTGCCGTGAAGGAAATATGCAAGTCCAGTGCCATTTACATGGTCAATAACAGAGGCATGGGCTTTGTTAAGCCTAAAGGCAAGACTTCGGTCAAACTTAAGCATTCTAGGAAAGCATTGAAAACCAAGGGCGGTGTGTATAAGGATGATACTTGTCACCATTGTGGTGAGCGAGGACATTGGAAAAGGAACTGTAAGAGCTATCTTGCAGGAGAAAAGCTTGGAAAGGGAGCAAATATTGGTTCTGGCTCAGGTATATATATTATTGAGATCAATCTGTCTATTGCTACTTCCTCATGGGTATTAGATACCGGATGTGTTTCCCACATTTTCTTGAATGTGCAGAGACTATAAAAGAGTAGAGAGCTGCCAAAGGGCGAAGTGGACCTACGTGTTGGCAATGGAGTAAGAGTTGTTGCAATAGTTGTAGGAACATGTAGTCTTAGTTTGTCATCTGGAATTGTTCTAGATTTGGGCAGTTGTCTCTATGTACCTACTTTAACTAAAAGAATTATTTCGATCACTTGTTTAGACAAGATGGGTTTTGGAAACTAACGAATGCTCGTTAAATGAAATTTTTTATTGTAGTGCTACTTTGGTGAATGGTTTATATTTGTTAGACATCGATTCACCGGTTTATAACATAAATAAAAAGAGGATAAAGACTAAAGAGTCTAATCCTACATACCTCTAACATTGTCGCTAATGCCATATAAACGAAAACTGCATTTCTAAACTCCATAAAGATGGATTGTTGGAATCATATGATACATGCGAACATTGTTTAATTGGTAAGATGACTTTTTCTCCTATTACTAGAATTGGAGAACGTTCAAAGGATTTGTTGGAACTAATACATAGTGATGTATGTTATCCATTCAATATCCATGCAAGCGGTGGTTATCTATATTTCATTACTTTTACTAACGATTATAGTCATTTTGGATACATGTTTCTTATGAAACATAAGTCAGAGGCCTTTGAAAAGTTCAAAGAGTACAAGAACGGAGTAGAAAACCAGCTTGGCCAAAGTATTAAGATGCTTCGATCTGATCGATGCTATTCCACAATGGAATTGTGTATCTGAAAGGAGAAATCGAACTCTATTAGATATGGTTCGATCAATGGTGAGTCAAGCGAGCCTTCAAAACTCATTTTAGGGACATGATTTAGAAACAACATCTTTAACACTAAACAGAGTTCCATCTAAATCTGTTGAAATGACACCATATCAGATTTGGACTGTGAGGCGTCTTAATATGTCTTTCATAAAGATTTGGGGTTGTGAGGCATTTCTGAAACGTCCCAACTTTGGACAAGCTCAGCCCAAAGTTGGTCAAGTGCCCTTTTGTGGGATACCCTAAGGAAACTAAATGATAATACTTCTACATCCCTAACTAGAACAAAGTGTTTGTTGCTCGTAACGGAGTTTTTCTAGAAAGTGAATTCCTTTTTGGGAAAACTAGTGGGAGCCACGTGGAACTTATTGAAGTTCGGAACTTTGGGAAGTTCCAAAGAAACTTGGTGAAGATCTAGGCATAAGTGACCATGTGGAATTGGAACAAGCTACACAAGCTGTTGTGGAGCCAGTTTCGGAAACACAAAAATTACGTAGGTCTAGTAGAGTTCGTAGATCATCAGAAAATTTTGGATTTTTTGTAACAGAACAAGGAGATGTTATGTTTATAGATCACGATGAGCCTACAACCTACAAACAAGCAATTACTAGTCCAGATTCTAAGAAATGTCTTGAGTCAATGAGATCCGAGATGGATTCCATGTACACTAACCAAGTACGGATCTTGGTTCATGGACCTGAAAGGGTGACCCCAATAGGGTGCAAGGGGGTTTTCATATTAAAAACTGACATGGAAGGGAATGTTCAAATGTACAAGGGGCTACTTGTCGCGGAAGGTTTTAAACAAATTTATGGTATTGACTATGATGAAACATTTTCCCTTATATTTATGTTCAAATCCATTCGTATATGTCCAACCAGTTTGTCACTCTGGTCAACCGAGATCCATTTCTCCGGTCGGCCAAACCAGTTAAACTAAGTCAAAACCGGAAATTGACTTGTGTGACGGAGTTGTGTGTGTGAAGGGAGTAGTGGGGGGAGAAAAGTGTGAGTGTGGAGTTAGTGGGTGGTTCCACTAACACCACATGATGAAATGTTCATCACTCACACAATTGATTTGATCAGTTCACTCTCATTTCTCTCTAAGCTAGTCGAAACCAAGAGAAAGAAAATATTCTGATTTTTTTCTCTCTCTCTAGAACACACTCTCAAGAACATAAAAGGAGAAAGAAAAATCATTTTTCTTGTCTCTATTATCCGGGTTTTGTATTTCACATTTCTATATCAACGAAGCTCCCGAAGATCATCTTCAACGTTCGTCGCACTTGTGACTAGCATCAGAGGCTCGCCGAACAAGCTCTTGGTTGGTCATGTGGATTCCTGAAGAGACGGGAGTCCGATGGCTGCCGTTGGTGATTTAAAGTAGCAGAATCTGGGCTAATCCGATTAGATCGAAAGGGTATAATTCCTATCACAAGGTACTGGTTCTTTCTCGTGAAAAGATCTTTTAAAGGAATGGAATCCCATTTTATTCTGTGGGGATTCCGAATTTCTTAGTTTCACTTTAAGCTTTAGGGCAAATGCAGTGAGGATCGGAGGTCCGACAACGAAACCAACCACTTTTGCAACTACTTCTCCGTGAACTACATGCGGAAAGAGACATACATGTGTGTGTCGATGCAACACATGGGCATGTTGACGGGGGACAAAAACAGTTAATGTCCTTAATGGGCTAAGGGAAATGCACAGAACTCTTCTGCATCAAGGGTTGGGGATTCGAGGCCAAGACCAAATGCATGGGTTGTCATATCAACTCAACATGAGGAAGGGAATGCCTCATATGTGGTAATAGGTACATTTTTTGTTAAATCGGTGCCTACATATGTTTTATTTGCTTGTGGTGCTACGCATTCTTTTATTTCATGTCGTTTTGCTAAGACACATAGGACTACCCCACTTGTGATTTGAATGTATATAGAGTTAAAATACCTAGTGGGAAAGTTTTGGAATCAAACTGTCCATAAAGGGTGTCAGATAGAGATAGATTCAAGAGTGTTGGAAGCAGATTTGATTCAACCGAATATGTTAGATTTTGGTATTATTTTTTGGAATGGATTGGTTTTCAACACATCATTCCTTAGTTGATTGTAAGTAGAAGAATTCAATTTATGGTATGGACAAAGGAAGTGATTGAATTTCAGTGGTCATAAAGAAAGAAGGAAGAGAATAAGTTACCCATTGTATCAGCAATCAAGGCATATAAATATATGAGGAAGGGTTGTAAGACTTTCATAGTCTATGAATTGGCAAAGGATGATAAGAAGATTCAAATTTAAGATGTACCAATAGTAAAGGATTTCCAAGATGTATTTTCGGAAGATTTACCGGGCGTACCACATGCTCGGGAGTTCGATTTTGAAATACACTTACATCTCGGTGCAGAGCCTATCTCTAAGGTCCCGTATCGTATGGCACTAGCTGAACGAAAAGAGTTGAAGACACATTTGCAAGAGTTGTTAGACAATATAGTTATCAGACCTAGTTTGTCACATTGAGGTGCACCAGCGTTATTTGTGAAGAATAAATATGGAAGAATGAGAATGTGTATTGATTATTGGGAATTAAACAAGATTACCATCAAGAACATGTATCCACTGCCCCGTATAGATGATTTGTTTGCTCAATTGAAAGTGTTTTCCAAGATAGACTTAAGATCCGGGTATCATTAGCTGAGAATCAATCCAAAAGACATACCAAATAGTTTCTTCAGAAACAGATATGGGCACTATGAATTCCTGGTAATGCCGTTTGGAATAACCAATGCACCGGCAATATTCATGGACATGATGAAATCAAGGAATAACCATGCCGTTTGTTGTGGTATTCATCGATGGCATCCTAATAAACTTACCATCTGCGGAAATTCATGAAGAATATTTGAAGATAGCTTTGCGAATTCTAAGAAAAGAGAAATTGTATGCCAAGTTCAACAAATATGAATTCTGGTTAAAGTGTGTATCTTCTATTGGGCATGTTGTGTCAGCCAAGGGAGTGTCGGTAGATTCAGCAAAGATAGAATCTATAGTAGATTGGCCACGACCAACAACAGTGGCTGAAATTAGGAGTTTCTTGGGGTTAGCAGGATATTACAGGAAGCTTTGTTGAAACTTTTCAATAGTTGATGCACCATTGACTCGGTTAATGCAGAAGCAAGTGAAGTTTGAATGGGGTACATATTGTGAAGAGAGCTTCCAGAAATTGAACGAAAAGTTAACTACTGCACCTATTTTAGCACTACCAGAAGAAACTGGGGTTTTCACTATCTATAACGATGCTTCGGGTATTGGTTTAGGCTGTGCACTTATGCAAAAATGGAAGATAATTGCCTATGCTTCTAGACAATTAAAGCCATATGAGAAGAATTATCCAACACATGATCTTGAGTTGGCATCAGTGGTCTTTACATTAAAGACTGACACTACTTATATGGTGAGCCATGTTAGGTATTTACTAACCATCAAAGTCTTAAATACTTATTACTCAAAAGGAAGTAAACATGAGGCAAAGACGGTGGCTGGAGTTGCTAAAAGATTATAATTTGACAATTAGCTACCACCCGGGTAAAGCTAATCGGGTAGTTGATGCTTTAAGCATGAAGAATCCGGGTACGATTGAAGCCATGATTACTAAGCAACAAGAGCTTATCTCGGAGTTTGAAAAGCTAGATATCGAGGTTGTTAAGGATACAAACAAAGTCCTGGCAACCTTAGTAACTCAACCAACATTATTTTTTCGCATTAAGGAAGCTCAATCATCAAATTCGGAGTTGGAGAAGGAACGGTCAGTGTCACAGTTGGGTAAAGTAACGTATTTTCAGAGGCAGATTCACAAAAATGGTAAACTACGGTTTCGAGGCAGATTATGAGTACAAAAGGATTTGAGGTTGAAGACGGAAATCTTGCAAGAAGGACACAACTCCAGATTGTCAGTATACCAAGGGCTTCGAAAATGTACAAGGAGTTAACAATTAATTTACGGTGGAAGGGTATGTGAAGGGATTCATGGGCAGAAACTCGTTCTAAACACCCATGAGTCCTCCCCTGAAGGATCTGCTCATACAAAACGAATCGAAAAATACAAAGAAAAACTTACGTTTCTTGGTTCAAGAATCTGATTCTTGAATGGAAAGGTTCTGTCTTTGGGTCTCGGCAGCAAACACCTTGAGTCCTCCCTTGCGGAATTACTCCCTACCGGTATCCACGCGACGAAACGATCAGCAAGTGCTAGCTCTTCTAATTTTTCTGAGTTTCGGGAATATAGAGAGAAAGGGAGGCAAAGAACAAGAAAACTGATTTCTTGGTATTTCGGTATTTTGTGCGGCTCAAGCATTAGTATCTAGGTTTCAGCCAAGAGAAGTTTATATAAGGTGTGAGAGTTTGTTCCAAGAACAACTCCCACGTCCTATCCACTTCTTCTGGCAGTAGAAGTCTTAAACTCACACGTCCCCTAGACTTCTGCTGGCAGTGGGAGTTTTTATCGGATAACAACTCCCACATAATCCCAGCTACACCGAAAATGCCCCCTTATCTCTAATTCGAATAATAACGTCTTATTATCCTCAGAAAAATAAATGTCCTATACAATGAACCTAGACACATTCTAGATCCATTGAATCTGGACATGAAGCTCGTTAGCTCGTCTATGCGTGTGACCCTATAGGTTCATATCACAATGGCAATGAAAACACATTTAGTAGTAGTGTGTGTTCATAAATCACAAGCGGTCCCTAGTAGGACATTGTGACTACCCAAAGTGAATGAATTTATGGTGGAACCAAATATCAATCCACTATTTAATCCCTTTGTCTCGCGATATCCTAATTAAGCATAAGGCATGGTAGTCGTCACCCTTATAAGGATTAATTATATTTATGCTCGATCTCCGGGTAGACTGTTCCATCAAACAATATTTAATAACCATTTTATTAAATACGTTTAAGCACGGCCATGCATTTAAATAGTCTTTCCCTATCGAGGGGCCCATGGATATGTCTCTCTAATAAGAGAGGGACAAATTCCTTACAATGCCTCTCACATTCAAGCCATGATAGGACACTACATCCGATCGTCAGTCGTATTGATTACTCGATTAAAAGCAACCAACGACTGTGTCAAAACGTGGCTACATTCATGCTAGAATCAATGGAGACATAAGGTCTAAGGATTCTTATATAGTATTGAGGAAGTAATACTTATGACTAAGGACCATGAAGTATTACTTCTCTAACGGATCACGTCCGATACGATATATCTCAATATATTGCATCTATGATATGATTTGTACTCATTACACATGATTAGTAAAACATAGTCATCAATCAGACATAATACTAGTTTTATTTCATTGTAAAGTAGATTACATAAAACTAGGGACAACTAGAATTGTAATTACATAAGCAAATGAGTTTTACTATCAAATCATGCATTTGATGTTCATAAGCAAAATTAACTATTCAGATGAAATGCTCAAAAAGATATAAAACGTACAACATATGGTAATGGTCATAGGGCACTACAAACAGTATGAAGCGGGAAATTGAAGAATTTGTGGCCAGGTGTTTGGTATGTCAACAAGTCAAGGCAGAATATCAAAGTCACGTCGGACTGTTGAAACTTTTGAAAATTCTGGTTTGGAAGTGGGAGCATATCAGAATATTTTCCGTGGTCGCATATCACAGTATATTGAAAGACCCATTTAGTGTAATGAACCTAATAGGGAGGGGGAGAATTATGTTCTTAAATTTTTTTTGGCTTTTCTAAAATTCTTGGCCTAAATAATCACTATTGATTAAGCACATAAGGTGAGTAAATTATGTTTAGGCAAACTTAGATGACTAAGTGATGCAATGTATAATCCCAACAAATGCATTGTGGGCTCTACCTTTTATAATTGCCCCAACAAATGAGGACTTGTGTTTCACAAAGAAGACTCCACTAACAAAGAGTATTAAACTCACAAAGAGCTAATCTCTCCAAGAGATACTTGCCTCACAAAGAGGACTTTTCTTGACTAAGAAGGCTCCACTCACAAAGAGTGTTTTTCTAGTTCTCCAAAGAACTAAACTCACTAAGATCCAATCTTTCCAAAGAGATATCTATCACAAGAGGATTTATGCCTCGCCAATGAGGAATTAGAAACACTCACAAAGAGTGAAGCTCACTAAGAGATTTTTGCTAGCTCACAAAGAGCTAGTTTTACACAAATAGAAAATAGGGTAACTAGTCTCTTTCAAATGAGATTTTACAATTTTGCTCACTTTTACAAAACCCCTCATAGGAATTGGATATACTAATGAAATCTCTAATCAACTTTTAGAATATAAGAGATAGATGAAGTTTAAGCTCAACTCAAATGCTTTTGAATGATATGGAAATTAAGCTCAAAAGTGTTTGATTGCTTGTTTATTAAATGTATTGCATCTTTCCTCTAATGGCTTGATTAGTTTGGAAAATCTAGCTTTAGAAGCTTTATATAGGGCAAGAAAACACAAGCAAAGTTGGTCACAACGGCTATAATTTTGGCCTTGATAAGACAACTTCGGTCGACCGCTACTAGACAGTAGGACGACCGAGGTGCCTTAAAGTAAATAGTAAAAGGCCCTTTGTCTTCATCTCGGTAAACCGCATGATGGGGTTAGGTCTTCCAAAGCCATGTTCGGTCGACCTACCTAAAGCATACTTGTCCGAGAGAATATAGTCGTTGGAGCATTGGAACATTCAAAATCTGACTTAGGGAAAAAACTGCCTTGGTCGTCCTGACAAGATATGTCGGTCGACCGGACTACTCTAGTCTTCCAAGGCTAAGCCTAGGTTGACTGGAATACAATCCAAAATGGTTTGTCCACTTTGTCAAGTTTCTAATGTTCTCATTCACATGCCTAAGTGTTTTGTAAAGATATAAAACATATTTTAAAGTACTTAGGCATTGACCAACACCTAACCTAGTTTTTAAAAACATTTTCAAAGATTTGCAAAATACAAAACATGAGGTTTTGAAAACATGCATAGTTGAACTTTAAACATTCTATATATCCTAGTATTCTTAAAGAAAGATGAGTCACAAAGAATGTACCTGTGTAGACTAGATTAATCTTTTTTGTGGTCTTCAAGTCTTGTAGATGAAATCTTCTATGAGCTTTGACTTGAAGTCTTTGATCAACATCTTCTTGGAGTGTTGAAGTCTTATAACAATCTTGAGCTGTAGTATATTGAGCTGTCGCTTGATTCTACTCTAGTTGGATTGAGTAACTTTTGACATGTTGATCTTCCTTCTTCATGACTTTGCAAGTACTTCTATATGGATTGACTTCATTTTTTCTCTATGGAGTCTTGCAAAGTGTAGATTCCCTGTGTATATGATGATACATTTGGTGTACACAAGGAGCTAACTTACCATTTTCATTAATGTTGGTGTGAGTGCTAAGGATCCTATCATTAAGAACATGCTCACACAAACATTAGAACTATCAATGGTTTGTTATCATCAAAACAAGATTGATCACTTTGCACTTAGAACTAACATACATTTCGTGGTCGAGTTACCGAAAGACAAGACTGGAAGAATACTATTTGGGTTATAGTGGACAAATCAACAAAATCATCACATTTTCTACCTATGAAGATTACAACATCGATAGACATTTTGGTTCAGATCTATATGCGTAAGATTTCCAGATTACATGGTGTACCGGTCAACATATTTTCAAATAGGGATTCACAGGTTTGTGTATCGCTTTTGGAGAAGCTTCAATGAGGAAATCAGAACTAAATTGTCTCTTAGCATCACCTACCATCCACAAATAGATAGGGCAGTCAGAGAGGACTATTCAGACATTTGAAGACATGTTAAGGGCTTGTGGCTTAGACTTCAAGGGCAGCTGGGTAGATAACTTGACTATGGTGGAGTTTGCATACAACAACAACCAAGAAACAAGTATAAGTATGACACCGTATGAAGCTTTGTATGGTAGACAATGTAGATCACCGGTATGCTGGGATGACATTGGTGAGAAGACAATGACAGGGCCATAACTAGTTCAGGTGACAATGGAAAAAGGGTATTGCTCATCCGGGAAATAATAAGAGTTGCACAAAACTGACAGAAAAGTTTGGCTGGTAGTAAAAGAAGACATTTGGAACTTCAGGTCGGGGACAATGTATACTTAAGAGTCTCACCGACAAAGGGAGTTATGAGGTTTGGTAAAAGTGGTAAGTTAAGTCCAAGGTATGTGGAGCTGTATGAAATTTTGGAGCGAGTTGATGAGTTACCGTATCGGTTAGCACTACAACTGACATTGCCAAGAATTCACAACGCCTTCCATATTTTAAAATTAAGGATGTACATTCCCGATCCAAGTCACATTTTGGAAGCGGAACCAATGGAACTCCAAGAAGACCTGTCTTACCAAGAAGTACCAGTTCATATTGTAGACCGAAAAGAACAAGTATTGAGGAGAAGGAAAATACCATATGTAAAGGTACAATGGTCAAATAACACCAAAAGGGAAGTTGTGTGGGAGCTGGAAGAGGAAGCAAGACAGAAATCCCCTATTCCTAGAGCAAGGTAAGTATGTTTCGGGGACGAAACATTCATGGGGGGGGGGGATGTGATGCTCAGGACCTTTTGACCTTAGTAATTGTATGAAATTAATTGAATCATATATGTCTAATTGTTTTTACATGTTTAATATGTTGTGTACATAATTGTTTAAGGGTGATTTGTTGAGTTTGGGTGATTTGTTGTGTTTAGGGGTGATTTGTTGTGTGTGTTAGAGGAATAACCGGGTCTAAAACAAGTTATGCAGCGGAAATAAAACGACCCGCCTCTAATATGATCTTTCACGAGTAAGAACCTTAGACTACGGGATAGCATTATACCTTTCGAAGTAGGTTTGTTGTCACAAACGGAACGCCACCAACGCAGGCTCCGCCTCTCCCAATATCCACTCGATCTTCCGGGGATGGTCCTCTACCGCTTGGTGCTAGCCAACACCTCGTAGAAGTCTTGAAAGACACTCTTCAAGATGGAGTATATATTTATGGTGGATATAGGACCTAAAAGAAGAACAAGAAACAGTTTTCTTACTTCTTTTCTATTAGCCAAAGCTAGAAAACAAGTATATAGAAAAGCTGTCTTTTCTTTCTATTCAATCTCTATTGAATGCTCTCTCTTTTTCACTCTTCTCTAACCTTTCAAAAGCTGGAGAATAATGACTTAGAATACCAAGAAAAATCAGCATTTTTCTTAGTCATTCAAGGGAGAGTGGGGAGAGAGAAAGGGGGAAGTGGGAGATCATGGAGGAAACCACTCCTCCACATTCTCCACCACTTCAACCTCCTTCTAAGAGATAAGAGCTAAAAATATATCCAATTTTCCAGCCATAAGGTCGATCCAAATGGGTTGGTCGGCCTAATCATATTGGTCGGCCCAACCCGATTAAGGGCCCAATCCAATCCCGGCCCGGCCCAATCGAATTGGCGCACCTTAGATTAAATGTACTCCAACAAGCCCAATCCAGTTGATCTATGAGTGCAACACAGGAGGTATCTATGATGTTGGCCGTGACATCATATGTCACAAGTAATGAGAGGTATCTAGCAACGCATCATTACCCCCAATTCATAAATATCTAGTGACTATCATAATCACACCATTTGACATTTGTATTTAAATCCTTTTGTCCTTGATATCTAGATTGAACACAAGTCATGGAAAAAGTCACACTTGTATTGTCCAATCTTTTAGTTTCTTGATTCGCGAGTAGACTAATCAAATGACAACAATATCGTATACTTGATTCATTTGTTCATGGCCATGAATTAGTCAAACTCCATCTAAGGGGCCCAAGATATCGCTCCTGCTATATAGGAGGGACAATCCTTTCTGCATCCCATTCATCCTGAACAAGATTCGTGATATACCCAATGAATGCCTTTATTGCTCACCCTGTTACGGATAGCGTTTAACATTATCAAAGCATAACACTAGCCATGCAAGAACTCTTGTGAGACCTCAAGTCGAAGGATCTCATATACAACCCTAGTCAAAAATTGAGAAACATCGTTGACTATTATATAACAACCCATAGTGTGTTTCTTATGTCGGGTCTGTCCAGTATAATGATTCTCTGATCATATATACCCATGTGACGATCCGATATCTTATATCAATCACTGCACATACTAGTCTTACGCATTATTATTGTCCTCGAAGATTCCATAATAATGTTCGACTAGGGACGTTTCAGAATCATAACAATTATGAATACTATTCTAAGGACATATTATTTCATTATGTTTTTAAGAACGCAGAAACATATTGTAATAATACTGGAATTTATGCCTTTTTACTTTTTATTCATCAAAGTGAAAATTACATAAATACGATACAATAATCTCCCACTTGCACTAAAGACCCAAAATCATCTACTGATTGGTCTTTAAGGGCATACTAATGACTGTCTCTAAAGATCAACCCTCCACATATCGGATACCCATGGAGCTAGTGTGACGATCATGCTGCTGCTGCGACAGTGGCTTCGTCAGTGGATCGGCGACATTGTCTGTCGAATCTACTCTACATATATGCGCATCACCTCTTTCTATAATCTCGCGGATTAGGTGAAAACGCCGTAGTACATGTTTGGACCTTTGGTAAGATCTGGGTTCCCTAGATTGTGAAATAGCCCCATTGTTGTCACAATAGAGGTCTATCGGGTTCGCAATACTAGGAACCACATCGAGGTCGGAAATAAATTTCCTGATCCAAACTGCCTCCTTAACTGCTTCACAAGCTGCTATGTACTCGACCTCTGTCGTAGAATGTGCGATGGTCGATTGCTTTGAACTGCGCCAGCTCACAGCACCTCCATTCAAGTTAAACACATATCCCGATTGCGATCGGAAATCATCTCTATCGGTTTGGAAACTAGCATCGGTGTAACCACTTACAACGAGCTCATCCGCCCCTCCATAAATCAAGAATGTATCCTTAGTCCTTCGCAAGTACTTGAGGATATTCTTGACTGAGATCCAGTGACGTTCACCGTAATTAGACTGGTATCTGCTCGTAAGGCTTAAGGCAAACGAGACATCTGGGCGAGTACAAAACATGGCATACATGATGGATCCTATGGCAGAAGCATAAGGGATCTCTTTCATGCGTTCTAATTCGGCAGGCGTTTTAGAACACTGTTTGTTCGACAGAACAGTACCATATGCCATAGGACAAAGGCCCTTCTTAGACTCTTGAATGCTAAACCGCTTTAGCACCTTGTCTATATATGTACTCTGACTTAAGCTAATGAGTCTCCTGGATCTATCTCTATAGATCTTGACCCCCAGAATATAGCTGGCATTGCCTAAGTATTTCATAGAGAAACACGTACTCAACCAAGCCTTGACAGACTTTAAGGTTGGTATGTCGTTTCCAATGAGTAGTATGTCATCTACATACAAAACCAGGAATACGATTGAGCTCCTACTAACCTTCTTGTAAACACAAGGCTCATCCTCATTTCTAATAAAGCCAAACTCACGGACGGCATCATTAAAATGGATGTTCCAGCTTCGAGAAGCCTGCTTGAGTCCATAAATGGATCTCTGAAGCTTACATACTTTTCCAACATTCTTTGGAGTGACAAAACCTTCAGGCTGTGTCATATACACATCCTCTTCAAGTTTTCCATTAAGGAAAGCGGTTTTGCCAGATTTCATAGTCATAGTAAGCTGCAATAGCAAGCAAAATCCGAATGGACTTGAACATAACTACAGGGGAAAAAGTCTCTTCATAGTCAATACCATGAACTTGTTTGAAACCTTTCGCGACCAGTCGCCCCTTGTACGTTTGTACATTCCCTTCCATGTCGGTTTTAATCTTAAAAACCCATTTGCACCCTATGGGAGTTACCCCTTCAGGTGGATCAACCAAGATCCAGACTTGGTTTGTGTACATGGAGTCCATTTCAGATCTCATGGCCTCAAGCCATTTCTCAGAATCTGGGCTATTAATTGCCTGTTTGTAGGTTGAAGGTTCATCGTGATCCACAAACATAACATCACTATGTTCTGTTATGAAAAAACAAAAAAAATTCGGAGGTGGACGACGAACTCTACCAGACCTACGCAATTCTTGTGTTTCTTGAACTGGTGCTGGCTGCACAACTGCTTTGTGGCACTCGCTGCACAACAACTTGTAGAGTCTGTTTCAATTTCCATCTTATCATTAGTGCTAGTTTGAGAGTCCCGGAACTTCGATGAAGTTCTACGCTACTCCCACTCGTGTTTCTAGAAACAAATTCTTTTTCTAGAATGACTCCCGTGCGAGCAACAAACACTTTGTTTTCGTTAGGGATATAAAAGTAGTATCCTTTAGTTTCCTTAGGATAACCTACAAATATGCACTTTTCAGATTTTGGAGCCAGCTTATCAGAAGCTGAGCGTTTTACAAAAACTTCACAGCCCCAAATCTTGAGGAAAGACAAATTGGGACGCTTCCCAGTCCATAACTCGTATGGCATCTTTGCAACAAATTTAGATGGAATGTGGTTAACTGTTAAAGCTGCTGTCTCTAGTGCGTGTCCCCAAAAAGAATTGGGCAGGCTCGTGTGACTCATCATAGAACAAACCATATCTATTAAGGCTCTGTTACTTCTTTCAGATACACCATTCCATTGTGAAGTTGCTGGAGGAGAAAGTTGTGAAACGATTCTACAATCCTTTAGATAGTCACAGAATTCTTGACTCAAGTATTCTCCTCCTCGATCAGATCGAAGAACCTTAATACTCTTGCCAAGTTGGTTTTCTACTTCTAGTTTAAACTCTTTAAACTTAGCAAATTCTTCGGATTTGTGTTTCATCAAGAACACATATCCATACCTACTGAAGTCATCAGTAAAGGTAATGAAGTAGAGGTAACCACCCCTTGCATGTATACTAAAATGGCCACATACATCACTATGTATTAGTCCTAATAAAGCATCGGCTCTCTCACCTAGCTTAGTGAAAGGTGATGTTGTCATCTTACCCAACAAACAAGATTCGCATCGATCATAAGACACGAAGTCAAATGATTCCAACAGCCCATCTTTATGGAGCTTGGATATGCGGTCTTCGTTTATGTGGCCTAAGCGACAATGCCAGAGGTATGTCGGATTAGAATCATTAGTCTTAATCCATTTTGTATTTATATTTAAAATTGGCATATCAAGGTCTAAAATATATAGACCAATAATCAAAGAGGCGCTTGCATAAAAAATATTATCCAAAAATAACGATAATCGTTGGTTTTTGATTGAAATCTCAAAACCTTTCTTGTCCAAACAAGAAACTGAAATAATATTCTTAGTTAAACTTGGTACATAGGAACAGTTTTCTAAATCCAAAACAAGCCCTGAAGGCGAAGTAAAAGTACAAGTCCCTACAGCTAGGGCTGCAACACGTGCTCCGTTTCCAACTCGTAGTTCCACTTCACCCTTTGCCAACTCTCTACTTGGATTGCACATTAGTACAAATGTGAGAACCACATCCGGTATCAAGTACCCAATAAGTAGTTGTATTTAAATTGATATCAATCATATTAATATCAACAACATAAATACCTGAGCCCGAAGCAACATTTGCTTTCTCCTTTTCCAGCCTTTTTCCTGCAACATAGCTTTTGCAGTTCCTTTTCACCAAAGTGATGACAGATAGAGTCCTTGGCTACACCACCCTTAGATTTCAGTGCATTGTTGAAAGTGGTTTGCTTGCCCTTGGGCTTACCTTTCGGTTTGCCTTTGGGTTTCACAAAACCTTTGCCTTTGCCCTCTTGCACCATCAGCATGGTGTTGGGCTTGGACTTGCCTATTTCCTTCTCGGCAGTCCTCAGCATGTTCAACAACTCAGGCAATGGCTTGTCAATTTCATTCATGTGATAATTTAGAATGAACTGACTGAATGACTCAAGCAACGATTGCAAGATTAAATCGATCGACGACTCTTGCTCCCAAAGGAAATCCCAGCTTTTTCAAGGTTCTGAACATAACCTATCATCTTAAGAACGTGAGTTCCTACTGGCATTCCTTCAGACATTTTACATTGAAAAAGAGATTTCGATACGTCGAATCTCTCATGGCGGGCTTGTCCCTGATATAGTTGCTTCAGGTGAGCCAACATCTCATAAGCCCCCATGTCCTGAACCAGTCGAGGATTCTCTTGAGAATGATTCTCAAGTTCCTGAACCAGTCCAGGAAGTTAACTCCCTCTAATTTGTCCTTCTCAAGGACAGAACACAGTGATAGTGTTTGGTTTGAATTTGCCATTTTCTACAACAAAAATACATATGCAAAGTAAGTACCGATAAAAATCATTATTAGGTCTTTTATCTTTTTAATGATTTCTCCCACTATTTTCTTCGAGTGAATAACCCTCATTATCAACTCGTAAAGTTCGTTAACTTTCTAGCAGGCCAAGATCCATATTTCACCTCGTTCTGAGTCACCTTTGGCTGATCGCCCAAAGCTTAGTTATTTAGGTAGGCAACGTTTGCTAATTACATCAAATTATGTAATTCTTGGTTAGTTGAGTGAATAACATTTATTCAAGCGTATCATTATACACTTTTCTCAAATCTTTTGCCTCTAGATCCTCAATCCATTTATTGAGATAATCCAGTTAATTAGGACCCTAAGTTTTTGCCACCGGATATCACAAATTATCCTTCGCGCCTCACCCGGATAGACACGTATGTACAGCTTTGGCATGTCCCATACTAATGTCGATCTAAGCCTTGACGAGGGCCAAACTTAGGAAGGCACTAATTAAAATTTAATTGAGGGGTTTTGTTTTTAACAATCTCACCAGAAAAGCATAAAATAAAAAAGTTTATGCTTATATACATATGCATCCAATACATAAAAGTAAAAATGCAATAGTAATCCCCTTATCCTATTCGGTTTTTCCAAGCCAATGGAAAAACTGTGAAGTCAATCTAAGGGTGTGAAAAGAAAACATTCTATTTTACACCGTCTTGACCTTCAGGTGTTTGTCTCCAAATCATCATCACAGCTGTACCTTCTCCTAATCTAGAATTACATAATTCTAAGGAAACCTCGAGTTACATTCGAGGGGATTTGATGAGAAGAGAATTACAACTTTTGATAAAAAGAGAAAGGCACGATACGCAGATCGTATTTATAAAATAAACCAACAGGGTAAAGGCGATTACTATGAATCATGCTCAACTAACATAACAATTTATGAAAAATGAGCAACCAGGAAAATGAACATTTCATATTCTATTTCAGATTCGGTGGACCGGCCACCCCTCTCGGTCGACCGGGTAACCAGTCGACTGAACCGACCTATCTCCCAATCGTCCGAACAGAGATACTAAGAGTACTCGGTTGACCAAAACAGGCATTTCGGTCAACCGAAAATCTCGACTCTCATACATACAAAATGATGCAAAAACATGTCATACATGATATACAACATTTCTAGCAATCCTAAGGCATGCAAAATATAGATTCATAATCCATATTAAAATACTATAACACATTAAGTCTATAGGGTACTCGTGAGTGGCTCTGATACCACTGTTAGAGGAATAACCGGGTCTAAAACAAGTTATGCAGCGGAAATAAAATGACCCACCTCTAATAGGATCTTTCACGAGTAAGAACCTTAGACTACGGGATTGCATTATACCTTTCGAAGTTGGTTTGTTGTCACGAACGGAACGCCACCAACGCAGGCTCCGCCTCTCCCAATATCCACTCGATCTTCCAGGGATGGTCCTCTACCGCTTGGTGCTAGCCAACGCCTCGTAGAAGTCTTGAAGACACTCTTCTGTAAAACACAAGAGGGGGGGGGGGGGGTGAATTGGGTTTTAACTAATCTTGCTAACTTTTTCGAATACTAATCAAAGCAAGTGAGAACTTGAGCAAGATGAATGAAAGCTAAAGCAAAAACCCAATCAACAAGACAGGATTTAGAGTGGTTCGATTCACTTAGAATCTACATCCACTACCTTGAGCCGCACCCAAGGATTTCAACAAACTTCACTAAGAAGATGCCCACACAAAGTAGGACTTTTACAATTGTGGCTAACTCACTAAGAGTTTTACAAACAACCACTATAAACAATTGCCCACACTAAGTAGGACTTATACAATTAACCCTATCACTAAGAAAGGGAATAAGATGGAATTCAATACAATGAAGTTCACTCTTCTAAGTGAAAGATATAATACCTTTGAAGCACAAACAATTTTAGCTCTTGAACATATGAAGTCCACTCTTTGTCTTGCTTTTGAAAGAATACTCTTGAATGCTTTAGATCATAAGGATGAAGAGTATTTTGCTTTGAAAGTATTTAGACTTGATAAGATATCAATGTTTTATGTTTGTCAAAGTCTTAGAATAATTCTCTAGCTTTGGAGTATATATATATTTCAAATATGGCTGAAAAACGACTCTCCAACTGGGTCAAAAAACGACTAGAAAATCGCAGAGTTCGGTTGACCGAAGTTCAACCTCGGATGACCGAAGCCATACTCGGATCCACTTTCACTAACTTCGGTCGACCGACCCTATGCCTTAGGTCGACCGAAGCTCCATTTTCGAAACTCTCGGTTTCTCGACGGTTCAACCGAACTTGAGCTCGGTTGACCGAACTTCCAAAGTGATTTTTCACACGTTTTGAAATCTTTTGAAGTCTTTTAAAGTCTAAAAAGGTTTTCCTAAAAGGTAACAAGTAACACAACATTGGAAAACTTTTCTAAAAGACTTATCTATGAAATCAAAGGCTTTTTGGATAAGAACACATGTAAAGATCATTTTGAAACTTAAGCCTTTTGAAAACGTGTTTATGAAAACATGCAAGACAAGAGTGTAGAGCTTATGTTCATACGAGCTTTGGTTAGAGCTTTCTAGGATAACGACTAATGAGAACAAAAACTAAACTAACCAAACTAAGTCTTCAATCTTCAATCTTCATAGATGAGCCTTGAATAGTATGACTTTGAATCTTGAACATGGCTTGATTGAAGTACTTAGAGCTTCCTACAAGATGTCCAATATTCTATCACAAAGATTAAGATCATTAGACACAACATCAAATGTTTGTCCAATATCAAAAACAGAGTTCGTTCGCCCTTAGGGCTTACATCTTCAAGATGGAGTATATATTTATGGTGGATATAGGAACTAAAAGAAAAACAAGAAACAGTTTTCTTACTTCTTTTCTATTAGCCAAAGCTAGAAAACAAGTATATAGAAAAGCTGTCTTTTCTTTCTATTCAATCTCTATTGAATGCTCTCTCTTTTTCACTCTTCTCTAACCTTTCAAAAGGTGGAGAATAATGACTTAGAATACCAAGAAAAATCAGCATTTTTCTTAGTCATTCAAGGGAGAGTGGGGAGAGAGAAAGTGGGAAGTGGGGAGATCATGTAGGAAACCACTCCTCCACATTCTCCACCACTTCAACCTCCTTCTAAGAGATAAGAGCTGAAAATATATCCAATTTTTCATCCATAAGGTCGGTCCAAATGGGTTGGTCGGCCCAACCCGATTAAGGGCCAAATCCAATCCCGGCCGGGCCCGGCCCAATCGAATTGGCGCACCTTAGATTAAATGTACTCCAACAATAATAACTTGTAGGCAGATGTGATGCTTGGGAGAAGTTGTTAGTTAGGGTGGTTAGAGCAGGGGAAAACTATAAGATGTGAGAGATAAGAGAATAGGAGGAAAAGAGAGATAAGTTAAGAAATTCAAAAATGTGGAAAATCTGTGTGATCATAGAAAAAAGTCCATTTGAAGTAGTAATTGGGCCTGATCGCTTCCATTCTTTTTATAAAGTTAAAGGACTCATAGAACTACATTCAGAAAGGTGGAGATTGGATTCCAACGGTTCAATTTAGAGTAATTGCCCTCATAAGTTGTCTTTGAATCTGAAATTTTGTTTTCTGTTCTTCCTTTGAAATTTCGATTAAGTGTTCAATGTAAGGACATTTCATTCCTGTTTATCAGTCCTAAAATGAATGAAATGGTCAATTATCAAGTTATGAATTTAAATGAAAGATTTATCACGTTTTACTGCATCAAAATTGGATGAAGTACCGAAGTATAATTGCATACGTTGCCTGATCATACTTGATTATTCGTGTATGTGTTTGTGTGTATGTTGTTGTTGTATACTTGTTGTATGTATTTCCATGGAGTCAGCATGTCCATATTCTCAATCTAGAGCTCTTGTCTTTTGATGACCCTATTTTATGATATATCCCGAATCATGATATATTTTAAGTGCCCGGAAGCACTTCATGTCCCCTTACGAGGCCCGGGCCCTTGCGAGAGTAAAATGTTAGGGCTGTTAACGGAAGTTTTGGAGTTTACAAGGATGAACGATGACATATCAGGGGGTATATCCTTAAACAACCTCATTGTGCCTTACCCAAAATATGATATGATACGAGGGCCACCTAAACGGCTATAAAGTTCGGGTTATTAGTAGTTGGCTAGTATTATTGCCAGATGATTGAGCTCGATTTTAGAATTACTAGTTGCATAACAAAGTAATACTCATCGTGTCGGATTTTAGATGTCATAAAGTTATATGTTATGATATGATAAGTTATCGTTGCTCGGAGCACGATTTATGATTTGTAAGTGATCGATTTGATAAGGTATTGTTAAGGAATGCTATGACTATATTTTGGTAATGTTTCTATGTTATTAAGTTAGTTAAAAATAGTGGTTTAGGGTTGGGATATTTGAAAGTGCGGAAAATGGATTTTCCTTAATAAAAAAAATAAGCCTGAAAAATGACTGCTCTGAATTAAGGTCGACTGGAACAGATAGCTGTCGACCAAACCAAACTACTGAGGCTATTTCGATCGACTGGTGGACTATCTCGGTCGACCGGAATGAAAACCTCCTCGTCCAGAGTCAATGCGGTCGACCGTAATGCCTTATCTTTCATCCGAACTTTTGGACAAAGTTTCTATCTTGATCTCGGACTACCCTTCGGTCGACCGAGATAATTTGTATGTCATCCGAGATTCTTCGTTTTACACGTATACTATTTTGATTTATGTCTTCTCCAAGTTGATAATGTTTTGAAACTCTAATGTTATGTTTACAAGTGTATTATAGGGTTTTCAAAGATTTTTACAAGTGAAGTTATGTCAAGTTATATATTTCACATGATTTTGAAAACAGGGAACGTTTTGATGTATCTTTGGTCCTTCATTCCAAGGGCGATCGATCCTTACTGGGCTAGTTTAACAGCTCATCATTTTCTCCCTCTATGTTTTGCAGGTGTGAATATTGATGATGCAGATGAAGAAGTCGGGGAAAGGGAATACGATGAGTAGATCCTTTATGAAAGAATGTAAAGTTGATGTAATAGATAGTTAAACTTATTTAAGTGGTACAACATCAGTATTAACTTTATGTATTCACATTAAGAATGATATTGATTTATGGATTTAATAAAGATACATGTTATTTAGTAAAGTTTATAGGTTGTATGATTGTATTCTGTTATGGGTTCTTTGTCTCATTGGTAGATGAGGCACTGCCATGTCACCCTCTGGTTATGAGGTTTGACACTAAATGTCTGATCACCAATTCATTTATCACTTATCTTTTCTCTCATCATTCTTTTATCATGAAAATGGGGAGGAAAATGAAGGGATTCAGCAGAAACACGTTCTAAACACCCATGAGTTCTGCCTTGAAGGATCCGCTCATACAAAAACGAATCGAAATTTACTTACGAAAGACTTACATTTTTCGGCTAAAGAATCTGATTCTTGGACTTCCAGAGTTTGTGTTGCTGCCACTAATAGCTTTCCCTTTGCGGAATTTCCCTCTACCGGTATCCACGCGATGAAACGAACAATGATTGCTAGCTCTTCGGTTTTCTGAGTTTCGGGAATTTAGAGAGAAATGGAGAGGCAAAAAACCGAAATCTAATTTCAGTTTCTATTTGGTTTTTGCGGCTCAAGCATTAGTATCTAGGGTTTCAACCAAGAGAAGGTTATATAGTATGTGAGAGTTTGTTTCAAGAACAACTCCCAAGTCATTTCCACCTCTTTGGGCAGTGGGAGTCTTTAACTCCTATGTCCTTAAGTCTTCTGCTGGTAGTGGGAGTCTTTATCGCATAATAACTCCCACGTAATCCCAGCTATAACCAAATAACTAAAATACCCCTCCTTAATCTCTAATTCGAATAATAACGTTTTATTATTCTTAGAAAAAATAAATGTCAGATACAATGAACCTAGACACATTCTAGATTCATTGAATCTGGACATGAAGCTCGTTAACTCGTCTATGCAAGTGACCCTGTAGGTTCATATCACAATGGCAATGAAAACACACTCAGTAGTAATATGTGTTCATAAATCACAAGCGGTCCCTAGGAGGACATTGTGATTACCCAGAGTGAATGAATCTACAACGGAACCTAATATCAATCCACTATTTGATCCATTTGTCTCGCGATATCCTAATTAAGCATAAGGCATGTTAGTCGTCACCCTTATAAAGCTTAATTGTATTTATGCTCGATCTCCAGGTAGACTGTTCCAACAAACAATATTTAATAACCACTTTATTAATTACATTTGAGCACGGCCATGCATATAAACAGTTTTCCCAATCGAGGGGACCATGGATATCTCTCTCTAGTAAGAGAGGGACAAATTCCTTACAATGCCTCTCACATTCAAGCCATGATAGGATGGTACATCCGATCATCAGTCGTATTGATTGCTCGATTAAAAGTAACGTCCGTCTAAGTCAAAACGTGGCTCCATTCATGCTAGAATCAATGGAGACATAAGATCTAAGGATTCCAAAATAGTATTGAGTAAGTAATACTTATGACTAAAAACCATGAAGTATTACTTCTCTAACGGATCACGTCCGATACAATATATCCCAATATATTGCATCTATGATTTGATTTGTATTCATTACACATGATTAATAAAACATAACCATCAATCAAACATCTTACTAGTCTTATTTCATTGTAAAGAACTTTACATAAAACTAGGGACAACTAGAATAGTAATTACATAAGCTAATGAGTTTTTCTATCAAATCACACATTTGATGTTCATAAGCAAAAATAACTATTCAAATGACATGCTCAAAAGATATAAAACGTACAACATATGCTAATGGTCTTAGGGCACTACTAACAAAAAAGTGGTAAGTAATGTAGTAACTTGTGATTATCTTCCATATTGTGTGTTTATTATCTCTTGCAAGTAATAATCATACGTGTGGTTCTCTTCTATATTATGTGTTTATTTCTTGCATGTATTAATCATACATGTTACATGTTAATTGTTAATTGTTCTCGGCAAATATATATTGTGTTACATGTTACATTATATTGAGATGATATCCTGATGTACAATGATTATATCTAAAGTTCTCTATGAACCAACAACCTCAGGTGCTTACACTCTATCTCTGGTCTGGTTGTATGGTCTATTTATGTGTGCTGATATGTGTATGGAGAATATCATCCTTGGTGCTTTTAACCTGATTTCCAAACTAAGGAATGATCTTTATGCTACAATCTGTCGAGCAACAACTTTCAAATGGTTTTTGTTGTTGCTCACAGCGCCAGTTAATTGTATTAAATAAGATACATTCTTAAACCTTATCTTCAAAAGGCTGATTCAGGTTTTGGTCCGGTTAACCTTGCGCTGTTTCCATGTTAACCGCATTTTTTTTCCCAGAAATTCCCTTTCTGATTTATGAAGCTATGCACTTCATCTTATTCCTTGAACTTAGATTTTTTGGGTTGGATGATTTTCTAAATCTTATCTTTCAAAACCTCCAAACAAATGTTTCTGATATGGCATATCCTCAAGGGAGATTTATCATTAAACCTCAAAACTTCCTTGAAGGAAACTTTGTTATTTCTTGTTGTGACAGGAGGAAGGAGGCTTGGAGGATGCTCGGAATTTAAAAGGAAGGAAAGAGGAAATAATTTTGGTTGGGTCATATGGCTCGTTTAAGAGTCTCTATGTTAGTCAAATATGGTTACACTTCCATTCTTGCAATGCATTCACTTGGTATACTTTTTCTTTAATACTGTTGCATGTGTAATCTTTATGCTTTTTGTTATATTTCCATTATGCTTCCTATGTTCTTAACTACTTTATCAAAATGGGGAGATTGCTAGCCCTTAGGACTTGCTAACTAAATTTTGAGTATAACAAACATTTATGTAGGTTTCTAATGTCTATGCTTAATGAAAGTTGCAAGTCTGAAATCAATGAAGTATCAAGATTGACTTGCTGCAAAACAGTGAAGATATTAGTTGTTAGGGTTGTACTTATAGGCATATCTTATAAACCTAGTCTTTGCTCATTTAGTTTGGATCACTTGGAAATATCACTGAGCTTAATTGTTTATAACTGGTAATAATTTTTGAAGATCACTTTCAAACTTTTTGTCCGTGTGATAAAATGTGTTGTAATATGTTATAAAAATATTTTCAAAGGTTGTGTTTTTCAAACTATGCCTAAATTAAATGGTTTCTTTTTCAAGAATAGTACTTGAGTGAATCACACTGTTTTCAAACTTGATCTAAGAAAAAAATACTTTGTTCATCTGGGATGAACACTGATTTTCACTAACATATCCAATATATCACACACTTAGTCCGATTAACCGGATGTTTAACAATGTAGTAGAAAACTTACCATGTTTTCAATTTGATTAAAACGTTGTTACTGTCCAGCCAAATACTAGTCGTTACTCAACGACTACTTTGACAATCAAACCATTATTCTCACATCTATATATACTTAAGAATATGATTGAGAGGCAAGAGAGTTGTGAGAAGTTGTTCTTAATTGTATATCTCATTTATATCTTCTCTCTTCATTCCGAGTTCACATCGTGCCAAATTTGAGTGAGCAAAGAGTTCTGGTGCTTAATCGACATATCCATCAAATAGAAGTGTAATTTCTAAGTGTCTTTGTATTATCAATCACATAGAGTGTGATCGTTAGGTGTTACTGAGTTGTGGTAGCTCCGTGTGAGCTGATTTTCCTCTATGTGAGGAGAACGTCTGTGTGAGGATTTGTTGTAAGGTTATACATGAGTCTGGGTTCGGTTTTTCTACCGTCAATATGTTGAAATGTGACGAGCAGTGATGTGTTGAGAAATCCTGAGGAGAGGCTCAAGTTATTACATGTAGATATAAAGATCGAACCACTAAAATATATGTGTACTTTATGTTAGTAGTGCCCTAGGACCATGAGCATATGTTGTACATTTTTGTATATTTTGAGCATGTTATTTGAATAGTTAATTTTTGCTTTTGAACATCAAATATGTGATTTGATAGTAAAACTCATTAGCTTATATAATTACTATTCTAATTGTCCCTAGTTTTATGAAATGTTATATACAAGAAATAAAACTAGTATGATGTTTGATTGATGATCATGTTTTACTAATCGTATGTAATTGATACAAATCATATCATAGATACACATTGTGATATATTGTATCAGACGTGATCCAAAAAAGAAGTAATACTCCATGGTTCTATAAGTCATAAGTATTGCTTCCACAATACTATTTGGGATCCTTAGACCTTATGTCTTCATTGTTTCTTGCATGAATGGAGTTATGTTTTGGCTTAGTCAAATGTTACTTTTAATCGAGTAATTAATACGACTGATTATCAGATGTAGTATTCTCTCATGACTTGAATGTGAGAGAGATTGTAAGGGATTTGTCCCTCTCTTATTGGAGAGATATATCCATGGACCCTTCGATAGGGAAGACTGTTTAAATGCATGACCGTGCTCAAATGTAATTAAGGTTTATAAGGGTGACAATATCCATGCATTATGCTTAATTGGGATATCGTGAAATAAAAGGATTAAATATTGGACTGAGATTAGGTAATCGTTCCACCGATCATTCATTCACTATGGGCAGTCACTGAAGGGATTCATGGGCAGAAACTCGTTCTAAACACCTATGAGTCCTCCCCTGAAGGATCCACTCATACAAAAACAAATCGAAAGCATACGAAAAGACTTACAATTTACGGCTCAAGAATCTGATTCTTGAATGAAAGATTCTGTCTTTGGGCTCTTATCAATGATCACCTTGAGTCCTCCCTTGCAGAATTACTCCATACCGGTATCCACGCGATGAAACGCACAGCGATTGCTAACTTTTCGTTTTTCTGAGTTTCGGGAATTTAGAGAGAAAGGGAGAGGCAGAATTCAGAAATCTGATTTCGGGATTCATAGTTTATTGCGGCTGAAGCATAAGTCTTAAGGGTTTCGGCCAAGAGAGTTTATATAGGGAGTAGGAGTTTATTTCAAGAACAACTCCCACGTCCTATCCAACTCTTTTGGTAGTGGGAGTCTTTAACTCCCACGTCCTCTAGACTTCTGCTAGTAGTGGGAGTCTTTATCGGATAATAACTCCCACATAATCCCAGCTATACCGAAAATGCCCCTTATCTCTAATTCGAATAATAACGCTTTATTATTCTCAGAAAAATAAATGTCAGATACAATGAACCTAGGCACATTCTTGGATCATTGAATCTGGACATGAAGCTAGTTAGCTCGTCTATGCGTGTGACCCTGTAGGTTCATAACACAATGGCAATGAAAACACACTTAGTAGTAGTATGTGTTCACAAATCACAAGCGATCCATAGCAGGACATTGTGACTACCCAAAGTGAATGAATTTACGGTGGAACCTAATATCAATCCACTATTTAATCCATTTGTCTCGCAATATCCTAATTAAGCATAAGGCATGGTAGTCGTCACCCTTATAAAGCTTAATTGTATTTATGCTCGATCTCCAGGTAGACTGTTCCAACAAGTAGTATTTGATAACCACTTTATGAAATACATTTGAGCACGACCATGCGTTTAAAAAGTCTTTCCCTATCGAGGAACCACGGATATCTCTCTCTAATAAGAGAGGGACAAATCCCTTACAATGTCTCTCACATTCAAGCCATGATAGGACACTACATTCGATCATCAGTCGTATTGATTACTCGATTAAAAGTAACGTTCGACTGAGTCAAAACGTGGCTCCATTCATGCTAGAATCAATGGAGACATAAGGTCTAAGGATTGCAAAATAGTATTGAGGAAGTAATACTTATGACTAAGGACCATGAAGTATTACTTCTCTAACTGATCACGTCCAATACAATGTATCCATATATATTGCATCTATGATATGATTTGTATTCATTACACTTGATTAGTAAAGCATAATCATCAATCAAACATCATACTAGTTTTTTTCATTGTAAAGAACCTTACATAAAACTAGGGACAACTAGAATAGTAATTACACAAGCTAATGAGCTTTACTATCAAATCACGCACTTGATATTCAGAAGCAAAATTAACTATTCAAAGACATGCTCAAAAGAAATAAAACATACAACATATACTAACAGTCACAATGTCCTGGTAGGGACCGCTTGTGACTTATGTATACATTCTCTACTAAGTACATTTTTAGCACCATTGTGAAATGAACCTATGGGGTCACACACATAGACGAGTTAACGAGTTTTATCTCAAAATTCAATGAATATAGAATGTGTCTAAATTCATTGTATCTGAAATTTTAATTTTTTGAGAATAATAAAATGTTATTATTCGAATTATAGATAAATGATGAGATAATTTCGGTTTTTGGTTTTTGTTGGGATTACGTGGAAGTTATTATGCGATAAAAAAGATAGTAGACGTTAGACACATTATACAGGTGGTGAAGTCTCTGTAACAAAGGAAAATATCAACAACAATGAATAGTTTTTCCTTTAAATGGATGCATATGGACAGATAAATTAGGAAAAAGACAATAATTAATAGCCACTTCACGGGGGTGTGGGACCATCTCTTATGTGCCTTGAGGGCCTTAATATGTAGATATATAGGAGTATAACAAAAATTGAATTTGAATTGGGTGGGTTATTTGATTATGGGCTATTGGGTTGATCTATTTGAATTGATATTTCAAATACCCATATGTCGATGGGTTGTAAGTTTTGACCCAGTTTAGTTTTGAGATTAGTTTGAGACTCAAACCCAAACCCAAACACAAACCTTGTCTAATTATATACGTACTTTGTGTATGTGTACCAGTTTTAATATTAATTAAGAACAATTTTCTTGATAAAAGTTATCAAGTCAATATATTCCTAATTTTAAAAATACTAGAAGAAAGTACTTCCCATTTCCTTTTTACTAAACAAAATCAAACTTCACTTTAGTTATAAAATTGATCAAATGTTTAGATGGATACATCAACTTAACTTGAAATCAAAATCTCAAATCTCATTTTAATAAACAAAATTTATCTACTAGTTAAAGTTTATTCGAATGTTACAAAATCAAAAATTAATTTGGAAAACAAAGTCTAGTGTAGAGAAAATAGTTTATTGTGTTAGTAAAGACATGCCTAAAATTTCATGAAAGCCAAGAGATTACGTGTAGTATTATTTATTTTCTAGAGTAATACATTGTATATTAAAATTGACTTAACTGTTTTACAGGAATTTAAAGAATTCCCTTAAATATCAAGGAATTACAGAATGTTGCAGCAAAACCAAAAAAAAAAAAAAATTAAAGAAAAATAAAAAATAGAAAGACAAAATCCATGTTAACCATGCTAAGATTTATTTTTGGTCCACATAAAAAAAAAATTGTTCTACATATCAAAATCTATTTCCAAAGGCAAAAGGTAGAAGTAATATTGAACTAATAGTTAAACATGGCCACAAGTTCTGGAAATTTAATACCATCAGAATGGATAAAAGAATAAAATAATTAAATTAAAATAAAAAAGAAAAAAAAAAGAAATCATACATGAATGCCGTGAAGCAAGAATTTAGGGAAAAAAAGGCTACTGAGCCTTATATATATAGAGGGAGTTTGATGGCCTTTTGATAATATTTGATTTTCTCGTGCACATTAGAACGTCCTTTCCTCGTAGTCATTTACATTACGCTCCAAAATTTTAGTTGGCGCTCGTGTGTCAAATGAACTTTCAAATCCAACAAATCATAACTCTACACATGCTTATGTACTTCAACCGCGTCACATGTAACTTATCAAGTATTCATGTCAAGTCCTCTAGTAGATCATGACAATATGCAGTCCCGCTAATTTGGTTACTAATTCTGAATTGCCCAGTGTACTCTGGATTCAATTTTCCCTCACTCAAACCCAATATTCCATCGTTCAGGGGTTAAGGTACAAATATTCTATCTCTAATCTCGAGGTCTGAACCTATTCTTTGACTTTCGGCATAACCCTAGTATCAACCTTTTGTTGCTTGAAGTCCACATCGATAAATTTTCAGCTCTTTATGCATTCATTCTACTCCAAGCATCAATTTTCTCTGTTTCCATAGAGAATGAACCCTAACCTTATTCCAATACAAGATATATCACTCATTTCCTATCACACGGAGTCTTAAAATGTGCATTTCTAATGAATGAGTAGTAGCTTTTGTGAAATGAAAATTATTAGTAAGCCAAATATCAACTCTTTTTATTTATTTATGAATACAACCAAATATCAACTCACTTGTTCTTAAGAGGTCACTGATCTTTAAAGTTCTCCATATGTCTCTTGAGTTAATGATATGAATACTTGTTCTTAAGGATCATCATATCTCTATCTTAATATAAGTTATATTATCCTTGAAATTCTATATTTCCTTGGCAAATGACCTGATGTTCCTTAAGGAGATATACCTGAGAAATTACACCATTACTTTAGTTATTCTTGTGTCAGTTATGTTAACTCTATTAGCTCTTTTGTTATATATATCCAAATCTTATTATATTACGTGACATTTATAATATTGGTTCGCTCACACATACTAATTCCACGTTGAACTTAACTTCCCTCTCAGAAGGTAAGGTTGTGTGCTCTTTTGAAAATGTTGGAGTTCACATTTGATATAGGTGGTCAATTGGATTGGGCAAAAGACCCTATTGACCCAGAGCTGTCTCAGGTCAACTGAACTTTTTGTCACTCCGGTTGGTCGAGAACCATTTCTCCGGTCTACCAGACCAATTGGACTTAGTCAAAATTGGCACATCTACATGTGTGAGGGAGTGTGTGTGTAAGGGAGTAGTGGGAGAGAAATAAGGGGAGAGTGGCCCACTCACACCACACTAGATGAAAAATTGGTTTTTCATTCTAACTCTTACAAGAATTCAAGATTCTCTCTACCTTTCTTAGCCGAAATCCAAGAAGCAAAATCTGTGATTTTTTCTTCTTCATTTTACACACTCTCAAGAACAATTAAAGGGAAGAAAAATACGATTTTTCTCATCTCTTGATTTCTGGTTCTCCTAAGTGACCTGTATACTTTGTGAATTCCGGGAAAAGTGTTTCCAAACTTCATAGTTCTTAGACTAGCATATGAAACTTGGAGTAACGAGCTCAGAGGTTGGTGTGTGGATACCAGTAGAGAAAAGAGTCAAAAGGTTGTTGTTGGTGATTCCTATTAGCAGAATCCGGGCAACGTCGATCAGATCGACACAAAAGTATAAATTCCTAACACAGGGTTTTGGTTCTTTCAAGTGAGTAGATCCTTTAAAGGAGCGTAATCCCGCGCTTTTATTTCCGTTGCATTTTGGGGATTACAAATTTTTCCTTCAAGCGGTATTAGAGCCTATCACGAGAACCCAATAATCTTGCTTATGTGTTATCTTGCTGTTTTAGTAATTTATAATGCATTCCATAAGATGATTTACCTTTTATAGGTTCTAGGAAGTCGTTTAAGTGTTAAACGAATCCCGGAACGAATTGTAAAATTCTTGTTTTTGGTTGTTTTCTATTTTCTGGAAAATATTCGGTCGGCCGCAAGAGGTTCGTGGAAGACCGAACATGAGTTATAAAATAGGATTTTGTTACTGCCTTGATTTCGGCCGACTAGTGAGCAATCACGGTTGATCGAGGCTAGTCTGTTTTTTACACTATTTTGACTACTGCTTTATCGCGGTCAACCGGGAGTATGGCATCGGTCGACCGAAAAGGGGCAGACAGTGTATATTTGCGCTCTTAGCATGATTTTGTGTTTGTTTTGAGCAGGGTGCATGGTAAAAGCCTTTTACCAGTGGTTTTTATTATAATACGCCATGTGTGTCGTGCCTTATCTATTCTCTCTTGTGGTAAAATTTTAATCTCGAATGTAACTCGAGAATTCTTTCAATTTTGTAAATGTATAGAATAGGATTTTATATTTTACATATGTAACAAGTGATGAAGAAAGGCGTCCATCAAATAGAGGAAACCACAAGTAGGCTGAAGATAATAGATAAGATTTATTACTTTTCCACCATTAGATTGACCTAGGATTTTCTGTTGGCTCAAAAAATCCGCATAGGAGCTATTACTAGGTCACGATTTGTTTATTGTTTTATGTATTTTGCATGAGATGGCTGATGGATGTATACAGTAATTTTAGCATGTAATGAATATTCAAACGTATAATCAGATTATATACCGTTTGGTGAGACAAATTTTAAAAACCTCGCAAAATTTAAATATTAAGTTTATTGCTTTCCAAGCGGGGACCTCGTCAAGGCCAAGATCGGCAATAGTGTGAACTTTCGAGTGGAATAAGTGTCTATCTATCTTGGTGAGGCGCGAAAGATAAGTTAGTTATATCATCCGGACAACCTTGGGTTATACTTAACAGGATTACCTCAATGGTTGAGAATCTGGAGGCAAAAGGGTTAAGATGTGCATTTATGTACTGAGGGTAATCTTTACCTACTTAACCAACCAAGAGTCACATAATTGATGTGATTAGCAAGTGTTTCTTACCTAAAGCGTCTTCTTGAGTATAGTAGCCAAAGCTGCCTTGAGAATGACGAAATATGGATCATGGTCTACTAGAAAGTTTTGAACTTTTCGAATGAGTACTTAAGGGTTATTCATTTGAAGAAAATAGTGGGAGAATCATTAAATAAAGTCCTTTTAATGATTTTAAAATATGACAACTAAAATTTTGCAAATTCTTCTCCGTAGATAAAATGGCAAATGCAATCGTTGCAACAAACTCACTATCTTTGCGTTCCGTCCTTGAGAAGGACAAACTTGATGGATGGAACTTCCTCGACTGGTATATGATGCACAAAATCCTAGCAAGTGAACTAGTGTCTAGTTGAGTATATAAGTAAGACCAGTGTCGTTCCCACAGAGATTATAACTAAGTACCAAAATTGTTTATTATCCTAATTTAGACCTACAAATATTTTTTAGAGTTTGCTAACTAATGCTTAAAATTAAATAACAACTAAATGAATCAAATAAGAAAGAAGATATCAAATAATGAGAGAAAGGTTGATTAGGACATTGATCCAACTTGTTTTCCCAATGATTAGTTTAAAAGATTCCCTTTTTAATGTGCCAAATTCCCCTAAATTTATCCTAATTTATTAACGGTAAAATTCCCTAATCTAGGTTTTATTCAATTCCTTGCAATAAACCCCCTAATCTCAATTAACAAAAACCATATGTCTATATGAAATTGATTAACTAGACAGCATTAACGATCTATGGAATTCCCCAATTTCAATCCCCGTAGTTATCTACTTTTGGAAACCGCTCAATAGAAACCGAATCTATTCCTAGTCAGTTTTACTACGAGTTATTATTACTTAGTTCCTAATTAATTACTTCACCTCCCGATCCTTCGCAATTAAATTATGAGATCATGTGTAGAGTGATCAAATCCATACAAGCATTAAACACACCATAATAATAATTAATAAAATAGGGATTAAGGGAATATTGAACACAATATTAAGGGAACAATAATAAACTAAATCATTGTTCCAACAAAGTTTTCACAAGCCTAATCAACTAGAAAATTTAGCCAACCATCATGTAGCAACTAACCATGGCAATTAATTTAGACATGAGAAAATTACGAATCAAGAAAATAATAAAAAGGAACGAGTTCAGATTACAACTTGATATCGAAATTTATCTCCACAGTTGGAATAAGATGAAGATTGGTGGTTTAATTGTGGATGATGATTTGAGGCTCGGTTCTTGCGGCTCCTTTTGCCGCTGATCCGGGTCTCTCGATGATGGTTGATGCGTGTTCTCCCTCTCTTAGGGCTTCATGCCTTCTTTTTATAGAGATAGAGATGTGAGTCTTTGCTTCCTTTTCCATATCAACTAGTATCTAATTAATATGATTTCCTGCCAAATAAATTTAAGAAAATATAATATAATCCTAAAATAAAGATTCTTAATAATATGCTTCTATTTAGCATATGAAAATACCTAAAATATATCAATCAAATCAAACTAAATATATTAAGAAGTTGACATTAAATTGACTCTAAAATATGGAAATATATTATTCTTTAGGTAAAAACTAAGTGAAAAGTAGTATAATTTATATAGAAAATATGAGTTTATCAGTATAGGAACTTGAAAATCGTTCTCAAGCACGAGAAAAAGCTGTATGTTCTCGAGGAACAAATTCCTGGTCCACCAGTCGCAGGGGCTCTGGTTGTTGAAAGAAACGCTTATCGTAAGCACTTAGATGATGCATTAGATGTGTCTAGTCTTATGTTAGTGACCCTGACCTCTGAGCTTCAGAAGAAACATGAGGAAATAGGAGCTTTCGATATGATTAATCATCTAAGGCAATTCTTTCAAAGTCAAGACTGTCAGGAGATATTCGATGTGTCAAAGTCTCTCTTTCAGTGCAAAATGGAGGAGAGAACACCAGTTGGAACTCACATTCTGAAGATGATAGGCTATATTGAGAGCCTAGAAAGACTGGTATTTTCTCTGGGCCAGGAGCTATCCACTGATTTTATTCAGCAATCGTTGCCAGAATCATTCAGTCAGGTTGTACTAAACTATAACATGAATGGGATAGACAAACCGCTCGCAGAATTGTTGAACTTGTTGAGGATTGTCGAGAAGGAAATAGGCAAGTCCAAGGCCGTTTACATGGTCAACAACAACAGGGGCAAGGGTTTTTGTAAGCCTAAGGGCAAACCTAAGGGCAAGCCTAGCCATTCTGAGAAAGCACTGAAGCCAAAGGGTGATGTGGCCAATAATGTAAATTGTTTCCATTGTGGACAGAAAGGACACTGGAAGAGAAACTGCCATAGATATCTTGCCGGTAAAAAGCTTGGAAATTGAGCAAACGTTGCTTCTGGCTCAGTTATTTATGTTATTGAGATAAACTTGTCTACTACTACTTCCTCTTGGGTATTAGATACCGGATGTGGTTCTCACATTTGAATGTGCAGGGACTACAAAGGAGTAGAGAGGTGGCAAAAGGCGACGTGGACCTGCTCGTTAGCAAATGGACCAAGAGTTGCTGCATTAGTTGTAGGAAGATAAAGTCTTAGTTTGCCTTCTGGAATTGTTCAAGATTTAGATAGTTGTCTTTATGTACTTGCTTTAACAAAGAATATTATTTCGATCTCTTGTTTTGACAAGATGGGTTTTGATATTCATATTAAAATCCAATGAATGTCGTTATCGTTATCGTTAAATAATGTCCTTTATTGTAGTGCTACATTGGTGAATGATTTATACTTGCTAGACCTAGAATCCCCTGTTTATAACATAAATACAAAGAGGATAAAGACTATAGAGTCTAATCCTACATACCTCTGGCATTGTCGCTTAGGTCATATAAACGAAAACCGCATTTTCAAACTCCGTAAAGATGGATTGTTGGAATCATTTGATTTTGAATCATATGATACACGGGAACCTTGTTCAATGGGTAAGATGATTGCTTCTCCTTTTACTGGAACTGGAGAATGAGCAAAGGAGTTGTTGGAACTAATATATAGTGATGTATGTGGTCCATTCAATATCCATGCAATAAGTGGTTATTTCATTACTTTTACTGAATATTTAAGTCATTTTGGATATGTATTTCTTATCAAATACAAGTCTGAAGCCTTTGAAAAGTTCAAAGAGTATAATAATTCAGTAAAAAGCCAGCTTGGCAAAAGTATTAAGATGCATCGATCCGATCGAGGTGGGGAATACTTAGGTCAAGAATTTCATGACTATCTAAAGAGGTGTGAAATTGTTTCCCAACTTTCTCCTCTAGCCACTCCTCAATGGAATGGTGTATCTGAAATGAGACATTGAACTCTATTAGATATGGTTCGATCAATGATGAGTCACGCGAGCCTTCCAAACTCCTTTAGAATCAGCAACTTTAACACTAAACAGAGTTCCATCTAAATCTGTTCAAACGACACCATATCAGATATGGACTGGGAGGCGTCCTAGTATGTCTTTATTAAATATTTGGGGTTGTGAGGAATTTGTGAAACGTCTAGCTTTGGACAAGCACAACCCAAAGTCGGTCAAGTGCACCTTTGTAGGGTATCCTAAGGAAACTACTGCTTCTATATCCCGAACGAGAACAAAGTGTTTTTTGCTCGTAACGAAGTGTATCTAGAAGAGGAATTCCTTTCTGAAAAAACAAGTGGGAGCCACATGGAAGTTAATGAAGTTCTAGAACTTGGTGAAATTCCAAAGGAAATTGGTGAACTTCCAGGCACAAGTGACCAGGTGGAATTGGAACAAGCTACACAAGCTGTTGTGGAGCAAGTTCCAGAAACACAAGAAAGGTTTTAAACAGATTCATGGTATTGCCTGTGATGAGTCATTTTCCCTGTAGTTTTGTTCAAATCCATTCGTATCTTGCTTATTATAGCTGCATACTATGATTACGAAATCTGGCAAATTGATGTCAAAACAGTTTTCCTTAACGGAAACCTAAGGACGTGTATATGATACAACCCGAAGGTTTTGTCGATCCAAATAACACCAATAAAGTATGTAAGCTATTGAAATCAATTTATGGACTAAAGTAAGCATCTACAAGCTGGAATCGACGTTTTGACGAAGTCGTACGCGAGTTCAGTTTTATCAAGAACGTTGATGAACCTTGTGTTTATAAGAAGTTTATTGGAAACTCGGTGGTATTCCTGGTTTTGTATGTACATGACATACTACTAATAGGGAATGACATTCTAACCTTGGAATCTGTAAATGTATGGTTGGGGCAATGTTTCTCTATGAAGAACTTAGGCGAGGCAAGCTTCATCTTAGGAGTCAATATCTATAGAGATAGATCACGTAGACTTCGGGCCTAAATCAGAGTACATATATAGACAAAGTGCTAAATCGGTTTAGCATGCAAGAGTCCAAAAAGAGCATTTGTCCTATAGCACTTGGTACGGTTCTTTCAAGACAACGGTCTGCTAAGACACTAGATGAGAAAGAACGCGTGAGTGAGATTCCATATGCTTCGGCAATTGGATCTATCGTGTATGCCATTTTTGTACTCGACCAGATATCTCGTATGCTTTGTGTATAACGAGCAAATAGCACTCTACATACCGTGAACGTCACTAGATAGCCGTCAAGAACATCCTTAAGTACTTGTGAAGGACTAATGACACGTTCATATCTTTGGTAGAGAAGACGAGCTCATTGTAAGTGGTTACACTGATGCTAGTTTCCAAACCGATAGACGACTTAAGATCGCAATCAGGTTATGTGTTTTGCCTAAACGTCGGTGGTGTGAGTTGGAGGAGTTCAAAGCAAGCGACCGTTACGGATTCTACAACTGAAGCCGAGTATATAACTGCATCAGATGTTGCTAAGGAAGCCGTTTGGATCCGAAAGTTCAATTCTGAACTTGATGTGGTGCCTAGCATTACGAATGCGATTGATCTCTATTGTGACATCAATGGAGCCATATCTCAATCAAAGGAACCACGGTCTCACCAAAGGTCCAAACATATACTGCGGCAGGGTAATAACTGATCTGTGAGATCATTGATAGAGAAGATGTGAAAATTTGCAAGGTTCACACCAGCGATAACATCGCCGACCCACTGACGAAGTCACTGACACAGCTGCAGCATGATCGCCATACTTGTAGCATGGGAATTAGATACCAAGACAACTGGTCTTAGAGATAGTTCTTATGCATTATACACTAAAATGCAAGGTTATTGTCTTTAGTGTAAGTGGGAGATTGTTGTATTTCTTTCATGTGATGAAATTTTAAGGCATGAATTCCATTATTATTGTTTTGAATACGACTATTTTTTTTGTATTAAAACATATAATACCGTCCTTAGATAGTTATGAAATTGTTACATTGAACTATTCTAAAATGTCCTTAGTCAACCTTTATTGTGGAATTTTAATCTCCACAATAATGTGTGGAGACTAGTATGAGTTGTGATTAAATATGGAGATATTAAGTCAAACACATGAGTATTTGACACTGGACTGACCCGCTTATAAGAACATTTCATTGATTGTTGTATAAATGTCAACAATGTTCTTATAATGAATTTGTTTGCACCTAAATCCTTCGACTTGAGATCACACAAGATTTCCTGCTTGGCTAATGGTATGCTTTGACGATGTCAAAAGCCGTCTATAACTAGATGGGCTATAAAGGCATTTTTTGGGTGTATTTATGAACCATGTCAGGATGAGGGGTAAAAGACAGAGGATTTGTCCCTCCTATACAACATGAGTGATATCTTGGGTCTCTTGATTGAGTGAGACTAATTAATGTCCATGAACAAGTGAATTAATATGAGATATTAATGTCATTTGATAAGTCTACTCGGGAATAAGGAAACTGACTGATTGGACTATACAAGTTTGACATACTCCGTGACTTGTGTTCAATTCAGATATTGAGGACAAATGGATTAGTGCAAAAGATCATATTCGTGGTTATTTGAATCACCAGGACTATTATTGAATTGGGAGTAATGATGTGTTTCTAGATACCTCTCATTACTGTTGACAATTATTGTCACGGCCAACATGGCAAATACCTAAAGGGTCGCACACTATTATCAACTGGGTTGGGCTTGTTGGAGTTTAAATTTGATATAGGTGGTGGTGGTGGAAGAGCAAGAAAACATGAATAATGTTTTTTCTTGTGATGATGTTGATTTTGTTGGTGGGGATTGAATTGGAACTCGGGATATTTGTAGCGTTTCTTTACAGAAGGCGGGTTCAAAATTGGTAGGCGAAAATGAATTGCTAGATCACTTGACTGTTAATAAGAAATTGATGAAAGCCTAGTTTTTAAAAGTCTAATCTTTGATGTCGGAGCAGCCATTTCTAGTTGGAACAATTCTGATATGGACCTGGCCTATCACTTGGTCATGGGCCACTTGGTGCACATTCAGCCACATCATAGTTTTGATTATAATAATAAAAAAAGGTGGGGCTTTATGAGAATTTTTTATTTATTTTTAATCAAAAGAGGTGATGTGGTTGATTGTGGACCAGTGGTCCACAACCCCACATATAACCCAGGTCTATATCAGAATTTTTCTTTCTAGTTGTCTTTCTTGACTCCAATTATACATTTTCCGTCTTTTAGTCAAGCCAGAGTAATAATTGGAACGAAAATTCCATGTCTATTTATTTAGTCTGGCGGCGTTCACGAAGCTAGTTTTTATGTAATTTTATAATTTTATTCCTGTACATTTTTTTATGGAACATTGCTAGAGAGATAAATTTTAGCTAATTAATTAGCTAAAGTCGTTACAAAATTACAAGTAAGTGGGTGAATCCCTTATACCAACAGGGATAAATAGTGTTTAATTTGAATTTTTAATCAATTTTGCTTAACCGAAAAATATTATCCTTTTTTTTAGAGAAAACATAGACAAATATTGTTTAGTATTTATATCATTTTGTATTCTATTATCTATTTTATTATTAGAAAATAGCTACATATACTGATTTTTATTATAAAAAATTATAATCTAAAAGTATTAATAAACTATAGTTGAAAACTGTGACACAAAATAGTAATATATAAATAGAAAGGAATGTGAGGATATAAATTATGGACAAAAGATCTTTTGCAATCTGCTACGTATCACATGTGCATAAAAGTTTTTTAACCATTGGATAACTGATCTTCCGGCAAAACTATGAGAATACTTTTTTTTTAATAAAAAATTAGACCATTTATAAGTATGGTCTAGTTTATTACAATTATTATTATAAGACCTCACTAGAGGAGGAGAAGTAGAAGACCCCGTGAGGGGAGAAGTAGATGACCTCGTTGAGCTGATGACGTAGAAGTCCCGTTGAGCGGGTGTCCCGTGAGCAGTAGTAGAAGTCCCGTTGAGCGGGTGCCCCGTGAGCAGTGTATAAGACCTCACACAAGGGAACCCAAAGAAATGACAATTAAATCGAGTGTGAGGAGGTATCGAACCCTGATCTCTCGATCACATGCAGTGAATGTTACCGCATCGAGCTACTCACGCCTCGATAACTATGAGAATACTTGTCCTCGAGAGTCAGTGACGGATTCAGAAGTTGAAAGAAGTGGTGTCACTTATCAATTTATCTTATCTGTGTGGTTATTAATGAAAATATCATCTAAATGGAACAAAAATACACTATATTTACTTTTTAAAAAAAATATTTTCCAATGGAGACATGTAATTCTGCTGGCGGTACGTTAAATCCGTCACTATCGATAGCTACTATTTTGCTTTTTTGACTAGGTGCCACTTTCTTCTCAACGTCATAAAAGTTGGAAGTTGTGTTCCGTTTCGCACATCTAGGAGGAACGGGTGTTCTCCACCAAACACTGCCCGGTGTAATGTACGGAAAATTCTGATATAGACCTGGGGTATATGTAGAGTTGTAGATCACTTGGTTCAGAATTAACCACATCACATCTTTTAATTAAAAAAATAAAAAAAATTTATAAGGCCCCACCTGTTTTTATTATTTTAATCAAAACTCATGATGCATTGATCATGTGACTAAGTTTGATCTACGACCACTTGCTGGCCCAGGTCCACGACAGAATGCTTCGTAATGTACCAGCAATTATAAGTGCAATTCAGCATTCTTTCCCACGTGCGGTGTATTATTAAGGGTAAATTTCTCACTTGGAAAAGGAAAATTTCGATATGGGACTAGGCTAGTAGAGTAGGCGCTCAGTCCCACTTGGCAGAGTCGCCACGTCACCCTCTCTCTTAAAAAAAAAATTTTTTTTTCATCTCAGTCACAGTTAAAATACAAAAAAGATAGTCCTGATATGGACACGCTAAAAGTAAAAAATCGTACAAACTTGTCACATCACTATAAAATGAGGAGAGAAATTTTTTTTACTTTTAACCGTGTCCCATATCGCGACTATCTTTTTTCGTATTTTAACTATGACTTGGAGATTTAATTGCAGAAGGGGTGACGTACGCTTTCAGCTAGTTTTGACTGCGCACTCACCCTCTACTCTAGCTCATATCGAATGTTCCCTTGGAAAATGTAGTATTTGAAGAGGAAGTCAATGTTTATTTTAGTTTAAAATTTACTTTTATACATTAGTGGTGTATATAGTTGGTTTTTTTAAGATAAATAGTAAGGACCAAAATCAGTTCGAGTTGAAATCTTGTGTGAATTTCCAAATTCAAACCTCTGAGTTAAATCTAAACTGTAAAAGTTTGCGTGAAAAAATTAGGGTTACACGGAAAATAATGAATTCACCCAGACCACTTTCCTGCTTTGTGAAAAAAGCTTTCTCGGACCGATACAAACCCTTGAAGGCGCCCTATTGTGGGGTATGAAAATTTCGGGGTTTAGCTTTAGAATGGCTATGAATTTATATAATGTGTCAATTATGACATTCAAAGCTGGGGGAAAACCAATTTTGGCAAGAACGAATTTGTCAAAATTCCGAGCATTTTTTTGTTGTTTTATACAAATTATGAGGTCCATTTTTTTAATCATCGAAATAATTTCACACTCAAAATAGTTTTGCTGGATCCATATTAGTCCAAAAACTTCTAATTGATGCTTTCTCGGCTCGAAATTCGAATTGGCAAGTTCAGATTTTAAAAACGGGTTACATCCAAATTTGTGAGCATCTTTAATCAATAGTGTTGCCGAACGACAAGCTAAACAATTAAGTTGATCGGGCATTGTATTCACAATTAGAATTCATTTCTTCAAGATGGTATACACTTGGAGTATGTATACCAACCAAGTACGGGTTATTGAAAAAACAATTCCTCACGCAAAAAGTCTGTTCGAAACTAAAGATACTAGCTTGAAACTAAGTATGAGTTATTTGGAACATTCCTCACGCAAGAAGCCTAGTCTAAGGGGTCGGATTCTAATCTAAGTATGCTTTAATATCATAGAAGCCTAGCTGATTCCAAATTGCTAAGTCTAAATTTAACTACATGAATTTAAGTGTGGAAAGCTGTAAAGAAAGTATTTTATAGAGTATAAATGAAGATAAAAAAACATTTTGATTGTTGGTTGAATTGCACTTATAATTGCTGGTACATTACGAAGCATTCTGTCGTGGGACTCGGGCCAAAGAAGTGGTCGTACGACCACTTAGTGCATGATTCAATCATCATCACGCTTTTGATTAAAATAATAAAAACAGGTGGGGCCTTATAAATATTTTTTTTTTAATCAAAAGAGGTGATGTGGTTAATTCTGAATCAAGTGATTCACAACTCCACATATAGCCCAGGTCTATATCAGAATTTTCCGTACATTACACCCGGCAGTGTTTGGTGGAGAACACCCGTTCCTCCTATATGTGCGAAACGGAACACAACTTCCAACTTTTATGACGTTGAAAGAAAGTGGCACCTAGTCAAAAGAGCAAAATAGTAGCTATCGATAGTGACGGATTTAATGTACAGCCAGCAGAATTACATGTCTCCATTGGAAAATATTTTTTTTAAAAAGTAAATATAGTGTATTTTTATTCAAATTAGATGATATTTTTATTAATAACCACAAAGATAAGATAAATTGATAAATGACACCACTTCTTTAAACTTCTGAATCCTTCACTGACTCTCGAGGACAAGTATTCTCATAGTTATCGAAGGCATGGTAGCCCAGTGGGTAACATCCACTCGCTCGTGATCGAGAGGTCCGTGTTCGATACCTCTCTCACATGCAGTGAATGATTTAATTGTCATTTCTTTTCGGGTTCCTCGCGTGAGTGCCTTATACACCCTCACGGCACCCGCTCAACGGGACTTCTACGACACCCACTCAACGGGCTTCTACTACTGCTCACGGGACACCCGCTCAATGGGACTTCTACGTCATCCGCTCAATGAGGTCATCTACTTCTCCCTCACGGGGTCTTCTACTTCTCCTCCTCTAGTGAGGTCTTATAATAATAATAATTGTAATAAACTAGATCATACTTATAAATGGTCTAATTTTTTTAAAAAAAAAAAAAAAAAAAAGTATTCTCATAGTTTTGCCGGAAGATCTGTTATCCAATGGTAAAAAACTTTTATGCACATGTGATACGTAGCAGATTGCAAAAGATCTTTTGTCCATAATTTATATCCTCACATTCCTTTCTATTTATATATTACTATTTTGTGTCACAGTTTTCAACTATAGTTTATTAATACTTTTAGATTATAATTTTTTTTAATAAAAATCAGTATATGTAGCTATTTTCTAATAATAAAATAGATAATAGAATACAAAATGATATAAATACTAAACAATATTTGTCTATGTTTTCTCTAAAAAAAAGGATAATATTTTTCGGTTAAGCAAAACTGATTAAAAATTCAAATTAAACACTATTTATCCCTGTTGGTATAAGGGATTCACCCACTTACTTGTAATTTTGTAACGACTTTAGCTAATTAATTAGCTAAATTTTATCTCTCTAACAATGTTCCATAAAAAAATGTACAGGAATAAAATTATAAAATTACATAAAAACTAGCTTCGTGAACGCCGCCAGACTAAATAAATAGACATGGAATTTTCGTTCCAATTATTACTCTGGCTTGACTAAAAGACGGAAAATGTATAATTGGAGTCAAGAAAGACAACTAGAAAGAAAAATTCTGATATAGACCTGGGTTATATGTGGGGTTGTAGATCACTTGGTCCACAATCAACCACATCATCTCTTTTGATTAAAAATAAATAATTAATTCTCATAAGGCCCCACCTTTTTTTATTATTATAATCAAAACTATGATGTGTCTGAATGTGCACCAAGTAGTCCATGACTAAGTGGTAGGCCAGATCCATATCAGAATTGTTCCAACTAGAAATGGCTGCTCCGACATCAAAGATTAGACTTTTAAAAACTAGGCTTTTATCAATTTCTTATTAACAGTCAAGTGATCTGGCAATTCATTTTCGCCTACCAATTTTGAACCCGCCTTCTGTGAAGAAACGTTACAAATATCCCGAGTTCCAATTCAATCCCCACCAACAAAATCAACATCATCACAAGAAAAAACATTATTCATGTTTTCTTGCTCTTCCACCACCACTGGAGTCCACGGCGATGCCACCTCTAGTAGCTCAGACATCCATCCAGATGTTATCCAAACACATATCTTGACCAGACTAGACGGCCCCACTCTTGCTTCCTACAGCTGTCTTTCCTCTGAATTACATAGTATATGCACGGACGAAAATCTCTGGAAGAGTCTTTGTAACTCTAATTGGCCTTCCACGAACGATTCGCGAATTCAAGAAATCATCTCAACATTTCCAGCCGGGAACCGCTCGTTTTTCTCTGATTCTTACCCGACAACCCGACGCTTCCATTACCGCCCCAAGGCAAAGCCCGCTAAAGAGAAGTCAATAAGGACTTCAGAACTAATCTCAGCTGTTGATATTCACTATGGGAACGAGATTATATACTCGAAAGTGGATTTAAGAGCGAGCGAGAATATTTTGTTCAAGTCTTCGCCCTTTAGGCATGACATTTTGGACACAAAGGAGAGAGTGATGACACCGGTAAAATTCAATCAAGAGGAATTATGGACAAGCACGTGCATGGAGAAGAACATGAGGTTGAGTTGGATATTAATAGACCCTGTCAAAAAAAGGGCGGTTAATTTGTCGAGCCTGAGGCCGGTGGAAGTCCGGCATCATGCTTCGACAGGGGAAATATTGGTAAATTATGCGACAATTATTGCTGCCGGAGTTGATGGAGGGTTTGTTAAGTGTGGAGTGGAAGTCACTTGTGAAAGGAAGGATGGTGGAGTTTTGTATCTTAGGGATATAGGAATGCAAGTGGAGGACATTGAGGGAAATGTATTAAGTGGGAATGATAGTTTGGAGATTTTCCTGGAGGCAATGGAGGGTAAAAGAGTAAAAGGACAAATTGGAGAGGAGAAAAAGATGTATGATATGTTCATGTATTGGAGGGACTACTCTATTTCCAACGAAGTTCTGGGAAAACCATTTCAACATGGCATTATCAAGGCATAATAACATAGGAATAGTTCGATATGGCTATTGGATGCATACTGGAGAAATCCTTTTCATCTAAGAGAACTTACAAATAGAATTCTTGAAAACGAAGAGAAATCATTCTTGGATTTTTCTTTTCTTGTTTCTTTCACATTATCAAGTTGTCGTTTTTCCAATTGTTTACTTAAATGGCCTTGTCAATAATTGACATTCATATTTTTTTTCCAACAATCCCTTAAAAAAAAAGTAAAAAGAAAAAGAAATAAAATTGTTTCCTCACCACTCGGAGAGTTTCATATTATATATGTTGGAGAATTATTTTTATGTGGAAATATATGATCAAATTTAATTAATTCCACCATTTAGTTTTTAAGTGTTTTGAATTCATCGCGTAAAGGGTTGCACAAGCTTCTCAATGACATATAAATGTGAAGAAATTAATTTTTTGTGTGAATTATAGATTTGGTTAAAGTGGAGAGGATGTTGATGGAAGTGTGATGTTATCCACATCAGTTGTGAGAATCGATTACGAGTAGTTTATAAGAATTAGAAAAACTAGAAAGTTTAAACAAGTGAGAAAAGGATTACCCTCGCGCATCGTCTGTTTCAACGGACCGCGTCGTGTGTGTAACTACCAGTAGGCGATAATAACGTGTTGCTCAATTTTGCAATTTTTGCAGAAGTCGTAACTGCAGCAGTACTGCATTACGAGGTGAGGTTGTAACTGCAGTTGACCATAACTACATCATCACTCCACTACGAGGTTATGGCAACTTTACTCCTCTATGAAGGGGACTACTGTAATCAACCATAACTGCAATTAAGTGCAATGTCTGACTACTATAAAAAGGAGACTCCTCCAAAAGACTGAAGTCCTATGAAATTTCCTTCTCCATTTATTTTCTGCATTTTTATACATTAGTTTTAATAGAGTTATGCAAAATCAAAAGTTAAAAAAACAACTAATCGTTGCTTTTTACTAGTTGAGTGTTTGGGTATTGTACCTTGAAATTCGTTGCCTTTAAAGGCCTGAAACAGTTAGGAGAGAAAATTGAGTTTAAAGGCAAGTTGTTGCCTACTACCTCGTCTAGGATTCCATCCGAATTTGCATTACATAGGTTTATGTTACTTTTATTTTACAATATGGTTCGATCAATGATGAGTCATGTGAGCCTTCCAAACTCCTTTTGAGGGCATGCTTTAGAAGCAACAACTTTAACTTTAAACAGAGTTCCATCCAAATCTATTGAAACGATACCATATCAGATATGGACTGGGAAGCGTCCTAGTATGTATTTCTTAAATATTTGGGTTTGTGAGGCATTTTTGAAACGTTCAGCTTTCTACAAGTTCAACCCAAAGTCGGTCAAGTGCAATTTTGTGGGGTATCCAAAGGATACTACTTCTGCATTCCTGATGAGAACAAAGTGTTTGTTGAACAAAAAGGAGTTTTTTTGGAGAAACAGTTTCTTTTTGGGAAAAATAAGTGGGAGCCACGTGGGACTTAATGAAGTTTAGGAGCTTGGTGAAATTCAAAGCGAACTTGGTGAAGTTCCAAACTCAAGTGAGCAGGTGAAATTTGAACAAGCTAGACAAGTTGTTGTAAAGGCAGTTCTAGAAACAAAAGAATTGCGTAGGTCTAGTAGTGTTCATAGATCACCCAAAAAAATTTGAATTTTAGTAACAGAACATGGAGATGTTATGGGTATTGATCACGATGAACCTACAACCTACAATCAAGCAATTACTAGTCCAGATTCTGAGAAATTACTTGAGGCCATGAGATCCGAAATGGATTCCATGTACACTAACCAAGTATGGGTTTTTGTAGATGCGCCTGAGGGGGTAACCCCAATAGGGGGTGCAAGTGGGTTTTCAAATTGAAAACTGACATGGAATGGAATGTTCCAACGTACAAGGGGAGACTTGCCGCGAAAGGTTTTAAACATACACATGGTATTGACTATGATGAGACATTTTCCCATGTAGTTATCTAAAATCAATTCGTATCTTGCTTGTTATAACTGCATACTATGATTATGAAATCTGGCAAATAGATGTCGAAACAACTTTCCTTAACGGAAACCTAGATGATGATGTGTATATGATACTGTCCGAAGGTTTTGTCGATCCAAATGACGCCAATAAAGTATGTCAGCTATTGAAGTCAATTTAGGGACTACATCAAGCTTCTAGAAAAAGGAATCGATGTTTTGTCGAAGCCGTAAGTGAGTTCAGTTTTATCAAGAACATTGATGAACCTTGTGTTTACAAGAAGTTTAGTGGAAACGAATATTTCCTTCACCCCCACCCCACTCTTGAGAAGTATTTTCCCTCAAATCATCACCTACGTCAAAAGGACTCAAGTCAGTAACATTAAAAGTGGCACTAGCATTATACTCACATGGCAACTCAAGTCAGTAAGCATTGTCATTGATTCGTTCTAGCATTTGAAAAGGTCCATCTTCCCGAGGTAGTAACTTGGAACATCTTTGTGCTGGAAATCTTTCTTTGTGCATGTGTAACTATACCCAATCACCAGGCTAAAAAAATCTGCTTGCGTCGTCCCTTGTTAGCTTGTTTGAGATATTGCTCGGTCCTTTTCTCTATGTTAATTCGTGCATTCTCTTGAAGTTGCTAAACTAATTCAGCCTTCTTCTTGCAATCTAAGTTAACATGCTCATAAACAGGTAAAGGTGACAAATCCAAAGGAGTTAAAGGATTAAAACTATAAACAATTTCAAAAGGTGAAAACTTAGTAGAAGAATGCATAAAGCGATTATAAGCAAACTCAACATGCGGAAAATACTCCTCCCATTTCTTAATATTCTTACTAATGTCAGCCCTCAACAAAGTAGATATGCTTGGATTAAGAACTTCGGTTTGTCCATCAGTTTGAGGATGACAAGTAGTAGAAAACAACAACTTTGTGCCTAGTTTACCCCATAGTATCCTCCAATAGTTGCTCAAGAACTTAACATCCCTTCAAAAATTAAAGAAGTAAAGATAATCCTAACTGGATGAAACTCGGCTCTGATACCAAATGATGCGAATCTTCGCCAACAATGTGAACGAGACCCTCTTCGATTCGGCAACAACTCCAGAAATTCATCCAAGTATAGGATTGGTTAGGTACCTTCAACCTCTAATCAACCAATAGGAAGGATCTTACGTCGTGACTACTAACCTAGGTATAATCGACATACGATGTGTGGAAACCTAGACCTCTAATCAACATGAGATTAGCAACCTCGGTGTAAGGAAGACTTCACAAATGAAGGTGAATAATTCGTTTGATAACTCAATTTGAACGCCACAAGAAAATCCTTCATAAGTTCGGATAAGTCCTTTCAAGAACTGAAGATGACACTAATCTAATAAAACAATTACAATTTTACATTATTCTGCGACCGTATTATAAAATTACAACCCAATAAATGTAAAACAAGAGTGGTATAGTAGGCCATGCTAAAACTCACATAAAGCAAATAAAATCATGTAACGAATACAAATATGAAGTCTTGGGGCAGCCCCTCTCCTCCCCCCTCCCCCTAGCAGGGGATCCATGCACTTATTTCACTCGGAAGTTCACACTACTTTCGATCCAGGCCTTGACGAGGGCCAATCATGGAAGGCATACACTTGACATTTAAAAATTTGAGGGATTTTAATTGTCACACACAATGGTGTATAATCTGATTATACGACTGTAACACATGATTTAAAGCTGTAAAACATGCAACATTCATCTCATGCAAAACAAGAAATTAAACGTGACACATTAATAGCCCCTATACGGATTTTTCTCCATCTAATGGACGCCTTTCTTAATCACTAGTTACATTTGGCAAAATATAAATTCATAATCTATACTTTTAGATAATTCGAAAGAATTCTCGAGTTACGTTCGAGAAATTTTTTTACAACAAGAATGAATAGATAAGGTAGGACACGTAGGCCGTATTATAATAAAAATCACTTGGTCAAAGGCTATTACTATGCACCATGCTCATATAACATGACAATCATGCTGAAAAGCGTAAATACACACTGTTTGCCCCTTTTCGGTCGACCTAGGCCATACTCCCGGTCGACCATGATAAGGCAGTAACCAAAATAGTGTAAAATTAGGCTACCTTGGTCGACCCAGAACACTTCTGATCGACCGGCCCAAAAACAAATTAGCTTTCGGTCGACCGGGATTGCTCACCGATCGTCCGAATTCTAGGCAGTAGAAAATTCCATTTTCTAGAACCTGTTCGGTCTGTTGCGAACCTCTTCCTGTCAACCGAACGTTTTCCAGAAAATAGAAAACAACCTAAAATACGAATCAACAATTCGTTCCGGGAATTCGTTTAATAGTTAAACGACTTCACAGATGTTGTATAAAGGTAAATACATCATATGACATGCATTATCCGACAACAAAAATCACGATGACACATAAGCAAAGTAGTTGAGTTCTCGTGATAGGCTCTGATACAACTGAAAGGAAAATTTTGGAATCCCCACATAAAAGCAGCGGAAAGCAAAATGGGATTCCGTTCCTTTAGAGAGTCTATTCACGAGAAAGAACCAGTACATTGTGATATGAATTATACATTTTTCGATCTAATCGAAATAGTTCGAATTCTACTACTTTGAATCACAACCGGAAGCATTCGGAATCCCGACTCTACCAGTATCCATACGATCAACCTTGAGCTTGTTCGTTGAGCCTCTGATGCTAGTCACGAGAGCTAAGAATGTTGAAGACGATCTTCGAGAGCTTCATTGATATAGAAAATGAAATGTGAAACCGGAAAAATAAAGACCAGAAAAACGATTTTTCTTTGTCTTGTTTTGTTCTTGAGAGTGTGTTTTAGAGAGGCAAAAATCAGAGGATTTTTCTTCTCTTGTTTTCGGCTAGAGTGTGTAGAATGGAATGGGAGTTTAATTGTGTGAGTGGTGAACATTTTATCATGTGGTGTTAGTGGAACCACCCACTAACTCTACACTCACCATTTTCTATCCCCACTATCCCTTCACACATATTCACTCTCTCACACAAGATATGTGCCGTTTTTGACTTGTTCCTACTAGTTCGGTCGACCGGAGAAATGTTTCTTGGCCGACCAGAATGACAAATCGGTTCGGTCAACCCGAGACAGGTCTCGGTCGACCAGGTCAGGTTTTGCCCAATCCAATCGAACGCCGAATCTAATTGAGCACCTATATCAAATGTAAACTATAGCATGTGAAACGTCCAGCTTTGGACAAGCTCAGTCCTAAGTCGATCAAGTGCACATTTGTTGGGTATCCTAAGGAGACTAAAGTATATTACTTCTACATTCCTAACGAGAACAAAGTGTTTGTTGCTCAAAAATGAGTTTTTCTGGAGGAACACTTTATTTATGGGAAAACTATGAAGGGATTCATGGGCAGAAATGCGTTCTAAACACCCATGAATCGTCCCCGGAAGGATCATCTCATATACTATGGGAATAAAAAATAGACGGAAAAATACTTATGAATTTTCGTTAATGCTTTCTGAATTCGAATGCTTTGTTGTAGCCACCAAAATCCTTCCCTTACGGAATTGCTCTCTACTGGTATCCAAGCGACGAAACGAGCAGCAAGTGCTGGCTCTTCGTTTTCTGGGTTTCGAAAATCTAGAGAGAAGAGAAGGGCAGAAATCTATATATTTTTCTTTCTTCTTTTCCGGTTTTATATTTAAACATATATATCGAAATTCCTGAAGATTGTCTTCAACTTTGGAGCTTTTTTTACGAGAATTAGTGACACGAAGAAAAGGTTCAAGTTGATCGTGTGGATAACGCTAGAGACAGAAGTCGATAAAGATAGGTTGTTGTTGGTGATTCCATATCATAATCAAAACATAAATCGTTTATGTCATCCCATAAACAAAAGAAAAAATTCTAATCAATGATCATTTGTTCTTACTCGTGAATGATCCTGTTTGAAACGAATTCCGATTTTTTATTTTTTGTTGCATTTGTTTAGGAATCCGAATTTCTTTCTTTCATTTACAATGATCAAAAGAAAATAAAATATATACAATGGTTGATGATTGTATAATTCAACTAAAATAAATAAATAAATTAACCAAAACAAATTACTTAAACAAGAGTTCAATATGATGAAGGTCTAAGGCGCATGAATTCACTAAATTAACCAATATATTATCCTAACAATGCGTTGTTCTTAGTTAATGGTCAAAGCATATTAAGTATGGAAGTTCCTATGCTGTCATTTCTCTATCTTATGACTAGTCATTTTTAACTATTATGCTTAGAGTTCTTGCATGTGCTTCTGCAGAGATTGTACTTTAAAGGTTATATTCCTATATCTCATTATGTTTTAGCTTAGGTTAATGATTCATCTTTGAACCATATGACCATGTTTTATTTTATGTGTCATTATGTGCTCTCTTTCTTTTGATATCAAGGAAGTTTAGAACCTCTTCAAAAGATCTTATTTAACAGCTTACATAATTTTTAAAGTAAACATCATCTCTTGGCCACTCATATTCTTTCAAATGGCCTTTTACAAATGACGTGTTTACTTAGCTTTAAAGATTTCTTTTTTTGATCAAATAACGGGTATACCACTTTGGTGATTATACCTTGGCTACCAAAATGCTTCTCCATATGTAAAACTTATTGGATCTCTACTTTAACAAAAACGAGGAGAAAATGTTTTTCATATTGGCGCTCTGATGAACATTTTTTATTTTGACAAAAGGGGGAGAAAAAGTAGATTTGCAAATGTGCCATTATAATTATTTTACAAGAGGAGAAAGCTAAAAAACTTTGCATCACAATGGGAAAGAAAATGGATTCTTTAAAAGAGGAGGAGTACATAGCTTTTTCAAACCATCTACTTGCCTTGATCATTTACATCTTTATCTTATGATATTGTGTTTATGCGCTTATTTGCCTTTATCCTTTTGATATATTTATTGCCATTTGCATCAATGTATTTTCATCATCAAAAGGGGGAGATTGTATGCCCTAAGGGCTAATGTGATCAATCTAGTTTTGATGATAACAAACCATTAAGTAGTTTTCATGTTTGTGTGAGCCTGTGTTTTATTGATAAGATCATTCACTAACATGTACATTGATGATATTGCAAGATAGCTTCTATGGACAACAAAGATATCATTCCACGACATTGAAGAAGCTACATCTTGTAAGACTCCATGGCACAAGCTTCAAGTGAATACTACATTGCCTTAGAAGTTGTTTCAACTCAAAGAAGGAAGACCAAGATGTTAAGAGTCACTCAATCACAATTGAAGTATCTTGAAGTGAGCTCTTAACCATTGTAGTGTTGAAGCCCAAAGTGCTACTTCATTAGAAGACTACAAAGGACTTCACCACAATGAAGAAGTTAATAACGGCTTAAGTATCTACACATATACAAGTCTTGATGACCTTGAAGATTAGTCTAGTCTATATAGGTATATCTCTTGTGACTAATCTTATTTGAGAATAATAGCTTATAGTATGTCAAGCTCATACTCTTGTAGGTTTTCAAAACCATCATACTTATTTTCATTTGATCTTTGAAAAGGTTTTGAAAAAACATATGTTAGTGTTGGTTAATTCCTATGATCTTAAAATTGTTTTAAATATCTTTGGAAAACACTTGGGCATGAGTTTCAGAACATTAGAAATGGGACCAAGTGGAAAAACCAATTTTGGACAGAAGTCCGATCGACTTGGAATTGGCCTCGGACGACTTGCTGAAGTCCGAACGACCGACATGTGTTGTCCGTTCGATCGAGGTTGGTTTTTGTCCTTAGACAATTTTGAATGTTCCAGGACTCCAACGACCATTTGTCTGGACAACCCTTCTTTAGGTCGGTCGACCGAGGTCATGCTTCGGACGACCGAACAACTCTATGCGTTTGACAGAGATGTGTCCAGTAGCCTTTTTAAACTTATTTGGAAGCACCCAGACCACCTACCAGCTATTGCGGTCGACCAGAACTGTCTTGTCAAGGCAAAAATAGAGCCGTTGTAACTCGATTTTCTTGTGTGTTTTGGCCTCTATATAAAGTTTTTAAGGCCGATTTTTCATATTTAACCAAGCCATAAGAGGACCTTTTCTATACAGTTTCTAAAAAAGTAATCAAAAAATTTTAAGAGCTTAATCTTCATATCTTTACCAAAATACATAATTTTGAGTAAGAGCTTCATATACGTACTCTTGTATTCTCTTGATTACAACTATCATTTGTAATATCCAATCCATTGAGGGATTTGTTGTATTAAGCTTAAGTTTGTAAAGTATCATTTGTTGAGGCTCTTTCATTTCTCTTTCTGAGACTAGCTCTTTGTGAGTGTTGTCCTCTTAGTGAGGTTGTCTCTTTGGGAGATTGGCTCTTTCTCAGCTTAGTTCTTAGTGAGCTAAAAACATTCTTTGTGAGCGGGTCCTCTTCATGAGGCAAGTTGTAGCTCTTTGTGAGCAAGGCACTTTGTGTGATAGAAAAGAGGTTGAAGGTAAAACTCTTTGGGAGTTGTCTACTTATGTAAAAGGTTGATTCCACCTTGCATTTGTTGTGTAGGGAAAGCTAGTGAATTTTCCAAAATCCTTAGTTTTGTCCTAAGGTAATGGATGCATATCTTTGTTATCGAACCACTTTAAATCTCCGTGTTTGTAGTCTCTAAACCTTACTCCTTCAATTTTTAGTTCCTGTCTTTCTTTATATTTTTTGTAGGATTACATGAACTTATTTGTCAAAGAGTTAGTTGTAGAACTTACACTTGCTTCCTAGCTTCATACATTGTTTGGCTTTGGTTATATGACTTGAAGTGTTTGATCTTACAAAGCTTTGCATATAAGACTCTTGACTTAGTCAATCCTTGATCATATACATTGTCTTGAGTTCCTATGTGTTGCATATAACACTTAAGTCATCGAAGTTACCCAACATTTAACTAACCTTATATGCTTAATCAACATACTTGTTGTTAAGTTGACCACTTAGGAAAAGAAATATTAGAAAAGCGAAAAACTTTTAGAACCTATTTCACCCCTGCCGGGTATTTCAATTTGTATCAGAGCCTAGCCTCATTTTTTTTAGGATTAACACCTTAGGATGATCCATGACTTCATGATTTTCTGTGTCTCCCATAGATAACCATTCCCCATCTAGACCACCCTTATTTGAAGGCTCCAACTTCTCTTGTTGTCAATATATGTTTAAACTCTTTTTATTTACCAATGATTTCACTTTGTTGAGCATTATAGAAAAAGGACCTTTTGTTCGTTCAATTCTTATAAAAGGGGTCAAGATGCCAAAGTCAAGAAGAGACTTCAATGAGGACGATTGCACAAAGATGACACTCAACTTTAAGGCTATGAGTGTTAAGATGCTCACTTAATGTGGAAGATGCTTGAAGCAAACTATAAAGGTCAAGTTGAAGTGGTAGAGGCAAAGGTGGTATCTCAAGAGTTGAAGGCACAATCTTTTGAAGGAGTTGAAAACAGCTCAAGTAAACCTTGATATATTCCAAGAATGTGATAAAGAGGATTTTAAAATTACTTCTTGTATGTGCTTCAAAGATAATTCTTACCTGGAGCCTTCAAAAGATGAGAAACATAAAGAAGGGGTGGGTTATACATCACAAGATGTCGATGACCTTCAAGAAGATGCTAATTATGATGGAGACAATGAAGGTCAACATCTTGTTCAAGGAAGAGAAAAATCTTGCTACAAAGCTTCAAAGGCAAAAGATTCTATAAGAAGTGGCTTAAGGATTGATTATTCAAAGATGAATGAAATATTTGAAAGGAGATGTGTTGAAAGAAGGAAATCAAAAACACTCCTTAGAACTTGGAATTCTAAAAGCTTAAAGGTTACGTATATTAAAGAACAACGATGCTTAAAGACTCAAAGAAAATATTCAAGTGATGAAAAATGCTACAATGTCAATCCATACTTCTCGTCATTTTGTACGAAAGAAAAGGTATCAACTTCAATTTCACAAAGCTCTTTACTTGACGATATCAATAACTTGAAAAGTGATTTTGATCTTTATGCTTGTAATCTTATTGATGCTATATTCTTCCCCCATGATGATCATATCTATGTATATAACTTAAAGCAAGATCTCCATATTGTTCCGAAGCGGTTTGTCACTCAAGTCGGTTGAAAACCATTTCTCCGGTCGACCAGACCAGTTGGATCAGGTCAAAATCAGCACATCTACATGTGTGAGGGTGTGTGTGTGTGTGCAAGTTGTGAATTCTTGTAGTGGGAGAGAAATAAGGGGAGAGTGGGTGAGTGTGTAATTCCACTTGCACCACATTTGATGAAGAATTGTTCTTCATTCTTAACACTTTCTTAAATCAATTTTTCTCTCTAGCTTTTCACATCATAGCAGCCAAAACTTAAGAAGAAAAAATATGAGATTTTTCTTTCTTTCATTTTTACACACTCTCAAGAACAATTAAAGAGAGGAAAATACGATTTTTCTCATATCTTTGATTTCCGATTTTCCTAAGTTATCTATACTTTGTGGATTCCGGGAAAAGTGTTTTCAAACTTCGGAGTTCTTTGGACTAGCATCTGAGACGCGGAGTAACAAGCTCAGAGGTTGGTGTGTGGATACCAATAGAGACAGGAGTCTGAAGGATTTTGGTGGTGGTTCTTAGTAGCATGATCCAGGCAACGTAGATTAGATCGACTTAAAGGTATACTTCCTAACACAGAGTTTTGGTTGTTTCTCATGATCAGATCCTTTAAATGAACGTAATCCCACGCTATTTATTTCCGTTGCATTTTGAGGATTACGAATTTTTCCTACAAGTGGTATCAGAGACTATCACGAGAACCCAATAACTTCGATTATGTGTTATCTTGTTGTTTTAGTAGTCTAATAATGCATGTCATAGGATGTAGTTACCTTTGTACAGCCTCTGGGAAGTCTTTTAAGTGTTTAATGACTTGTAAACTCGTGTTTCTGGTTGTTTTATGTTTTCTGGCAAAAGTTCGGTTGATCGAAAGAGAATCGTGGTAGACCGAACATGTGTTAGAAAATGGGACTTTGCTAATGCCTAGATTTTGGCCAACCAGGGTGCAATCACGGTCGACCGAGGCTAGTCTGTTTTCAGGCCGGTTGATAAAAAAAAGTTATGGGTCAACCAAGGTGGTCTAATTTTACATTGTTTTGGTTACTACCTTATCACGGTCGACTGGGAGTAAGGCCTGGGTCGACCGGAAAGGGGCAGGCAGTGTGTATTTACACTCTTATCATGATTTTGTGTTTGTTTTAAGCATGGTGCATAGTATTAGCCTTTGACCCAGTGGTTTTATTTTAATATGGCCTGCGTTTCGTGTCTTATCTTATCAATTGTTGTTGTAATTTTAATCTCGAATGTAACTCGAGATTTTTTCTATTATGTAACAGTATATAATAGGATTTTATGTTTTACATATGTAACAAGTGATGAAGAAAGGCGTCCATCATACTGGAGGAAACCACAAGGATGAGGAAGACAATTGATAGGTTTATTGTTTTCCACCTTTAGATTGACCTAGGATTTTCCGTTGGCTAGGAAAATCCACATAGGGGTTATTACTGTGTCACGGTTAATTAACTGTTTTATGTATTTTGCATGAGATTCTTGATTCATGTTTATAGTATTTTTTTAGCATGAGATGCATATTCAACGTGTATATTCAGATTATACACTGTTTGGTGAGATGCATACTCCTTCAGAAGCTTACTCCTACAGGGTCATACGCATAGACGAGCCAACAAGCTTCATGTCCAGATTCAATGAATCTAGAATGTGTCTAGGTTCATTGTATCTGACATTCATTTTTCTGAGAATAATAAAGCGTTATTATTCGAATTAGAGATAAGGGGCATTTTTGGTATAGCTGGGATTACGTGGGAGTTATTATCCGATAAGGACTCCCACTACCAGCAGAAGTCTAGGGGACGTGGGAGTTAGAGGCTCCCACTGCCGAGAGGAGTTCAGGATGTGAGAGTTGGTTATGGGAACAAACTCTCACACCCTATATAATGATCTCTTGGCCGAAACCTTAGATAATGATTTTTCAGCCGAAATATTACCAAGTCTCTGAAATCAGATTTCAGTTTCAGCCTCTCCCTTTTCTCTCTAATTCTCGAAATTCAGAAAAGACGAAGAGCTAGCAATCGCTGCCCGTTTCGTCGCGTGGATACCGGTAGAGGGACTTTCCGCAAGGGAGATCAATTGGTGGTAGATTGAATCCAAGAAAAGTCATCCTCCATTCAAGAAGTAGCTTCTTGAATCCAAGAAACGTAAGTTCTTTACTGCTTTTTCGAATTGTTTCATATGAGCGGATCCTTTAGGGGAGGATCCATGGGTGTTTGGAACGATTTTCCGCCCATGAATCCCTTCAGCGAGTGCTAGCTCTGAGCTTTTCTGAGTTTCGGGAATTAGGGAGAAAGAGAGGCAGAAAACAGTTTTCTAGATTTCTTGGTATTTCGGCTGAAAATTGTCTACACTAGGGTTTCGGCCAAGAGAGGTTATTATAGGGAGTGAGAGGTTGTTTCCAGAACAACTCCCACGTCCGCTCCACCTCTTTTGGCAGTGGGAGTCTTTAACTCCCACATCCCCTAGACTTCTGCTGGTAGTGGGAGTCCTTATCGGATAATAACTCCCACGTAATCCCAGCTATACCAAAAATGCCCCTTATCTCTAATTCGAATAATAACGCTTTATTATTCTCAGAAAAATGAATGTCAGATACAATGAACCTAGACACATTCTAGATTCATTGAATCTAGACATAAAGCTCGTTAGCTCGTCTATGCGTGTGACCACAGTAGGGTTCATCTCACAATGGCAATGAAAACACACTTAGTAGTAGTATGTGTTCATAAATCACAAGCGGTCCCTAGCAGGACATTGTGACTACCCAAAGTGAATGAATATACAACGGAACCTAATATCAATCCACTATTTAATCCCTTTGTCTCGCGATATCCTAATTAAGCATAAGGCATGGTGGTCGTCACCCTTATTAAGCTTAATTGTATTTATGCTCAATCTCCAGGTAGACTGTTTCGACAAATAGCATTTGATAACCACTTTATCAAATACATTTGAGCACGGCCATGCATTTAAACAGTCTTTCCCTATCGAGGGGCCCATGGATATCTCTCTCTAATAATAGAGAGGGACAAATCCCTTACAATGTCTCTCACATTCAAGCTATGATAGGACACTACATCCGATCTCGGTCGTATTGATTACTCTGTTACAAGTAACGTTCGATCGAGTCAAAAGCGTGGCTCCATTCATACTAGAATAAATGAAGACATAAGGTCTAAGGATTCTAAAATAGTATTGAGGAAGTAATACTTATGACTTAAGACCATGAAGTATTACTTCTCGACGGATCACGTCCCAATACAATGTATCCCTATATATTGCATCTATGATGTGATTTGTATCCATTACACATGATCAGTAAAACAAGATCATCAATCAACAATCATACTAGTTTTATTTCATAGTAATTAAGCATTACATAAAACTAGGGACTTCTAGAATAGTAATTACATAAGCTAATGAGTTTTACTATCAAATCACACATTTGATAATCAAAAGAAAAATTAACTATTCAATTACATGCTCAAAAGATAACAAAACGCACAACATGTGCTAATGGTCCTAGGGCACTACTAACTCTCGCTGCCCGTTTCGTCGCGTGGATACCGGTAGGGATTAATTTCGCAAGGGAAGACTCAAGGTGATCTTTGCTGATAGCATAAAGACAGAATCTTTCATTCAAGAATCAGATTCTTGAGCCAAGAAACGTAAGTCTTTTTCTTGTTTTTCCTATTCGTTTACGCATGAGCGGATCCTTCAGGGGAGGACTCATGGGTGTTTGGAACGAGTTTCCGCCCATGAATCCATTCTAGCATCAATATAAGGTAAAACACTATCCCATAGTCGTAGGTTCTTACTCGTGGAAGATCCTGGTAGAGGCGGGTCAAGTTTTATTCCCTGCGCATTTATGTGTGACCCGGTTATTCCTCTAACACTTCATCCTCCAATATACTCTCTGTAACTGCAATCTCATTAGTAACGATTGGTTTATCTTTACAATTTTCTTTTCCATCTACAACTCTACTTAGATTATCATCAACAAGAATTTCGTCAAACTCTTGGGGGCTCAAATTATCCTCTGATTTGTCAATTAAACCTTCATCTATTTTCTCTTTTCTAAGATAATAATCAAATATCTCATAGAATGATGCAATATACTCTTCCCAAGTTACACAAGCCTGAGGTACACTGAAAAGGAGTGATACCTTCCATCATTTGCATCAAGCGGGCAACACAATCCGTAAGGATGAAACTCATCTCTCCCATGGATTCCCTAGGCTCGGAACTGCTCTGATACCAATTTGTCATGTCCCAAAGAATTCCCAAGGACAATGACTCAATCTAAGAACCAAACAGCTAAGAGACTACAAGTCTCAATTCACCAAACAAACAATATAGAGAAAGGATAATAGATTTAATATATTAAACTGAGTAAAATAAGTTCTCAATACAAACTACTCATCACCATCATCTAATCTATTATCATTAACAGGAAGAAGGATCACAGCCTTTAAAGCTTTAAGATGAACAAACTGAAAGCTAAGAACTAGTAAAGTTTAAGAGGCAAAATCTATTGTGAATCCAAAGCGGCAAAGATCACCATTACTCCTGCAATCAGCAATGCTCCATTTAGTAACAGAAAGAGAGGGTTCTGGGGGAGAAATAGAATGAATGAAAACATGAGGGAGGAGAAGAAATGAGTAATCCCATCAATAACCAGAAATAGAAAGAAATGAGAGGGAGAATAGAAAAGGGGGAAGAATTAAGAAAGCTTCAGAAGCTTACAAGGTTGAGAAGATGGCAGCTGCCAATTTGATCATATAATTTCTGAATGCCCTTCTCCTTTGCAGCATCTCTCTTGAATAGGTAGGGTTTGGATCCCTAAAATGATCTCCCCCTTCCACCTCAGCTTGTACTTGTATGCAAGAGGAATCAATAGTGTGAGATGAATATTCCTCATCAGCCAATCACCATTCTCAGTCCTTCAGGCAGCTTGTTCATCAGCTTAGCCATTTTCTATACTTAGCCATTTGGGCAAAATCAGACAAAATCCCTAAATACACATAACTGATGTCGTTTTGATCAAAACGGCGTCACTTCATTTATTTTTCAACTACCAATCAGAACATTTCCCTCTCCCCTTCATTATGATTTAAAAATGAAATCCCCTCCAACATACCAGATATGACACTCCGCCGCTGGAACCCGTCTCGGCCACCATCTTCCTCCTGCGCCGCCTGCGGCTTCTCCCTCTCCGGTGACAGTTACGATTTCTTTCCGTTTTCTTTTAATTCTTTATTTTATGTCTTATTATACTTATTGTTCTATTTTGTTTTTTTCTCAGATCTGCCTCGCCGCCGACTCTCTGGTCGTGCTCCGACTAACACTTTCTCCTTTTTCTGTTTCCGTTTCCATTTCTGTTTTTCTTTTTCTTTGTATTTCCTATTTTTCTTTTCCTAATTCTGACTTTTACTATTTATTCTGATTTTCCTCTTTTTTTTCCTTCAGGCGGATTTCTTCTCCTACGTAGATCCGTCGCCGACCACCACCATCACAGGTAAAATGCTGCCTCTCTTTCTTTTTATCTTTTCCCTCTGTTTTCATTATTGTTTTCAGTATAATCATACTGAGATTATTATCATACTTTTCTATTTTTCTTTAATTTTCTTTTTACTATTACTCTTATTTTTAATTATTCCTATTTGGTAATTTCTGGGACCTTCTTTACTAATAAATTGTTACTTTTCTTTAGGCTAGAATTTTATGGAATTCTTAAGAATTATAGAAATCCTAACTTTAATAATTAACACTTAATCTAATTAATCTCCTTAAACTAATCAAGTTGCCTTTTAGCTGAAAGCTTCATAAACTTAAGCTAATCAAATTTCTTTGGAGGAAAATAAAGTAATTAAATTTCTATCATTTCTTCCTAATTTTAAATTATAATTAAAATATAAAATTATGAAAATACTATGATAAAATATCAAGGATAGTATTTCTGAATTAATAATAATAACTGGTTCCAATTCTAGTATTGAATGCTATTGTTCGCTTTCAACATTAGAACTGGATATTCCTATTTGATCAGTGTCTATTTAATTTTTAATATAATGTAAAATATATGTTTCTCTTTTCTAGTCTAGGATCAATTAAGAATTTAGATTTATATTCTTCTGGTTCACCTATCTTAACCGGACAAAAATCCGATTAGCAAAAGTCTCCAACAGTGGGGTGGGTCACGAATGCTCCCGGGATTGTGTTTCCACAATCCTCGGGCACAACAATCTCTGAGAATGTAATCTAATTTCTTTCATGAGCCCGTTTAACCTAAGTTCATTTATTGTGCATGATCAAAATAACATATCGAAGGTAAAAGTACCTGCTTGATAGTAGATAGAGTAACGGGAATACTTTAGAAAATAATGTCTTGGTGTATACTGAGGAAGAGAGATAGTTTCCCTTTTTAGGGAAGATTTAGGCAAAGCCTTTGTATTGCTTAGAGAGAAAAATAGAGAATTCCTTTTTAAGGAAAGGAATTGGTGCAAGTGAAATGGGGGCCAAAGGCCTTCTATTTATAGTAGGGATTAGGCCTTTAGTGTCAATTTCTTGATTTGTAAGGACTTATCATGTAATTATAATTTCTTATGTAAATACCATGTAATTCAGGGACTTTAATGCAATTATTTTCTTATGGATAAGTATGAACTTATTTCATTTTCTTTTATTTCTTAATTTTACAATTACTATTATGCCCTTGTCTTTAAATAAAATTACCAATTTATTGTTTGGATTATTTTACCCTTACTAATTAATTGAAAAGACATGTTTAACCTTATAAAGTGAAAAGACAATACTAACCTTTTAAATTGGTACTTGAAATTTCGGGTCGTTACAATAACGACAGGAGAAAAGGTTTCGTTATAGTCAATACCATGAACTTGTCTATAACCTTTAACTACTAGTCGAGATTTAAAAGTGTGTACATTACCATCCACGTCGGTTTTCTTTTTGAAACACCATTTGTTATCAATGACCTTACACCCTTCGGGTGGATCAACCAAAGTCCACACTTGGTTATCGTACATGGATTGCATCTCAGACTTCATAGCTTCTAGCCACTTATCTGACTCAGAACTATGAATTGCCTCTTTGTAGGTAGTGGGTTCATCTTGATCAATCAGTTCAACCTGATGATCATCAGTCACGAGAAATCCATATCTCTCAGGCTGTTGATGTACCCGACTCGACCTCCTTGGGCCTTGTGTCAAAGATTGAAGCTCAGTATCAGCACGTGAGTTTGCTTGAACTTCCAAAGTTGGTTCAGATGTTTGGGGATCTTGAATTTCCTCAAGATGGATCTTACTCCCACTATCCTCTTAGGAAATAAATTCCCTTTCACGGAATAAACTATTACGAGCAACAAACACTTTGTTCTCTGATTGAAGATAGAAGTAATATCCTTTAGTTTTCTTATGATATCCCACAAACAAACACTTGTCAGATTTAGGGGCGAGTTTATCAGATAACAAGCATTTTACATACGCTTTGCATCCCCAAATTTTGAGAAATGACAAACTAGGTCGTTTCCCAGTCCATATCTCATATGGAGTTTTCTGAACCGCTTTAGAAGGAACTCTATTCAATATAAATGCAGCAGTTTCTAGGGCGTAGCCCCAAAAGGAAATTGGAAGACTTGTTTGACTCATCATAGATCGAACCATATCTAATAAGGTGCGATTCCTCCGTTCTGACACGCCATTCCATTGTGGTGTGCCAGGAGGAGTTAGTTGTGAAACAATTCCACAACCTCTAAGATGTTCGTCAAACTCTTGGTTAAGGTATTCGCCATCTCGATCTGATCGAAGTATCTTAATACTTTTACCAAGTTGATTTTGTACTTCATTTTGAAATTCTTTGAATCTTCCAAAAGATTCTGATTTATGTTTCATTAGATAGACGTAGCCATATCTACTGAAATCATCTGTGAATGTAATGAAGTAACTGGAACCCTCCTCTAGCACTTGTGTTTATTGGTCCACAAACATCTGTATGTATGAGGCCCAATAAATCGGAAGCTCTCTCACTTTGTCCAGTAAAGGGAGCTTTAGTCATTTTACCTAACAAGCAAGAATCACAAGTCTCATAAGACTCTAAGTCAAATGATGTCAAAATTCCATCTTTATGGAGTTTTGATATGCGTTTCTCATTTATGTGGCCCAAACGGCAGTGCCAAAAGTAGGTTTGGTTTAAGTCATTGGATTTAAACCTCTTAGTATTAATGTTACAGATGGGCCTTTTAATGGATTCATTGAGGTTAATAACATAAAGCCCATTCATCAAAGAGGCATCTCCATAGAAGATACGATCTTTATGAATGGTGCAAATTTTATTCAGAATATTTAATTCAAAACCTTCAATATCCAAACAAGAAACTGAAATAATATTCCTACTCAAAGTTGGAACATAAAGATAATTATTCAGTTCTATAATAAGGCCACTTGGCAAAACTAAAATAAATGTCCCGGTAGCTATAGCAACAACTCTTGCTCCGTTCACTACTCTCAGGTCCACTTCTCCTTTTGCCAGTGATCTACTCCTTTTGAACCCCCTGCACATTTGCAAAAAATGTGAGATCCACAACCGGTATCTAATACGCACGAAGTAGGAGCAGACATGTTAATTTCAATAACATAAATACCTGGAGAGATAGTCAAACTGGTTTTTTCCCTTTTTCTTCTCTTCCAAATAGAGCTTGCAGTTCCGTTTCCAATGACCTGGTTCATTGCAATGGAAGCAAACTCCTTCCTTTGGTGCCTTGGCCTTGGGTTTGGGCTTGTTATTACCTTTGCCCTTTTTGGCCATGGGCTTTCCCTTTCCTTTCTTCTTGAAATTCCCTTTTTGAACCATTAAGACTTCAGGGGTCTTCTTAATGTTCAGATCAGCTTGCTTGAGCATCCCGTGTATTTCTTGTATGGTCTTCTCCATGGCATGCATGTAGAAGTTCATAACAAATTTGTCATACTCCAGTGGGAGTGAGCCCAAGATCATATCTATGGCCATGTCATGACCTACGGTAGCCCCAAGCTTCTCAAGCTGGTCAAAATAGCCCTTCATCTTAAGAACATGTGCACTTACAGAGGTGCCAGGGGCCATTTTGCAACTATTCAACGCCTTAGTAGTGAGGAATCTTTCATGACGAGCTTGCTCTTGGAACATTTCCTTGAGCTGGCCCATCATCTGGAAAGCCTCAACTCCTTCAAACTGTTTTTGAAGGTCAGTGCTCATTGTGACTAACATGAGACAAGTCACATCGTTAGAGTCATCAAAATGCTTCTTCCAAGCATCTCTTTCAGCTCTAGGGGCATTGTTTGCAGGCTGTTTCGGAATGTCCATATCAAGAACGTATAGCTTTCTTTCCTGCTTAAGTACAATCCTTAAGTTGCGGGCCCAATCAAGGAAATTGGTCCCGTTTAGTTTTTCCTTCTCAAGGACGGATCGCAATAAATTGTGTGAAGTATTGGTTGCCATTATCTACATTAAATTATTTGCAAAGTTATTAGTTTTGAGTAAAAAAATCTTTTCCACAATTTCAACACTTGATAAATAGTGGGGAAAAATATTTTACAATAGTTATAGGAAAGCTTTGGCTTAACACCCATAATTAAAGTAAAATCATCTAATGGAAATGACATCTATATGTCCCGGATATTTCCCATTTTATGCCCTAGGCCCAAAACTATTTTGATGGCCTAGCTAAGTTGAACCATGTCTAAGCTTATGAAAATCACTATTTTCTCATCTCCTTTTGCTTAGATAACCACTTGTATGTTGCTTTGGCAAACAGACAAAATGATGATCCAAGCTCAATGAGTGCTTAGAGTATGGTAGGCATTTTAAGACTTAGTTAAAACATTCGGTTTGAATAAGACATTAAAACTCGTAATACAATTATACAAGCATCTCATGCAATATATAAAGCATAAAAAATAAATGTGAGATACCATGGCCTAATCCTATGTTGACTCCCACGAGCCTTGTAGGAGCCAAGGGTCAATCTAAGTCAATATCCATCTCATCGATAAAATCTTCGATCCAGCAGCCTCCAGCCTTGTTACATAGTTGCATGGGCATACCCAGCCTTCAATGTAAAGCAATAAAGCTAATCTAAGAAAGCGATTACAATTTTACAACATTGAAAAACAGCTCGCAGGCCATATTATAAAATTACAACCTAGAATATGTAAAACAAGGGGTATAGTAGGCCATGCTATTCACCATGCTAAAAATCACATAAAGCACAATGAAATTAATAACGAGTACATATACAAAGTCTTAGGTCAGCGGAATGACGAATTTGCCGACGTAGACGGCTGTCCCGATTTAGCCGGTTAGCGGGCAGGGGGTCAAGATTACCCCTTAATTGCCTTACTTACATAATCGGATTATGCATTGGTTAATCAGATTAACGGCAGGAGACATACAATCAGTTTATGCGTAATAACCGAATTAATCAAATTAATTATCGAATCACGTAAAGCTGATTTATGCGGGAATAATCGTATTAATCACACATTAGCAGTTCATGCATTAACATATTAACATAAACAGTTTATGCAGAATAATCGGATTAATAACATCAGTTCATGCAATATAATCGAATTAAAACAGTTTATGCATATCATGATATATAGAAACATGTAAACAGATTATACGAAATTAGTTTATGCAGAATAATTGTATTAATCTTTCTGTTTCCACACACACACATACCAAATCGGAATTGATAGTGATATGATGTGATTAACAATATCGAATTCGAATCGTATGAGCAAGGCTCTGATACCACTGAAGGGATTCATGGGCGGAAACTCGTTCCAAAGCACCCATGAGTCCTCCCCTGAAGGATCCGCTCATACGTAAACGAATAGGAAAAACGAGAAAAAGACTTACGTTTCTTGGCTCAAGAATCTGATTCTTGAATGAAAGATTCTGTCTTTATGCTATCAGCAACGATCACCTTAAGTCTTCCCTTGCGAAATTACTCCCTACCGGTATCCACGCGACGAAACGGGCAGCGAGAGTTAGTAGTGCCCTAGGACCATTAGCACATGTGCGTTTTGTTATCTTTTGAGCATGTAATTGAATAGTTAATTTTGCTTTTGATTATCAAATGTGTGATTTGATAGTAAAACTCATTAGCTTATGTAATTACTATTCTAGAAGTCCCTAGTTTTATGTAATGCTTAATTACTATGAAATAAAACTAGTATGATTGTTGATTGATGATCTTGTTTTACTGATCATGTGAAATGGATACAAATCACATCATAGATGCAATATATAGGGATACATTGTATTGGGACGTGATCCGTCGAGAAGTAATACTTCATGGTCTTAAGTCATAAGTATTACTTCCTCAATACTATTTTAGAATCCTTAGACCTTATGTCTTCATTTGATTCTAGTATGAATGGAGCCACGTTTTGACTCAGTCGAACGTTACTTGTAACAGAGTAATCAATACGGCGAGATCGGATGTAGTGTCCTATCACAGCTTGAATGTGAGAGACATTGTAAGGAAATTTGTCCCTCTCCATTATTGAGAGAGATATCCATGGGCCCCTCGATAGGGAAAGAGCTGTTTAAATGCATGGCCATGCTCAAATGTATTTGATAAAGTGGTTATCAAATGCTATTTGTCGAAACAGTTTACACGGAGATCGAGCATAAATACAATTAAGCTTAATAAGGGTGACGACCACCATGCCTTATGCTTAATTAGGATATCGCGAGACAAAGGGATTAAATAGTGGATTGATATTAGGTTCAGTTGTATATTCATTCACTTTGGCTAGTCACAATGTCCCTGCTAGGGGACCGCTTGTGATTTATGAACACATACTACTACTAAGTGTGTTTTCATTGCCATTGTGAGATGAACCTACGTGGGTCACACGCATAGGCAGAGCTAACGAGCTTTATGTCAGATTCAATGAATCTAGAATGTGTCTAGGTTTCATTGTATCGACATTTGTCTTTCTGAAAATAATAAAGTGTTTATTATTCGAATTAGAGATAGGGGCAATTTTGGTATTTTACCTATAGATGGAATTACGTGGGAGTTATTATCCGATAAGGACTCCCACTACCCGCGTAGAGTCTAGGGGACGTGGGAGTTAGAGACTCCCACTGCCGAGAGGAGTTCAGGGATGTGAGAGTTGGTTATGGGAACAAACTCTCACACCCTATATAATGATCTCTTGGTCGAAACCCTAGATAATGATTTTTCAGCCGAAATATTACCAAGTCTCTGAAATCAGATTTCAGTTTCAGCCTCTCCCTTTTCTCTGTAATTCCCGAAATTCAGAAAAGACGAAGAGCTAGCAATCGATGCCCGTTTCGTCGCGTGGATACCGGTAGAGGGACTTTCCGCAAGGGAGATCAATTGGTGGCAGATTGAATCCAAGAAAAGTCATCCTCCATTCAAGAAGTAGCTTCTTGAATCCAAGAAACGTAAGTTCTTTAATGCTTTTTCGAATTGTTTCATATGAGCGGATCATTCAGGGGAGGATCCATGGGTGTTTGGAACGAGTTTCCGCCCATGAATCCCTTCAGCGAGTGCTAGCTCTGAGCTTTTCTGAGTTTCGGGAATTAGGGAGAAAGAGAGCGGAAACAGATTTTCTGGATTTCTTGGTATTTCGGCTGAAAATTGTCTACACTAGGGTTTCGGCCAAGAGAGGTTATTATAGGGAGTGAGAGGTTGTTTCCAGAACAACTCCCACGTCCGCTCCACCTCTTCTGGCAGTGGGAGTCTTTAACTCCCACGTCCCCTAGACTTCTGCTGGTAGTGGGAGTCCTTATCGGATAATAACTCCCACGTAATCCCAGCTATACCAAAAATGCCCCTTATCTCTAATTCGAATAATAACGCTTTATTATTCTCAGAAAAATGAATGTCAGATACAATGAACCTAGACACATTCTAGATTCATTGAATCTGGACATGAAGCTCGTTGGCTCGTCTATGTGTATGACCCTGTAGGTTCATATCACAATGGCAATGAAAACACACTTACTAGTAGTGTGAGTTCATAAATCACAAGCGGTCCCTAGCAGGACATTGTGACTACCCAAAGTGAATGAATATACAACGGAACCTAATATCAATCCACTATTTAATCCCTTCTAATTAAGCACATGGCATGGTGGTCGTCACCCTTATAAAGCTTAATTGTATTTATGCTCGATCTCCAGGTAGACTATTCCAACAAATAGTATCTGATAACCACTTTATCAAATACGTTTGAGCACGACCATGCATTTAGACAGTCTTTCCCTATCGAAGGGCCCATGCATATCTCTCTCTAATAAGAGAGGGACAAATTCCTTACAATGCCTCTCACATTCAAGCCATGATAGGACACTACATCCGATCACCAGTCGTATTAATTACTCGATTAAAAGCAACGTATGACTGAGTCAAAACGTGGCTCCATTCATGCTAGAATCAATGGAGACATAAGGTCTAAGGATTCTAAAATAGTATTGAGGAAGTAATACTTATGACTAAGGACAATGAAGTATTACTTCTCTAACGGATCACGTCTGGTACGATATATATCAATACATTGCATCTAATGATATGATTTGTACTCATTACACATGATTAGTAAAACATAATCATCAATCAAACATCATTCTAGTTTTATTTCATTGTAAAGTAGATTGCATAAAATTAGGGACAACTAGAATAGTAATTACATAAGCAAATGAGTTTTACTATCAAATCACGCATTTGATGTTTATAAGCAAAATTAACTATTCAGATGAAATGCTAAAAAGATATAAAACGTATAACATATGCTAATGGTCCTAGGGCACTACTAACATTGTTCTCCTATTCCAATGATCGATCATGAACATTATTATTCTAGTTTATCAATCCCAATAATCTATACCTTATGTGGGCATTCAAAATCAACCACATGGGCTATAATTGATACACCGAGGCCTTATGTATTTATTGTGCATTATATGGACAGTTGATGATGGGATATATATATATATATATATATATATATATATATATATATATATATATATATATATATATATATATATATATTCTTCATCAATCAATTATAAGGATGTTACGAATACTCCCAAGGGGTTCTATTAATGTAGGAAAAATATGCCCATGCCTCAATTATGAACGAGGAAGAAACCCTTTTATAGAAGTTCGAAATTGGGTTCCAATGGACAAATAACGACTACTTTTTAGCCCTGAATTCGCCAGACGCGGCCCCCCTTAACTTTTCCTCATGTTTTCTGTGCTGAAACCAAATATGTCGCGGTTTTCCCTTGGTTAACAGCAAATTTGCAGTTTTTGTCCTTGAACTTTCCAAAGTTCGTAAATTGATCTCAAAACATTCCAAACACCCATTTTGAATTCTAGTAAAAAACCTTTGGACTTTTGAATCTTTAAAAATTAAAATATAAGATCCAGAAATATGTTTAAATATTCAAAAGTTTTTTTTTGATGATTTTATAACATTTTAGCAAATATAAGTCAACGTTTTAGTCCAATTGTTTTTCTCTTTCAAGATTCTTTTGAAAACTTTTGGTCTTTTGAAAATATACAATGCAAGTATGAGTTTCCAAAATGATTTTCATGAGCTTCCAAGTGTAGACAAATATCAAATGAACTAGTTACAAGAGATAACAGAATTACACACTAAACTAGTTCTTCTTGAGAAATTGGTTTCCAAGATTATCTTCAATGCTTAGAGTTCCCACCAAAGTATTATTTTTCAAGCTTGTTGTGATATTCCAAGAATGTTCCTTAAGCTTGATCTTAGGTCTTCAAGTCTTTAAGTATGACCATCTCTACATAACATCACTTGAGACCAAACATGACATTCTCTTCAAAGTTCTTTCTTGATCAACTTCATTGTAACATGTAGAACCTTCATTGCATAGCTTCTTATTTTGAATCCACCATCTTCTTTCATTAAATCACTTTAAGAACATATTCCATACTCACTTTCATCAATGTAGGTGTGAGATATAAGATCTAGCCATAAAACACAAACTGAAGTGATTGCATGTGCTTCAAGATAATAACTTGTATGGCCCCTGAACATTGTTTACCTTTATTTCTCTGTTGGTTTGTTTGGACCACTTGTTTTTAGTTATCTATATTGTTGGAATTTACATTTGATATTGGTGCTCCAATTGGATTGGGCAGACCAATACTCGATTAGTCAAACCGATCCAGTTGAACTGGTCTGTTGAACAAAAAACGGTCCAAGAATTGGTAAAAACTAGCCATATGAGGTGTTATGTGTAGTCGAGACTATAAGCGCATTTTGAGGGGAAAGTGAAAGTAGTGGGTGAATTAATTTTCGCCCCAATATTTCATTTCTCTTCTTAATCAATAGTTGATTAATTCTAACTCCCTACAACTCTCCCTAGGTTGTCGAATTCCTAGAGAATTCAGAACATCAAAAGTTAAAAGAAAAATTAGATTTTTCGTTCTTTCTTTTTCGGTTTTACTTGAACTTATATATACATAATTCGTGAAGATTGTCTTAAAACTTTGGAGTTCACTGACTAGCATAATAGTCGATTCGATCGGTTGCTGTTGGTGATTCCGAAGCAAAATCAAACAGAAACTGATTCTGTTATTCTGTAAACTCAATGTAAATATCCTATTTCAAAGTCCGTTGGTTCTTACTCGTGAATGATCCTATTAGAAATGGATTCCGCTGCACTTTGTTTAGGAATCCGAATTTCATTCTTTCAGTGGTATCAGAGCTAATCATGAGCACCCAATCGTTCTTTTATAGTTTTATATGTTACTTGTTTTTAGTCGACGTTTAATGCATGGCATAAGAAATTTTTTTTTTTTTTTTTCTTTTACAACCTCTAGGATTATGTTTAAGTGTTAAACTACTCCTACAATGAATTTTTTGTTCGTGTTTTTGTCTGTCATTCTATTTTCTGGGAAAGGTTCGGTCTACCATAAGGGGATCTCGGGCGACCGAACATGTTCTAAAAATTTGGATTTTGCTTCTGCCTATATTTCGGACGATCGGAGAGCAATCTCGGTCGACCGAAGCTAGTCCGTTTTTGGACTGGTCGACCAGAAATTGTTCTAGGTCGACCATGGTGGCCTGGTTTCGCACTGTTTGGCTAATTCATTTATCACGGTCGACCGAAAGATGGCCTCGGCCGACCGGACAAGGGCATTCAGTGTATTTTTTTTTGTTTTATTAGCATGATTGTCATGTTATTTGAGCATGGTGCATAGTAATAGCCCTTGACCAAGTGATTTTATTATAATACGGTTAGATTGTAATTTATCTCTTGAATGTAACTTGAGATTTCTTTTCTTTATTATGTTATACATAGTATAAGATTTCTTTTGAAATTACAAAAGCATAATGGAGTCAATCAGACGGAGGAAATCGCTTGGAGGCTGAAGAAAATAGATTAGATTTATTGTTTTTCAACTTAGACAAACTTAGGATTTTCCATTGGCTTGGAAAATCCGCATAGGAGACTATTACTATTCACGTTTTATTTATAGTTTTGATGCATGTTTTACAGTTTTGATGCATGAGATACATGATTTTCAGTCGTATAAATAGTTTATTTAAAATGTTTGGTGAGATCAATTGAAATTAAATCCCTCAATTTTAAAAATATTAAGTTGATGCCTTCCTCGATTTGGTCCTCACCAAGGCCTAGATCGACAGTTGCGAGGAAATATGCACCTGTCTATCCGGGTGGGGCGCGAATGATAAGTTAGTGATATCCGCCAGTGCATATCTTAGGTCTTACTAAACAGATTATCTCAATAAATGGATTGAGGATCTAGAGGCAAAATAGTTGAGATGTACAATTTGATGTGCTGAGAATAAATGTGATTTACTCAACTAACTAAGAATTACATAATGATGTAATTAGCAAATGTTGCTTACCTAAATAGCCATGTCTCGAGCTATTTAGCCAAACCTAACTCGAAATTGGTGATATATGTATCTTGGCATACTGTAAAGTTTTGAACTTTCCGAATGAATATTTGAGGGTTATTCATTTGATGAAAATAGTGGGAGAATCATTAATTAATGACCTAATAATAATTTTAAAATATGATACTAAAATTTTGCAAAGTCTTTATTTAGATATAATGAAAAATGCAACTGTTGCATCAAACTCGCTTTCGTTGTGATCTGTCCTTGAGAAGGAAAGACTTGAGGGAGGAAGCTTCCTCGACTGGTCCAGGAATTTGAGAATCATTTTCAAACACGAGAAAAAGTTGTATGATCTCGAAGAACCTATTCCTGATCAACCAGCAGTTGGGTCTACGGCCACTTAAATAACTACATATCGTAAGCATTTAGATGACGCATTAGATGTGTCAAGTTTAATGTTGGTTTCCATGAACTCTGAGCTTCAGAAGCAACATGAGGAAATGGGTGCATTAGACATGATTAATCATCTAAAGCAACTCTTTCAAGGTCAAGCTCGCCAGGAGAGATTTGACATGTCAAAGTATCTATTTCAGTGCAAGATGGCAGAGGGAACACTAGTCGGAACTCACGTTCTGAAAATGATAGGTTTTATTAAGAACCTACGCAGACTGGGATTTCCTCTCGGCCAAGAGCTATCCACTGACTTGATTCTGCAATCGTTGCTTAAATCGTACAGTTAGGTTGTATTAAACTACAACATGAATGAGATAGACAAAACCCTTCCAGAATTGGTGAATCTGTTAAGGATTGTTGGGAAGGAAATAGCAAGTCAAAGCAACAGGCAAAGGTGTTGGTAACCTAAGGGCAAGCCTCATGGAAAACCTAAGGCCAAGCCTAACCTATTCTGAAAGCACTGAAAGCCAAGGGCGGTGTGGCTAAAGAGGATACTTGTCATCATTGTGGCGAACAAGGACATTGGAAAAGGAATTGTAAGAGAAATCTTGAAGGGGAAAAGCTTGGAAAGGGGGGACAAATGTTGCTTCTGGCTCAAGTATTTTGTTATAGAAATAAACTTGTCTACTATTAAATCCTCTTGGGTATTAGATACCAGTTGTGGTTCTCACATTTGTATGAATGTGCAGGGTCTGCAAAAGAGTAGGAAGCTGACAAGGGAGAAGTGGAGCAAGAGTTGTTTCCTTAGCTATAAGAATGTGTTGTATTACTTTTCCATCTAAGATTGTCCTAGATTTAGAGAATTGTCTCTATGTACCTACTTTAATGAAGAATGTTAATATTAAAAACCAATGAATGTTGTTATCATTTAATAATATATTTTATTGTAGTGCAACTTTGGTGAATGGTTTATATTTGTTAGACCTCGATTCACCGATCTATAACGTAAACACAAAAGTATTAAGAATAATGATTCAAATCTTACATACCTCTGGAATTGTCGCTTAGGTTATATAAATAAGAACTGCATTTCCAGACTCCATAAAGTTGGATTGTTGGAGTCATTTGATTTTGAATCATATGACACATGCGAACCCTGTTCAATGGGTAAGATGCATGTTTCTCCTTTTACTAGAATTGGAGAACGAGCAAAGGATTTATTGGAACTGATACATAGTGATGTATGTGGTCCATTCAATATCCATGCAAGAGGTGGTTATATATATTTCCTTACTTTTACTAACGATTACAGTCGTTTTGAATAAGTGTTTCTTATGAAACACAAGTCTGAAGCCTTTGAAAAGTTCAAAGAGTATAAGTGTGAGGTAGAAAATCAGCTTGGCAAAAGTATTAAGATGCTTCGATCCGATCGAGGCGGGGAATACTTAAGTCAAAAATTCCGTGATTATCTAAAAGTATATGGAATTGTTTCACAACTTCCTCCACCAGCTACTCCTCAATGGAATAGTGTATCTGAAAGGAGAAATCGAACTCAATTATACATTGTTCAATCTATGAGGAGTCACGCGAGCCTTCCAAACTCTTTTTGGTGACATGCTTTAGAAGCAACAGATTTAACACTAAACAAAGTTCCATCAAAATCTGTTGAAAAGACAGCATATGAGATATGGATTGGGAAACGTCCTAGTATGTCTTTCATTAAGATTTGGGGTTGTGAGGCGTTTTTGAAACGTCCATCTTTGGACAAAAACAGTCCTAAGTTGATCAAGTTCTTATTTGTTGGGTATCCTAAGGACTCTAAAGGATACTACTTCTACACTCCTAACGAGAACTGAAATACATGGTATTTGCAGTACCCGAAGGGGAGAACCTTAGATGGGGGTGGTGAATAAGGTTCTCAAACTTTTTGAGCTTTTCTACCAAATTCTTTTCCTAAGTGATCACCTTAACAACAATTATGTTCATCAAACAAATAAGGTGAATTAAAAGATTATCACTTAGATGACTTATGTGTGTATGTGCAACACATAGGACTACAAGACAATGAATATGATGAAGGATTGTCTACGTCAAGATTCCCATATGCAAAGCTTTGTAAGATCAAACACACAAGTCACGAGGAATGGCATTTACCAAGAGATATATAAAGTTATAAAGATCTGTAAATGCAATTCCTATGCCCACACCAAGGGAAGATATAACAAGCAATTAATCTAACTCCATATAAACAAATAAATCTCATACAATCAAGTTCATGTGAATATAAGCACAAGTATAAATTAAGAACTTGAAAGTAAAGAGATAGAGTTAGAAGATCAAACACACGGATGTAGAGTGATTCGATGACAAAAGATCTACTACATCCACTACCTTGGGACACACCCAAGGATTTTGGCAACTTTCCACTAGCTTGTCTTGAGTGTGATTACAAGGAAAGACAAGCCAACTAATGGTCTTTTACACACTCATGTAACCTTTCACCCTTGGGAACTCTTTCTCTAACCTAGTTTACTAAGTGAGGAGGTTTTACGAACACATCAACCCTACTTCTATTTCGGGTTCACCATTCACTCTAGTTCCTATGATTACAAGAAAGATACACTCCACCTAATGGAGGCCCAAAACCACCACTTTCAGAAACAAGCCTTACCACTCAACCCTTGATAATCTCAACACATGAGATTTTACATTTCAGCTCAAGAAAAAGAAATCCCTCCAAGGATTGGATATTACAATGAAAGCTATAATTCATATTTGAGAATGAAAGAATAAGCAGATGAAACTCTTTCTCAAATACAAATATTTTGATGAATGATTTGAAAATTTTAGCTTAGGAAAGTGTTTGATTTTCTTGTATAAAACTTGTAAACTAAGGCCCCTCTGTTGGCTTGAGAAAACAACAAATATCATCCTTAAAGGATTTATATAGGGTCCAAAAAATGCAAGCAAATTGAGTTACAACGGCTATATTTTTGCCTTGACAGGATAGCTTCGGTCGACCGGACTAGGCAGTCGGTCGCTCGAAGTAGTCTGAAAGTTAAGTTCAAAGGCTTCTATCTTGATCTCGGTAGACCGTGATGAGTGGTCCGGTCGACTTGGGCAATTGCCGGTCGACCAACCCGAGGTAGGTCTTCTGAGATTATTTATTGCCATTGTAGTCTTGGAACATTCAAAAGTGATAAGGTACAAAAGACACTTCAGTCGACCGGACTTCATCAGGTCGCCTGAGGTCTAGGACCCGGTCGACCGAACTTCAGTCCATAAGTGGTTTTTCCACTTGATCAACTTTCTAATGTTCTCAAACTCATGCCTAAGTAATTTTAAAAGAAATTTAAAACATTTTAATGATCTTTGGCATTAACCAAACCTTAAAGAAAGTTTTGCAAAACCTTTGAAATATTAAATCAAATTATGAAATATTGTTTTGAAAACATGCAAGAGTATGAGCTTCATCATACTATAAACTAACATTCATAAAATAAGATTAGTCACAAGAATATACCTATAAGCATTTTGACTAATCTTCTTCTTGGTCTTCAAGTCTTCAAAATGAATTCCTGTTTTAGCTTGGACTTGAGACCTTTGATCAACCTCTTCTTGTGATGAAGTCCTTTGTAGTATTGTCAAGTTGTAGCATCTTGGACTTCAACACTTGTTGATCTTCCTTTGATTTTGGAATATCTTTCAATGGCATTGTGAATTACCTTTAAGCTTGTACCATTGAAGACTTGCAAAATGTAGCTTCTTCTTGTTGTAGAATGATCTTTGATGTCTACAAGAAGTTACCTTTCAATGCTTGTATGAGTTCATAATAACCTAACATTGAAACACAAGCACACACAACCATTAGAACTTCTCAATGTCATGTTATCATCAAAACAAGATTGATCACATTAGCCCTTAGGGCTTACAATCTCCCCCTTTTTTATGATGACAAAACATTGATGCAAATGAGAATAAAATAACAAAAGGATATAGAAGTTAAGCACAAAATATCAAAGCATGAGATAAGGATGCATATGATCAAGGCAAGTAGATGTTTTGAAAAATCATTCTACTCCGCCTATTTTTAAGAATTCCTCAGTTCTTAACTTTCTCCTTTTGTAAAATTACTATTCTAGGCACATTTGCAAAGCTAATTTTTCTCCCCGTTTTGTCAAAATAAAAAGGTTCATCAGAGCGCCAATAAGAAAAGCATTTTCACCTCCTTTTTGTTAAAAAAAATCCATAGGATCAAAACATGAAAATCTTTAGGAGGGATCAAGTTTACAACATGGAGAAGCTAGTTGGTCAATTGTAGAAATTTAGGCAAAAGAAAGCAAAACTAAAGACCAAAAGAAAGAAACTTTTAAAGTTATGTAAGCACATCATTTGTAAAAGGCCATTTAAATGAAATTATGAGTGGCCAAGAAATGATGCTTATCTAAATATGAATGCAAGCTTTAAAAGAATCTTTTGAAGAGGTTTTAAGCTTGGTTGATTTCAAAATAAGGAGAGCACAAATGAGTAGGGTGTCAACCCGAACCCGGCTCACATAGCTCGAAAATATGTGAGCATGAGCGTAATATTTAAGCTCGAATTTTATGTGAGCTGAGCGTAAGCTTGACCCCACTCAGCCCGGTTAAAGCTCGCACCCGAATAAGAATAATATAATTATGTATATTATATATAATACTAAATTTCTAATTAAAAAAAGAAGACATAAATCTTGAGGAGATGAAGGAATAAATCTTGAAAACAGAATCACCCCTTTTATCAAAAATCAATGTTAGCTATAATAAGATGAAAACAGGTTATAAAGCTTTAGCTAACAAAGACAAAATGGATGTGATACTATGAAAATATAAACAAATGAAAGGCATATGCATCACAATCCAAAAAAAAAAAAAAACCAAAGAGGAAGTGTAAAGTTAACACTTTGGAGAACATTCCTCTTGTGACTATGGTTAGCAAAAGAAGTATAACAACTAAGGTAATGAGCTAACCAAAGTAATCAAATGAGATCCAAATGATATAAGAGAGAAAGAGAACATGATCTCAAATGATAAGGGATGTAGTACATAAGATATGTAACAAAGGACATACTACTCCCATGAAATTTTTACAAGTTGGCTCAAAAGATATGAAAATAAGAACCATTGCCAACTTATGATGTGATGATGCATATGATATGACAAGTGTAGGCATGCATCACATAAATGAGGGGAATAAGATAACAACATAAAACCCTCCCTCAAACCAGAGTGCCCAAACAAGTAAATGCAAAAACTAAAAAGATATAAGGTATAGAGTGTACAGTCTTGCAGAAATAGGGCAGGTTCGGTCGACTGCAGTGTTGGTGTTCGGTCGGCCAAAATTCTGGTAGAAAGCAACAGAGAGACTTCCATCTTCTTCTTCACATTTGAATGCTTTCCATGGTTGTTGGTGAAGTGATATTTCTCGTTTTCTCTGTGTTTGGCTAATGCATTGGCTCTTCTTCCAACATTGTTGCTTCATCTTCAATTGGCTCTGCTTCTAACATTGTTTCATTGAAGAGAGACACACTGAGAACTTCCTATGTCACGCCCCGGACCCGGTTCTATAAGTCCGGATCCGAAAACCCGACATGACCGTATTCTCAAATCAAAATCCAAGAATACCAGGTCCTTACATTCAGAGAATCTATTTCCATAAAGTAATAATCACCCATTTAATTCAACTATCAAAATTTCTCAATAAATTTTAATACATTAAAGTAGAGAAAAATACTCTTAATGGAATTATCCTAAAGTTTTATTCCGTAAGTAATCCAAAGTTGCTTCTACACTCAGTCCCCGCTGTACGGTCTATCATTCCCTTATGATTCATCATCTGTAAAAACAACAACGCAAGGAGTGAGCTACAACTCAGTAAGTATAGAAACACCTCCCGGGAAAATTCGGTTACACACACACACACACATATATATATATATATATATATATATATATAGTTTTCATAAAACAAACAGATTTTATAGAAGTATACTTTAAACAGAACATTTTGACACAAAAAGTGTTTTTAGAAACTTTCGGAAGTTAAGACAGTTTTTAGATAATTTAACAGTTGCAGGACTTTTAACAGAAAGAGAATGTAAATAGTGATACTTTGACCAGGGATCATAAGTTTACCGAAACAAAAACAAAACCGATATATCAGCCCTAGACTTATACCCTCTAGGGAATGGGTCAGTACAGAGTCCTAGCTTCTACCCCTAGGCGGGTCAGAACAGGCAGTATTCCAAGTCAACTCGCAAAGTATCAAACAGTAACAAAAATCTTCAGACACAAAAATCCTTTTTTTTTTATGTCACATTAGTATAAATACATTTCACCTTTAAAATAGAAGTTCGACAGAAATTATTCTATCATCATAAATCGTTTATTGGTAAAGAATTTCGTAATAGTCAGTATCATTATGTGTAAAAACTTCTATAACACATCCAAGGAAAATTAACAAGTAACAAGATAGACACTTCTTGTTATAAATAAGTGAGAGATCTAGACGAAGTAAGATTGGTCAGGAGCCTTGTGGTAGGATCCAAGCTTCATGTAACAGAACACAAAGATGTAATTGACGGAAGTGAAATTAATCGATAAGGCCATTTCCGAAGAAGATCAAGAAACAAGTTGAAATTAGTACTTTACCAATAATAAAGAGGAGGAATATAAGGTGAGAAGATTTCCACAAAGCCTTTTGCCATAACTTTGCATAAGTGCTTCCAAGAAAAGGACGAATCACAAATATACCAATTTTCCTCAATAAACGATTGAAGTAAATGAAATAATACTTGATCAAGATTTTCGTTCTATGAATCTCAGTGATCAGTAGGAAATTAAGCTTTGAAGAAACAGAAGAAAAATGAACAAAATCATTTTGATCAAGATGAGAGAATTACTTGAAAAAAAATAAGTACAATTTCCTAATTCATCCATGATAGAAGGAAAAAGAAAAGAAGAAAATGATTTTTGTGAAACCAAAAACTTCCAAGCAGCATTGTAGTGTTCCAAGAAAGGACAATCAACTTTGACCAATTTAAAATATAAATACACCAGTAGCAAAGTACTTGAACCAAATTAGTAAAATCACTTCTTTTTTTTTAAGGAACAGATCATCATAATGCGTTAGTCGGCGTAAACAAACGGATCTTCTTCACAATTCCAAATAGTTTTTGGTACGTATATTTATATATACACAACATCAAATAATATACCAGAATTTCCTGTATTTTATAGAAAAATACAATCTTTTAACGAAAATAGAGGGAATCTATACTTACCGTGTTCGATTCTTAATCGTCTGAAATCACATAATTCTCCACCAAAAATCCTAACAAAACAAACACCATCATATGATCAAACATTACCTAGACTATGAATTAATCTAACGAATCTAAGAATAACATTACCTTCGATTGATGTTTCAAGCTTCAAAGTCTCCTCAACTTCTGTCTCCGAAAATTTGTCTGCGGCTTTAGAGAAATATATCGTATGATTTGTGAGTAGGGTTTGGTTGGAAAATGTATTAAATACTAATAAATAATTGCAATTCTAGTCCTTGGTTTATAGAATATATTAACCCTAAGCCCAATTGTTATAAGATTTGATTTCTCTAGTCCAAAGGTTATGAAACTTATTTGATCTAGTCCCTCTAAAAAGATACGGGTTTCACATCCTATCTTTCTTCTTCACCTTTTAACTGTCTCCTTTAATCATCATCCCTCAAGATCATCATCAATGGAGAATGGATGAGAGTAGTTCTTGGTGAAGGAAGATTTCTCGTTTTATTTGTGTGTGCGTATGCCTTTGCTTGTAACCTCGTTGCTACTTCTCTCGGGTCCTAATAAGACATTATTTGCATGGCATATGAAAGCAACAACCAAAAACTTGTGTGACACCTAGAGGGAGATTAAGAGACTTACAAAATAAATAAAACAAAACTAGTCTCTTCCTCAAGTAGTTGGTTAAGAATATAGTTCAGAAATGAATTCAAACCAAACTACATAGGAGATAAATGGAAATAAAACAAAGAAAGCACATTAACACATATGTTTTGAAAGGGAAGTTATGAATCAATTAAGGTGAGCACAAACTTTCCAAAGATAGATAACCAAGAGAGATGAAGGTTTTGGAAATATTAACAGCAAGCCATCAAGACTAGTGATATTTGTAAATTTTAAAATTGAAAACAGATCACTAGGAAAGGAGGATAGGTAAAAAGGTAATTTTAAAACACATCTTTCCTTCAAAGCATGATAGAATGTGAAAGAGTGCAACATGTTGTGCCAGAAATCCCAAGGAGACATGACAACCAATATCTTAATAGGCACATTTGTCACGGGGTACTTCTCCTATGAAATTTCTCACCAAGTACAAGCTCTCAACAAACTCATCAAATGCTAAGAGTTATAATATCAAAGAAGTTTTAAGGAAACATGACAACCAAGATAATATGAGGTACATTTGTCATGTATTACATCCAAGTAAACATACTTATAAAATTATACTCTATCAAAACAAGGCTTAGAGAGCATATAGAGCTCAAAATGCTCTCCATCATCTCTAAGTACCCATATAAAAGGCACATATAAAGATAATTCTTTGAATAGTGCATAAGAGGGGTTTAAAAATAACAAATAAGAAAGCTCCCCCTTACAATGTGCCGATTTTGTTTAAGATTTTTTGGAAATTCTTGGAAGGTTTTAAGAATGAATAACAGTAGTTTCAACTTCCAAGAAATTTGACATTAATAAAGGCATATAAGCGAAAATATCATAAAAATACCATTTTAAAGCTGATGCAGGACACTTCGGTCGACCAGATGTGAATCTCGGTAGACCGGTGTCCATGCCCTTCGGTCGACCGAAATAATCGGTAGTCGACCGGGGTTATGGTTGACAGGTAATTTTTGGTATTTGAAATTTAACCAAAAATCCTTTAAATAATTTAAAAATACTTCCAAAACATTATGAGCAATTTTGAATGGATAAAAGCAAGTTAGAACAAGGATTAAACCTTATAAAAACATCAAAGTGCTCAAAATCATACCTTAGGATCTTTGAGAATAAAAACCATGAAAAACAACTAAGGTGATCATATTTTTAGGTCCTTTTAAAAATGACCAAATAGTTTTAAAACTTTGTAAAGCATTTAAAAACAAGGTTGTTGGCTCCTATCATTGCCCAAAAATAACTTCAACAAGAGAGTATGACAATCATCAAGAATATGCCATAAAAGGCTAAAATCAAGTCATACATCTCAACAAAGGTGGCTCAAAGAGGCACACCATACTTAGAATGAACAAATCAACCACATGACATAAGGTGCAATCCAAAGCAAGGTTGTTTGCATTCATAAGTATAAAATTTTAAACCATCAGATATAGGCATCTTGTTAAGATAAACTTAGAAAACACATGATTACCATATATCCATTAAAATAAGGCTTTCCAAAACACTTTAAGCAACTACAGAAAGATGAAGACTTTTAATAAAAAGTTGCTATAAAGGGGGATAAACCTTGTAAAATAAAGACACACCTTAGGTTCTTTAAAATCTTTAAAACTTTTTAAACATAACTAAGGTGGTCATTATGAAAATGCCTTTCTAGAAAACAAGAAATTGAAACACATAGGCAAATCAAAATAAATTAGAACCAAACTCATAAGATAAGAAAGAAAGCACATTAGATATGGCAATAACAAACATAAAGTAAGAGCAAGCAAATATACTCGTCAAGAATAATAAGCTAAACCAAGAAAGAAGAGGTTATAGCTACCACTTTTCTTTAGTTGATGATTCTCTAACTTTTTACTTCTTTTGCTCATACTTGACTTTCCTCGAGTTGTCATGTTTGAAGTGTTAGAGGAATAACCGGGTCATACACATAAGCGCAGCGGAAATAACTTTGACCCGCCTCTATCAGGATCTTTCACGAGTAAGTACCTACGACTATGGGATAGTGTTTTACCTTATATGGATGCTAGAATGGCTGAAACGCTTTCAGCGGTTTGTTGTAACGAACGGAACACCACGCTTGCAGGCTCCGTCTCTTCCGGTATCCACTCGATCTTCCGGAGATGGTCTTCTACTGCTTGGTGCTAGCCAACGCCTTGTAGAAGCTTTGAAGACACTCTTCAATGGATGGAGTATGAACGACCTTTTCAAGAACAAGAAACAAGCTTTCTAACTTCTTTTCTATTAGCAAAAAAATGCAAGAAAAAAGTCCAGAAATTTGTCTTGTCTTTTTCTCTCTAAAACTCACTTTTTCTCTCTATTCTCTTAGCTTCAAAAGGCTGGAGAAAACTGATTAGAATGATAGGAAAAATCGGAATTTTTCCTCTAGTCTATCAAGAGAGAGTAGGGTGAGATAATGGGGGAAGTGGGAGATCATGGAGAGAATTACTCCTCCACTCTCTCCACCACTTCAATCACCATCAAGAGGGCTGAATTTATGTCTAACATTCCAGCCATAAGGTCGGTCCAAACGGGTCGGTCGGCCCAATCATATTGGTCGGCCCAACCCGATTAAGGGCCCAATCCAATCCCGGCCCGGTCCGGCCCAATCGACTGGCGCACCTTAGATTAAATGTACTCCAACAAGCCCAATCCAGCTTGATCTATGAGTGCGACCCAAGAGGTATCCATGATGTTGGTCGTGACATCATATGTCACAGTAATGAGAGGTATCTAGCAACGCATCATTACCCCCAATTCATAAATATCTGGTGATTTATCATAATCACAACATTTGACATTTGTAGTTAAATCCTTTTGTCCTTGATATCTAGATTGAACACAAGTCATGGAAAAGTCACACTTGTATTGTCCAATCTTTTAGTTTCTTGATTCGCGAGTAGACTAATCAAATGACATCAATATCGTATACTCGATTCACTTGTTCATGGCCATGAATTAGTCGGACTCCATCAAGGGGCCCAAGATATCGCTCCCGCTATATATGAGGGACAAATCCTTTCGCATCCCACTCATCCCGAACAAGATTCGTGATATACCCAATAAATGCCTTTATTGCTCACCCAGCTACTGGATAGCGTTTAACATTATCAAAGCATAACACTAGCCATGCAAGAACTCTTGTGAGACCTCAAGTCGAAGGATCTCATATACAACCCTAAAGTCAAAATTTTGAGAAACACCGTTGACTATTATATAACAACCCATGGTGTGTTTCTCATGTCGGGTCTCGTCCCAAAGTATAATGATTCTCTAATCATATATACCTATGTGACGATCCGATATCTTATATCAATCATCGCACATACTAGTCTTGCGCATTATTATTGTCCTCGAAGATTCCAAAATAATGTTCGACTAGGGGACGTTTCGAATAGTATCTCATAACAATTATAAATACTATTCTAAGGACATATTATTTATTTATGTTGTTAAGAACGCAGAAACATAATGAATAATCATCGGAATTAATTGCCTTTTATTCATCAAAATGAAAATTACATTAAATACTGGTACAATAATCTCCCACTTGCACTAAAGACCCAAATTACAATAAATGGTCTTTAGGGCATACTAATGATCTGTCTCTAAAGATCAGTCCTCCGGATATCGGATACCCATGGAGCTAGTGTGACGATCATGCTGCCGCTGTGACGGGTGGCTTCGGCTAGGGATAGGCGACATTGTCTACCGAATCTACTCTACATATATGCACATCACCTCTCTCTATAATCTCGTGGATTAGGTGAAATCGCCGTAGTACATGTTTGGACCTCTGGTGAGATCTAGGTTCCCTAGATTGTGAAATAGCCCCATTGTTGTCACAATAGAGGTCTATCGGGTTCGCAATACTAGGAACCACATCGAGGTCGGAAATAAATTTCCCGATCCAAATCGCCTCCTTAGCCGCTTCACAAGTCGCTATGTACTCGGCCTCCGTCGTAGAATCTGCTATGGTTGATTGCTTTGAACTGCGCTAGCTCACAAGCACCTCCATTCAAGTTAAACACATATCCCGATTGCGATCGGAAATCATCTCTCGCCGGTTTGGAAACTAGCATCGGTGTAACCGAGCTATAACGAGCTCATCCGCCCTCCATAAATCAAGAATGTATCCTTAGTCCTTCGTAAGTACTTGAGGATATTCTTGATCGAGATCCAGTGACGCTCACCGTAATTAGATCGGGTATCTCGCTCGTAATGCTTAAGGCAAACGAGACATCCAGGGCGAGTGCATATCATGGCGTACATGATTGATCCTATGGCGTAAGCATAAGGAATCTCTTTTCATGCGTTCTAATTCGGCAAAGCGTTTTAGAACACTTGCTCCTTCGACTGCAAACAGCATTACCATGTGCCATAGGACAAAGTTCTTTCTTAGACTCTTGCATGCTAAACCGCTTTAGCACCTTGTCTATATATGTACTCGACTTAGGCCAATGAGTCTCCCCGGATCTATCTCTATAGATCTTGACTCCCCAGAATATAGTCGGGCTTTCGCCTAAGTCTTTCATAGAGAAACACGTACTCAACCAAGCCTTTACAGACTTTAAGGTTGGTATGTCGTTTCCAATGAGTAGTATGTCATCTACATACAAAACCAGAATACAATTGAGCTCCCACTAACCTTTTGTAAACACAAGGCTCATCCTCATTTCTAATGAAGCCAAACTCACTGGACGGCATCATTAAAACGGATGTTCCAGCCTTTCGAGAAGCTCGCTTGAGTCCATAAATGGATCTCTGAAGCTTACATACTTTTCCAAAGATTCTCCGGGAGTGACAAAACCTTCAGCCGTGTCATATACACATCCTCATCAAGTTTTCCATTAAGGAAAGCGGTTTTGACATCCATTTGCCGATTTCGTAGTCATATTAAGCCGCAATAGCAAGCAAAATCCGAATGGATTTGAACATAACTACAGGGGAAAAAGTCTCATCATAGTCAATACCATGAATTTGTTTGAAACCTTTCGCGACCGAGTCGCCCTTGTACGTTTGTACATTCCCTTCCATGTCGGTTTTAATCTTAAAAACCCATTTGCACCCTATGGGAGTTACCCCTTCAGGTGGATCAACCAAGATCCGTGACTTGGTTTGTGTACATGGAGTCCATTTCGCATCTCATGGCCTCAAGCCATTTCTCGAATCTGGGCTATTAATTGCCTGCTTTGTAGGTTGAAGGTTCATCGTGATCCACAAACATAACATCACCATGTTCTCGTTATGAAAAATTCAAATTTTTCCCGGAGGTGGACGACGAACTCTACCGCACCTACGCAATTCTTGTGTTTCTTGAATCAGTGCTGGCTGCACAACTCGCTTTGTGGCACTCGCCGCACAACAACTTGTGGAGTCTCGTTCAATTTCCATCTCATCATTAGTGCTAGTTTGAGAGTCTGGAACTTCAGTAAGTTCTACGCTACTCCCACTTGTGTTTCTAGAAACAAATTCTTTTTCTAGAAAGACTCCCTTGCGAGCAACAAACACTTTGTTCTCATTAGGGATATAAAAGTAGTATCCTTTAGTTTCCTTAGGATAACCTACAAATATGCACTTTTCAGATTTCGGAGCCAGCTTATCAGAAGCTGAGCGTTTCACAAACGCTTCACAACCCCAAATCTTGAGGAAAGACAAACTGGGACGCTTCCCACTCCATAACTCGTATGGTGTCTTTGCAACTGATTTAGATGGAACGCGGTTAAGTGTTAAAGCTGCTGTCTCTAGTGCGTGTCCCCAAAAGGAATTGGGCAGGCTCGTGTGACTCATCATAGAACGAACCATATCTAATAAGGTTCTGCTCCTCCTTTCAGATACACCATTCCATTGTGGAGTAGCTGGAGGAGAAAGTTGTGAAACGATTCCACAAGCTTTTAGATAGTCACAGAATTCTTGACTCAAGTATTCTCCTCCTCGATCAGATCGAAGAATCTTAATACTCTTGCCAAGTTGGTTTTCTACTTCAAGTTTAAACTCTTTAAACTTAGCAAATGCTTCGGATTTGTGTTTCATCAAGAACACATATCCATACCTACTGAAGTCATCAGTAAAGGTAATGAAGTAGAGGTAACCACCCCTTGCATGTATATTAAAAGGGCCACATACATCACTATGTATTAGTCCTAATAAATCACCAGCTCTCTCACCTAGCTTAGTGAAAGGTGATGCTGTCATCTTACCCAATAAACAAGATTCGCATCGATCATAAGACTCGAAGTCAAATGATTCTAATAGCCCATCTTTATGGAGTTTGGATATGCGATCTTCGTTTATGTGGCCTAAGCGACAATGCCAGAGGTATGTCGGATTAGAATCATTAGTCTTAATCCTTTTGGTATTTATGTTTAAAATTGGCATATCAAGGTCTAAAATACATAGACCATTAATTAAAGAGGCGCTTGCATAAAACATATTATCCAGAAATAACGACAATCGTTGGTTTTTGATCGAAATCTCAAACCGTTCTTGTCCAAACAAGAAACTCGAAATAATATTTTTTAATTAAACTAGGTACATAGAAACAGTTTTCTAAACCTAAAACAAGCCCCGAAGGCAAAGTAAAAGTACAAGTCCCTACAAACTTTGAGGTCGCAACACGTGCTCCGTTGCCTACTCGTAGTTCCACTTCACCCTTTGCCAACTCTCTACTCCTTTGCAGTCCCCCGCACATTAGTACAAATGTGAGAACCACATCCGGTATCAAATACCCAAGAAGTAGTTGTATTTAAATTGATATCAATCATATTAACATCAATAACATAAATACTCGAGCCCGAAGCAACAATTGCCTTCTCCTTTTCCAGCCTTTTTTGTTGCAAGATAGCTCTTGCAGTTCCTTTTCCAGATGACCATTCTCACCACGAGTGATGACATATAGAGTCCTTGGCTACACCACCCTTAGGTTTCAAGCAGCATTGTTGAAAGTGGTTTGCTTGCCCTTGGGCTTACCTTTCGGTTTGCCTTTGGATCTCACAAAACCTTTGCCTTTGCCCTTTTGCACCATCGAGATGGTGTTGGGCTTGGACTTGCCTATTTCCTTCTCGGCAGTCCCTTAGCATATTCAACAACTCGAGCAATGGCTTGTCAATTTCATTCATATGATAATTTAGAATGAACTCGATCGAATGATTCAGCAACGATTGCAAGATCAAATCGACCGACGACTCTTGTCCCAAAGGAAACCCCAGCTTTTTCAAGGTTTTGAACATAACCTATCATCTTAAGAATGTGAGTTCCTACCGGCATTCCTCGGACATTTTGCACTCGAAAGAGAGATTTTGACACATCGAATCTCTCTCGGCGCGCTTGTCCCTCGAGTATAGTTGCTTTAGATGAGCCAAACGATCTCATAAGCCCCCCATGTCCTCATGTTGCTTCAAGCTCGGAGTTCATGGTGACAAGCATGAGGCTAGACACATCTAAAGCATCACTAACATGCTTCGATAAGCAGTCCCTATCAGCGTCAAGCGCGAGCCTCCGGTATAGCAGGGAATAGGTCGTTCCAAGACATACAACTTTCTTTCATGCTTGAGAACGATTCTCAAGTTCTCGAACCAGTCGAGGAAGTTAACTCCCTCTAATTTGTCCTTCTCAAGCGACGTAACGCAGATGATAGTGTTTGGTTTGAATTTGCCATTTTTCTACAACAAAAATATGCATATACAAAAGTAAGTACCGATTAAAATCATTATTAGGTCTTTATCTTTTAATGATTTCTCCCACTATTTTCTTCGAGTGAATAACCCTCAATATCAACTCGGAAAGTTCGTTAACTTTCTAGCGGGCCAAGATCCATATTTCACCTCGCTTCGAGTCGCCTTTGGCCGATCGCCCAAAACTTAGTTATTTAGGTAGGCAACATTTGCCAATTACATCAAATTATGTAATTCTTGGTTAGTTGAGTGAATAACATTTATTCAAGCGTATCATTATACACTTTTCTCAACTCTTTTGCCTCTAGATCCTCAATCCATTTATTGAGATAATCCAAGTTAATTAGGACCCTAAGTTTTAGCCAGTGGATATCACAACTTATCCTTCGCGCCTCACTCGGATAGACATGTATGCACAGCTTTGGCATGTCCCATACTTATGTCGATCTAGGCCTTGACGAGGGCCAAACTTAGGAAGGCACTAATTAATATTTTAAATGAGGGATTTTGTTTTTAACAATCTCACCATAAAGCATAAATAAAACAGCTTTATGCTTATATACATATGCATCCAATACATAAAAGTAAAATGCAATAGTAATCGCCAAGATCCTATTCGATTTTTCCAAGCCAATGGAAAAACCGTGAAGTCAATCTAAGGTGTGAAAAGAAAAAACATCTATTCTACACCGTCTTGACCTTCAGTTGGTTGCCTCCATATCTTCATCATCTCAGCTGTACCTTCTCCTAATCTAGAATTACAAAATTTCTAAGGAAACCTCGAGTTACATTCGAGGGGATATTCAAAGGAAAAATTACAACTTTTGATATTTAAAAGGCACGATACGCAGATCGTATTATAAAATAAAACCAACAGGGTAAAGGCGATTACTATGCATCATGCTCAATTAACATAACAACTTATGAAAAATAATGAGCAAAACAGTAAAATGAACATTTCATATTCTGCCTGGGTTCGGTTGACCGGCCACCAAGCTTCTGGGTCGACCGAAAAAGTACCGAGAGTACTCGGTCGACCAAACGAGCACTTCGGTTGACCGAAGACCAACTCGGATCGACCGAAGACCAACTCGGTTGATCCGAACCTAATACCATTTAGCTCTATCGTCTTGCCTCGGTCGACCGAAGGTGAGTCCCGATCGACCGAAAGTGACAGAATCGAGAGTTTTTCCAGCTTTTGAATGACTTCAAAAATGGAAATTCTCAACAGATATACTTACAAAAAGCTGGAAATGCATGTCATACATGGTTTTAATAACATTTCTAGCAATCCTAAGGCATGCATAACATAGATTCAAAATCTATAAAAACACTATAGCACATTAAAGTCAATAGGGTACTCGTGAGTGGCTCTGATACCACTGTTAGAGGAATAACCGGGTCATACACATAAGCGCAGCGGAAATAACTTTGACCCGCCTCTATCAGGATCTTTCACGAGTAAGTACCTACTGAAGGGATTCATGGGCGGAAACTCGTTCCAAACACCCATGGATCCTCCCCTGAAGGATCCGCTCATACGTAAACGAATCAAAAACAGCGGTAAAAACTTACAATTTTCGGATTCAAGAAACTACTTCTTGAATGGAGGATGACGATTCTTGGAAGCTTTCTTTTCACCAACGGAATTCCCTTTGCGGAATTTCCCTCTACCCAGTATCCACGCTGACGAAACAAGCGAGTGATTGCTAGCTCTTCGTCTTTCTGAGATTCGGGGATTAGAGAGAAAAGGGAGAGGCTGAGAAAATCCGAAATCTGATTTCGGGTTCTTTGTTTAATTTCGGCTGAATGACTTATCACCTAGGGTTTCGGCTAAGAGATGTTATATAGAGTGTGGGAGTTTGTTCCCAGAACAACTCCCACGTCTACTCAACTTCTCTCGGCTGTGGGAGACTCTGACTCCCACGTTCCCTAGACTTCTGGCGGTAGTGGGAGTCCCTTATCGGATAATAACTCCCACGTAATCCCGACCATTGGTAAAATACCGAAATTGCCCCTATCTCTAATTCGAATAATAAACACTTTATTATTTTCAGAAAAACAAATGTCAGATACAATGAACCTAGACACATTCTAGATTCATTGAATCTGGACATGAAGCTTGTTAGCTCGTCTATGCGTGTGACCCTGTAGGTTCATATCACAATGGCAATGAAAACACACTTTGTTAGTAGTGTGAGTTCATAAGTCACAAGCGGCCCCTAGCAGGACATTGTGACTACCCAAGGTGAATGAATTTACAACGGAACCTATTGTCAATCCACTATTTAATCCCTTTGTCTCGTGATATCCCTAATTAAGCATAAGGCATGGTGGTCGTCACCCTTATTAAGCTTAATTGTATTTATGCTCGATCTCCGAGTAGATCAGTTTCGACAAATGGCATTTGATAACAACTTTATCAAATACATTTGAGCACGGCCATGCATTTAAACAGTCTTTCCCTATCGAGGGGCCTATGGATATCTCTCTCTAATAATAGAGAGGGACAAATTCCTTACAATGTCTCTCACATTCAAGGTATGATAGGACACTACATCCGATCATCGATCGTATTGATTACTCTGTTACAAGTAACGTCCGATTGAGTCAAAACGTGGCTCCATTCATACTAGAATCAATGAAGACATAAGGTCTAAGGATTCTAAAACAATGATTGACGAAGTAATACTTATGACTTAAGACCATGAAGTATTACTTCTCAAACGGATCACGTCCCAATACAATGTATCCCTATATATTGCATCTATGATGTGATTTGTATCCATTACACATGATCGAGTAAAACAAGATCATCAATCAACAATCATACTAGTTTTATTTCATAGTAAATAAGTATTACATAAAACTAGGGACTTCTAGAATAGTAATTACATAAGCTAATGAGTTTTACTATCAAATCACACATTTGATAATCAAAAGCGTAATTAACTATTCAACTACATGCTCAAAAGATAACAAAACGCACAACATGTGCTAATGGTCCTAGGGCACTACTAACACCTACGACTATGGGATAGTGTTTTACCTTATATGGATGCTAGAATGGCTGAAACGCTTTCACGGTTTGTTGTAACGAACGGAACACCACGCTTGCAGAGCTCAGTCTCTTCCCAGTATCCACTCGATCTTCCGGAGATGGTCTTCTACTGTTTGGTGTTAGCCAACGCCTTGTAGAAGCTTTGAAGACACTCTTCAATGGATGGAGTATGAACGACCTTTTCAAGAACAAGAAACAAGCTTTCTAACTTCTTTTCTATTAGCAAAAAAATGCAAGAAAAAAGTCCAGAAATTTGTCTTGTCTTTTTCTCTCTAAAACTCACTTTTTCTCTCTATTCTCTTAGCTTCAAAAGGCTGGAGAAAACTGATTAGAATGATAGGAAAAATCGGAATTTTTCCTCTAGTCTATCAAGAGAGAGTGGGGTGAGATAATGGGGGAAGTGGGAGATCATGGAGAGAATTACTCCTCCACTCTCTCCACCACTTCAATCACCATCAAGAGGGCTGAATTTATGTCTAACATTCCAGCCATAAGGTCGGTCCAAACGGGTCGGTCGGCCCAATCATATTGGTCGGCCCAACCCGATTAAGGGCCCAATCCAATCCCGGCCCGGCCCGGCCCAATCGAATTGGCGCACCTTAGATTAAATGTACTCCAACATGAAGTACTTGAGGAAGTCTTGGGGATGACTCCAATATTCTTTTCTCACTCTCCCGTGAGGTGAATTAGGTACTTTGGAGTGATGTATGGAACTTCTTTCAATTTTCCATCTTAGCTCTTCTTCCCCATTTTTCTTCTTGCATAAGATCTAGCCACTTCGAATCTTTTCTTTGCACTTTCTTTGAAGGTGTGGCTAGTCTCCAAATTTTATCCTTGAAGGTGAGTTCTTCTTTTAAATTGCGTCTCTTTTGTCTCATCTTCGTCAAGGATAAAGTGTCTTCTTCGTACATGTGGAGAAGATGAATGATCTTTTCAATAAGATCCAGTTCCTCTTCTCTCATCTAAGTTTAGTTTCCTGCATATGAAGACACTTTCTGTACCCATTTTGTTTGGATCCTAGAGGGTTAAAGTTAAGTCTTTTTACAACACACGTGGTTAGTACACCTCTATTAATTAAATCTCCAAATGATGCAACATTTTAACATGATGATCAAGGATGATAAAGATCAAACACATCATGTTAAGCTTATACAAATGAAGATCAAGAATCAAAGAGATATGGTATGTGCATTCTTGAGTTTGTGTTTGTACTCTAAGCAATTAAGATCAAGAGATATAAGTTGAGGACAAAACACATTATCAAGAAAAATATCAAATGCACATAACAAAAAGAGAGTTTAAAGAAACAAGTTTATGCTTTTTAAAACATCATGCTTGACAAGTTTGGATTAAACAATTAGCACATTGTCAAGTAAAACATGATATACATAAAAGCATTAACAAATAAGCACATACTCTCCTTTTCTTTTAGAAGACTAGAAGTATATCCTAAACTACTTGCACTAAGAATCTTTCCTTAAGGTGAGCAAGCAAGTTTGAAAATCAATTAGACAAATACTTCTTAGTCATCTACTTAACTCATCATACAGCTAGGTTATAGCACAAAAGGATCATAAACGAAAGAATATCACTAACTAGGGACGAGCTAAGCTTTTGTACCTCAATGCTCAAAGAGCTTGGACTTTTTACCATTTTGGTTGATCTTCTTTATCAATAAGTCCATTGAATCCTTTTGTGTGATCTTTGTCATGATAATCACTTTCATTTGAAACTCATTGAGAGGTTGGCATGTGATTGCTCCTTTTTCCTTGTTGTTAATCCTTGATTGATGGGATGGAAGCAATCTCCTCTTCTTTTATGGCTAGTGTAGAGTCATCATGATGAATGGACTTTCTTTTCTTGATGAACCCCCTACAATCTTGCAATCCTTGGCATTTGACTCTTTTCTTGGAGTCTTAGCTCATTTGTGCCCTTCCTTGCAATTTCTATCTTCATGTAGAAGCATAGAGCTTTTTGAACCTACAAGGAATTCTTGAGAAAAAATATGGTACCTTTTGAAAGGTCATTCATGATTAGCTCAATATTCTCAATTAGCACATATACGCACAAGGATCATGCAAAACGAAACCAAAACAACTAGATGGATTCTTATATGAATATGGCATGACAAAACAAGAATCAATCAAGTTGCATATGCTACATCTCATAGATACCTTAGCCAAAATAGATATCATGCTGAAGGTTATCTATATGAATATGAGATTCAAGAATGTGAGATGCAACATATATAAGAGCAAGCATATACAAATACATACCAAAAACACTTAAACACGTTGATTAAAGTGCTAAGAGAAAGTGATTTTGATACCTTTGCTATCTTACCAAGTGATGAGGATAATGGATTGAGAATGAAAGAATAAGTAAATAGAGCTCTTTCTCAAATATATATATATATATATATATATATATATATATTTTATGAATGATTGGAAGAATTTAGCTTAGGAAAGTGTTTGATTTTCTTGTCTAAACCTTGTAAAATAAGGCCCCTCTGTTGTTTGAGCAAACAACAAATATCAGCCTTAAAGGCTTTATATAGGTTCCAAAAAATGCAAGAAAATCGAGTTACAACGACTATATTTTTGCCTTGACAGGACAGCTTTGGTCGACCGGAATAGGCAGTCGATCGCCTGAAGTAGTCTGAAATTAAGTTCAAAGGCTTCTGTCTTGATCTCGGTAGATCGTGATGAGTGGTCCGATCGACCTAGGAAATTATCGGTCGACCGACCTAAGGTAGGTCTTCCGAGATTATTTATAGCCGTTGGAGTCTTGGAACATTCAAAAGTGATAAAGTACAAAAGACACTTCGGTCGACCGGACTTCAGTCCATATTTGGTTTTTCCCACTTGATCAACTTTCTAATGTTCTCAAACTCATGCCTAAGTTTTTTTGAAAGATATTTAAAATATTTTAAAGATCTTTATGCACGATCACTGCAAAATATGTTTCCACACCTCTTCCGATTATCCTTGTCCTACTTTGAGGTTGTGAGGTGTTTGTGAAACGTCCAACTTTGGACAAGATCAACCCAAAGTCGGTCAAGTGCACATTTGTGGGGTATCCTAAAGGGTAAAATCAAGAAGAAAAATCAGTATTTTTGGTTCGGCTAGAGTAGAGAGAAAAGAGAGAGATTTTCAATACTTGTGTAAAGCTAGAATGAAAACTATTTTCGTCTAGTGTGGGGTAAGTGGAGCTACCCACTCTCCACTTATTTCTCTCCCACTCCACACACTCCCTCACACATGTAGATGTGCCAGTTTTGACCAAGTCCAATTGGTCCGGTCAACCGGAGTGACCAAAAGTTCGGACGACCAGGTCATTTGCCCAATCCAATTGAGTCTGCCCAATCTTATTGAGCACCTATATCAAATGTAAACTCCAATGAGCCCAATCCAGTTGATTATAGTGTGCAACCCTTTAGGTATTTACTATGTTGGCCATGACAACAATTGTCAACAGTAATGAGAGGTATCTAGCAACACATCATTACTCTCAATTCATAAATAGTCCAGGTGATTCAAGTAACCACGAAATATGATCTTTTGCCATAATCCCTTTGTCCTCGATATCTAGATTGAACAAAAGTCACAGAGTATGTGAAACTTGTACCATTCAATCAGGTAGTTTCTTGATTTTTGAGTAGACTAATCAAATGAAATTAATATCTCATATTAATTCACTTGTTCATGGCCATGAATTAGTCTCACTCAATCAAGGGGCCCAAGATCTCACTCATGTTGTATAGGAGGGACAAATCCTCTATCTATCACACCTCATCCTGACATGGTTCATACATATACCCAACAAATGCCTTTATAGCCCATCTAGTTACAAACGGCATTCGACACCATCAAAACATACCTTTAGCCAAGCAGGAAATCTTGTGTGATCTCAAGTCGAAGGATTTAGGTGCAAACAGAATCATTATAAGAATATTGCTGACATTTATACAACAATTCATGAAATGTTCTTATAAGCTGGTCAGTCCAGTATCAAATACCCATGCGTTTGATTTAATATCTCCATATTTAATCACAACACATACTAGTCTCCACACATTATTGTTGTCCTTAAATTCCACAATAATGATTGACTAGGGACATTTTTGAATAGTTCAATGTAACGATTATATAACTATCTAAGCATGTTATTATATGTTTTAATACAAAAAGCACTACCGTATTCAAAACAATAATAATGGAATTCATGCCTTAATATTTCATCACATGAAAAGAAATACAACAATCTCCCACTTACACTAAAGACAACAACTCTGCCTCTTACTGTATAATGTACATAAGAACTATCTCTAAGACCAGATCTATTTTTTTCCTCTTTTTTTTTTTTTTTTATTTTTATTAAAGGAAGATCAATAGTGGTTCCCCACTTTCCCTCCAGCATAACTCGAACTCCCGACCTACCGGTTGAAAGTGAAGCATCTTACCACATTAGCTGTGCTTCGTTGTCAAGACCAATTCTCTTGGTATCTAATACCTATGCAACAAGCATGGAGATCATGTTGCTGATGTGTCAGCAGCTTCGTCAGTGGGTCGGCGATGTTATCGTCCATGTGAACCTTGCAAATCTTTACGTCTCCTCTATCAATGATCCCACGGATCAGGGGATACCACCGCAGTATATGTTTGGACCTTTGATGAGACTGTGGTTCCTTTGACATATGGCTCCATTCACAATGGAGATCAATCACATTCGAAATTCTAGGTATACCACACCAAGTTCATCAAATGAACTTGCGGATCCAAATCTCCTAAGCAACATGTAATGCATCTATATACTCAACTTTGGTTGTAGTTTAGGCAAGACACATATCCTGATTGCTTTCTAAAGTCGTCTCTGTCAGTTTGGAAACTAGCATCAGTGTAACCACTTACAATGATCTCGTCTTCCCCACCGTAGTTTAAGAACGTGTCCTTAGTTCTTCACAAGTACTTAAGGATGTTCTTGACGGCTATCAAGTGACGTTCACCGTATGTTGAGTGGTATCTGCTCGTTATACTCAAAGCATACGAGACATCTAGTCGAGTACACAACATGGCATACATGATAGATCCAATTGTCGAAGCATATGGAATCTCACTCATGCGTTCTTTTTCATCTAGTGTCTTAGCACACTGTTGTCTTGAAAGAAGCGTACCAAGTGCTATAGGACAAAGACCCTTTTTGGACTCTTGCATGCTAAACTGATTTAGCACTTTGTCTATATAAGTACTCTGACTTAGGCCAAGAAGTCTTCTTGATCTATCTCTATAGATCTTGACTCCTAAGATGAAGTTTGCTTCACCTAAGTCCTTCATAGAGAAATATTGCCCCAACTAGACCTTTACAGATTCCAAGGTTGGAATGTCATTCCCTATGAGTATATGCCATATACATACAAAACCAGAAATACCACGGAGTTTCCACTAATTTTTATAAACACAAGGTTCATCAGCGTTCTTGATAAAACAGAACTCGCGTACGGCTTCGTCAAAACGTGGATTCTAACTTCTAGAAGTTTGCTTTACTCCATAAATTTACTTTAATAGCTTACATACTTTATTGGCATTCTTTGGATCGACAAAACCTTCGAGATTTGTCATATACACGTCCTCATCTATGTTTCCGTTAAGGAAAACTGTTTTGGCATCCATTTGTCAGATTTCATAATGATAGTATGCAGCTATAGCAAGCAAGATACAAATGGTTTTGAACATAACTACAAGGGAAAAGGTTTCATCATAGTCAATACCATGAATCTGTTTAAAACCTTTCGTGACAAGTCCCCCCTTGTACGTTTGAACATTTCCTTCCATGTCAGTTTTCAATTTGAAAACCCACTTGCACTCTATTGGGGTTACCTCTCATGCGTATCTACCAAGATCCATACTTGGTTAGTGTACACGAAATCAATTTTGGATCTCATGGCCTCAAGCCATTTCTCAGAATATGGATAAGTAATTGCTTGATTGTAGGTTGAAGGTTCGTCCTAGTCAATAAACATATCATCTCCATGTTCCGTTACGAAAAATCCATATTTTTCGAGTGATCTACGAACACTACTATACCTATGTAATTCTTGTGTTTCTGGAACTGGCTCCACAACAACTTGGTTAGTTTGTTCCAATTCCACCTGCTGGTCACTTGTGCTTGGAACTTCACTAAGTTCCCTTGGAATTTCGCCAAGATCCGCAACTTCATTAAGTTCCACGTGGGTCCCACTTGTTTTCCCAGAAAGAAACTCTTTCTCCAGAAAAACTCCTTTTTGAGCAACAAGCATTTTGTTCTCACTAGGAATGTTGAAGTAGTATTCTTTAGTTTCCTTAGGATACCCCACAAAAATGCACTTGACCGACTTTGGGATGAGCTTGTCCAAAGCTGGATTTTCACAAACGCCTCGCAACCCCAAATCTTCAATAAAGACATACTAGGACGTCTCCCAGTCCATATCTGATATGGTGTCGTTTCAACAGATTTAGATGGATCTCTGTTTAGTGTTAAAGCTACTACTTCTAAAGCAAATCTCCAAAAGGAATTTGGAAGGCTCGCGTGACTCATCATTGATCGAACCATTTCTAATATAATTCGATTTCTCCTTTCGGATACACCATTCCATTAAGGAGTGGCCGGAAGAGAAAGTTGTAAAACAATTCCACAACTCTTTAGATATTCACGAAATTTTCGGCTTAAGTATTCTCCACCTAGATCAGATCGAAGCATCTTAATACTTTTTTCAAGCTAGTTTTCTACTTCATTCTTGTACTCTTTTAACTTTTCAAAGGCCTCAGACTTGTGCTTCATAAGAAACACGTTTCCAAAAACTCTTTAGATATTCTACTTCATTCTCCCCTTATTTCTCTCCCACTCCACACACTCCCTCACACATGTAGGTGTGCCAATTTTGGCCAAGTCCAACTAGTCCGGTCGATCACAGAAATGGTTCTCGGCCGACCGGAGTGACCAAAAGTTCGGTCAACCCGAGACAGCTCTCGGTCGGCCGTGTCTTTTTCCCAATCCAATTGAGCCTGCCCAATCTAATTGAGTATCTATATCAAATGTAAACTCCAATGAGCCCAATCCAGTTGATTATAGTGTGCAACCCTTTAGGTATTTGCTATGTTGGCAGTGACAACAATTGTCAACAGTAATGAGAGGTATCTAGCAACACATCATTACTCCAAATTCATAAATAGTCCCGGTGATTCAAGCAACCACAAATATGATCTATTGCACTAATCCCTTTGTTTTCGATATCTAGATTGTAACCACGGAGTATGTGAAACTTGTACCGTTCAATCAGTTAGTTATTGTTTCTCGAGTAGACTAATCAAATGAAATTAATATCTGATATTAATTCATTGGTTCATGGCCATGAATTAGTCTCACTCAATCAAGGGGCCCAAGATATCACTTTTGTTGTACACGAGAGACAAAATCCTCTATCTATCACGCCTCATCCTAACATGGTTCATAAATATACCCAACAAATGCCTTTATAGCCCATCTAGTTATAGACGGCGTTTGACACTATCAAGGCATACCATTAGCAAAGCAGAAAATCTTGTGTGATCTCAAGTCGAAGGATTTAGGTGCAAACAGAATCATTATAGGAACATGTTGACATTTATACAACAATCCATGAAATGTTCTTAAAAGCAGGTCAGTCCAGTGTCAAATACCTATGTGTTTGATTTAATATCTCCATATTTAATCACAACACATACTAGTTTCCACACATTATTGGTGTCCTTAAATTCCCCAATAATTATTGACTAGGGACATTTTTGAATAGTTCAATGTAACGATTACATAATTATCTAAGGATGTTATTATATGTTTTAATACAAAAAGCACAGCCGTATTCAAAACAATAATAATGGAATTCATGCCTTAATATTTCATCATATGAAAAAATACAACAAATGTTTCATCATAGTCAACACTATGAATTTGTTTAAAACATTTCATGACATGTTGCCCCTTGTACGTTTGAATGTTCCTTCCATGTCGGTTTTTAATTTAAAAACCCACTTGCACCCTATTGGGGTCACCACCTCGGGTGGATCACCCATGATCCATACTTGGTTAGTGAACATGGAATCCAATTCACACATCATGGCTTAAAGCCATTTCTCAAAATATGGACTAGTAATTGTTTGTTTGTAGGTTGTAGGCTCGTCGTGATCAATAAACATAAAAATCACCATGTTCAGTTAAGAGAAATCTAAATTTCTCTGATGATGTACGAGTTCTACTAGACCTACGCAATTCTTGTGTTTCTTGAATCGACTACACAACAACTTGTGGAGCTTGTTCATATTCCATCTTATCACTAGTGCTTGGTTGAAATTCAGTAAGATCTGGAACTTCATTGAGCTCCACTTGGCTCCTGCTAGTTTTCCCAGAAAGAAACTGTTTCTCTAGAAATACTCATTTTCGAGCAACACACACTTTGTTCTCGTTAGGAATGTAAAAGTAATATCCTTTAGTTTCCTTAGTATACCCAACAAATATGCACTTGATCGACTTAGGACTGAGCTTGGCCAAAGCTGGATGTTTCACAAATGCCTCACAACCCCAAATCTTAATGAAAGACATACTAGGACGTTTCCCAGTCCATATCTCATATGGTGTATTTTCAACACTTTTCGATGGAACTTCGTTTAGTGTTAAAACTGCTGCTTCTAAAGCATGACCCTAAAAAGAGTTTGGAAGCCTCGCGTGATTCATCATTGGTCGAACCATATCTAATAGATTTTGTTTTCTCCTTTCGGATAAATCATTCCACTGTGGAGTAGCCGGTGTAGAAAGTAGTGAAACAATTCCACAATCCTTTAGATAATCACGGAATTCTTGACTTGAGTATTCCCCATCTCGATCGGATTGAAACATCTTTATATTTTTGCCAAGCTGGTTTTCTACTTCACACTTATACTCTTTGAACTTCTCAAAGGCTTCAGACTTGTGTTTCATAATACGTATCAAAATTTACTATAATCATCAGTAAAAGTAATGAAATATAGATAACCACCTCTCGCATGGATATTGAACGGACCACATATATCACTATGCATTAGTTCCAAAAAAATCCTTTACTCGTTCTCCAGTTCTAGTAAAATTGGAATCAGTCATCTTACCAATTAAATAAGGTTTGCGTGTATCATATGACTCAAAATCAAATGATTCAAATAATCCATCTTTATGGAGTTTGGAAATGTGGTTCTAATTTTATGGCTTAAGCGACAATGCCAGAGGTATGTAAGATTTGAATCATTATTCTTAATCCTTTTCGTATTTATGTTATAGATTGGTGAATCGAGGTATATCAGATATAAATCATTCACCAAAGTTGCACTACAATTAAAAACAATTATTCAATGATAACGACGTTCGTTTGTTTTTAATTGAAATAATATTCTTCGTTAAAGTAGGTACATAGAGACAATTCTCTAAAACTAGGAAAATCTCAGATGGAAAAGTAATATAGTAGTTTCCTACAACTAAGGAAACAACACTTGCTTCGTTGCCAACGCGTAGGTCCACTTCGCCCTTTGTAACCACCCTACCCCTTTGCAGTCCCTGCACATTCAAATAAATGTTAGAACCACAGTCAGTATATAATACCCAAGAAGACCTTGTAGTAGACAAATTTATTTCTATAACTAAAATACATGAGGCAAAATCAACATTTGCCCCCTTTCCAACATTTTCCCTGCAAGATAGCTCTTACAATTCCTTTTTAAATTTCCTCTCACACCGCAATGGTAACAAGTATCTTCTTTAGCCACACCGCCCTTGGCTTTCAGTGCTTTCTCGAATTGTCTAAGCTTTTCTTTAGGTTTGTCATGAGGTTTTGCCATTGGACTTACCAACACCATGCCTCTGTTATTAACCATCATTATAGGTTTGGACTTTCCTATTTCCTTCTCAGCAGTACTTAACATATTCAACAATTCAGGAAGTGGTTTGTCTCTCATTCATGTGTAGTTTAAGACAACATGACTGTATGATTTCGTCAACGATTGCAAAATCTAGTCAGTGGAGAGCTCCCGACCAAGAGGAAATCCCAGTCTGCCCATGTTCTCAATACAACCTATCATTTTTAGAACGTGAGTTCTGACTGGTATTCCCTCTGCCATCTTGCACTGAAACAGAGACTTTGAAAGGTCAAATCTCTCTTAGAGAGCTTGACACTGAAAGAGTTGCTTAAGATGATTAATCCAGTCTAATGCACCAATTTCACTGTGTTGCTTTGAAGCTCAGAGGTCATGGTTACCAACATTAAACTTGACACACATAATGCTTCATCTAAATGCTTACGATAAGTAGTTCATTCAGCGGTCGTAGACCCTGCGGCTTGTTGATCAGGAATAGGTTATTCGAGAACATACAGTTTTTTCTTGTGTTTGAGAACGATTCTCAAATTCATGTACCAGTCGAGGAAGTTTCCTCCCTCAAGTTTGTCATTCTCAAGGACAGCTCGCAACAAAAACGAGTTTGCAACATTTGCATTTGCCATTATATCTACAATAAAGATTTTGCAAAGTTTTAGTATCATATTTTAAAATCAATATTACGTCTTTAATTAATGATTCTCCCACTATTTTATTCACATGAATAACCCTCATGTATTCATTCGAAAAGTTAAAAAAAATTTCTAGTAGGCCAACATCCATATATCACCAATCCCGAGTTAGCTTTGGCTAAACAACTCGAAGGCTATTTAGGTAAGCAACATTTTCTAATTACATCATTATGTAATTCTTGGTTAGTTGAGTAAATATCAATTATTCTCAATACATGAAGATGCGCATCTCAACTCTTTTGCCTCCAGATCCTCAATTCGGTTAAGTATAACCTAAGATTTGCGTCGGCGGATATCACTAACTTATCCTTCGCGCCTCACCCAGATTAAAATGTGCATATTGCCTCGCAATTCTACATTACTATCGATTTATGCCTCGACAAGGGCCAAATCGAGGAAGGCATCGACTTAATATATATATTTTTTAAATTGAGGGATTTAAGTGAAAGCTTTAGTTCCTTTGACGTAGAAGGGCTTTCTCAGCAAGAGTGCCGTTAATGGAGGTCTGTGGAAGTCATTTCAAGTGCTATGATGGGGAATAAATGGAGGAGGGCGTTGATTGGGTAAATTGGAAAGCTGAAAGGTGCTGACGTCCCGTATTTAAATTATCTCACAAACATTTGTATAAACTGTTTATACGCATTAAAAACATTCATCTCATGCATCAAAACTGTAAAACATGCATACAAATTAAATGTGAATAGTAATAGCCCTTTTATGCGGATTTTCAAGCCAATGGAAAATCCCAAGTCTTTCTAAGGTGAAAAAGCAATAAATCTAATCTATTGTCTTTAGCTACCATGAGATTTCCTCCAGTCGATTGACTCCATTATGCTCTTGTAATTACATAAGAAATTCTATATTATGTCTTTCATAATAAAGAAGAGAATTCTTGAGTTACATTCGAGAAATAAATTACAATCATAATATCAATAGAGAAAGCATGACACGCAGAGTGTATTATATTAAAAATCAGTTGGTCAAAGGCTATTACTATGCACCATGCTTAAACAACATGACAATCATGCTAATAAAACAGAAATATACACTACATACCCCTGTCCGATTGACCAAGACCATATCCCGATCACCCGCGGTAAAGGCAGTGACCAAAAAGTGTAATAATAGGCCACCTCGGTCGACCAAGAACAACTTCCGGTCGAGCAGCCCAAAGAAAAGACTAGCTTCGGTCGACCGAGATGTCTATTCGGTCGTTCGAATTCTAGTCAGAAGCAAAATTCCATTTTCTAGAACATGTTCGATCGCCCGAGAACCCCTTTCGAACGACCGAGCCTTTCCCAAAAAAATGAAATACAGCCAAAAACACAAATAAAGAATTTGTCACTCCTTGTGGACGGATTTTATGAAGTTGAAATACTGCGGGAATGTTTCTCATGTAATCGAGTGTGTTGCTAATGTGATGAAGGATTTTGAATCTTTGAATAGTGTTTTGATTCGTAATGAGCATTTTAGTTTTTGTTTTGAAAACTTCACTTTGGTTGGTCGTTTAGCCGATTCTCTCATGTCTCCAAATGCTCAATTGTGGTGGTATTAAATCCGAGACTTCTGTGATGACAATTGTTGGAAAAGGAGCCGGCTTCTGGGTTACCTCTCGAATTCCTCTTTGGCAGCCCTTTCCCAATGTGATGATCCTGAAGGGATTCATGGACAGAAATGCGTTCTAAACACCCATGAGCCACCCTGAAGGACCCGCTCATACAAAACGAATCAAAAAATACAAAGAAAAACTTACGTTTCTTGGTTCAAGAATCTGATTCTTGAATGGAAAGGTTATGTCTTTGGCTCTCGGCAGCAATCACCTTGAGTCCTCCCTTGCGGAATTACTCCCTTACCGGTATCCAAGCGACGAAATGATCAACGAGCGCTAGCTCTTCTGATTTTTCTGAGTTTCGAAAATATAGAGAGAAAGGGAGGCAGAGAACAAGAAATCTGATTTCTTGGTATTTCGGTATTTTGTGCGGCTCAAGCATTAAGTTTCTAGGTTTCGGCCAAGAGAAGTTTATATAGGGTGTGAGAGTTTGTTCCAAGAGCAACTCCTACGTCCTATCCACTTCTTCTGGCAGTGGGAGTCTTAAACTCCCACATAATCCCAGCTATACCGAAAATGCCCCCTTATCTCTAATTCGAATAATAATGTCTTATTATCCTCAGAAAAATAAATGTCCTATACAATGAACCTAGACACGTTCTAGATCCATTTTATCTAGACATGAAGCTCATTAGCTCATCTATGCGTGTGACCTGTAGGTTCATATCACAATGGCAATGAAAACACACTTAGTAGTAGTGTGTATTCATAAATCACAAGCGGTCCCTAACAGGACATTGTGACTACCCAAAGTGAATGAATTTCCGGTGGAACCTAATATCAATCCATTATTTAATCCCGTTGTCTCACGATATCCTAATTAAGCATAAGGCATGGTGGTCGTCACCCTTATAAGGTTTAATTATATTTATGCTCGATCTCCAGGTAGACTGTTCCATCAAACAATATTTAATAACCATTTTATTAAATACGTTTGAGCACGGCCATGCATTTAAACAGTTTTCCCTATCGAGGGGCCCATGGATATCTCTCTCTAATAAGAGAGGGACAAATTCCTTACAATGCCTCTCACATTCAAGCCATGATAGTACACTACATCCGATCATCAGTTGTATTGATTACTCGATTAAAAGCAACGTACGACTGAGTCAAAACGTGGCTCCATTCATGCTAGAATCAATGGAGACATAAGGTCTAAGGATTCTAAAATAGTATTGGGGAAGTAATACTTATGAATAAGCACCATGAAGTATAACTTCTCTAACGGATCACGTCCGATACGATATATCTCAATATATTGCATCTATGATATGATTTGTACTCATTACACATGATTAGTAAAACATAATCATCAATCAAACATCATACTAGTTTTATTTCATTGTAAAGTAGATTACATAAAACTAGGGACAACTAGAATAGTAATTACATAAGCAAATGAGTTTTACTATCAAATCACGCATTTGATGTTCATAAGAAAAATTTAACTATTTAGATGAAAAATGCTCAAAAAGATATAAAACGTACAACATATGCTTGGTCCGCCCGAGGGGTGGGGAAGAGAGGTTCGTTTGCTAGCAGAAACATCTGGTAATTTCACTATTTCCTCTACTATGAAAGCAATACACGGCCCAAGGGTGAAGCAATTTTCTCGTGGATGAATATGGATGAAGGTACTTCCTTTGTCCATTTCTATCTTTATGTGGAAACTATTGAACAATTTTTTAGCTTTGGATGAGGTTGGGTATTCCTATTGATTCACATTGTGTTTATAGAACGGGTATGGAAACTTATGAGCACCTCTTCCGTACCCTTTGGCACGGGCTCTTTGGAGGGAGGCGACTGGAAGAGCTGGGGTGTTGTTGGGTAACAGACGATTTCATCGGATTAGTGATATGTTAGTATTGTTGTGGTATACTGGTTCGGCTGCCCATCATCAGTCTTTGGTACTTATTTCTTTGTTGTGTTTATTAGATATTATGGAAGGTAAGATGTCAATTTGTTTATGAGGCGAAGATAACCTCTCAGTCGAGTATTATAGCTAAGTTTCATGATTATACACACTGTGAAAATTAGTCATGGGCCTCCATATCCTCTCAAAACCAATTGGCCAGGAGATGTGTTAAGTTATTTGGATCTTCCTTAGGTCCTCGACGTGGGACATCATATTTCTACACTCCCCCTCACATCGATGTGGGAGTCAATTTAAGGCACGCCGCCCTTATTGGGTCGTACGAGGAGAATTAAAGCCCACTTGGGCATTATGAGCCCACACATCCCGCCTAAGGGCCCACTCTGATACCATGTGAAATTAGCTCATGGGCCTCCATATCCTCTCAAAAGCAATTGCCCAGGGGAGTTGTTAACCCATGAGTTTATAAGTTATTTGAATCTTCTTTAGGCACTTGATGTGGGACTTCATATTTCAACACACACATGGTATTTTCTGCAAACGGGCTGTCCATAAACCATAGCCGAGGAAGACTTTGGTACTTCGTTGGAAGGATGGGGTTGGCAACGAACGAGCTATTCTTAATATAGATGGCACTTCAAAGGGGAATTCGGGGACTGCTGGAATTAGTGGTGTGATTCCAGGATGTGAAGGAAGCTTTGTAGCAGCCTTCTCAATTTATCTTGGTGAGCATTTCACAAGTATGTGTGCTAAGTTGGAAGTCCTTCACACGGGTGCTTGATTTGGTTTCTAAGAATGGGATTTCATCCATTTTAATTCAGACAGACTCTGCGATCCTAGCTCAGGCGGTGACTAAGGGCTCAATTTCTTCTTGGAAATTAGATTCTTTATTTCGCAAGGCTATATCAATTACGGGGACTGGTACCATTATACATTTTTATAGGGACGTGAACAGGGTTGTTGATTCTCGGGCGAACATTGATTGCGCTTCAAGGAAATGTACATTTTATACTTACTTTGATGACTTACCGGCTGAGGTACGGGGCCTTATCGACCTTGATAGATTGGGAACCCCTTACCTTCTCATTTTATAGTTTCTTTTGGCTTTTGTTAGAATAGGTTGTATGATGTAATAACTTGTCATATATAAGGAAAGGTTTTTAATTTTATGCATCTCTGTTTTAGTGCATGTTTTGTAACACCTGGTTCATTTAATAAATGGACTAGTTTTTCAATTGTTTGCTCTCTTATGTAAGAAGTGGATTTGTTTCCACCTATCTAGTGGTTTTGGCTTAGTCCCCCTCTATGTATACTTGCCTATTTTTTGCTATATTAATAAACGGGTAGGGGTCTATGTCAAATCCCCCACCACAACAGGCAGCTTTCTTAAAAAAAACGTAAATATATTTTGTATCTCACAAAAACGAATAACCAAACCAAACGATACAAAACGAATGCACCGGTTTGAGTTTTGGAATAATTTCAAAATTTTCAAACCGAAGAATATTTTCGGATTGGTTTGAAAAATGTGTAAACCCGAACCAAACTGAACCATGAACACCCCTAGTGACTATCTTAGGGATTGTGGAATTGTTTCACAACTCTCTCTTTCGGCTACTCCACAATGGAATGGTGTATCCGAAAGGAGAAATTGAACACTATTAGATATGGTTCGATCTATCATGAGTCAGGCGAGCCTACCTAACTCTTTTTGGGGTCATGCCTTAGAAACAACATCTTTAACACTGAACCAAGTTCCATCTCAATTTGTTTCAAAGAACACCATATGAAATATGGATTGGGAAACGTCACATTATGTCTTTCGTGAAGATTTGGACTGCGAGGCATTTGTGAAACGCCCAACTTCTGACAATCAGAGTCTCAAATCTTCATGAAAGACATACTTGGACGTTTCCCAGTCATATCTCATATGGTGTTCTTTCAACAGATTTAGATGGAACTCGGTTAAGTGTTAAAGTTGTTGTTTCTAAGGCTTGACCCTATAAAGTGTTAGGGAGACTCGCATGACTCATCATGGATCAAACCATATCTAATAGGGTTCGATTTATCCTTTCGGATGCGCCATTCTATTGTGGAGTAGCCGAAGAGAGAGTTGTAAGACAATTCCACAATCCCTAAGGTAGTCACAAAATATTTCGCTCAAGTATTCTCCACCTCGATCGCATCGAAGTATTTTAATACTCTTGCCAAGCTAGTTTTCTACTTCATTTTTAAACACTTTGAACTTGTCAAATACTTCTGATTTGTGTTTCATAAGATACACATAAACAAATCTACTGGAGTCATCAGTAAATGTAATGAAGTATAGACCCTCTAATATGTATATTGAATGGACCACATACATCAATATGTATTAATCATAATATATCATTTGCTCTTCTCCAATTCTATTAAAAGGATAACTAGTCATATTACCAATTAAACAAGGTTCGCATGTATCAAACGATTTCAATAATCCATCTTTATGGAGTTTGGAAATGCGTTTCTCATTTATATTTCCTAAGCGACAATGCCAGAGATATGTGGAATTTGAATCATTATTCTTAATCATTTTAGTGTTTATGTTATATATTGGTGAATCAAGGTCTAACACATATAGACCATTATTTAAGTTTGCACTACCATAAATGATATTATTCAATTTAAACGATATTCGTTGGTCTTTAATACTAATATCAAAACCTTTCTTGTCCAAACAAGCTATTGAAATAATATTCTTTGTTAAAGTAGGTACATACAGACAATTCTCTAACTCTAGGAAAATCTCAATAGGAAAAGTAATACAATATGTTCCTACAGTCAAGGCAACAATTCTTACTCCATTTCCAACACGTAGGTCAACTTCTCCTTTTGTCAATTTCCTAATCCTTTGAAGTCCCTACACATGTATGCAAATGTGAGAACCACATATGGTATCCAACACCTAAAAGAAGTAGGTATAGACAAATTGACTTCATATGGTATCCCATGAAGGGATTCATGAGCAGAAACTCGTTCTAAACACCCATGAGTCCTCCCCCGAAGGATCCGCTCATACCATGGGAATAAAAAAATAATTCTGAAACTTACATTTTACGGCTAAAGAATTTGATTCTTGAATGAAAGATTATGATTCTTGGACTTTCAGAGTTTGTGTTGCTGCCACCAATAGCTTTCCCTTTGCGAAATTTCCCTCTACTAGTATCCATGCGACTAAACGAACAGCGATTGCGAGATCTTCGTTTTTCTGAGTTTCAAGAATTAGAGAGAAAGGGAGAGGCAGAAAACCGAAATCTAATTTCAGGTGTATTTGTTTATTGCGGCTAAAAAACATTAGCCTCTAGGGTTTTGGCCAAGAGAAGTTTATATAGGGTGTGAGAATTTGTTTCAAGAACAACTCCCACGTCCTATCCACTTCTTCGGGCAGTGGGAGTCTTTAACTCCCACGTAATCCCAGCTATAACCAAATACCAAAAATACCTCCTCCTTAATCTCTAATTCGAATAATAAAATTTTATTATTCTCAGAAAAATAAATGTCAGATACAATGAACCTAGACACATTTTAGATTCATTGAATCTGGACATGAAGCTCATTAACTCGTCTATGCGTGTGACCTTGTATGTTCATATCACAATGGCAATTAAAACACACTTAGTAGTAGTATGTGTTCATAAATCACAAGCGGTCCCTAGCAGGACATTGTGACGACCCAGAGGGAATGAATGTACAACAGAACCTAATATCAATTCACTATTTTATCCCTTTGTCTCGTAATATCCTAATTGAGCATAGGGATGGTAGTCGTCACCCTTATAAAGCTTAATTGTATTTATGCTCGATCTCCAAGTAGGCTGTTCCAACAAACAATATTTAATAACCACTTTATTAAATATATTTGAGCACGATCATGCATTTAAACAGTCTTTCCCTATCGGGGGGCCCATGGATATCTCTCTCTAATAAGAGAGGGACAAATTCCTTACAATGCCTCTCACATTAAAACCATGATAGGATACTACATCCGATCTTCAGTCGTATTGATTACTCGATTAAAAGTAACGTCCGACTGAGTCAAAACGTAGCTCCATACATGCTAGAATCAATGGAGACATAAGGTCTAAGGATTCCAAAATAGTACTGAGGAAGTAATACTTGTGACTAAGGACCATGAAGTATTACTTCTCTAACGGATCACATCCGATACAATATATCCCAATATATTGCATCTATGATATTATTTGTATTTTTTACACTTGATTAGTAAAACAGAATCATCAATCAAACATCATATTAGTTTTATTACATTGTAAAGAACCTTACATAAAACTAGGGACAACTAGAATAGTAATTACATAAGCTAATGAGTTTTACTATCAAATCACGCATTTGATGTTAAGAAGCAAAATTAATTAACTATTCAAATGACATGCTCAAATGATATAAAACGTACAACATATGCTAATGGTCCTAGGGCACTACTAACAGCATGCAAATGTGAGAACCACATACGGTATCCAACACCTAAAAGAAGTATGTATAGACAATTTGACTACTATAATATAAGCACATATCATATAAGTACCTGAGCCTGAAGCAACGTTTGCTCCCATTTCTTGTCTCTTTGAAGAAATATAACTTATACAATTCTAGCGCCAATGCCCGTTCTCACCACAATGGTGACAAATGCTATCCTTAGCAATCCCGCCTTTCTGTTTCAATGCTTTATCGAATTGGTTTGGTTTTCCCTTAGGTTTACCGTTTGGATTACCTTTAGGTTTACCAACACATTTGCCTTGGCTTTTATTAACCATTACTATGGTTTTGGACTTACTTATTTCCTTCTCAGCAGTCCTTATCAAATTTTAGAATTCAGGTAGAGGCTTGCCTATTTCGTTCATGTTATAATTAAGAACAAATTTACTATATGATTCTAGAAACGATTGCAGAATCAAGTCAGTAGACTGCTCCTTGCCACAAGGGTAGCAGAGGCCACTAAGGTTTTTAACATACCCTATCTTTTTTTTTACAAATTTAGTTCCGACTGAAGTTCCCTCTGCCATCTTGCGCTGGAATAGAGATTTTGACACATCAAATCTCTCCTAGCGTGCTTGACCCTAAAAGAGTTGCTTTAGATGATCAATCATGTCTGAAGCACCAATTTCTTCATGCTGCTTCAGAAGCTTAGAGGTCATGTTGACTTACATAAGACTTGACAAATCTATTGCATTATCAACGTGCTTACGACAAGCTCAGCAATTGGCTCTTCGAGAACATACAACTTTTTCTCGTGCTTGGGGATAATCCTTAAATTCCTGTACCAGCTGAGGAAGTTGCCTTCTCTAACTTGTTCTTCCTAAGGACCGATCGCAATGACAGATTATTTGATGCAACATTTGTATTTGCCATGTTTTCTAAGATAAAAACATGCAAAGTTTAAGTATCATGTCTTTAAAATCATAAACTGGACTTTGTAAATGAGCCTCCCACTATTTTCTTCAAATGAACAACCCTTAATGTTCATTCGGAAAGTTAAAAACCTTTCAAGTTGGCCAAGATCCATATTTCAACTCTTCCTGCGCTATCTTTGGATAATCGCCCAAGACATGGTTATTTAGGTAGGCAATGTTTTCCAATTACATCACTTATGTAATTCTTGGTTAGTTAAGTGAATAACAATTATTCTAGTACATCACAATGTACACTCTTAACTATTTTGCCTCTTGATCCTGAATAACAATTATTCTAGTACATCACAAGTACAACCCAAGACTTTAGCTGGCAGATATCACACTTATCCTACGCACCTCACCCGGATAGACATGTGCATACAACTTTTGAAAGTCCTACACATTTGTCGATATAGGCTTTGACAAGGGCCAAATCAAGGAAGGCACTAACTTTTTTTTAATAGATATTGTATTGATTGAAGGCGAAAGCCAAAAAATTACATGGAGTAAATGTCCCACTCAGCCAATTAGGACTTGAATGGGCTATAATATGAAATTGTAACTTTCTAATGTATCTATCAATATAAACGAAAAATATGGTGTATCAGTTTTGTCGAGTCTGCATTGACCTTGAATATGTGCAGGTAAGCTTAAAAAATCCTTGTATTTGTATGAAGTGCGAGTATCGCAGGCCTCATTTGCTAGACTGTCTGCCACTAGATTCGCCTCCCTATAAATATTTATAATTTCGTTATCTCGCAAAAGCCGTAATATGCTGAGGAAAAGACTATCATGGCGCCACGAATTGATGCGCCATTTATGGACCGAGCCCTTAACATCATAGAATAATTCTGAAGTAAGATGCTCCTATACCTAAGTGCTTTAGCCAATTTTAAACCATAGAAGACCACCTCTATTTCAGCTTCAGTATTTGTCAACCAAACTCCCAAAAAATGATGAAAAGCAGCAACAAATGTTCCATCCAGGATCCTTAATACACCCCCCGTACCAGCCAGCCCGGGATTACCTCGTGATGCCCCATCGGAGTTCAAAATAATCCTTTCCCCCACCAAATTCAATTGCTTCCATCATATCAACTTGACTCGGGCCCGTGCAGTCCATCGCAGATTTGAAGTGCCTCTATATATGTCATATAGCCCCGCAACAATAAATATCGACCGTGTATAAAGCTCATACTCTCGCATCAAACCTCGGCCATTTGACTTTTTCCCCTCATAAACGAATCTACATCGAACCCTCCATATAACCCAACAAACAATAGAAAAAATGATTTTATAGACAGTAGTCCACTTGCCTGTTCCCTTCCACCGTAGTAATTTCAGCAAAGATGGAAGAGAATCAAAACGCAACAATGTCCAATCTATTCCCACACTACCACATACATGTCTCCACAAGCAACTCGCAGCTGAGTATTCTATAAAAATATGCCAAAAACTATCTACTTCATTCCCACATAGACATTGAGAGGAAAGAGAAACTCCCCAAGATTGACGTACCTCATCAAGAGCAATGTACCTGTTAAAAAGCCTCCACATAAATATACTTAGAGACAATGGCAATTGAGAGGACCAAATGAATCGCCTTGAGGCTTGCATTACTCCAGCCGCCTCTATAATCTGCAAAACAGAGGATAAAGTAAAGATACCATTATTCTCCAATTTCCATATCCAACAATCAGGTCCGCTGCCTAAAACAACTCGTGGTAGCCTTGCTCGTTGCTCCTGGGTGAGAGCAGTCTGCATGGCAGACAACCAGCCAGCAGGCCCCAAAAACTTGGAAATTTTTGCAGTAGGTGAAACTGTAGATTCAGAGTCTCTTGGCAGTCCAAAACTTCCCTGCATTGTAAAATCTTCGTGCCAAAAAGAAGTTGAGCCATCCTGGATTAACAAACCAATATGTGCCTCAGCAGTATTGCGGACTCCCAATAATCGCCGCGAAACATGATTACTTGGCTCCACAAGTGTCAGATAGATTCACTGTCTTCACCTTAGATTGATCGGTGATTATTTCGCTGGCTTGGAAGAATCCGTATAGGTTGGACTATTAATGTGTCACTTTTGTTTTATGTAAATAATGTATGAAATGCATGCGATACATATGTATAAACTGTTATAATTAGTTGGGTAAAAAGCGATCACGCCCCTTAAACTATTCCCTTTTTTGGTTTTTGACCCTCAACTAAAAACGGTCAAGTTTTACCCCCTAAACTATTCTGTTTTTTGGTTTGTGACCGTCCATCCATATTCTCCGTTACATCTTAACGGAAGTCCAAATAATGGGGGTATTTTGGGATGTTCTTGAAGATTTAGACGCTTTTCTCTTGGATTCTTCTTCTTTAGGAAGATGTACAAAGGTATACTTTGGCTGATTTTGGAGTTCTTGGCGGGTAATCTTCCGAAATTAAAAGTTTATAACTGAAATTGGGGTTTCTGGCAGAACTGTGGTACTTTCACTATTTTGCATTTTTTTTTTATTTATACTTTATGAATTAAGAGCTCAAACTTTACAGAAATCTTTTTCTTTTAACTGAGAATAAGATATTATGTTTGGATTTAGGAGTAATGGTCTGAAAAGATTGGGTTTTTCCTTGGAAAAATCTGTTTTTCGTGACTATTTTCTGGGAGAATTTTTTTCCGCTCTTCTTTTGCAATTTCTGGTAGATTCTTGATGAGTTTGAACCTCAAACTTCACAAATATCTGCGTCTTTTAACTGTGAACAAGTGCTTATAACTGGATTTTAGTGTAATGGTCTCATATGACTGGGCTTTTCTTTGGAAAATTTCTGTTTCTAGGACTATTTTTTTTTGGAAATTTGTAGTTCATTAGTTTTAGGCCTTTTTTGGATGATTCTTGAAGAATTTGATGCTCAAAATTTATACCCTGATTCGTCTCTTCACTATGAGTAAGAATATGTGCTCGGATTTCGTGTTGGTTCTTTGTAGAATTGGGTTTTTTGGTTGGAGTACAGCTCAGTGTTCTTGAATTTTTAGACTTCCGTTATGATGTGACGGAGAATATGGATGGAAGGTCACAAACCAAAAAAACAGAATAGTTTAGGGGGTAAAACTTGACCGATTTTAGTTGAGGGTCAAAAACCAAAAAACGAAGTTTAAGGGGCGTGAGCACTTTTTACCCTAATTAGTTTGGTGAGATTGTATATAACATGAAAATCCCTCAATCTTACATATTAAGTTATTGCCTTCGCTCTAAAATCCCTCTGCCATCAGGCCCCGCATTCATATGTTTAAACGATACAAGATCACATAAACCCTTATAAACACTTAAAACCGATTGGGATCTCGTGAATGGCTCTAATACCACTGTCAGAAAGAAATTCGGATTCTTAACAACATGGTAACGGAAAATATCTTGGAATATGTTTCTTAATAAGATCATCACGAGTAAGAACAAATTAGTTTTTGTTAGAATTAATACCTTTATGATGCCAAAAATATAAACAATTTGTGTGTTGATGTTATCGAATTCAAGTATGAATCTGACGTTCAATCCATTGCCTCTACGGTATCCACATGACCACTTGGATGGACGTTCTACACACTAGTGCTAGCTAGAAAATGAAGAACAAAATGATTTGAAGACAATCTTCGAAAAGGTGTTGTTTTGATAACTTTTGGAAGAACAAAAAGGAGAGAAAGATAGAATGAAAAATCTGAATTTTTTTCTTGTTTTTGTGTTGTCTAATTTCTCAAGTTTGGACAAGGATGAGGACATAAAAGGCTGGTGGTTTATTCCATATTAAACCACCAAATCCCAACCAACAACCCTTTCCAACTCCCTTAATTTTGGGTTTCCAGAATCCGTTTCAACATAACGGTTCAGCCGGTTCAACACACTGGTTCAGTTCAATTGATATATTCAACCAATCCGATATTGGTAGACCCAATCCAATTGACTGTCCAATCCAATTGGAGCACCTATTATCAAATGCAAACACCAACAAAACACATATATTTCGGCGTTATCACCTAATTCGAGAGATTATTGATAGAGGTGATGTGCATATATGCAAAGTACATACAAATGATAACATCGATGACCCACTGATGAAATTGTTGTCATAGCAGCAACATGATCGTGATACAGCTAGTATGGGTATTAGATACCATGAGAACTCGTTTTAAAGACAATTCTACTTGTATACACTAAAAGGAAAATCTTTAGATTGTGTTCTTTTGTGCATGTGGGAGATGTTGTATCAGATTGTATCAATATTATATATTGTGATATATAAATGCATGATTCCATTATTATGTTTATTACTTATGTGAATTAGTATTATTCATAATAACGTCCTATAGAAGAGTTGTAAAATTGTTATAATATAATTCTTAAATGTCGCTAGTTAAACATTATTATGGAATGACGAGGATGATAATAATATGTTAAGACTAGTATGTGTAGTGATTAATATTGGATATCTAATCAACACATGCGTATGTGACATTGGTTAAATATCATAATACTGGATCGACCCGCTATAAGAACACTTCATGGATTGTCATATAAATGTCAATAGTGTTTCTTATAATTATCGTGTTTATATGCATAATCGTTCGACTTGAAATGTCACAAGATTTCCTACATGGCTCGTGATATGCTTTAGTGGTGTCAAACGTTGTTTGTAACAAGATGAGCTATACAAGGCATTTGTTGGGTATGTTATGAACCATGTGTAAGATGATGTGTTATCAAGAAAGGATTTGTCCCTCATATATAACATGAGTGATATCCTAGGCCCCTTAAGTGAGTTAGACTAATTCATGGACATGAACAAATGAATTGATATTGAGATATCTTTGTCATTTGATTAGTCTACTTTTGAACCAAGAAACAAAGATTGAACTATACAAGTACAACATATTTCATGACTTGTGTTTGTAATTTGGGAGTAATGATGTGTTGCTAGGTACCGCTCACTACTGTTGAAAATTTGTTGTCACGACCGACATTGCAAATACCTAATGGGTCGCACTCTATGATCAATTAGATCGGTCTTGTTGGAGTTTGCATTTGATAATAGGTGCTTCAATTGGATTGTGCCGACAAATGTCGAATTGGTTGAACTGATCAATTGAACTGAACCGGTCTGTTTAACCGGCTGAACAAGATAATGGAGTTTGTAGTTCGAAGAGGCGGTTGGTTTTGGATTTCGTGGTTTATTATGGAATAAACCACCATCCCTTTATATCCTCATCCTTGACTTCAATTAAGAAGTTAGAATGCATAACAAGAAGAAAAATTCATATTTTTCTTTCTATATTTTCTCCCTTTTGTTATTCAAAAAGTTATCAAAAGAACTCCCTTTTGAAGCATGTCGTCAAGTCCTTTGGTTCTTCTATAAGCCTTGAGGGCAAATCTATTTTTGGTGATCAATCTAATTTTGGTGATAACAAACCATTGAGAAGTTCTCATGTTTGTGTGAGATTAAGTTTTGATGTTAGGATCTATTACTCACACATAAATTGATGAAAATGTTAAGAAAGCTTCCATGGCCCTTAAAGGTGACAATCCTACAACATTGAAGATGCCATATCAAGGATCATTTTGAAGGACTTAATGAGAAGAAGCTACACAATGCAAGACTTCATGGCAAAAGCTTGAAATAGACATCATAATGTCTTGGAAGTGGTTTCAATGAATAAGAAGAAAGATCAAGGATAAGAGTTGCTCAATCCTAATTAAGGTTCATCCATGAAGTAGACTCTTAACAAAGAAAGTGATGAAGTTCATGACACTACAACCTAGAAGATTGCAAAAGGACTTCCCTACATGAGGAGGCTGATAAAGGTCTCAAGCCAAGTTCAAAGAAGATTACATCTTGAAGACTTGAAGGCCTAAGCCGTTTGGTCATGTTCTACATATGTATATCCCTGTGACTAATCTTATTTGAGAATACTAGTTTAAGTATGTCAAGCTCTTGCATGTTTTCAAAACCATCGTACATACATTTATTTGATCTTTGAAAAGGTTTTTAAAAATTTATGTTAGTGTTGGTTTATTCCTAAGATCTTAAACTTGTTTTAAAAGACTTTGAAAAACACTTAGGAATGAGTTTGAGAACATTAGAAATGTGACCAAGTGGAAACCCCACTTTTGGCCTTCAGCCCGGTCGACCGGGTCCTAGACCTCAGAAGACCTGATGAAGGTCGGTCGACCGGCATGTGTTGTCCTGTCGACCGAAGTGTCTTTTACAGTCGACTACAATGTGTCCAGTAGCATGTCTATGCTGATTCGAAAGCACACCGAGTGACCTATCTGCTAGTTCGTTTGACCGGAGTTGTTCTGTCAAAGGCAAAATATAGCCGTTGTAACCTTGTATGTTTTTTTTTTTTTTGGCCTCTATATAAAGCCTTTAAGGATGATTTTTTCATACTTAACCAAGCCATAAGAGGGCATTTTGTTTTACACACTTTAAACAAGCAATCAAACACTCCTAAGAGCTCAATTCTTCATTTATATCAAAATACATCATTTTGAGTAAGAGCTTCACATGCATACTCTTCTGTTCTCAATATTTATTAGAGCTATCATTTGTAATACTTAATCTATAGAGGGATTTGTTCTCTTCAGCTTAATTTTAATGTCTCAATTGTTAAGGATGATTCTTTCACTTTGTGAGATTAGCTCTTTATGAGTTTGTTCTCTTTGCGAGACTATCTCTTTGTGAGAATAGCTCTTTGTGTGCATGTTCTCTTTGTGAAATTAGTAGTAGCTATTTGTGAGTAAGGCTCTTTGTGAGCTAGAGAAGTGGTTCAAGGTAAAACACTTTGTGAGTTTTCCACTTATGTAAAAGAGGTTGATCCCACTTTCATCTGTTGTAAAAGGAAGCTAGTGAAGTTGCCAAATCCTTGGGTGTGTCCTAAGGTAGTGTATGTAGATCTTTGTGATAGAACCACTCTAAATCGTCGTGTTTGATCTTCTAACTCTACCTCTTTACTTTCAAGTTCTTACATTATTAATTGTGCTCATATTCCATATGAACTTGTTTGTACGAGCTTTATTTGATTATCTTGAGTTAGATTGCTTGCTTATTTTTATCTTGCCTTATCTTGGCCATTTGACTTGAACTAAGTATTCTTACAAGCTTTATACATCTTGCTTAGAGTTGGTCCTATGACTTGTGTTGTTTGATCTTACAAGTTTTGCATATAAGACTCGTGACTTACCTTATCCTTGATCATACACATTTTCTTGAGTTCATATATGTTGCATCTAGACACACTAGTCATCTAAGTTGTTTATTCTTTAACTCACCTTATTTGCTTAATCACCATACCTCGAGGAGAAAGCTCAGTTCTAAGGGTATGCTTGAAGCTACAAGAAAAGGTTTTGCAGTGTTATACGGAAACTTAACAGTTAGCTCACCTTTCGTAACAAATACTTCTGAGACTAAATTTTTCAGCAAAATTAAGCTTGGGGACATTACCTTTGTCAAGATCAGTATATTGTGCTTTGTGAGAAGATACAATGTTAAACACTCGAGCAACAAAGCAGAAACCACTGTGGTTACCTCAGAGACAAAAGAAATGAATGGCTCATCAGAATAAAAGATCCTACTAGAATAACGTCCAAGTAGACAATTCTGAGCAAATGAAACAACGAATTACCGGTTCCGAAAAATGCGAAAGGCATCGTCAGAAAGAAAGTGGAAAGAAAAAACAAAACACACGAAATTCCAAATGAGAGGTGAAAATGAGGTAGGGGACCCTCCATATTTATAATAGAATTCAAGGAAATAACTTCTCCTCATCTACCACCATGTTGAGTCAATCAAGGAACGATAATTGATACACCAATAGTCAACTCTACGTTCGGACTAAAGGGCTTATAAAAAGATACAAAGCTCGATGTAACTTCTCGCTAAGTATCTTGAAGGTCCACAAAAGGGCTACATTGGCTATAGGCTCAGACGTCGTCCATTCCCTGGGTTGAGCTCTTCGCGCGACCCAGCAAGAACAAATCCTCTCGAACATACAAATGAACCACATTCAAGCCACTTGGCCGCACCGAGCTCAAGGACTACCCACAAAAATATGGTTGCAATCCCGTAATAAAAGATGGGGCTACCCCACTTTGGTGTGTATAAGTTATGGCTTGAATCCCTTGGGCAAGGTCCTCTATAGATAGAGGTATTCCCACTTAATTTACCCCAAGTCATTTATATCTCCCAAAATACATGCTATGTTTTTTATACTCTTAGTATCTAAACTAACTATAGCATTGGAGTGGGGTTGCGATCATCCCTCACCCTCTCTAACTTTGCTTATCTTAGCAGGTGATTAGAGACCCAGCTTAGATCAAGAAGCCTGACTTCCTATCAGATCCCTTCCCTCTCTCTTTAGCTCGGCCAGCGCTATCGTAAAGAAGTAGCTTGGTTAACACTTTTTTTCCTGGGCTCCTCCCTCACTTGCTACTTTACCCAGAATTTAGATGTCCCTGGTTAGGAACGCATCAGGTGACTTAGTAGTATTTTGGAGATTATGGAAAACTTGTGTAATGCGCTAACTTTGGTGAACAAGGTTTTACAGTATGTTTGTAATTGTTTCTTTTTAAGTTTTGTTAATATATGATCCATTTGAAAAACAAGCCCCACAAGTTTTGAGATAGAATGAGAAATGAGAGCAAAACTGGATTATTTAGCATGAAAGAAGTGAAGGGATTTATAAAATCAAGTAACGAGTACAAATACAAAGTCTTAGCGCTGCCCCCCCACCCCGGACGGGGTCCTAGGGGCAGCGCCCCCGACGGGGTCCGAAGGGTAGGTGACTAGCATATACAATCGAATTAACTGGTTTATACGATATAATCCATACACATAAACAGTTTCTGCGATATTAATAAGATTAACGACATGTAACATATAATCGCAGTTTATGCATAATTAATCAAATTAATGACAGATCGCATACGATATCAGTTTATGGAATATTAATCGAATTAAAACAGATCGAATCATGTGAATAGACATGTAAATCAGATTAACTTACATCACATATATATCATAATCAAAGAAACAATCTTTTCTGTTTCACACATGCACATACCAAATCGAAATTGATACGTGTTATGATGTGACTAACATTATCGAATTCGATTAGTATGAGCAAGGATCTGATACCACTGAAGGATTCATGGTAAGAAACTCGTCCTAAACACCCATGAATCGTCCCCTGAAGGATCCGCTCATACCATGGGAATCGAAAAACAGACTAAAAATACTTATGAATTTTCGTTAATGGATTCTGACTTCGAATGCTATGCTGCGACCACCAAAGCCCTCCCTAGTGGAATTGCTCTCTACTGGTATCCACGCAACGAAACGAGCAGTGAGTGCTAGCTCTTTGTTTTCTGAGTTTCGAGAATCTAGAGTGAAGAAAAGGGAAAAAATCTTATTTCGGGTTGTGTGTTTTTGCGGCTCAAAAAAGTGTCTCTAAGGTTTCTCCCTAAAAGAGTTTGTTCCGAGTATTTTGTTATTTTCAGAAATATAAATGTCAGATACAATGAACCTAGACATGTTCTAGATTCATTGAATCTGGACATGAAGCTCTTTAACCCGTCTATGCGTGTAACCCTGTAGGTTCATATCACAATGGCAATGAAAACACAGTAGTAGTATGTGTTAATAAATCACAAGCGGTCCCTAGTAGGACATTGTGACTACCCAGAGTGAATGAATGTATGGTGGAACCTAATATTAATCCACAATTTAATCCTTTTTTGTCACGATATCCAAATTATGCCTAAGGCATGGTAGTTATCATCCTTATAAAGTTAAATTTTATTTATGCTCGATCTCCAAGTAGACTGTTCCAACAAATAGTATTTAATAACAACTTTATTAAATATATTTGAGCACAGCCATGCATTTAAACAGTTTACCGTATCGAGGGGTCATGTATATCTCTCTCTAATAAGAGAAGGACAAATCCCTTACAAAGCCTCTCACATTCAAGACATGATAGGTTACTACATCTGATCATCAGTCGTTTTAATTACTCGATTAAAAGTAACGTTCGACTGAGTCAAAACATAGCTCCATTCATGCTGGAAATGATGGAGACATGAGGTCTAAGGATTCCAAATAGTATTGAGGAAGTAATACTTATGACTAAGGAATCATGAAGTATTATTTCTCTTTTGGATCACGTCCGATACAATATATCCCAATAATCTATGATATGATTTGTATCCATTACACAAGATCAGTAAAACATAATAATCAATCAAACATCATACTAGTTTTATTTCATCGTATAAAACATTACATAAAACTAGGGACAACTAGAATAGTAATTACATAAGCTAATGAGTTTTACTATCAAATCATGCATTTGATGATCAAAAGAAAAATTAATTATTCAAATGACATCCTCAAAAATATATAAAACGTACAACATATGCTAATGGTCATAGGGAAAAACTAACAAGAAGATAGTTGAATTCATCACTAAAGAATAAATATGGTTGAAATGGCTACAAAATAGGAGAAGATGTACATTTGGTGTAACCATATCACATATTTAAAAGGTTTCGTAGACTTGTGGCTACATATTAGGAAGAAGTAGGGGATTTGGAATTTTTTACGTATGTTATATTGGGAATGCAATATCTTTAAGAGTGAATGGCTTAAAATGGCCACCGACAATTTACACTTTTCTCTTTTTAGAAATAAACTTTGTTTTTGTACATTTATGAATGTAAACAATTTATGAGACGCCTTATTTAAAAAAAAAAAAAAAAAAAAAAAAGAGGAGATTCTGGTCAAAATTTATCACATGATTCCAGCGTGCATATAGGAGTAATGGTAAACTTGCCATTTCAAATCGTTCATTCCAATCGCACCGCCGCTTTTCTTGGATCCTTTATTTATGAAGCTCATTTGCCCCACGACCGCTGTCTTAATCCTTTCTAATTCCTCTTCTTCGCCGCTACCGCCACATTCGTTTTCTTATTATCATCAATTGAAGAAGGCCCAAAGAAATTAGAAAACACTTTTCCCGGAATCCACAAAATATAGATAACTTAGAAAAACCGGAAATCAAAGATGTGAGAAAATCGTATTTTTCTTCTCTTTAATTGTTCTTGAGAGTGTGTAAAATCAAAGAAGGAAAAATCCCATATTTTTTGCTTCTTGGGTTTCGGCTAGGAAAGTAGAGAGAATAGAGATAAAAATTAAATCACTCTTGAATGTGTAGAATGATGAATATTTCATCATTATGTGGTGTTAGTGGAATCACCCACTAACTCCATTTTCCCCTTTATTCTCTCCCACTACTCCCTTACGCACACACTCCCTCACACGTGTAGATGTGCCGGTTTTGACCTGGTCCAACTGGTCCGGTTGACCGGAAAAATGGTTCTCGGCAGACCAAAGTGACAAAAGGTTCGGCCGACCCGAGACAGCACTCGGTCGACCGGGTTTGGTTTTTCCCAATCCAATCGAACGACCAATCAAATTGAGTTTGTCCAATCCAATTGAGTACCTATATCAAATGTAAACTCCAACAAGCCTAATCCAGTTGATAATAATGTGCGACCTTTAGGTATTTTCTATGTTGTCCGTGACAACAATTATCAACAGTAATGAGAGGTATCTAGGAACACATCATTACTCCCAATTCACAAGTAGTCTCGGTGATTCAAGTAAACACAAACATGATCTTTTGCACTAATCCATTTGTCCTCGATATCTAGATTGAACACCAATCACCTAGTATATCAAACTTTTATAGTCCAATCAGTCAGTTTCTTGATTCCCGAGTAGACTAATCAAATGACATTAATAAATCATATTAATTCACTTGGTCATGGCCGTGAATTAGTCTCACTCAATCAAAGGGCCAAAGATATCACTCCTGTTGTATAGGAGGGGAAAATCCTCTATCTATCACACCTCATCCTGACATGGTTCATAAATACTCCCAACAAATACCTTTATAGCACATCTAGTTATAGACAACATTTGACAACGTCAAAGCATACCATTAGCCAAGCAGGAAATCTTGTGTGATCTCAAGTCAAAGGATTTAAGTGCAAACAAAATCCTTATAAGAACATTGTTGACATTTATACAACAATCCATGAATGTTCTTATAAGCGAGTCAGTCCAGTATTAAATACCCATGTGTTTGATTTAATATCACATATTTAATCACAACACATACCAGTCTCCACACATTATTGTTGTCCTTAAAATTCCACAATAATGATTGACTACGAAAATTTTAGAATAGTTCAATGCAATAATTACATAACTATCTAAGGACGTTATTATATTTTTAATACAAAAAGCACAGTCGTATTCAAAACAATGATAATGGAATTCATGCCAATATTCCATCACATGAAAAAAAAATATAACAATCTCCCACTTACATTAAAGACAACAACCTTGCTTTTTAGTGTATACTGTACATAAAAACTATCTCTAAGACTAGTTCTCTTGGTATCTAATACCCATGCTACAAGTTTGGTGATCATGTTGCTGATGTGTCAGCGGATTCGTCAGTGGGTCGGCGATGTTATCTTCCATGTGAACCTTACAAATCTTCACATATCTTCTATCAATGATCTCACGGATCAGGTGATACCGCCACAATATTGTTAGTAGTGCCCTAGGACCATTAGCACATGTTGTGCGTCTTATTATCTTTTGAGCATGTAATTGAATAGTTAATTTTGCTTTTGATTATCAAATGTGTGATTTGATAGTAAAACTCATTAGCTTATGTAATTACTATTCTAGAAGTCCCTAGTTTTATGTAATGCTTAATTACTATGAAATAAAACTAGTATGATTGTTGATTGATGATCTTGTTTTACTGATCATGTGTAATGGATACAAATCACATCATAGATGCAATATATAGGGATACATTGTATTGGGACGTGATCCAGTCGGAGAAGTAATACTTCATGGTCTTAAGTCATAAGTATTACTTCCTCAATACTATTTTAGAATCCTTAGACCTTATGTCTTCATTGATTCTAGTATGAATGGAGCCACGTTTTGACTCAGTCGGACGTTACTTGTAACAGAGTAATCAATACGACTGAGATCGGATGTAGTGTCCTATCATAGCTTGAATGTGAGAGACATTGTAAGGAATTTGTCCCTCTCTATTATTAGAGAGAGATATCCATGGGCCCCTTGATAGGGAAAGACTGTTTAAATGCACGGCCGTGCTCAAATGTATTTGATAAAGTTGTTATCAAATGCTATTTGTCAAACAGATCTACCCGGAGATCGAGCATAAATATAATTAAGCTTAATAAGGGTGACGACCACCATGCCTTATGCTTAATTAGGATATCGCGAGACAAAGGGATTAAATAGTGGATTGATATTAGGTTCCGTTGTATATTCATTCACTTTGGGTAGTCACAATGTCCTGCTAGGGACCGCTTGTGATTTATGAACACATACTACTACTGAGTGTGTTTTCATTGCCATTGTGAGATGAACCTACAGGGTCACACGCATAGACGAGCTAACGAGCTTCATGTCCAGATTCAATGAATTTAGAATGTGTCTAGGTTCATTGTATTTGACATTTGTCTTTCTGAAAATAATAAAGTGTTTATTATTCGAATTAGAGATAGGGGCAATTTCGGTATTTTACCTTTAGCTGGGATTACGTGGGAGTTATTATCCGATAAGGACTCCCACTACCAGCAGAAGTCTAAGGGACGTGGGAGTTAAGGACTCCCATTGCCGAGAGGAGTTGAGGACGTGAGAGTTAGTTCTGGGAACAAACTCTCACACCCTATATAATAAACTCTTGGCCGAAACCCTAGACATCAATGCTTTTCAGCCGAAATACCTAAGAAGCCGAAATAGTTTCTGCCTCTCCCTTTTCTCTCTAATTCCCGAAACCCAGAAAAACGAAGAGCTAGCAATCGCTGCCCGTTTCGTCGCGTGGATACCGGTAGAGGGACTTTCCGCAAAGGGAGATCAATTGGTGGCAGATTAGCATCCAAGAAACATCATCCTCCATTCAAGAAGTAGCTTCTTGAATCCAAGAAAAGTAAGTTTTTCCGCTGTTTTTCGATTCGTTTACGTATGAGCGGATCCTTCAGGGGAGGATCCATGGGTGTTTGGAACGAGTTTCCGCCCATGAATCCCTTCAGTGGTATCAGAGCCTTGCTCATACGATTCGGATTCGATATTGTTAATCACATCTTAACATATATCAAATTCGATTTGGTATGTGTGATTGTGAAAAACAGAAAAATTGTTTCTTTGACTGCCTATCATATGTTTCTGTGATTATGATATTCGCATAAACTGTTTATGTTAACCATTGCTGTTACTGCATAAACTGCTGTGAATTCGATTCTGTTACTGCATAAACTGCTGTGAATTCGATTCTGTAAACTGCATAAACTGTTATGTTAATCTGAAATTAATTTGATTAAATTCTGTCATTAAGCATAAACTGTTTTTTGTTAATCCGATTAACCATTGCATAATCCGATTATGTAAGTTAGGCAATTGAGGGGTAAATCGGGACAGAAAAACTCATTCGATGAGCTGGTGTAGAATCAGATTTTTCTTCCAGGGGCGCTCATCCGATTATGTGCGTAGCCCCGATTCGTCGCTCCCCCCGAATTAAGACTTTGTGTATGATTTCATTGTGCTTTATGTGATATTAGCATGGTGAATAGCATGGCCTACTATACCCCTTGTTTTACATATTTTGATTGTAATTTTATAATACGACCTGCGAGTCATTTTTCAATGTTGTAAAATTGTAATCGCTTCATTAGATTAGCTTTACTGCTTTACATTGAAGGCTGGGTATGCCCATGCAAATATGTAACAAGGCTGGAGGTGCAAGATCGAAGACATTATCCATGAGATGGATTTTGACCTAGATTGACCCTTGACTCCCACAAGGCTCGTGGGAGTCATTATAGGAATAGGTCATGCTATATCACATTTACTTTTTCGCTTCATAACCTGCGTGTGATGTTTATTTTATGTCTGGATGGATTTAATTTTGAACGTCACATCAAATGGTTTTAATTAAGTCTTAAAGTGCCTACCATAACCTAAGCACTCCATGAGCTTGGATCATCATTATGTCTGGTTGCCAAAGCAACGGATAAGTGGTTATCTAGGAAAGAGGAGATGGGAAAATAGTGATTTCCATATGCTTAGACATGGTTCGACTTAACTAGGCTATCAAAATAGTTTTGGGCCTAGGGCATAAAATGGGAAATAGCCGGGACATATAGATGTCAATCCCATTAGATGATTTTACTTTAATTGTGGGTGTTAAGCCAAAGCTTTCCTATAACTATTGTAAAATATTTTTCCCCACTATTATCAAGTGTTGAAATTGTGGAAAATGCTTTTGCTCAAAAACTAATAACTTTGCAATTAACTTAATGTAGATAAATGGCAACCAATTCATCACACAATTCACTGTGATCCGTCCTTGAGAAGGAAAAACTGAGCGGGACCAATTTCCTTGATTGGGCCCGCAACTTAAGGTTTGTCCTTAAGCAGGAAAGAAAGTTGTACGTTCTTGATACGGACATTCCTAAACAGCCTACTAATAACGCCCCTAGAGCTGAAAGAGATACTTGCGAGAAGCATTTCGATGACTCTAACGATCTGACTTGTCTCATGTTAGTCACAATGAGCCCTGACCTTCAAAAACAGTTTGAGGGAGTTGAGGCTTTCCAGATGATGGGCCAGCTCAAGGAAATGTTCCAAGAGCAAGCTCGTCATGAAAGATTCCTCACAACTAAGGCGTTAAATAGTTGCAAAATGGCCTCAGGAACCTCTGTCAGTGCACATGTTCTTAAGATGAAGGGCTATTTTAACCAACTTGAGAAGCTTGGAGCTCCCGTAAGTCATGACATGGCCACAGATATGATCTTGGGCTCACTCCCACCGGAGTATGACCAATTCATTATGAACTTCAACATGCATGCCATGGAGAAGACCATACATGAAATACACGGGATGCTCAAGCAGGCTGAACTGAACATTAAGAAGACCCCTGAAGTCTTAATGGTTCAAAAAGGGAATTTCAAGAAGAAAGGCAAGGGAAAGCCCATGGCCAAGAGAGGCAAAGGCAAAGGCAAAGGCAATGACAAGCCCAAGCCCCAACCCAAAGCCAAGGCACCAAAGGAGGGAGTTTGCTTCCATTGTGGCGAACCAGGCCATTGGAAACGGAACTGCAAACTCTACTTGCAAGAGAGGCAAAGGCAAGGGAAAGCCCATGGCGATGTTATCTTCCATGTGAACCTTACAAATCTTCACATATCTTCTATCAATGATCTCACGGATCAGGTGATACCGCCACAATATATGTTTGGACCTTTGTTGAGACCGTGGTTCCATTGATTGAGATTTGACTCCATTGTTGTCACAATAGAGATCAATCGCATTCGAAATGCTTGGCACCACACAAATTTTAGTAATAAAATTTCAGATCCAAAAGGCTTCCTTAGCAGCATCTGATGTAGCTATATACTCGGTTTCGTTTGTAGAATCCGCAACAGTCTCTTTCTTTGAACTCCTCCAACTCACAGCACCGCCGTTTAGGCAAAATATATAACCCCATTGCTATCTAAAGTCGTCTCTATCGGTTTGGAAACTAGCATCCGTGTAACCACTTACAATGAGCTCGTCTTCCCCACCATAGATTAAGAACGTGTCCTTAGTCCTTCGCAAGTACTTAAGGATGTTCTTGACGGCTATCCAGTGATGTTCACTGTAAGTAGACTGGCAACTGCTCGTTATACTCAAAGTATACGAGACATCTGGGCGAGAACACAACATGGCTTACATGATAGATCCAATTGCCGAAGCATATGGAATCTCACTCATGCGTTCATTCTCATCTAGTGTCTTAGCACATTGTTGTCTTGAAAGAACTGTACCAACTGCTATAGGACAAAAGCTCTTTTTGGACTCTTGCATGTTAAACCGATTTAGAACTTTGTACTCTGACTTAGGCCAAAGAGTCTACGTGATCTATCTCTATAGATCTTTACTCCAAAGATGAAGCTTGCTTCACCTAAGTCCTTCATAGAGAAACATTGTCCCAACCAGACCTTTACAGATTCTAAGGTTGAAATGTCATTCCCTATTAGTAGTATGTCATATATATACAAAACCAGGAATACCACCGAGTTTCCACTAAACTTCTTATAAACATAAGGTTCATCAACGTTCTTGATAAAATCGAACTTGCGTACAGATTCTTCAAAACGTCGATTCCAACTTCTAGAAGCTTGCTTTAGTTTTTAAATGGACTTCAATAGCTTACATACTTTATTGACATTATTTGGATCGACAAAACCTTCGGGTGGTATCATATACACGTCCTCATCTATGTTTCCATTAAGGAAAGCTGTTTTGACATTCATTTACCAGATTTCATAATCATAGTATACAGCTACACCAAGCAAGATACGAATGGATTTGAACATAACTACAGGGGGAAAGTTCTCATCATAGTCAATACCCTGAATCTGTTTAAAACCTTTCGCGACAAGTCGCCCCTTGTACGTTTGAACATTCCCTTCCATGTCAGTTTTCAATTTGAAAACCCACTTGCACCCACTTACCCCCTCAGGCACATCTACCAAGATCAATAATTGGTTAGTGTACATGGAATCCATTTCGGATCTCATGGACTCAAGCCATTTCTCCGAATCCTTACTAGTAATTTCTCTATTATAGATTGTAGATTCATCGTGATCATTAAACATAACATCTCCATGTCCTGTTACGAAAAAATCCAAATTTTTTTTTGTGATCTACGAACTCTACTAGGCCTACGCAATGCTTGTGTTTTTTGAACTGGCTCCATAACAGCTTGTGTAGCTTGTTCCAATTCCACCTGGTCACTTGTTCCTGGAACTTCACCAATGTCATTGTCTATGAGTAGTATGTCATCCACATACAAAATTAGGAACACAACCGAGGTTCCACTAAACATCTTATAAACACAAGGTTCATCAACATTCTTGAAAAAACCGAACTCGCGTACGACTTCATCAAAACGTCGATTCCAGCTTCTGGAGGCTTGCTTTAGTCCATAAATTCACTCCATTAACTTACATACTTTATTGGCATTATTTGGATCGACAAAACCTTCAGGTTGTATCATATACACGTCCTCTTTGAGGATTCTATTAAAGAAAGCTGTTTTGACATCCATTTGTTAGATCTTATAATCATAGTATGTTACTGTTGCAAGCAAGATCCGAACAGATTTGAACATAACTACAGGGGAATAAGTTTCATCATAGTCAATACCATGAATTTGTTCAAAATGTTACGCGACAAGTCTCCCCTTGTACGTTTGAATGTTCCCTTCCATGTCGTTTTTAACTTAAAAACTGACTTTCACCCTATTGAAGTCACTCCCTCAGGTGGATCAACAAAGATCATACTTGGTTAGTGTACATGGAATCCATTTCAGATCTCATGGCTTCAAGCCATTTCTCAGAATCTGGACTAGTAGTTACTTGTTTGTATGTTGAAGGCTCATCATGATCAATAAACATAACATCACCATGTACCGTTATGAGAAATCCAAATTTCTATGGTAATATATGAGTTCTACTAGACCTACGCAATTCTTGAGTTTTCTGAACTGGCTGCACAACAACTTGTGAGACTGGTTCATATTCCACCTGATCACTAGTGCTTGGTTGAACTTCTGTAAGTTCTGGAACTTCGTTAAGTTCTAGAACTTCATTCAGCTCCACTTGGCTCCCACTAGTTTTCCCAGAAAGACACTGTTTCTCCAGAAAAACTCCTTTTCGAGCAACAAACACTTTTTTCTCTTAGGAATGCTGAAGTAATATCCTTTAGTTTCCTTAGGATACCCACAAATATTCACTTGATCAACTTGAGACTGAGCTTGTCCAAAGCTGGATGTTTCACAAACACCTCACAACCCAAATTCTTAATGAAAGACATACTATGACTTTTCCCAATCCATATCTCATATAGTGTATTTTCAAAAGATTTTGATGGAACCCTGTTTAGTGTTAAAACTACTTCTTCTAAAGCATGTCCTCAAAATGAGTTTGGAAGGCTCGCGTGACTCATCATAGATCTAACCATATCTAATAGAGTTCGATTTCTCCTTTCGGATACAACATTCTATTTGAGGAGTATCCGGTGGAGAAAGTTGTGAAACAATTCCACATACGTTTAGATAATCACGGAATTCTTGACGTAAGTATTCCCCTCCTTGATCGGATCGAAACATCTTAATACTGATGGTTTTTACTTCATTATTATAATCTTTGATCTTTTCAAAGGCTTCAAACTTGTGTTTCATAAGAAACACATATCTAAAACAACTGTAATCATAAGTAAAATTAATGAAATATAGATAACCACCTCTTGCATGGATATTGAAATGACCACATACATCACTATGTATTAGTTCCAACAAATCCTTTGCTCATTCTCCAGTTCTAGTAAAACTAGAAGCAATCATCTTACCCATTGAACAAGGATCACGTGTATCATATGGCCTAAGCGACAATGTCAAAGATATGTAGGATTTGAATAATTATTATTCTTAATCCTTTTAGTATTTATATTATAGACCGGTGAATCTAGGTCTAAAAGATATAAACCATCCACCAAATTTGTACTACAATAAAAAATATTATTCAATGATAACGACATTCGTTGGTTTTAATATGAATATCAAAACTCATCTTGTCCAAACAAGAAATTAAATAATATTTTTTTGTTAAAGTAGGTACATAGAGACAATTCTCTAAATCTAGGACAAACCCAGAGGACAAATTAATTCCTTAGTTTCCTACAGCTAAGGCAACAACTCTTGCTCTACTGCCAACGCGTAGGTCCACTTGGCCCTTTGTAGGCTCTCTACTACTTTGCATTCCCTGCTCATTCATACAAATGTGAGAACCACATCCGGTATCGAATACCCAAGAGAAAGTAGTAGTAAATAAATTTATTTATATAACAAAAATATCTGAGCCAGAAGCAACATTTGCCCCATTTCCAAGCTTTTTCCTTGCAAGATAGCACATATAGTCCTTTTCTAATTTTCTCGCTCACCAAAATGGTGACAAGTATCATCCTTAGCCACAAAGCCGTTGGCTTTCCGTGCTTTCTTGAATTGGTTAGGTTTTCCATAAAGCTTTCCCTTTGGGCTTACCAACACCATTACCGCTGTTAATAACCATCATTATGGCTTTGGACTTGCCTATTTCCTTCTCTGCAGTCCTCAACAAATTCATCAATTCGGGAAGTGGTTTGTCTATCTCATTCATGTTGTAGTTTAATACAACCTGACTGTATGATTCAGCTAACAATTGCATAATCAAGTCAGAGGATAACTCCTGACCAACAGGAAATCCAGTATGCCTTGGTTCTCAATATAATATATCATTTTAAGAACGTGAGTTCCGACTGGTGTTCCCTCTGCCATCTTGAACTGAAACAAAGACTTTGACACGTCAAATCTCTCTTGGTAAGCCTAACCCAGAAGGAGTTGATTTAGATGATTAGTCATATCTACTGCACCATTTTCCTCATGTTGCTTCAGAAGCTCAAAGATCATGGTAACCAGAATTAAACTTGACACATCTAATGCTTCATCTAAATGCTTAAGATAAGCTGTTCTTTCAGCGGTCATAGACGCAGCTGCTGGTGGGTAAGGAACAGGTTCTCCGAGAACATACATCTTTTTCTCGTGTTTGTGAACGATTCTCAAATTCTTGTACCAGTCGAGGAAGTTTCCACCCTCAAGTTTGTCCTTCTCAAGGACATATCATAACGAGAGCGAGTTTGAACCATTTGCATTTGCCATTAAATCTACAATAAAGATTTTGCAAAGTTTTAGTATCATATTTTAAAATGATTATTAGGTCTTTAATTATTAATTATCCCACTATTTTCTTCTAATGAATAACCCTCAAGTATTCATGAAGGGATTCATGGGCGGAAACTCGTTCCAAACACCCATGGATCCTCCCTTGAAGGATCCGCTCATATGAAACAATTCGAAAAACAGCAAGAAAAACTTACGTTTAGGATTCAAGAAGCTACTTCTTGAATGGAGGATGACGTTTCTTGGATCGGATGCTGCTACCGATTGATCTCCCTTAGCGGAAAGTCCCTCTACCGGTATCCACGCGACGAAACGGGCAACGATTGCTAGCTCTTCGTTTTCTGAGATTCGGGAATTAGAGAGAAAAGGGAGAGGCCAGAATAGAAAACGGTTTTCTGAAATTGCAACTATGGGTAAAATACCGAAATTGCCCCTATCTCTAATTCGAATAATAAACACTTTATTATTTTCAGAAAAAGTGAATGTCAGATACAACGAACCTAGACACATTCTAGATTCATTGAATCTGGACATGAAGCTCGTTAGCTCGTCTATGCGTGTGACCCTGTAGGTTCATCTCACAATGGCAATGAAAACACACTTAGTAGTAGTATGAGTTCATAAATCAAGCGGTCCCTAGCAGGACATTGTGACTACCCAAAGTGAATGAATATACAACGGAACCTAATATCAATCCACTATTTAATCCCTTTGTCTCGCGATATCCTAATTAAGCATAAGGCATGGTGGTCGTCACCCTTATTAAGCTTAATTGTATTTATGCTCGATCTCCAAGTAGATCATGCTTTCGACAAATAGCATTTGATAACCACTTTATCAAATACATTTGAGCACGGCCATACATTTAAACAGTCTTTCCTTATCGAGGGGCCCATGGATATCTCTCTCTAATAATAGAGAGGGACAAATTCCTTGCAATGTCTCTCACATTCAAGCTATGATAGGACACTACATCCGATCATCAGTCGTATTGATTACTCTGTTACAAGTAACGTCCGACTGAGTCAAAACGTGGCTCCATTCATACTAGAATCAATGAAGACATACGGTCTAAGGATTTTAAAATGGTATTGAGAAAGTAATACTTATGACTTAAGACCATGAAGTATTACTTCTCTGACGGATCACGTCCAAGACAATGTATCCTTGTATATTGCATCTATGATGTGATTTGTATCCATTACACATGATCAGTAAAACAAGATCATCAATCAACAATCATACTAGTTTTATTTCGTAGTAATTAAGCATTACATAAAACTAGGGACTTCTAGAATAGTAATTACATAAGCTAATGAGTTTTACTATCAAATCACACATTTGATAATCAAAAGCAAAATTAACTATTCAATTACATGCTCAAAAGATAATAAAACGCACAACATGTGTTAATGGTCCTAGGGCACTACGAACAATCTCCCACATGCCCTAGGTCGAATCATACATGATCCTCAATCCCATTGACCTAGTATGACTCTCATGTTTAGGTTGTGGGAGTGGCTTGGTCAATGGATCTGCAATGTTGTCGTCTGTACGAACTTTGCAAATACTAACGTCTCCTATGTTGATGATCTCTCTAATCAGATGGAAACGCCTGAGAATGTGTTTGGATCGTTGGTGAGATCTAGGTTCCTTAACTTGTGAAATGGCACCAGTACTATCACAATAGAGGTCCACTGGGTTCACAATGCTAAGGACAACACCTAATTCATCAACAAACTTCCTGATCCAAACAGCTTCTTTAGCTGCTTCAGAGGCAGCTAGATACTCAGCTTCTGTTGTAGAGTCGGCCACGGTTTCTTGCTTTGAGCTCTTCCAGCTCACAGCACCTCCATTCAAACAAAACACAAAACCAGATTGCGATCTATAATCGTCTACGTCGGTCTGGAAGCTTGCGTGTGTGTAACCATTTACAACCAGACTTCCTTCCTGACCTCCGTAAACTAAAAACATATCTTTAGTCCTTCTCAAGTACTTAAGAATGCTCTTGATTTCTGTTAGTCATACTTAAAGCAAATGAGACATCCGGGCGAGTACATATCATGGCGTACATAATAGACCCAATGGCTGAAGCATATGGGATCTTACTCATGCGCTCTTGGTCCTCCCTTGTGGAAGGTCCTTGAGTTCTGCTGAGTTTAACGCCATGTGACATGGGCAAGAATCCCTTTTTGGAGTCTTGCAAACTGAACCGTTTCAGTACCTTGTCAATGTATCCACTCTGGCTCAAGCCAATCATTTTGTTAGATCTATCTCTATAGATTCTAATACCCAAAATGTATGTAGCCTCGCCTAAGTCTTTCATGGAAAAGCACTTCCCCAAGCAAGCTTTTACGCTTTGTAATGTGGGGATGTCATTTCCAATCAGTAAGATGTCGTCCACATAAAGCACAAGGAACACTACTGCATTATTAGTTACTTTCTTATAAACACAAGGCTCGTCTTCGTTTTTGATGAAACCGAATTCTTTATTACGTTCATCAAAGCGACGATTCCAGCTTCGAGATGCTTGTTTCAATCCATAAATGGACCTTTGAAGCTTACACACTTTGCTAGGATTTGTTAGATCAACAAACCCCTCAGGTTGTGTCATATACACATCCTCGAGAAGGTTTCCATTAAGAAACGCAGTCTTAACAACCATTTGCCATATCTCATAGTCATAATATGCGGCTATGGCAAGTAAAATCCTAATTGACTTTATCATCACGACGAGGGAAAAGGTTTCGTCATAGTCAATACCATGAACTTGTCTATAACCTTTAACTACTAGTCGCGATTTAAAAAGTGTGTACATTACCATCCATGTCGGTCTTCTTTTTTATAACACCATTTGTTATCAATGGCCTTGCACCCTTCGGGTGGGTCAACCAAAGTCCATACTTGGTTGTCGTACATGGATTGCATCTCGGACTTCATAGCTTCTAGCCACTTATCGACTCGGGAACTACGAATTGCCTCTTTGTAGGTAGTGGGTTTCATCTTGATCAATCGGTTCAACTCGATGATCATCGATCCTAGAAATCCATATCTCTCGAGGCTATTGATGTACCCGACTCGACCTTCTTGGGCCTTGTGTCAAAGATTGAAGCTCGATGATCGGCATGTAAGCTTGCTTGAACTTCCAAAGTTGGTTCGGATGTTGTTTGGGGATCTTGAATTTCCTCGAGATGGATCTTACTCCCAATATCCTCTTTGGAAATAAATTCACTTTCAAGGAATAAACCATTACTGAGCAACAAACACTTTGTTCTCCGATGGAAGATAGAAGTAATATCCTTTAGTTTCTTTAGGATATCCCACAAACAAACACTTGTCGATTTGGGGGCGAGTTTATCGAGATAACAAGCGTTTTACGTACGCCTCGCATCCCCAAATTTTGAGAAATGACAAACTAGGTCGTTTCCCGGTCCATATCTCATATGGAGTTTTTCGAACCGCTTTAGATGGAACTCTATTTAATATAAATGCGAGAGTTTCTAAGGCGTAGCCCCAAAAGGAAATTGGAAGATTTGTTTGACTCATCATAGATCGAACCATATCTAATAAGGTGCGATTCCTCCATTACGACACGCCATTCCATTGTGGTGTGCCGGGGAGGAGTTAATTGTGAAACAATTCCACAACCACTAAGATGTTCGTCAAACTCTTGGTTAAGGTATTCGTCACCTCGATCTGATCGAAGTATCTTAATACTTTTGCCAAGTTGGTTTTGTACTTCATTTTGAAATTCTTTGAATCTTCCAAAAGATTCGATTTATGTTTCATTAGATAGACGTAGCCATATCTCTCGAAATCATCCGTGAATGTGATGAAAGTACTGAAACCCTCCTCTAGCACTAGTGTTTATTGGTCCACAAACATCTGTATGTATGAGGCCCAACAAATCGGAAGCTCTCTCACTTTGTCCAGTAAAGGGAGCTTTAGTCATTTTGCCTAATAAGCAAGAATCACAAGTCTCATAAGACTCTAAGTCAAATGATGTCAAAATTCCATCTGAATGGAGCTTTGATGTGCGTTTCTCATTTATGTGGCCCAAAGCAGCGAGTGCCAAAAGTAGGTCTGGTTTAATTCATTTGATTTAAACCTCTTAGTATTAATGTTATAGATGGGCCTTTTATTGGAATCATCGAGGTTAAGAATATAAAGCCCATTCATCAAAGAGGCATCTCCATAGAAGATACGATCTTTATAAACGGTGCAAATTTTATTCATAATATTAATTTCAAAACCATCAATATCCAAACAAGAAACTGAAATAATATTCCTACTCAAAGTTGGAACATAAAGACAATTATCCAGTTCTATAATAAGGCCACTTGGCAAAACTAAATTAAATGTCCCGGTAGCTACAGCAACAACTCTTGCTCCGTTTGCTACTCTCAGGTCCACTTCTCCTTTTGCCAGTGATCTACTCCTTTTGAACCCCTGCACATTTGCACAAATGTGAGATCCACAACCGGTATCTAATACCCATGAAGTAGGAGCAGACATGTTAATTTCAATAACATAAATACCGGAGAGACATTCAAAACTGGCCTTTCCCTTTTTCTTCTCTTCCAAATAGAGTTTGCAGTTCCGTTTCCAATGACCTGGTTCATTGCAATGGAAGCAAACTCCCTCTTTGGTACCTTGGCTTTGGGCTTTGGGCTGGGGCTGGGGCTTGGGCTTGTCATTGCCTTTGCCTTTGCCTCTCTTGGCCATGGGCTTTCCCTTGCCTTTCTCCTTGAAATTTCCTTTATGAACCGTTAAGACTTCAGGGGTCTTCTTAATGTTCGAGTTCGACTGCTTGAGCATCCGTGTATTTCATGTATGGTCTTCTCCATGGCATGCATGTTGAAGTTCATAATGAATTGGTCATACTCCCGGTGGGAGTGAGCCCAAGATCATATACGTGGCCATGTCATGACTTACGGGAGCCCCCGAGTTTCTCAAGTTGGTCAAAATAGCCCTTCATCTTCGGAACATGTGCATTTACAGAGGTGCCGGGGGCCATTTTGCAACTATTTAACGCCTTAGTTGTGAGGAATCTTTCATGGCGAGCTTGCTCTTGGAACATTTCCCGAGCTGGCCCATCATCTGGAAAGCCTCAACTCCTTCAAACTGTTTTTGATGGTCGGTGCTCATTGTGACTAACATGAGACAAGTCACATCGTTAGAGTCATCGAAATGCTTCTTCCAAGTATCTCTTTCAACTCTAGGGCGTTATTTGCAGTGTGTTCAGGGAATGTCCAGTATCAAGAACGTCATGACTTTCTTTCTCGCTAAGGACAATCCTTAAGTTACGGGCCCCGATCAAGGAAATTGGTCCCGCTTAGTTTTTCCTTCTCGAGGGACGGATCGCGATGAATTGTGTGATGTATTGGTAGCCATTATCTACATTATGATAATTGCAAAGTTATTAGTTTTTGAGCAAAAACATTTTCCACAATTTCAACACTTGATAATAGTGGGGAAAAACATTTTACAATAGTTATAGGAAAGCTTTGGCTTAACACCCACAATTAAAGTAAAATCATCTAATGGGAATGACATCTATATGTCCCGACTTTTTTCCATTTTATGCCCTAGGCCCAAAACTATTTTGATGGCCTAGCTAAGTTGAACCATGTCTAAGCTTATGGAAATCACTATTTTCCCATCTCTCTTTGCTTAGATAACCACTTGTCTGTTGCTTTGGCAAGCAGACAAAGTGATGATCCAAGCCCAATGAGTGCTTAGAGTATGGTAGGCAATTTTAAGACTTAGTTAAAACGTTCGGTTTGAATAAGACGATAAAAAGCGTAATACATTCATACAAGCATCTCATGCAGTATATAAAGCATAATAATTAAACGTGAGATAGCATGGCCTAATCCTATGATGACTCCCACGAGCCTTGTGGGAGCCAATGGTCAATCTAAGTCAGTATCCATCTCATGGATAGTCTTCGATCCAGCATCCACCAGCCTTGTTACATAGTTCATGGGCATACCCAGCCTTCAATGTAAAGCAATAAAGCTAATCTAAGAAAGCGATTACAATTTTACAACATTAAAACAGCTCACAGGCCGTATTATAAAACTACAACAAAAATATGTAAAACAAGGGGTATAGTAGGCCACGCTATTCACCATGCTAAAATCACATATAGCATAATGAAATCAATAACGAGTATATACACAAAGTCTTAATTCGGGGGGAGCGACGAATCGGGGCGACGCAGACGGCGGTCCCGCTAGCCGGTTATGTATTCCTCCCAGATTTACCCTTCAATTGCCTTACTTACATAATCAGATTATGTATTGGGTTAATCAAATTAACCGAATTGATAACCGACTCATAAACAGTTTATGCATATAATCAGATTCATAAACAGTTTATGCATATAATCAGATTCATAATCATAAACAGTTTATGCATATTACCGAATTAATCTAATTAATTACAGATTCACAGTTTATGCAATTTTAATCGAATTAAATTTCAAACCGAATCATGCTAAGGCAGTTCATGCAGAATCATGAAACCGAAAACAGTTTATGCCTATATCAATAAAAAGATACAATCTTTAAATGTAGTTAAACAGTTTATGCATTTATCATGATCAAAGAAACGATCTTTTCTGTTTTCAAACATACACATACCAAATCAGAATTGATAGTGTTATTGTCTGATTAACAATATCGAATTCGAGTCGTATGAGCAAGGCTCTTATACCACTGAAGGGATTCATGGGCGGAAACTCGTTCCAAACACCCATGGATCCTCCCCTGAAGGATCCGCTCATATGAAACAATTCAAAAAACAGCAAGAAAAACTTACGTTTAGGATTGAAGAAGCTACTTCTTGAATGGAGGATGACGTTTCTTGGATCGAATCGCTGCTACCGATTGATCTCCCTCTGCGGAAAGTCCCTCTACCGGTATCCACGCTGACGAAAGCGGGCAGCGATTGCTAGCTCTTCGTTTTACGAGAATCGGGAATTAGAGAGAAAAGGGAGAGGCAGAATAGAAAACGGTTTTACGATTCTATGTATTATTTCAGTTTGAAAACATTAGTCATCTAGGTTTCGGCTAAGAGATGTTATATAGAGTGTGAGAGTTCGTTACTAGAACAACTCCCACCTCTATTCAACTTCTCTCGGCAGTGGGAGTCTCAGAATCCCACGTTCCCTAGACTTTCGCTGTTAGTGGGAGTCCTTATCGGATAATAACTCCCACGTAATCCCATATATGGGTAAAATACCGAAATTTCCCCTATCCCTAATTCGAATAATAAACACTTTATTATTTTCAGAAAAGTGAATGTTAGATACAACGAACCTAAACACATTCTAGATTCATTGAATCTGGACATGAAGCTCGTTAGCTCGTCTATGCGTGTGACCCTGTAGGTTCATCTCACAATGGCAATGAAAACACACTTAGTAGTAGTATGAGTTCATAAATCACAAGCGGTCCCTATCAGGACATTGTGACTACCCAAAGTGAATGAATATACAACGGAACCTAATATCAATCCACTATTTAATCCCTTTGTCTCGCGATATCCTAATTAAGCATAAGGCATGGTGGTCATCACCCTTATTAAGCTTAGTTGTATTTATGCTCGATCTCCGGGTAGATCTGTTTGACAAATAGCATTTGATAACCACTTTATCAAATACATTTGAGCTACGGCCATGCATTTAAAGCAGTCTTTCCCTATCGAGGGGGCCCATGGATATCTCTCTCTAATAATAGAGATGGACAAATTCCTTGCAATGTCTCTCACATTCAAGCTATGATAGGACACTACATCCGATTATCACTCGTATTGAATACTCTGTTACAAGTAACGTCCCGATTGAGTCAAAGCGTGGCTCCATTCATACTAGAATCAATGAAGACATAAGGTCTAAGGATTCTAAAATAGTATTGAGGAAGTAATACTTATGACTTAAGACCATGAAGTATTACTTCTACGACTGGATCACATCCAATACAATGTATCCTTATATATTGCATCTATGATGTGATTTGTATCCATTACACATGATCAGTAAAACAAGATCATCAATCAACAATCATACTAGTTTTATTTCATAGTAATTAAGCAATACATAAAACTAGGGACTTCTAGAATAGTAATTACATAAGCTAATGAGTTTTACTATCAAATCACACATTTGATAATCAAAAGCAAAATTAACTATTCAATTACATGCTCAAAAGATAATAAAACGCACAACATGTGCTAATGGTCCTAGGGCACTACTAACAATTCATTCGGAAAGTTCAAAAACTTTCTAGTAGGGCAAGATCCATAGATCACCAATCTCGAGTTAGCTTTGGCTAAACAGCTTGAGAAGTGGCTATTTAGGTAAGCAACATTTGTTAATTGCATCATTATGTATTTGTTTGTTAGTTGAGTAAATAACAATTATTCTTAGTACATCAAAATACACATCTCAACTCTTTTGCCTCTATATCCTCAATCCATTTATTGAGATAACCCGGTTAAGTATTGTTAGTAGTGCCCTAGGACCATTAGCATATGTTGTACCTTTTATATCTATTTGAGCATTTCATATGAATAGTTAATTTTGCTTATGAACATCAAATGCGTGATTTGATAGTAAAACTCATTTGCTTATGTAATTACTATTCTAGTTGTCCCTAGTTTTATGTAATCAACTTTACAATGAAATAAAACTAGTATGATGTTTGATTGATGATTATGTTTTACTAATCATGTGTAATGAGTACAAATCATACCATAGATGCAATGTATTGAGATATATCGTATCGGACGTGATCCGTTAGAGAAGTAATACTTCATGGTCCTTAGTCATAAGTATTACTTCCTCAATACTATTTTAGAATCCTTAGACCTTATGTCTCCATTGATTCTAGCATGAATGGAGCCACGCTTTTGACTCGATCGTACGTTGCTTTTTAATCGAGTAATCAATACGATCGATGATCGGATGTAGTGTCCTATCATGGCTTGAATTTGAGAGGCATTGTAAGGGAATTTGTCCTCTCTTATAAGAGAGAGATATCCATGGGCCCCTAGATAGGGAAAGGCTGTCTAAATGCATGGCCGTGCTCAAATGTATTTGATAAAGTGGTTATCAGATACTATTTGTTGGAACAGTCTACCTGGAGATCGAGCATAAATACAATTAAGCTTAATAAGGGTGACGACTACCATACCTTATGCTTAATTAGGATATCGCGAGACAAAGGGATTAAATAGTGGATTGATATTAGGTTCCACCGTAAATTCATTCACTTTGGTTAGACACAATGTCCTTCTAGGGACCGCTTGTGATTTATGAACACATACTACTACTAAGTGTGTTTTCATTGCCATTGTGAGATAAACCTACAAGGTCACACGCATAGACGAGCTAACGAGCTTATGTCCAGATTCAATGAATCTAGAATGTGTTTTGGTTCATTGTATCTGACATTTATTTTTCTGAGAATAATAAACCGTTATTATGCGAATTATAGATAAGGGACATTTTCGGTATTTGGTTAATAGCTGGGATTACGTGGGAGTTATTATCCGATAAAGACTCCCACTACCAGCGAAAGTCTAGGGGGCGTGGGAGTTAAAGACTCCCACGCTGAGAGAAGTTGAGGATGTGAGAGTTGGTTATGGGAACAAACTCTCATACCCTATATAATGATCTCCTGGCCGAAACCCTAGCCAATTAAGCTTTCAGCCGCAATTAACCAAAGAACACCCGAAATTAGATTTCGGATTCTGCCTTCTCCCTTTCTCTCTAATTCCAGAAACTCAGAAAAACGGAGAGCTAGCACTCGCTGCCCGTTTCTTTGCGTGGATACCGGTAGGGAGTAATTCCGCAAGGGAGGACTCAAGGTGATCATTGCATCCGAGCCATAAAGACAGGATCTTCCATTCAAGAATCGGATTCTTGAGCCAACAATTGTAAGTCCTTTTCTCGGTTTTTCGATTCGTTTACGTATGAGCGGATCCTTCAGGGGAGGACTCATGGGTGTTTGGAACGAGTTTCCGCCCATGAATCCCTTCAGTTGTATCAGAGCCTTGCTCATACGATTTGAATTCGTATTGTTAATTACAACATATCACGTATCAATTTCGATTTGATATGTGTGTGCGTGAAAAACAGAATAGATTGTTTTACATATTTTTGGTGTAATTTTATAATACGACATGCGAGCCGTTTTTCAATGTTGTAAAATTGTAATCGCTTTCTTAGATTAGCTTTATTGCTTTACTTTGAAGGCTGGGTATGCCCATGCAACTATGTAACAAGGCTGGAGGCTGCTGGATCGAAGACTTTATCCATGAGATGGATACTGACTTAGATTGACCCTTGGCTCCCACAAGGCTTGTGGGAGTCATCATAGGATTAGGCCATGCTATCTCACGTTTAATTTTTATGCTTTATATATTGCATGAGATGCTTGTATAATTGTATTACACATTTTACTATCTCATTCAAACCGAACGTTTTAATTAAGTCTTAAAATGCCTACCATATCCTAAGCACTCCATGAGTTTGGATCATCATTATGTCTGCTTGCCAAAGCAACAGATAAGTGATTTTCTAGGCAAGAGGAGATGGGAAAATAGTGATTTCCATATGCTTAGACATGGTTCGACTTAACTAGGCTATCAAAATAGTTTTGGGCCTAGGGCATAAAATGGGAAAAGGCCGGGACATATAGATGTCATTCCCATTAGATGATTTTACTTTATTTATGGGTGTTAAGCCAAAGCTTTCCTATAACTATTGTAAAATGTTTTTCCCCACTATTTATCAAGTGTTAAAATTGTGGAAAAGATTTTTGCTCAAAAACTAATAACTTTGCAAATAATTTAATGTAGATAATGACAACCAACACTTCACACAATTCATTGTGATCCGTCCTTGAGAAGGAAAACTAAGCGGGACCAATTTCCTTGATTGGGCCCGTAACTTAAGGATTGTCCTTAAGCAAGAAAGAAAGCTATATGTTCTTGATACAGACATTCCTGAACTGCCTGCAAACAACGCCCCTAGAGCTGAAACAGATGCTTGGAAGAAGCATTTCGATGAATCTAACGATGTGACTTGTCTCATGTTAGTCACAATGAGCACTGACCATCAAAAACAGTTTGAAGGAGTTGAGTCTTTCCAGATGATGGGCCAGCTCAAGGAAATGTTCCAAGAGCAAGCTCGTCATGAAAGATTCCTCACAACTAAGGCGTTAAATAGTTGCAAAATGGCCCCTGGCACCTCTGTAAGTGCACATGTTCTTAAGATGAAGGGCTATTTTGACCAACTTGAGAAACTTGGGGCTCCCGTAGGTCATGACATGGCCACAAATATGATCTTGGGCTCACTCCCACCGGAGTATGACCAATTTGTTATGAACTTCAACATGCATGCCATGGAGAAGACCATACATGAAATACACGGGATGCTCAAGCAGGCTGAACTGAACATTAAGAAGACCCCTGGAGTCTTAATGGTTCAAAACGGGAATTTCAAGAAGAAAGGAAAGGGAAAGTCCATGCCCAAGAAAGGCAAAGGCAAAGGCAATGACAAGTCCAAGCCCAAGCCCAAAGCCAAGGCACCAAATGAGGGAGTTTGCTTCCATTGTAATGAACCAGGTCATTGGAAACGGAACTGTAATCTCTATTTGGAAAAGAAGAAAAAGGGAAAGGCAAGTTTGACTGTCTCTCCAGGTATTTATGTTATTGAAATTAACATGTCTGCTCCTACTTCGTGGGTATTAGATACCGGTTGTGGATCTCACATTTGTGCAAATGTGCAGGGGTTCAAAAAGAGTAGATCACTGGCAAAAGGAGAAGTGGACCTGAGAGTAGCGAACGGAGCAAGAGTTATTGCTGTAGCTACTGGGACATTTAATTTAGTTTTGCCAAGTGGCCTTATAATAGAACTGAATAATTGTCTTTATGTTCCAACTTTTAGTAGGAATGTTATTTCAGTTTCTTGTTTGGATATTGAAGGTTTTGAATTAAATATTATGAATAAAATTTGCACCATTCATAAAGATCGTATCTTTTATGGAGATGTTTGATGAATGGGCTTTATGTTCTTAACCTCGATGATTCCATTAAAAGGCCCATCTATAACATTAATAATAAGAGGTTTAAATCAAATGACTTAAACCAGACCTACTTTTGGCACTGTCGTTTGGGCCACATAAATGAGAAACGCATATCAAAGCTCCATACAGATGGAATTTTGACATCATTTGACTTAGAGTCTTGTGAGACTTGTGATTCTTGCTTTTTAGGCAAAATGACTAAAGCTCCCTTTACTGGACAAAGTGAGAGAGCTTCTGATTTGTTGGGCCTCATACATACAGATGTTTGTGGACCAATAAACACAAGTGCTAGAGGAGGGCAAGTACTTCATCACATTCACAGATGATTTCAGTAGATATGGCTACGTCTATCTAATGAAACATAAATCAGAATCTTTTGGAAGATTCAAAGAATTTCAAAATGAAGTACAAAATCAACTTGGTAAAAGTATTAAGACACTTCGATCAGATTGAGGTGGCAAATACCTTAACCAAGAGTTTGACGAACATCTTAGGGGTTGTGGAATTGTTTCGCAATTAACTCCTCCGGCACACCACAATGGAATGGTGTATCAGAACGGAGGAATCGCACCTTACTTGATATGGTTCGATCTATGATGAGTCAAACAAGTCTTCCAATTTCCTTTTGGGGCTATGCCCTAGAAACTGCTGCGTTTATATTAAATAGACTTCCTTCTAAAGTGGTTCAGAAAACTCCATATGACATATGGACTGGGAAACGACCTAGTTTGTCATTTCTCAAAATTTGGGGATGCGAGGCGTATGTAAAACGCTTGTTATATGATAAACTCGCCCCCAAATCTGACAAGTGTTTGTTTGTGGGATATCCTAAAGAAACTAAAGGATATTACTTCTATCTTCCATCAGAGAACAAAGTGTTTGTTACTCGTAATGGTTTATTCCTTGAAAGTGAATTTATTTCCAAAGAGGATAGTGGGAGTAAGATCCATCTTGAGGAAATTCAAGATCCCCAAACAACATCTGAACCAACTTTGGAAGTTCAAGCAAGCTCACGTGCTGATACTGATCTTCAATCTTTGACACAAGGCCCAAGGAGGTCGAGTCGGGTACATCAACAGCCTGAGCGATATGGATTTCTCTCGTGAACGTTGATCATCAGGTTGAACTGATTGATCAAGATGAACCCACTACCTACAAAGAGGCAATTCGTAGTTCTGAGTCAGATAAGTGGCTAGAAGCTATGAAGTCTGAGATGCAATCCATGTACGATAACCAAGTGTGGACTTTGGTTGACCCACCCGAAGGGTGTAAGGTCATTGACAACAAATGGTGTTTCAAAAAAAAAACCGACATGGATGGTAATGTACACACTTTTAAATCTCGACTAGTAGTTAAGGGTTATAGACAAGTTCATGGTATTGACTATGACGAAACCTTTTCTCCTGTCGTTATGACAAAGTCTATTAGGATTTTACTTGCCATAGCTGCATATTATGACTATGAGATATGGAAAATGGATGTTAAGACTGTGTTTCTTAATGGAAACCTTCTCGAGGATGTGTATATGACACAACCTGAGGGGTTTGTTGATCCAACAAATCCTAGCAAAGTGTGTAAGCTTCAAAGGTCCATTTATGGATTGAAGCAAGCATCTCGAAGCTGGAATCGTCACTTTGATGAACATATTAAAGAATTCGGTTTTTGCGGTTTCATCAAAAACGAAGACGAGCCTTGTATTTATAAGAAAGTAACTAATAATGCAGTAGTGTTCCTTGTGCTTTATGTGGATGACATCTTACTGATTGGAAATGACATCCCCACATTACAAAGCGTAAAAGCTTGGTTGGGGAAGTGCTTTTCCATGAAAGACTTAGGCGAGACTACATACATTTTGGGTATTAGAATCTATAGAGATAGATCTAACAAAATGATTGGCCTAAGCCAGAGTGGATATATTGACAAGGTACTGAAACGGTTCAGTTTGCAAGACTCCAAAAAGGGATTCTTGCCCATGTCACATGGCATTAAACTCAGCAGAACTCAAGGACCTTCCATAAAGGAGGACCAAGAGCGCATGAGTAAGATCCCATATGCTTCAGCCATTGGGTCTATTATGTAATGTACTCGCCTCGGATGTCTCATTTGCTTTAAGTATGACTAGCGGGATATCAATCCGACCACGGGAGAGTCACATTGGACTGCAGATCAAGAGCATTCTTAAGTACTTGAGAAGGACTAAAGATATGTTGTTAGTTTACTGAGGTCGGGAAGGAAGTCCGGTTGTAAACGGTTATACGAGACGCAAGCTTCCGAGCCGACGTAGATGATTATAGATCGCAATCTGGTTTTGTGTTTTGTTTGAATGGAGGTGCTGTGAGCTGGAAGAGCTCAAAGCAAGAAACCGTGGCCGACTCTACAAATGAAGTTTCGAATATCTAGTCGCCTCTCAAGCATGCTAAAGAAGCTGTTTGGATCGGGAAGTTTGTTGATGAATTAGGTGTCGTCCCTAGCATTGTGAACCCAATGGACCTCTATTGTGATAGTACTGGTGCCATTTCACAAGCTAATGAAGCTAGATCTCACCAACAGTCCAAACACATTCTCAGACGTTTCCATCTGATTATAGAGATCATCGAAAGAGGAGACGTTAGTATTTGCAAAGTTCATACAGATGACAACATTGCAGATCCATTGACCAAGCCACTCCCATAGCCTAAACATGAGAGTCATACTAGGTCAATGGGATTGAGGATCATGTATGATTGGACCTAGGGCAAGTGGGAGATTGTTAGTAGTGCCCTAGGACCATTAACATATGTTGTACCTTTTATATCTATTTGAGCATTTCATATGAATAGTTAATTTTGCTTATGAACATCAAATGCGTGATTTGATAGTAAAACTCATTTGCTTATGTAATTACTATTCTAGTTGTCCCTAGTTTTATGTAATCAACTTTACAATGAAATAAAACTAGTATGATGTTTGATTGATGATTATGTTTTACTAATCATGTGTAATGAGTACAAATCATATCATAGATGCAATGTATTGAGATATATCTTATCGGACGTGATCCGTTAGAGAAGTAATACTTCATGGTCCTTAGTCATAAGTATTACTTCCTCAATACTATTTTAGAATCCTTAGACCTTATGTCTCCATTGATTCTAGCATGAATGGAGCGACATTTTGACTCAGTCGTACGTTGCTTTTAATCGAGTAATCAATACGACTGATGATCGGATGTAGTGTCCTATCATGGCTTGAATGTGAGAGGCATTGTAAGTAATTTGTCCCTCTCTTATAAGAGAGAGATATCCATGGGCCCCTCGATAGGGAAAGACTGTCTAAATGCATGGCCGTGCTAAAATGTTTTTGATAAAGTGGTTATCAGATACTATTTGTTGGAACAATCTACCTGGAGATCGAGCATAAATACAATTAAGCTTAATAAGGGTGACGACTAGCATGCCTTATGCTTAATTAGGATATCGCGAGACAAAGGGATTAAATAGTGGATTGATATTAGGTTCCACCGTAAATTCATTCACTTTGGTTAGTCACAATGTCCTGCTAGGGACCGCTTGTGATTTATGAACTCATACTACTACTAAGTGTAGGGGTGAGCACCGAATTCGAATTCGCCAATTCGGTAAATTGAATTCGGTTTTTTCATTTTTTCATCCTTCAAAAAACCGACCGAATTCGAAACCGAATTCGATTTCACCGAATTCGATTTGGCCGAATTGGTGAATTCGGAATTCGGTGCCGACCGAATTCACCGAATTGGGACAGATTCAATTTTAAAAAAATTCTGCAGAGTAATGTTTAAATTTGAGCAGTTTCTAGTTCATTAAAACACAATTTGTACCCTGTTTTTTATAAAATTTATAACAGTTCATAATCTATCCAAATGCATACCAAAATCAGTCTAATAAATAGTCCCAATGGTCCATCACAGATCCAAAATTAACACAAAACGACTCCAAATCGGGTTCCCAAAAACGTCCATAATTATTACAAAAAATAAAATAAAATAAGTCCAAAAAAACAGTCTCCCTTCAAGGTCTTCAAATGATTGAAAAACAAGCCAATCTTCTTAAACATCAACAATACTCGATTTTTTCGCCACTCTTCTTGAGCACATCCGCAAAAAAGAAAAATAAATGCTCAAAGTATCTTACACAAGAAATATAATTAAATAAATAGCACAAATTATCAATTAAAAAGCTTATGATAGCATACCAAATTCCAATGCTTCGAGATCTTCTAAAGATTCTTCAACATTAATTTCTTCTTTTGATGATCTTAGCCAATCTTGAGCACATAATAATCCTTGAACAATCCTAGGAGTCAAAGAACTCCTAAATTGGTCAAGAACACGACCTCCCAGATCGAATGCCGATTCGGATGCAACAAGAGAAATTGGAATGGCTAAGACATCTCGAGCCAACTTGGAGAGAATCGGAAATCTAATACTATTTCCTTTCCACCACAACAAGACATCTAATTTATCATTATCTTCAACTTCCTCATCCAAATACTTATCAACTTCGGATTTTGAGTTACCTCTAAGCTCCATTCTCTTCTTCTTAAATGCCAACTTGTACTTATGACTCGAGTGTTGTAGAAGAAGAGTCTCCATCGCTATCATATGAGGAATTAGATTCAACTTGTGAAGATTTTGAACTACATTTAGGGGCAGCAAGATTGGTACCTCTAAAGTACTCGTTAAACATCTCACGTAATGCATTTTTTTGCCTTCCCACAAAGTTCTTCACCATCATTTGCACCATACATCTCACATAACACAAAACCAAGGTACTCAATCTTACATCTTGGATCAAGAATTGAAGAAATTAAGATTAACATATTAATATTATCGATTTTACCCTCAAAGTACTTTGTTATATTTTTTCCCTCATAAACGCAAATCCCATTGATCTCAAACTTCTATCATCACTTTTTTTCCATATCCCCCAAAATGCTATGTACATGACTAATTTCATTAAAGAAATTGTTGGAAGTCACATATTTAGTCCCGAAACATTCAAAGTAAGATGATAAAAATTCTTTAAGAATACGACTAAATTCCTTTGCATTTATCCAATCGGATCTTGTAGCAAACATCCTATGTCAAGTAACCATACTAGATTCCTCTAATCCAAAGCTATTAAAAGCCCTCTCAAATAATATAGCTGTATCTAACATTAGGTATGTTGAATTCCATCTAGTTGCAACATCTAAACAAAGTAATTTTTTACTTTCAATGTTAGTATGATCAAGACAATCTTTAAATCTTTTCGACTCTAGTCGGTGATTGTCTCACATACTTAACCGCTGCCCGGATTTTATCAACAGATTCCCCAACCATTTTTATGCCATCAGTGACAATTAGATTAGTAATGTGAGCCACACACCTCACATGAAGCCATTTGCTCCCTAAAACAGTCTTTCCCCAAGTTTCAAGTTTATCCTTTAGATATTGAACTCGCTGTATCATTAGATGAAGCATTGTCGACTGTAATAGTTAAAATATCATCAACATTCCATTCAAGAAGACACTTCACTATTGCACTCCCAATTTCAAACCCCTTGTGACTAGTTATTGGACAAAAAATTAAGAATCTTCTTATTCAATCTCCAATCATTGTCAACAAAATGTGCAAAGTGAGACACATATAGTTTATCCTTTGATTGGAAGTCCAAGTATCGGTGGTCAAGCAAATTCTAGACTTATTAGACTTGAGAAAACTTTTCAACTTAATCTTTTCATCTAAGTACAATTGATAACAATCCCTCGGAAATAGTCCATCTTGAAGGAATCTTAAAAAGAAGGACAAGCGAGTTCTCATTAATTTTTGAAATCCTTTCCCCTCAACAAATTTAAATGGCAACTCATCAACAACTACCATGTATGAAATACTTTTCCTAATAGCATCGGGATCAAATTTCCAAGTCCCTAGACTACCTTTAAGCACACCATCTATATTTTCAAGTTCGGTTGCACATAATTCCATTTGAGTCCCGTAAGTTTGATTAGCGAGGATTTAATTCACATTTCGATAGTGTGTATTCATTCGAGTAGTACCATTAACTTTAGGATCAGCAGGTACTGCTGTACCACAATAATTACACTTACCATGACGAACTTCGTTTATGAAAATTGGAGTCATATGTTGCCAACAATCAGACCTCTTCCTATATGGCCCTCTCTTCATATGCAGGGCAGAGCTGATCTTCGGATCCGAGTGAAGGAAATGTCTTGACAATCTACAAGGCTTTCATCACAAATGTTGAACACTTCTTCGACTGATTTTTTATTCAGACTTGGACTTTGGGAAGATGACATGGTTTCTCCTGAAAAAGTGGCAAATTTGTGGTCTGATTAAAAAAACAGAATTAAAAAAACAGCACAAGAGACTCGGAACAAGAACAACACACTCGGAAATACAAAAAAATTAAAGAACAAGAGGTAAAAAACAGAGAAACCATGTTAAGAGCAGACACTATTTACATACTCTAGCACAATATAAATTATTTAGGAAATACAAAAAAATTAATTAATATAACCAACATTCAAGCATTCAAACATTCAAAGCAATAAATCAGTTTGCAAATAAAAAAAGTTACCTATTATCAAAGAAAAAATGCTGAATTTGCAAATAAATCAGTTTAAAAAAAAAGTTACCTATTATCAGAGAGGTGGAAGAGAATCGAATGAGGGAGGCGGTGGAGGAGAGGGGGAAGAGAGGCGGTGGTGGGAGGCAGGTGGAGGAGAGGCGGTGGATCTTCAAAGTCGTTGCTTCAAGTGTCAGAGAGGGGAAGAGAACCGGAGGTAGTCGGTGGAGGAGAGGGGGAAGAGAGGCGGTGTGGAGAGGGGGAAGAGAGGCGGTGAGGAGGGAGTCGGTGGAGCAGAGGGGGAAGAGAGGCGGTGTGGAGGGAGTCGGTGGAGGAGAGGGGAAGAGAGGCGGGGAGTTTAGGAACGACTGACAGGGGACTGGGGAGGGACGGAGGGTTAGGTTAGATTTTTTTTTTTTTAATTTACTATATATATATATATATATTAATTATATAATAATATTATTAATTTATTTAAAAATCGAAATCGAATTCGGTCAGACCGAATTCAAAATTGGTCTGACCGAAATCGTCCCAATTTCGACCAAATCGAATTCGGTCATGACCGAATTGCCGAATTCACGCCGAATTACCGAAACCAAATTACCAAATTCAATTCGAATTCGGTCGGAATTCGGCAAAAACCGAATTTGCTCACCCCTAACTAAGTGTGCTTTCATTGCCATTGTGATATGAACCTACAGGGTCACACGCATATACGAGCTAACGAGCTTCAATGAATCTAGAATATGTCTAGGTTCATTGTATCTGACACTTATTTTTCTGAGAATATTAAAGCGTTATTATTCGAATTATAGATAAGGGGCATTTTCGGTATTTGGTTAATAGCTGGGATTACGTGGGAGTTATTATCCGATAAAGACTCCCACTACCAGCAGAAGTCTAGGGGACGTGGGAGTTAAAGACTCCCACTGCCGAGAGAAGTTGAGGATGTGAGAGTTGGTTATGGGAAAAAACTCTCATACCCTATATAATGATCTCCTGGCCGAAACCTAGCCATTTAAGCTTTCAGCCGCAATTAACCAAAGAACACCCGAAATCAGATTTCGGATTCTGCCTTCTCCCTTTCTCCCTAATTCCAGAAACTCAGAAAAACGGAGAGCTAGCACTCGCTGCCCCTTTCTTTGCGTGGATACCGGTAGGGAGTAATTCCGCAAAGGAGGACTCAAGATGATCATTGCATCCGAGCCATAAAGACAGGATCTTCCATTCAAGAATCGGATTCTTGAGCCAACAATTGTAAGTCCTTTTCTCGATTTTTCGATTCGTTTACGTATGAGCGGATCTTTCAGGGAAGGACTCATGGGTGTTTGGAACGAGTTTTCGCCCATGAATCCCTTCAAGTATGATCCAAGAATTGCGCCAGCGGATATCAATAACTTATCATTCACGCCTCACCCGGATAGATAGGTGCATATTGCCTCACAATTGTACATTACTGCCGATCTAGTCCTTGACGAGGGCCAAATCAAGGAAGGCATAGACTTAATATAATTAAAATTTGGGGATTTAATTTTAAATGAGCTTACCAAACATTTGTATGAAATGTTTATACGATTGAAAATCATGCATCTCATGCTATAAAATTGTAAAACATGTGCATAAAAATTGTAAATAAAACGTGAATAGTAATAGCCCCCTATGCGGATTTTCCAAGCTAATGGAAAATCTTAAGTTTGTCTAAGATGAAAAACAATAAATCTAATCTATTGTCTTCAACCTCCATGTGATTTCCTCCGTCCGATTGACTCCATTATGCTCTTGTAATTAAAAAAGAATTCATATACTATGTTTTAAATAATAAAATAAAAAATCTCAAGTTACATTCAAAAAATAAATTACAAACATAATATCAATAGAGAAGGCACGACACGCATGTCGTATTATAATAAAATCACTTGGTCAAAATCAATTACTAACCACCATGCTCAAATAACATGACAATCATGCTAATAAAACACAAATATACACTACATGATCCTGTTCGGAGACCAAGGCCATATCTCGGTTCACAGCGATAAAGGCAGTAACCAAAACAGTGTAAAATTAGGTCACCTCGGTCGACCGGCCAAAAAACAGACCATCTTCGGTCGACAAGGATTGCTCTCCGGTCCTCCAAATTCTAGGCAGTACCAAAATCCCATTTTACAGAATATTTTCTATTTTCCGCGAACCCCTTCCGGTTGATCGCACCTTTTCCGGAAAACAGAAAATAGCCAAAAACCAAGAACGAAAAATTCGTTCTAGGATTAGTTTAACACTTAAACATAATCCTAGAGGCTGTAAAAAGATAAAACATCATATGTCTTGCATTAAACGTCTACGAAAAACGAGTAACACATAAAAGAATGATTGGGTACTTGTAATTGACTTTGATACCCCTGAAAGAAAAAAAAATTGGATTCCTAAACGAAGTGCAGCGGTAAGTAAAAGAGGAATCCGTTTCTAACAGGATCATTCACGAGTAAGAACCATTGAACAATGATTAGGATATTTACCTTTAGTTTACGGGATGACATAAACGATTCCTTATTTCATTTTGCTGCGGAATCATCAACAGCAACCGATCGAATCGACTACTGTCATTGTCTGTATCGGTATCCACATGATCAATCTGAACTTATTCTTCGCGTCTCTAATGCTAGTCTTCAGTTTGAATTAGTAACATTTCTATAATATGTATATTCATTGATGCATGAGTTGTGAATTTTTGAAATATTTAATTCGTATAATTGAGTCAATAAAAGAGTTTCAGTAGAAGAAGTTGGAGTATAGATATACATAACCTAGGTTGTTTGTACTTAGCAAAAAAAAAAAATCCTAGGTTGCTTGAAAATTTTGCATTGATTAATTTGGAATCTATATTGTTTGGGCAACTCTTTCTTATTGTGGTACCGTTTGAGATTAGAGTTGCAACTAAATCCATTTTAACATAGTATCGGATTCATATAGGTATGTGCAATGGCGGAGGATAGTGAGGGAAGGAAGGGGCTATGGCCCCCCAAGATTTTGAAAATTTGTACATTAGTACTATGAATATATTTTTTGTATAAATAAGTCGTTATAATATAAAATGTCTTGGTCCCCTAAAAAATTTGAAATTTAATAATAGTACTATCTAACACATAGTTTCATCACTAACCATCATAATAATATTGTGTATTACTCACTCTATTCGGATTTGAAGGTAAAATTTTCATTTTTTGATGTCCAAAATTAAATGTTTCATTTTCTAATATATAAATAATTTTGATTTGAACTTTCACTAGTAGTCACATATAATCTAATAGAATCTAGTATATTGGTCTTGCCATTTTCTGAATTAAATAGATTAAGCTCTACTTAGTGCTAACACATAGTTCAATTACTAACTTTCTTAATTTCATTGATTAAACTTTAGTAACACACTAATGATGGCGATTTATTTTTTTCCAAAAATGTAAATACTATCGTGATGTATAGAGCCAAAAAAATTGATTGACAAAACCGCAAAACGTAAATAGTTTAGTGACAAAAATAGCTATTAACTCTTCTATAAAAAAAAAATGCATACATTTAATCAAATAATATTTTTTTATAACTTTCTCATGCTATTTTGAAGTATGATCCGTGACAATAGCCTATATAAATTAGTTGGCTTTTCTTCATTTTTTAAATTTTTTGTCAATTTTTAAAATTAGTTTATGTCTCTTTTTCAATATAAATATCGTTTAAATTCAGTTATTCTTATAAAAATATATCTTCTACCTCAAATATATCGTCTTACACCGTGAGAATGAATTTTAGTTCGGCCCTAAATGAATGTCAATGGGTATGTGTTTAGCCCCTATATGAATGTCAATGTTCACACTTAGAATATATATATAATCATGAACTGGTTTGTGAGCGTATATAATATGAATCCCTCCGAGTAGTGAGGAAGCAACTTTATTTCTTTTTCTTTTTTTAAAGGGTTGTTGGAAGAAAACTATCAATGACAATTAAAGACTTGGTTACGATCGGATTGAATCTCAGTTTCAAATTAGTGTTATATTCAAATTAAATTGTTCATTAATAAGTATTTGAAGTTTCATTATCAAACGCAAATCAAACACAATCCAAATGCACTGTTGATAACAATTGAAAAAGCGACAACATTAAGTAATATCCACGTATATAGATTAATTATAATGTGAAAGGAACAAGAAAGGAAAAATCCAAGAAGGATTGCTTTTCGTTTTCGAAAAGTTTATTTGTAAGTTCTCTTAAATGAAAATGATTGCTCCAGTAGAACATGGAAACTGCATCGAAGAGCCAATTTACAAAACTATTCCAATATTATTATGCCTTGATAATGCCATGATGAAATGGTTTTCCCAGAACATCGTTGGAAATAGAGTAGTCCCTCCAATACATGAACATATCATACATTTTTTTCTCTTCTCCAATTTGTCCTTTTACTCTTTTACCCTCCATTGCCTCCTGGAAAATCTCCAAACTATCATACCCACTCAATATATTTCCCTCAATCTCCTCCACTTGCATTACAATATCCCTAAGATACAAAACTCCACCATCCTTCCTTTCACAAGTGACTTCCACTCCACACTTTACAAACCCTTCATCAACTCCGGCAGCAATAATTATCGCGTAATTTACCAACATTTTCCCGGTCGAAGCGTGACGCCGGACCTCCACCGGCCTAAGGCTCGACAAATTAACCGCCCTTTTATTAACAGGGTCTATTAGTATCCAACTCAACCTCATATTCTTCTCCATGCACGTGCATGTCCAAAATTTCTTGTGATCGAATTTTACCGGTGTCATCACTCCCTCCTTTGTGTCCAAAAAGTCATGCATAAAGGGAGAAGATTTGAACCAAATATTCTCGCTCGCTCTTAAATCCACTTTTGAGTATATAATCTCGTTCCCATAGTGAATATCAACGGCTGAGATTAGTTCTGAAGTCCTTGTTGACTTCTCTTTAGCGGGCTTTGCCTTGGGGCGGTAATGGAAGCGTCGGGTTGTTGGGTAAGAATCAGAGAAAAACGAGCGGTTCCCGGCTGGAAATGTTGAGATGATTTCTTGAATTCGCGAATCGTTCGTGGAAGGCCAATTAGAGTTACAAAGAGTCTTCCAGAGACGTTCGTCCATGCATAGAGTATGTAATTCCGAGGAAAGACAGCTGAAGGAAGCAAGAGTAGGGCCGTCAAGTCTGGTCAAGATATGTGTTTTTAGAATATCTGGATGAATGTCGGAGATACTGGCAGTGGCTCCGCCATGGTCTCTGGTGGTGGTGGTGGAAGAGTGAGAAATCATGGATAGTGTTTTTTCTTGTGATGATGTTATTTTTGTTGGTGAGGATGATTTGGAACTGGGGCAGGACTAGGGATATTTATGGGGTTTCTTTACAGAAGGTTGGTTCAAAATTGGTAGGCGAAAATGAATTGCTAGATCACTTAACTCTTACTAAAAAATTGATAAAAGCATAATATTGAAATGTCTAATCTAGGCTCGTCACAGCAGCCAGTAATAGTCTTACTTGACTATAATTATATATTTTCCATCTTTTAGTCAAGCCAGAGTGATCATTTTAAAGAAAATTCCATATCTCATGCATAGACTATTTTGTGCTTTAATTCTTTATCCTTTTTCTATATATTATTCTCATTTGCATCAATGTTTTGTCATCATCAAAAGGGGAGATTGTAAGCCCTAAGGGGGCAATGTGATCAATTTTGTTTTGATGATAACAAACCATTGGTAGTTCTAATGTTTGTGTAAGCATGTTATTAATGATATGATTATTAGCACTCAAATCGACGTTGATGAAAATGGTAATATTAGCTCCTTATATACATCAAAGTCAACATGCTACACACGAGAGGAAGTTACACTTTGCAATACTCCAATGTCACAAACTTGAAGTCAATCCACATGCCTTGGAAGTATCTGCAAAGTCAAGAAGCAAGAAGATCAACAAGTTAAAGAGTTACTCAATCCAAATGAAGAATCAAGTGATATGCTCCTTAACCAAGAAGAAGTGTGAAGTATATAATATTATACAACTCCAAGATTGCTATAGGACTTTATCACTCCAAGCAGAGGTTGATCAAAGGCTTCAAGTCAAAGCTCCAAGAAGAATTCAACTACAAGAAGAATTCAACTACAAGACCTTCTAGTCTACATAAGTATATCATTTGTGACTAATCTTCGTTTGAGAATACTAGGATTTAGCATTGTTTAAAGCTCAACCATGCATGTTTACAAAACCTCATGTTTACATTGTTTCAGTTCTCTGAAAAGGTTTTTGAAAAATTTGTTAAGTGTTAATCAATGCCTAAGTTCTTTAAAATCTATTTTTATATCTTTACCAAACACTTAGGCATGAGTTTGAGAACATTGGGAACTTGACTAAGTGGAAAATGCACTTTAGGATTTCACTCCGGTCAAACTAACCTTGGTTCGGGCGACATGATGAAGTTCAGTCGACCGAGGTCGTTTTTGTCCTTAGTCAGATTTTGAATGTTCCAAAGCTCCAACAACTAAATTATCTCGGACGACCTTAAAATAGGTCGGTCGACTGAGCTTTGCACCAAAAGACCGGACCCATCTTGTGGTCAACCGAGATTAGAATATAGGCCATTAATCTTTACATAGAAGGCACTTTTGACGACCTACCTCTTGATCCGGTCGATCGAAGCTTGTCTTGTCAAGCAAAAAATTATAATTGTTGTGACCAAATTTGTTGCTGTATTTTGGCCCAATGTAAAGCTTCTAAAGCTCAATTTTCATAGCTAACCAAGCCATAAGAGGGCATATGCTATACACTTCATAAAAAAGCAAACAAATACTTTCTTGAGCTTAATCTTCATATCATTCATATCATTTTGATTTGAGCTTAATCCCACCTATCTCTTCTATTTTCAAACTTCATTAGATATTTCATTTGTATATCCAATATATTTGAAGGATTATTGTAAGTGAGCTTAAATTGTAAACTCTCCTTTAAAAGAGACTAGTTACATTTCTCTTTGTGAGAATTAGTTCTTTGTGGGATAGGAAAAAACTCTTTGTGAGCTTCACTCTTTTTGAGTGTTTGTGACATCTTGTGAGATTATCTCTTTTGAGAGATTGGATCTTTGTGAGCTTAGTTCTTGTGAGAACTAGAAAAACACTCTTTGTGAGTGGGGTCTTCTTTGTCAACCACAAGTCCTCATTTGTTGAGGCAATTGTGAAAGGTTGACCCCACCTTTCATTTACTGTGAAGGGAACTTCTTATTGAAGTGTTGAAATTCTTAGGTGTGTCCTAAGGTAGTGGATGTAGATTCTTTGTGTATCGAACCACTATAAATCCTTGTTTTAGTTTGAAATGCCTTATTTTCGGCTTTTCTAAACTTCTTAGCCTTAAGTAATCACCTTAGTATCAAATATGTTAATTAAGCATATAAGATGAGTTAATTTTGAAGGCAATCTAGATGACTTATGTGTTTAAATCCAACACATATAAATACAAGACTCATGAACATGTTCTTTAGGGCACTAAGTCATGTATTCTATATGCAAAGCTTGTAATTGCAAACACAATAAGTCATATGATCAAAACCAAGTAAAACTATAAATCAACTAACTCAAGATCAACACGTAGTTCATACAAATCATGTTCAAGCAAAGTGTAATAACAAAGAATAGCATAAGAACTTGAATGTAAAGAGTAGAGTTAGAGAAGACGAACACAACGATTTATAGTGTTTCGATCACGAAGACCTATATCCACTACCTTAGTTCGCTCCTAAGGATTTCAACACTTCACTATGAAGTTCCCTTCACAACAAATGCAAGGTGGGATCAACCTTTTACAATTGTCCCAACAAATGAGGACTTGTGCTTCACTAAGAAGACTCCACTCACAAAGAGTGTTAAGCTCACAAAGAGCTAATATCACCAATGAGATGCTTGACTCACAAAGAGGACTTTTGCCTACACATAGGACTTCATAAACACACAAAGAGTGAAGCTCACGAAGAACTTTTTGACTAGTTCGCAAAGTGGAAAAAAGGAAATAGCCTCTTACAATTGAGAATTTCCAATTTAAGCTCACTTTTACAAATCCCTCAATGGATTGGAATTACAATTTTAAAGCCCTAAGCAATTTTGAAAATGAAAGAGAATGTATATGAAGCTCAAGCTCAAATGAAATATTTTGAGTAATATTGAAAGAATTTAACTCTTCAAAATGTTTGGATTGTTTGCAACTTGTAGGGTATTCTCTTTTTTTTTTTGTTAGAAATATGAACCAATGTGTTTTTATACCATAAAAAATCGGTTTAGAGATGAAAGAGTCATTGCAAATTACATCAAGCTGCGGACGAACCCTTACTTCGTCCACGGAAACCAGTTTTGCCAAATTCACATCTTTTCAAATAAGTTTAAGAACAAATGGTTGGTTAAACATTTTGACAAACATTTTCAAAACCTTTTTAAGATCCAATCGAGTTTGGAAACATGGTTTTGAAAAACATGCAAGAGCTTCATATGCTTTAAGGATAATTCTCAAAATAGATTAGTCACAAGATATTACCTATGTAAAATACGACTAATCTTATAGGTCTTCAAGTCTTGTAGTTGTGTATCTTCTTGAAGCTTTGAATTCAAACCTTTGATCAACATCTTCTTTGATGTGGTGAAGTTCTATTGCAATCTTGAATTGTGGAGTATTGAACTTCATCACTTCTTCTTATTAAGTAGCATACCACTTGATTTTACACTTTGTAGGATTGAGTAGCTCTTAACCTTGATGATCTTCCTCCTTCATGACTTTGCAACTACATCCATGACATATGGATTGACTTCAAGCTTGTGTCATGTAGTCTTGCAAAGTGTAGCTTCCTCTTGTGTGTATAATGATTACTTTGATGTACACAATGAGCTATATATCTTACCATTTCCATCAATGTTGGTGTGAGTATATGAATCCTATCATTAAAAACATTCTCGCACAAAACATTAGAACTATCAATGTTTTCTTATCATCAAAACAAGATTGATCACATTAGCCCTTAAGGCTTACAATCTGCCCATTTTATGATGACAAAACATTGATTCAAATGGGACAAATATATAAAAGGATAATAAAGGGATTGATAGGCAGAAACTCGTTCTAAACACCCATGAATCCTCCCCTAAAGGATCCGCTCATACCATAGGAATCGAAAAATAGACGAAAAAACTTATGATTTTCGGTTAATGGTTTCTGAGGAATGATGTTGTGCTGCGACCACCAAAAGCCTTCCCTTGCGGAATTTCTCTCTACCGGCATCCAGTGATGAAACGAGCAGTGTGTGTTGATTCTTCGTTTTCTGAGTCTCGGGAATCTAGAGAGAAGAGAACGTCATAAATCTTATTTCGGGTAACAGGTTTTGCAGCTATAAAATCATTATCTAGGGTTTCGGCCAAAAGAGATTATATAGGCGTGAGAGTTTGTTCTGAAAACCAACCCCCACGTAATCCAACCTCTTCTGGTAGTCGTAGTTTTTATCGCATAATAATTCTCACGTAACCCCCGCTAAAACCAAATACCGAAATGCCCCTCCTTAATCTCTAATTCGAATAATAACATTTTATTATTCTCAGAAAAATAAATGTCAGATACAATGAACATAGACACATTCTAGATTCATTGAATGTGGACATGAAACTCGTTAACTCGTCTATGTGTGTGACCATGTAAGTTCATATAACAATGACAATGAAAACACATTTATTAGTAGTATGTGTTAATAAATCACAAGTAGTCCCTAGTAGGACATTATGACTACCCAGAGTGAATGAATGTACGGTGGAACCTAATATCAATCCACTAGTTAATCCCTTTGTCTCGCGTATTCCAAATTAAGCATCAGGCATGGTAGTTGTCACCTTATAAAGCTTAATTGTGTTTATTCTCGATCTCCAGGTAGACTATTCCAACAAATAGTATTTAATAATCACTTTATAAAATATATTTGAGCACGACCATGCATTTAAACAATCTTCCCTATCGAGGGGCCCATGGATATCTCTCTCCAATGAGAGAGGGGCAAATCCCTTTCAATGCCTCTCACATTCAAGTCATGATAGGATACTACATCCGATCATCAGTTGTATTAATTACTCGATTAAAAGTAACGTCCGACTGAGTCAAAACGTAGATCCATTCATGCTGGAAACGATGGAGACATAAGGTCTAAGGATTCCAAATAGTATTGAGTATGTAATACTTATGACTAAAGCACCATGAAGTATTACTTCTCTTTCGGATCACTTCCGATACAATATATCCCAATATATTGTATATGTGATATGATTTGTATGCATTACATATGGGATCTTACATAATAGACCCAATGGCTGAAGCATATGGGATCTTACTCATGTGTTGTTGGTCTTCCTTTGTGGAAGGTCCTTGAATTCTGTTAAGTTTAATGCCATGTGACATGGGCAAGAATCATTTTATGGAATCTTGCAAACTGAACCGTTTCAGTACCTTGTCAATGTATCCACTCTGGCTTAGGCCAATCATTTTGTTGGATGGATCTCTGTATATTCTTATACCAAAAATGTATGTAGCCTCACCTAAGTCTTTCATGGAATAACACTTCCCCAACCAAGCTTTTACGCTTTCTTATAAACACAAGGCTCGTCTTCGTTTTTTATGAAACCAAAATCTTTAATTGCTTCATCAAAGAGACGATTCTAGCTTCGAGAAGCTTGCTTCAATCCATAAATGGACCTTTGAAGCTTACACACTTTGTTAGGATTTAATGGATCAACAAACCCCTCATGTTGTGTCATATACACATCCTCAAGAAGGTTTCCATTAAGAAACGCAGTCTTAACGTCCATTTGACATATCTCATAGTCATAATATGCGATTATGTCAAGTAAAATCCTAACGGACTTTATTATAACGACAGGAGAAAAGGTTTCATCATAGTCAATACCATGAATTTGTCTATAACCTTTAACTACTAGTTGAGATTTAAAACATGGATTGCATGGATACTATGAATCTTGAAACACCATTTGTTATCAATGACCTTACACCCTTCAGGTAGGTCAACCAAAGTCCACACTTGGTTATCGTACATGGATTGCATCTCAGACTTCATAGCTTCTAGCCACTTGTCTGACTCAAAACTATGAATTGCCTCTTTCTAGGAAGTGGGTTCATCTTGATCAATCAGTTCAATATGATGATCATCAGTTACGAGAAATTCATATCTCTCAGGCTGTTGATGTATCCGACTTGACCTCCTTGGGCCTTGTGTCAAAGATTGAATCTCAGTATCAGCACGTGAGCTTGCTTGAAGTTCCAAAGCTGGTTAAGATTTTGTTTGGGGATCTCAAATTTTTTCAAGATGGATCTTACTCCCACTATCCCTTTTAAAAATAAATTCCCTTTCAAGGAATAAACCATTACGAGCAACAAACACTTTGTTCTCTGATGGAAGATCGAGGTAATATCCTTTAGTTTCTTTAGGATATCCCACAAACAAACACTTGTCAGATTTAGAGGCGAATTTATCAGATAACGAGCGGTTTACATACGCCTCACATCCCCAAATTTCGAGAAACGCCAAACTAGGTCGTTCCCCTGTCTAATGACTCTAAGTCAAATGATGTCAAAATTCCATCTTAATGGAGGTTTGATATATGCGTTTCTCGTTGATATGGCCCAAACGACAATGCCAAAAGTAGGTTTGGTTTAAGTCTTTTGATTTAAACCTGTATTAATATTATAGATGGCCCTTTTAATTGATTCATCGAGGTTAAGAATCAACAGCCTGAGAGATATGAATTTCTCGTAACCATAGAAGATACTCTCTTTATGAACAATACAAATTTTATTCTTAATATTTTTTTCAAAACCATCAATATTCAAACAAGAAACTGAAATAATATTTCTACTCAAAGTTGGAACATAAAGACAATTGTTCAGTTCAATTATAAGGTCACTTGGCAAAACTAAAATAAATGTCCCTGTAGCTACAACAACAACTCTTGCACCATTCGCTACTCTTACGTCCACTTCTCATTTTGCCAGTGATCTACTCATTTTGAACCCTTTCACATTTGCACAAATGTGAGATCCACAACCGGTATCTAATACACATGAAGTAGGAGCAGACATGTTAATTTCAATAACATAAATACTTGGAGGGATAGAAAAGTTGGCTTTCTCCTTTTTCTTTTCTTCCAAGTAGAGCTTGCAGTTCCGTTTCTAATGACTTGGTTCATTGCAATGGAAGCAAACCCCTTCCTTTGGTGCCTTGGGTTTGGGTTTGGGTTTGGGCTTGGGCTTGTTATTGCCTGTTCCCTTATTGATCATGGGCTTTCCCTTTCCTTTTTCTTCTTGTAATTCACTTTTTGAACCATTAAGACTTCATGGGTTTTCTTAATGCTCAGTTCAGCCTATTTGAATATCCTGTGTATCTCATGTATCGACTTCTCGATGGCATGCATGTTGAAGTTCATGAAAAATTGGTCATACTCGAGTGGGAGTGAGCCCAAGATCGTATATGTGGTCATGTCATGACCTACGGGAGCCCCAAGTTTCCCAAGTTGGTCAAGATAGCCCTTCATCTTAAGAACATGTGCACTCACAGATGTGCCGGGGTCATCTTACAACTGTTCAACGCCTTAGTGGTGAGGAACCTTTCTTGACGGGCTTGGTCTTGGAACATTTCCTTGAGCTGGCCCATCATCTGGAAAGCCTCAACCTCTTCAAACTGTTCTTAAAGCTCTGAGTTCAATTTAGCTAACATGAGACAAGTCACATCGTTAGAATCATCACAATGCTTCTTCCGAGCATCTTTCTCAGCTCTAGGAGTATTGCTTGCAAGCTGTTCACGAATATCAGTGTTCGAGAACATATAGCTTTCTTTCCTGCTTAAGGACAATCCTTAAGTTGCGGACCCAATCAAGGAAATTGGACCCACTCAGTTTTTCTTTTTCAAGAACGGATCGCAATGAATTGTGTGAAGTGTTGGTTGCCATTATCTAGATTAAAAATTATTTGTGAAGTCATTAATTAGTTTTTGAGCAAAAAACTTTCCACAATTTCAACACTTGATAAATAGTGTAGAAAACTATTTTACGACAGTTATAAGTAAGCTTTGGCTTATCACCCATAATTAAAGTAAAATCAACCCATGGAATGACATCTACATGTCCCGGCTATTTCCCATGTTATGCCTTAGGCTCAAAACTATTTCGATAGCCTAGTTAAGTCGAACCATGTCTAAGCTTATGGAAATCACTATTTTCCCATCTCCTTTTGCTTAGATAAGATTAGGTAATCGGTCCACCGATCATTCATTCACTCTGGGTAGTCACAATGCATTGCTAGGGACCACTTCTGACTTATGGATACATAATTTACTAAGTATGTTTTCATTACCAGTGTGAAATGAACCTACAAGGTCACACGAGTTAACGAGCTTTGTGCCCAAGTTTAATGAATCCGCAATATGTCTAAATTTATTGTGTCTAACATTTATTTTTTTAGAATAATAAAAGGTTATTATTCGAAATAGAGATAAAGGGGATGGGATAAATTCGGTTTTTTTTTGTTTTGTTGGGATTATGCGGAGTTATTATGCATTAAAAACTCCCACTACCAAAAGATATGGGATTACATGATAGTTTGTATTCGAAACAAACTATCACGCCCTTTATATACATCTTTTGGACGAAACCTAGGTTAAGGTTTTCTGAACCGCAACAAATCAGTCACAACTAAAAGACAATTCCGACATTCCTTCTCTCTCAGTTTTCAGAACTCAAAAAATTGAACATTTAGTCCCCACTGCTCGCTTCGTCGCGTGGATACCTGTAGAGAGAGAATCCTGAAAGGGGTAGCTTTTGGTGGTTGCTGTAATTTTGCAAACCTACGCGGAATAGTTACGTAATCGGAAAAGAAATCCGAAAAATTTGTAAGTTTCTTTTCGTTCTAATTCGGTTATTATAGTATGAACGGATCATTTCGGGGACGATTCATAGGTTTGTTATGTATGTTTCAGCCTATTAATTCCTGCAGTGGTATCAGGGCCTTGTTCAAACTATGTGAATTCGATAGTGTTCATCACAACCAATACATATATCAATCTTGATTTGATATGTGTATGTGTGAAACATAAACAAAATTCGTGATTATGATGTATGCGATATATATGTTTGTTAATCTGTTCTTACGCTGATTAGTATTTGTATATGCATGATATGATATGTTATTAATTTGATTAATGATGCATAAATTGTTCTCGTATATGATATGTTATTAATTTGATTAGTAATGGATAAATAGTTTCAGTATTTTTTGATGGATTAGGTGTCATCCCTAGCATTGTGAACCCAGTGGACCTTTATTGTGATAATACTGGTTCCATTTAACAAGCTAAGGAACCTATATCCCACCAACGATCCAAACACATTCTCGGGCGTTTCCATCTCATTAGAGAGATTGTTGAAAGAGGAGAAGTTAAAATTGGCAAAGTTCATACAAATGAAAAAATTGAAGATCCATTGGCCAAGCCCTTCCCTCAACCTAAACATGAGAGTCATACTAGGTCAATGTGATTAAGGATTATGTATTATTGGACCTAGGGCAACTGGGAGATTGTTAATAGTGCCCTAGGACTATGAGCATATGTTGTACATTTTTTTATATTTTGAGCATGTTATTTGGATAGTTTTTTTAAAGAGATCTTAATTTATTTGTATTTGGAAAGTTAATTTTGCTTTTGCACATGAAATATGTGATTTGATAGTAAAACTCATTAGCTTATATAATTATTATTTTAATTGTCATTAGTTTTATGAAATGTTGTATACAAGTAGTATGATGTTTGCTTGATGGTCATGTTTTACTGATCATGTATAATGGATACAAATCATACCATAGATATATATTGGAATATATTGTATCGGACGTGATCCGAAAAAAGAAGTAATACTCCATGGTTCCATAAGTCATAATTATTACTGTTAGAGGAATAACCGGGTCATACACATAAGCGCAGCGGAAATAACTTTGACCCGCCTCTATCAAGATCTTTCACGAGTAAGTACCTACGACTATGGGATAGTATTTTACCTTATATGGATGCTAGAATGGCTGAAACGCTTTCAACGGTTTGTTGTAACGAACGGAACACCACGCTTGCAGGCTCCGTCTCTTCCGGTATCCACTCGATCTTCCGGAGATGGTCTTCTACTGCTTGGTGCTAGCCAACGCCTTGTAGAAGCTTTGAAGACACTCTTCAACGGATGGAGTATGAACGACCTTTTCAAGAACAAGAAACAAGCTTTCTAACTTCTTTTCTATTAGCAAAAATGCAAGAAAAAAGTCCAGAAATTTGTCTTGTCTTTTTCTCTCTAAAACTCACTTTTTCTCTCTATTCTCTTAGCTTCAAAAGGCTGGAGAAAACTGATTAGAATGATAGGAAAAATCTGAATTTTTCCTCTAGTCTATCAAGAGAGAGTGGGGTGAGATAATGGGGGAAGTGGGAGATCATGGAGAGAATTACTCCTCCACTCTCTCCACCACTTCAACCACCATCAAGAGGGCTGAATTTATGTCTAACATTCCAGCCATAAGGTCGGTCCAAACGGGTGGGGTCGGTCGGTCCAATCATATTGGTCGACCCAACCCGATTAAGGGCCCAATCCAATCCCGGCCCGGCCCAATCGAATTGGCGCACCTTAGATTAAATGTACTCCAACAAGCCCAATCCAGTTGATCTATGAGTGCGACCCAAGAGGTATCCATGATGTTGGCCGTGACATCATATGTCACGAGTAATGAGAGGTATCTAGCAACGCATCATTACCCCCCAATTCATAAATATCCGGTGATTTATCATAATCACGACATTTGACATTTGTAGTTAAATCCTTTTGTCCTTGATATCTAGATTGAACACAAGTCATGGAAAAGTCACACTTGTATTGTCCAATCTTTTTAGTTTCTTGATTCATGAGTAGACTAATCAAATGACATCAATATCATATACTCGATTCACTTGTTCATGGCCATGAATTAGTCGACTCCATCAAGGGGGCCCAAGATATCGCTCTCGCTATATAGGAGGGACAAATCCTTTCTGCATCCCACTCATCCCGAACAAGATTCGTGATATACCCAATAAATGCCTTTATTGCTCACCCGATTATGGATAGCGTTTAACATTATCAAAGCATAACACTAGCCATGCAAGAACTCTTTGTGAGACCTCAAGTCGAAGGATCTCATATACAACCCTAGTCAAAATTTTGAGAAACACCGTTGACTATTATATAACAACCCATGGTGTGTTTCTCATGTCGAGTCTGTCTCAAAGTATAATGATTCTCTAATCATATATACCTATGCGACGATCCGATATCTTATATCAATCACTCGCACATACTAGTCTTGCGCATTATTATTGTCCTCGAAAATTCCAAAATAATGTTCGACTAGGGGACGTTTTCGAATAGTATCTCATAACAATTATAAATACTATTCTAAGGACATATTATTTATTTATGTTGTTAAGAACGCAGAAACATAATGAAAATTACATTAAATACGGTACAATAATCTCCCACTTGCACTAAAGACCCAAATTACAATAAATGGTCTTTAGGGCATACTAATGACTTTGTCTCTAAAGATCGAGTCCTCCGGGATATCGGATACCCATGGAGCTAGTGTGACGATCATGCTGCTGCTGCGACAGTGGCTTCGTCAGTGGATCGGCGACATTGTCAGCCGAATCTACTCTACATATATGCACATCACCTCTCTCTATAATCTCGTGGATTAGGTGAAATCGCCGTAGTACATGTTTGGACCTCTGGTGAGATCTAGGTTCCTTAGATTGGGAAATAGCCCCATTGTTGTCACAATAGAGGTCTATCGGGTTCGCAATACTAGGAACCACATCGAGGTCGGAAATAAATTTCCCCGATCCAAATCGCCTCCTTAGTCGCTTCACAAGCTGCTATGTACTCGGCCTCTGTCGTAGAATCTGCTATGGTTGATTTCTTTGAACTGCGCCAGCTCATAGCACCTCCATTCAAGTTAAACACATATCCCGATTGCGATCGGAAATCATCTCTGCTCGGTTTGGAAACTAGCATCGGTGTAACCCGATTACAACGAGCTCATCCGCCTCTCCATAAATCAAGAATGTATCCTTAGTCCTTCGTAAGTACTTGAGGATATTCTTGATCGAGATCCGATGACGTTCACCGTAATTAGATCGGGTATCCGCTCGTAATGCTTAAGGCAAACGAGACATCTGGGCGAGTACAAATCATGGCGTACATGATGGATCCTATGGCAGAAGCATAAGGGATCTCTGTCATGCGTTCTAATTCGGCAGGCGTTTTAGAACACTGTTCCTTTGACAGAACAGTACCATGTGCCATAGGACAAAGTCCTTTCTTACGCAGATCGTATTATAAAATAATACCAACAGGGTAATGGCGACTACTATGCATCATGCTCAATTAACATAACAATTTATGAAAAATAATGAGCAAAACAGTAAAATGAACATTTCATATTCTGCCTGGGTTCGGTTGACCGGCCATCAAGCTCGGTCGACCGAAAAAATACTGAGAGTACCTCGGTCGACTAAACAGGCACTTCGGTCGACCGAAAAAATACTGAGAGTACCTTACCTTGTCTATATATGTACTCTGACTTAGGCCAATGAGTCTCCTGGATCTATCTCTATAGATCTTGACTCCCAGAATATAGCTGGCTTCACCTAAGTCTTTTATAGAGAAACACGTACTCAACCAAGCCTTTACAGACTTTAAGGTTGGTATGTCGTTTCCAATGAGTAGTATGTCATCTACATACTAAACCAGGAATACAATTGAGCTCCCACTAACCTTTTTGTAAACACAAGGCTCATCCTCATTTCTAATGAAGCCAAACTCACGGGACGGCATCATTAAAAGCGGATGTTCCCAGACTTCGAGAAGCTCTGCTTGAGTCCATAAATGGATCTCTGAAGCTTACATACTTTTCCAGCATTCTCTGGAGTGACAAAACCTTGAGTCGTGTCATATACACATCCTCATCAAGTTTTCCATTAAGGAAAGCGGTTTTGACATCCATTTTCCAGATTTCGTAGTCATAGTAAGTCTGCAATAGCAAGCAAAATCCGAATGGATTTGAACATAACTACGAGGGGAAAAAGTCTCATCATAGTCAATACCATGAATTTGTTTGAAACCTTTGCGACCGAGTCGCCCTTGTACGTTTGTACATTCCCTTCCATGTCGGTTTTAATCTTAAAAACCCATTTGCACCCTATGGGAGTTACCCCTTCAGGTGGATCAACCAAGATCCGGACTTGGTTTGTGTACATGGAGTCCATTTCGGATCTCGTGGCCTCAAGCCATTTCTCGGAATACGGGCTATTAATTGCCTGTTTGTAGGTTGAAGGTTCATCGTGATCCACAAACATAACATCACCATGTTCCCGTTATGAAAAATTCAAATTTTTTTTCGGAGGTGGACGACGAACTCTACCGGGACCCTACGCAATTCTTTCTGTTTCTTGAGCTAGTGCTTGGGCTGCACAACTGTTTGTGGCACTCTTTCGCACAACAACTTGTGGAGTCTGCTTTCAATTTCCATCTCATCATTAGTGCTAGTTTGAGAGTCCGGAACTTCAGTAAGTTCTACGCTACTCCCACTTGTGTTTCTAGAAACAAATTCTTTTTCTAGAAAGACTCCGTCACGAGCAACAAACACTTTGTTCTCGTTAGGGATATAAAAGTAGTATCCTTTAGTTTCCTTAGGATAACCTACAAATATGCACTTTTTCAGATTTTGGAGCCACTTATCGGAAGTCGAGCGTTTCACAAACGCTTCACAGCCCCAAATCTTGAGGAAAGACAAACTGGGACGCTTCCCAGTCCATAACTCGTATGGTGTCTTTGCAACTGATTTAGATGGAACGCGGTTAAGTGTTAAAGTTGCTATCTCTAGTGCGTGTCCCCAAAAGGAATTGGGCAGGCTCGTGTGACTCATCATAGAACGAACCATATCTAATAAGGTTCTGCTCCTCCTTTCAGATACACCATTCCATTGTGGAGTAGCTGGAGGAGAAAGTTGTGAAACGATTCCACAAGCTTTTAGATAGTCACAGAATTCTTGACTCAAGTATTCTCCTCCTCGATCAGATCGAAGAATCTTAATACTCTTGCCAAGTTGGTTTTCTACTTCAAGTTTAAACTCTTTAAACTTAGCAAATGCTTCGGATTTGTGTTTCATCAAGAACACATATCCATACCCTACCGAAGTCATCGGTAAAGGTAATGAAGTAGAGGTAACCACCCCCTGCATGTATATTAAAAGGGCCACATACATCACTATGTATTAGTCCTAATAAATCATCAGCTCTCTCACCTAGCTTACTCGAAAGGTGATGCTTTGTCATCTTACCCAATAAACAAGATTCGCATCGATCATAAGACTCGAAGTCAAATGATTCTAATAGCCCATCTTTATGGAGTTTGGATATGCGATCTTCGTTTATGTGGCCTAGCGACAATGCCGAGGTATGTCGATTAGAATCATTAGTCTTAATCCTTTTGGTATTTATGTTTAAAATTGGCATATCAAGGTCTAAAATATATAGACCATTAATTATAGAGGCGCTTGCATAAAACATATTATCCGAAATAACGACAATCGTTGGTTTTTTATCGAAATCTCAAAACCGTTCTTGTCCAAACAAGAAACCCGAAATAATATTTTTAATTAAACTAGGTACATAGAAACAGTTTTCTAAACCTAAAACAAGCCACTGAAGGCAAAGTAAAAGTACAAGTCCCTACGACTAGAGGTCGCAACACGTGCTCCGTTGCCCTACTCGTAGTTCCACTTCACCCTTTGCCAACTCTCTACTCCTTTGCGGTCCCTACACATTAGTACAAATGTGAGAACCACATCCGGTATCAAATACCCAAGAAGTAGTTGTATTTAAATTGATATCAATCATATTAACATCAATAACATAAATACCTGAGCTGAAACAACAATTGCTTTCTCCTTTTGCAGCCTTTTTTGTTGCAAGATAGCTCTTGCAATTCCTTTTCAGATGACCCTTCTCACCACGAGTGATGACAGATAGAGTCTTTGACTACACCACCCTTAGGTTTTCGAGTGCATTGTTGAAAGTGGTTTGCTTGCCCTCGGGCTTACCTTTCGGTTTGCCTTTGGGTTTCGCAAAACCTTTGCCTTTGCCACTTTTGCACCATCGGTATGGTGTTGGGCTTGGAATTGCCTATTTCCTTCTCGGCAGTCCTTAGCATATTCAACAACTCGGGCAATGGCTTGTCAATTTCATTCATGTGATAATTCGGAATGAATTGATCGAATGACTCGAGCAACGATTGCAAGATCAAATCGATCGACGACTCTTGTCCCAAAGGAAATCCCGGGTTTTTCAAGGTTTTGAACATAACCTATCATTTTAAGAACGTGAGTTCCTACTGGTATTCCTTCGGACATTTTTGCACTCGAAAGAGAGATTTCGATACATCGAATCTCTCTGGCGCACTTGTCCCCCGATATAGTTGCTTCGGATGAGCCGAGCATCTCATAAGCCCCCATGTCCTCATGTTGCTTCTAAAGCTCGGGAGTTCATGGTGACAAGCATGAGGCTAGACACATCTAAAGCATCACTAACATGCTTCGATAAGCGATCCTATCGGCAGTCGAGCGCGAGCCTCCGGTATAGCGAGAATAAGTCGTTCCAAGACATACAGACTTTCTTTCATGCTTGAGAACGATTCTCAAGTTCTCGAACCCGATCGAGGAAGTTAACTCCCTCTAACTTGTCCTTCTCGAGGACGAAACGCAGATGATAGTGTTTGGTTTGAATTTGCCATTTTTCTACAACAAAAAATATGCATATACAAAAGTAAGTACCGATTAAAATCATTATTAGGTCTTTATCTTTTAATGATTTCTCCCACTATTTTCTTCGAGTGAATAACCCTCAATATCAACTCGGAAAGTTCGTTAACTTTCTAGCGGGCCAAGATCCATATTTCACCTCGTTCTGAGTCAGCTTTGGCTGATCGCCCAAAACTTAGTTATTTAGGTAGGCAACATTTGCCAATTACATCAAATTATGTAATTCTTGGTTAGTTGAGTGAATAACATTTATTCAAGCGTATCATTATACACTTTTCTCAACTCTTTTGCCTATAGATCCTCAATCCATTTATTGAGATAATCCGAGTTAATTAGGACCCCTAAGTTTTAGCCAGTGGATATCACAACTTATCCTTCGCGCCTCACCCGGATAGACATGTATGCACAGCTTTGGCATGTCCCATACTTATGTCGATCTAGGCCTTGACGAGGGCCAAACTTAGGAAGGCACTAATTAATATTTTAAATGAGGGATTTTGTTTTTAACAATCTCACCAGAAAGCATAAATAAAACAGTTTATGCTTATATACATATGCATCCAATACATAAAAGTAAAATGCAATAGTAATCGCCAAGATCCTATTCGGTTTTTCAGACCTTATCAGAAGAATAAGATACAGGATTTCTAACTTCTTTCCTATTAGCAAAAAGCTAGAAAACAAGTCTAGAAATCTATCTTTTCTTTTCTCTCTAAAACTCACTTTTTCTCTCTATTCTCTTAGCTTCAAAAGGCTGGAGAAAACTGATTAGAATGATAGGAAAAATCTGAATTTTTCCTCTAGTCTATCAAGAGAGAGTGGGGTGAGATAATGGGGGAAGTGGGAGATCATGGAGAGAATTACTCCTCCACTCTCTCCACCACTTCAACCACCATCAAGAGGGCTGAATTTATGTCTAACATTCCAGCCATAAGGTCGGTCCAAACGGGTGGGGTCGGTCGGCCCAACCCGATTAAGGGCCCAATCCAATCCCGGCCCGGCCCGAAGCCCGGCCCGGCCCAATCGAATTGGCGCACCTTAGATTAAATGTGTTAGTAGTGCCCTAGGACCATTAGCACATGTTGTGCGTTTTATTATCTTTTGAGCATGTAATTGAATAGTTAATTACGCTTTTGATTATCAAATGTGTGATTTGATAGTAAAACTCATTAGCTTATGTAATTACTATTCTAGAAGTCCCTAGTTTTATGTAATGCTTATTTACTATGAAATAAAACTAGTATGATTGTTGATTGATGATCTTGTTTTACTGATCATGTGTAATGGATACAAATCACATCATAGATGCAATATATAGGGATACATTGTATTGGGACGTGATCCGTTTGAGAAGTAATACTTCATGGTCTTAAGTCATAAGTATTACTTCGTCAATACTATTTTAGAATCCTTAGACCTTATGTCTTCATTGATTCTAGTATGAATGGAGCCACGTTTTGACTCGATCGGACGTTACTTGTAACAGAGTAACCAATACTGATCGATGATCGGATGTAGTGTCCCTATCATAGCTTGAATGTGAGAGACATTGTAAGGAATTTGTCCCTCTCTATTATTAGAGAGAGATATCCATGGGCCCTCTCGATAGGGAAAGACTGCTTTAAATGCATGGTCGTGCTCAAATGTATTTGATAAAGTTGTTATCAAATGCTATTTGTCGAAACAGTCTACCTGGAGATCGAGCATAAATACAATTAAGCTTAATAAGGGTGACGACCACCATGCCTTATGCTTAATTAGGATATCGCGAGACAAAGGGATTAAATAGTGGATTGACAATAGGTTCCGTTGTAAATTCATTCACCTTGGGTAGTCACAATGTCCCCGCTAGGGGCGCTTGTGACTTATGAACTCACACTACTACTAAGTGTGTTTTCATTGCCATTGTGATATGAACCTACTGTGGTCACACGCATAGACGAGCTAACAAGCTTTCATGTCCAGATTCAATGAATCTAGAATGTGTCTAGGTTCATTGTATCCGACATGTGTTTTTCTCGAAAATAATAAAGTGTTTATTATTCGAATTAGAGATAAGGGCAATTTTGGTATTTAACTAAAGCTGGGATTAAGTGGGAGTTGTTATCCGATAAAGACTCCCACTACCAGCTGAAGTCTAGGGGACGTGGGAGTCAGAGTCTCCCACAGCCGAGAGAAGTTGAGTAGACGTGGGAGTTGTTCCGGGAACAAACTCCCACACTCTATATAACATCTCTTAGCCGAAACCCCTAGGCAACTAAGTCATTCAAAGTCGAAATTAAACAAGTAACCCGAAATCGATTTGGATTTCTCACCCTCTCCCTTTTCTCTCTAAATTCTCGAACTTCAGAAAGACGAAGATCTAGCAATCACTGCTTGTTTCGTCGCGTGGATACCGGTAGAGGGAAATTCCGCAAAGGGAATTCCGTTGGTGAAAAGAAACTGATCAAGAAACGTCATCCTCCATTCAAGAAGTAGCTTCTTGAATCCGAAACATGTAAGTTTTTATCGCTATTTTCGATTCGTTTTCATATGAGCGGATCCTTCAGGGGAGGATCCATGGGTGTTTGGAACGAGTTTCCGCCCATGAATCCCTTCAGTGGTATCAGAGCCTTGCTCATACGATTCGGATTCGATATTGTTAATCACATCTTAACATATATCAAATTCGATTTGGTATGTGTATTTGTGAAAAACAGAAAAAGATTGTATCTTTTATGTTTACGTGATTATAATACCGCATAAACTCATTTCATCGCATTTAAAGATTGCATCTTTTGATGAGAATATGCATAAAGCATGTTTTCGGTTATTGATTCGGCATAAATCAAGTTTCCGTGAAAGTTGATTCGGCATAAACTGCTTTATGTGAACATTAATTATGCATAAAGCATGCTTCGTGAATATTGATTCAGCATAAACTGTTAGCGTGAATCTGAAATTAATTTGATTAAATTCTATTATTACGCATAAACTGTTTCGGTTAATCCGATTAACCATTACATAATCCGATTATGTATGTAAGGCGATTGTAGGGTAAATCTGGGAGGAAAACCTCATTCGATGAGCTGATGTAGAATCGATTTTTCCCTTCGGGCGCTGCCCCCGGAAAAACCCCTGCAGGGGGCGGCTGACCGGCTAAGCGGGACCGCCGTCTGCGTCGTCCCGATTCGTCGCTCCCCCGAATTAAGACTTTGTGTATGATTTCATTGTGCTTTATGTGATATTAGCATGGTGAATAGCATGGCCTACTATACCCCCTTGTTTTACATATTTCGGTTGTAATTTTATAATACGACTCACGAGTCGCTTTTTCAATGTTGTAAAATTGTAATCGCTTCATTAGATTAGCTTTTATCGCTTTACATTGAAGGCTGGGTATGCCCATGCAAATATGTAACAAGGTCGGAGGTACAAGATCGAAGACATTATCCATGAGATGGATTTTGACCTAGATTGACTCTTGACTCCCACAAGGCTCGTGGGAGTCATTATAGGAATAGGCCATGCTATATCACATTTACTTTTTCGCTTCATAACCTGCGTGTGATGTTTATTTTATGTCTGGATGGATTTAATTTTGAACGTCACATAAAATGGTTTTAATTAAGTCTTAAAGTGCCTACCATAACCTAAGCACTCCATGAGCTTGGATCATCATTATGTCTGGTTGCCAAAGCAACGGATAAGTGGTTATCTAGGCAAGAGGAGATGGGAAAATAGTGATTTCCATATGCTTAGACATGGTTCGACTTAACTAGGCCATCAAAATAGTTTTGGGCCTAGGGCATAAAATGGGAAATAGCCGGGACATATAGATGTCAATCCCATTAGATGATTTTACTTTAATTGTGGGTGTTAAGCCAAAGCTTTCCTATAACTATTGTAAAATGTTTTTACCCACCATTATCAAGTGTTGAAATTGTGGAAAATGTTTTTGCTCAAAAAAACTAATAACTTTGCAATTAACTTAATGTAGATAATGGCAACCAATTCATCACACAATTCACTGCGATCAATCCTTGAGAAGGAAAAAACTAAGCGGGACCAATTTCCTTGATTGGGCCCTGCAACTTAAGGATTGTCCTTAGCGAGAAAGAAAGTCATACGTTCTTGAAACGGACATTCCCGAACAACTGAAAATAACGCCCCTAGAGCTCTAAGAGATGCTTGGAAGAAGCATTTCGATGACTCTAACGATGTGACTTGTCTCATGTTAGTCACAATGAGCCCTGACCTTCAAAAACAGTTTGAAGGAGTTGAGGCTTTCCAGATGATGGGCCAGCTCAAGGAAATGTTCCAAGAGCAAGCTCGTCATGAAAGATTCCTCACAACTAAGGCGTTAAATAGTTGTAAAATGGCCCCCTGGAACCTCTCGTGAGTGCACACGTTCTTAAGATGAAGGGCTATTTTGACCAACTCGAGAAGCTTGGAGCTGCCGTAGGTCATGACATGGCCACAGATATGATCTTGGGCTCACTCCCACCGGAGTATGACCAATTCATAATGAACTTCAACATGCATGCCATGGAGAAGACCATACACGAAATTCACGGGATGCTCAAGCAGGCTGAATCGAACATTAAGAAAACCCCTCGAAGTCTTAATGGTTCGAAAAGGGAATTTCAAGAAGAAAGGCAAGGGAAAGCCCATGGCTAAGAGAGGCAAAGGCAAAGGCAATGACAAGCCCAAGCCCAAGCCCCAGCCCAAAGCCAAGGCACCAAAGGAGGGAGTTTGCTTCCATTGTGGCGAACCAGTGCCATTGGAAACGGAATCGCAAACTCTACTTGGAAGAGAAGAAAAAGGGAAAGACCAGCTTTGACTGTCTCTCCGGTATTTATGTTATAGAAATTAACATGTCTGCTCCTACTTCATGGGTATTAGATACCGGTTGTGGATCTCACATTTGTGCAAATGTGCGGGGGTTCAAAAGGAGTAGATCACCGGCAAAAGGAGAAGTGGACCTCGGAGTAGCCAACGGAGCAAGAGTTGTTGTTTGTAGCTACGGGGACATTTAATTTAGTTTTGCCAAGTGGCCTTATCATAGAACTAGATAATTGTTTGTATGTTCCAACTTTGAGTAGGAATATTATTTCAGCTTTCTTGTTTGGATATCGAAGGTTTTGAATTAAGTATTATGAATAAAATTTGCACCATTCATAAAGATCGTATCTTTTATGGAGATGCCTCTTTGATGAATGGGCTTTATATTCTTAACCTCGATGATTCCATCAAAAGGCCCATCTATAACATTAATACTAAAAGGTTTAAATCAAATGACTTAAACCAAACCTACTTTTGGCACTCGTCTGTTTGGGGCCACATAAACGAAACGCATATCAAAACTCCATACGGATGGAATTTTAACATCATTTGACTTAGAGTCTTATGAGACGTGTGAATCTTGCTTGTTGGGCAAAATGACTAAAGCTCCCTTTACTCGGACAAAGTGAGAGAGCTTCCGATTTGTCGGGCCTCATACATACAAATGTTTGTGGACCAATGAACACAAGTGCTAGAGGAGGGTTTCAGCATTTCATCACATTCACGGATGATTTCAGTAGATATGGCTACGTCTATCTAATGAAACATAAATCGAATCTTTTGGAAGATTCAAAGAATTTCAAAATGAAGTACAAAATCAACTTGGTAAAAGTATTAAGATACTTCGATCGGATCGAGGTGGCGAATACCTTAACCAAGAGTTTGACGAACATCTTAGTGGTTGTGGAATTGTTTCACAATTAACTCCTCCCCGGCACACCACAATGGAATGGCGTGTCGAACGGAGGAATCGCACCTTATTAGATATGGTTCGATCTATGATGAGTCAAACAAGTCTTCCAATTTCTTTTTGGGGCTACGCCTTGAAACTCGCTGCATTTATATTAAATAGAGTTCCTTCTAAAGCGGTTCGTAAAACTCCATATGAGATATGGACTGGGAAACGACCTAGTTTGTCATTTCTCAAAATTTGGGGGATGCGAGGCGTATGTAAAACGCTTGTTATCCGATAAACTCGCCCCTAAATCGACAAGTGTTTGTTTGTGGGATATCCTAAAGAAACTAAAGGATATTACTTCTATCTGCCATCGGAGAACAAAGTGTTTGTTGCTCGTAATGGTGTATTCCTTGAAAGGGAATTTATTTCCAAAGAGGATAGTGGGAGTAAGATCCATCTTGAGGAAATTCAAAATCCCCAAACAACATCCGAACCAACTTTAGAAGTTCAAGCAAGCTCACGTGCCGACATCGAGCTTCAATCTTTGACACAAGGCCCAAGAAGGTCGAGTCTGCACATCAACAACTCGAGAGATATGGATTTCTCGTGATCGATGATCATCGGGTTGAACTGATTGATCAAGATGAACCCACTACCTACAAAGAGGCAATTCGTAGTTCCGAGTCGATAAGTGGCTAGAAGCTATGAAGTCCGAGATGCAATCCATGTACGACAACCAAGTATGGACTTTGCTGATCCACCCGAAGGGTGCAAGGTCATTGATAACAAATGGTGTTATAAAAAAGAAGACCGACATGGATGGTAATGTACACACTTTTTAAATCGCGACTAGTAGTTAAAGGTTATAGACAAGTTCATGGTATTGACTATGACGAAACCTTTTCCCCCGCCGTGATGATAAAGTCAATTAGGATTTTACTTGCCATAGCCGCATATTATGACTATGAGATATGGCAAATGGATGTTAAGACCGCGTTTCTTAACTGAAACCTTCTCGAGGATGTGTATATGACACAACCTCGAGGGGTTTGTAGATCCAACAAATCCTAGCAAAGTGTGTAAGCTTCAAAGGTCCATTTATGGATTGAAGCAAGCATCTCGAAGCTGGAATCGTCGCTTTGATGAACGTATTAAAGAATTCGGTTTCATCAAAAATGAAGACGAGCCTTGTGTTTATAAGAAAGTAACTAATAATGCAAAGTAGTGTTCCTTGTGCTTTACGTGGACGACATCTTACCGATTGGAAATGACATCCCCACATTACAAAGCGTCAAAGCTTGGTTGGGGAAGTGCTTTTCCATGAAAGACTTAGGCGAGGCTACATACATCTTTGGGTATTAGAATCTATAGAGATAGATCTAACAAGATGATCGGGCTCCGAGCTGAGTGGATACATTGACAAGGTATCGAAACAGTTCGACTTTGCAAGACTCCAAAAAGGGATTCTTGCCCATGTCACATGGCGTCAAACTCAGCAGAACTCAAGGACCTTCCACAAGGGAGGACCAAGAGCGCATGAGCAAGATCCCATATGCTTCGGCCATTGGGTCTATTATGTACGCCATGATATGCACTCGCCCTGGATGTCTCATTTGCTTTAAGTATGACTAGCGGATATCAATCGACTCTCGGTGAGTCACATTGGATCTGCAATCAAGAGCATTCTTAAGTACTTGAGAAGGACTAAAGATATGTTCTTAGTTTACTGAGGTCGGGAAGGAAGTCCGGTAGTAAATGGTTACACAGACGCAAAGCTTCCGGACCGACGTAGATGATTTTAGATCGCAATCTGGGTTTTGTGTTTTGTTTGAATGGAGGTGCCGTGAGCTGGAAGAGCTCAAAGCAAGAAACCGTGGCCGACTCTACAATAGAAGCTCGAGTATCTAGTCGCTCTCGCAAGCGCTAAAGAAGCCGTTTGGATCGGGAAGTTTGTTGATGAACTAGGTGTCGTCCCCTAGCATTGTGAACCCAGTGGACCTCTATTGTGATAGTATCGGCGCCATTTCACAAGCTAAGGAACCTAGATCTCACCAACGATCCAAACACATTCTCAAAGCGCTTTCCATCCGATCGGAGAGATCATCGAAAGAGGAGACGTTAGTATTTGCAAAGTTCATACAGCACGACAACATTGCAGCATCCATTGACCAAGCCACTCCCACGACCCTAAACATGAGAGTCATACTAGGTCAATGGGTTTAAGGATCATGTATGATTGGACCTAGGGCAAGTGGGAGATTGTTAGTAGTGCCCTAGGACCGTTAGCACATGTTGTGCGTTTTATTATCTTTTGAGCATGTAATTGAATAGTTAATTACGCTTTTGATTATCAAATGTGTGATTTGATAGTAAAACTCATTAGCTTATGTAATTACTATTCTAGAAGTCCCTAGTTTTATGTAATGCTTATTTACTATGAAATAAAACTAGTATGATTGTTGATTGATGATCTTGTTTTACCGATCATGTGTAATGGATACAAATCACATCATAGATGCAATATATAGGGGATACATTGTATCGACGTGATCCGCTTTGAGAAGTAATACTTCATGGTCTTAAGTCATAAGTATTACTTCGTCAATACTATTTTAGAATCCTTAGACCTTATGTCTTCATTGATTCTAGTATGAATGGAGCCACGCTTTTGACTCGATCGGGACGTTACTTGTAACGAGTAATCAATACGATCGATGATCGGATGTAGTGTCCTATCATAGCTTGAATGTGAGAGACATTGTAAGGAATTTGTCCCTCTCTATTATTAGAGAGAGATATCCATGGGCCCCTCGATAGGGAAAGACTGTTTAAATGCATGGCCGTGCTCAAATGTATTTGATAAAGTTGTTATCAAATGCTATTTGTCGAAACAGTCTACCTGGAGATCGAGCATAAATACAATTAAGCTTAATAAGGGTGACGACCACCATGCCTTATGCTTAATTAGGATATCGCGAGACAAAGGGATTAAATAGTGGATTGACAATAGGTTCCGTTGTAAATTCATTCACCTCGGGTAGTCACAATGTCCTCGCTAGGGGGCCGCTTGTGACTTATGAACTCACACTACTACTAAGTGTGTTTTCATTGCCATTGTGATATGAACCTACAGGGTCACACGCATAGACGAGCTAACAAGCTTCATGTCCAGATTCAATGAATCTAGAATGTGTCTAGGTTCATTGTATCTGACATGTGTTTTTCTGAAAATAATAAAGTGTTTATTATTCGAATTAGAGATAAGGGCAATTTTGGTATTTAACTAAAGTCGGGATTAAGTGGGAGTTGTTATCCGATAAAGACTCCCACTACCAGCAGAAAGTCTAGGGGACGTGGGAGTCGAGTCTCCCACAGCCCGAGAGAAGTTGAGTAGACGTGGGAGTTGTTCCGGGAACAAACTCCCACACTCTATATAACATCTCTTAGCCGAAACCCCTAGGCAACTAAGTCATTCAAACTGAAATTAAACAAGTAACCCGAAATCAGATTTCGGATTTCTCACCTCTCCCTTTTTCTCTAAATTCCCGAACTTCGAAAAGACGAAGATCTAGCAATCACTGCTTGTTTCGTCGCGTGGATACCGGTAGAGGGAAATTCCGCAAAGGGAATTCCGTTGGTGAAAAGAAACTGATCAAGAAACGTCATCCTCCATTCAAGAAGTAGCTTCTTGAATCCGAAACATGTAAGTTTTTATCGCTATTTTCGATTCGTTTCATATGAGCGGATCCTTCAGGGGAGGATCCATGGGTGTTTGGAACGAGTTTCCGCCCATGAATCCCTTCAAAATGTACTCCAACAATTACTTCCTCAATACTATTTGGGATTCTTAGACCTTATGACTTCATTGTTTCCAACATGAATAGAGCTATATTTTGACTCAGTCGAACGTTACTTTCAATCGAGTGATTTATACGATTGATGATCGGATGTAGTATTCTATCATGGCTTGAATGTGAGAGGCATGGTAGGGGATTTGTCCCTCTCTTATTGGAGAGAGATATATTGAAGGGATTCATGGGCGGAAACTCGCTCCAAACACCCATGGATCCTCCCTCGAGGATCCGCTCATACGTAAACGAATCGAAAACAGCGGTAAAACTTACAATTTTCGGATTCAAGAAGCTACTTCTTGAATGGAGGATGACGTTTCTTGATCGGGTTTCTTTTCACCAACGGAATTCCTCTATGGAATTTCCCTCTACCGTATCCACGCTGACGAAACAAGCGATGATTGCTAGATCTTCGCCTTTCGAAGTTCGGGAATTTAGAGAGAAAAGGGAGAGGTCGAGAAATCCAAATCTGATTTCGGGTTACTTGTTTAATTTCGGTCGAATCACTTCGTCCCTCTAGGGTTTCGGCCAAGAGATCATTATATAGGGTGTGAGAGTTTGTTCCCATAACCAACTCTCACATCCCCAACTCCTCTGGCAGTGGGAGTCTCTAACTCCCACGTTCCCTAGAATCTACTGGGGTAGTGGGAGTCCTTATCGGATAATAACTCCCACGTAATTCCCGACTATAGGTAAAATACCGAAATTGCCCCCTATCTCTAATTCGAATAATAAACACTTTATTATTTTCGGAAAGACAAATGTCGGATACAATGAACCTAGACACATTCTAGATTCATTGAATCTGACATGAAGCTTGTTAGCTCGCCTATGCGTGTGACCTCAGTAGGTTCATATCACAATGGCAATGAAAACACACTTGTTAGTAGTGTGAGTTCATAAGTCACAAGCGGCCCCTAGCAGGACATTGTGACTACCCAATGTGAATGAATTTACAACGGAACCTATTGTCAATCCACTATTTAATCCCTTTGTCTCGCGATATCCCTAATTAAGCATAAGGCATGGTGGTCGTCACCCTTATTAAGCTTAATTGTATTTATGCTCGATCTCCAGGTAGACTGTTTCGACAAATAACATTTGATAACAACTTTATCAAATACATTTGAGCACGGCCATGCATTTAAACAGTCTTTTCCCTATCGAGGGGCCCCATGGATATCTCTCTCAATAATAGAGAGGGACAAATTCCTTACAATGTCTCTCACATTCAAGCTATGATAGGACACTACATCCGATCATCGATCGTATTGATTACTTTGTTACAAGTAACGTCCGATCGAGTCAAAACGTGGCTCCATTCATACTAGAATCAATGAAGACATAAGGTCTAAGGATTCTAAAATAGTATTGACGAAGTAATACTTATGACTTAAGACCATGAAGTATTACTTCTCAAACGGATCACGTCCCAATACAATGTATCCCTATATATTGCATCTATGATGTGATTTGTATCCATTACACATGATCGATAAAACAAGATCATCAATCAACAATCATACTAGTTTTATTTCATAGTAAATAAGTATTACATAAAACTAGGGACTTCTAGAATAGTAATTACATAAGCTAATGAGTTTTACTATCAAATCACACATTTGATAATCAAAAGCGTAATTAACTATTCAATTACATGCTCAAAAGATAACAAAACGCACAACATGTGCTAATGGTCCTAGGGCACTACTAACATATATGTGGGGCCCTTGATAGGGAAGACTATTTAAATGCATGGCCGTGCTCAAATATATTTAATAAAGTGGTTATTAAAAATTATTTGTTGGAACGGTCTACCTTGGAGATCAAGTACATATATAATTGATCCTTATAAGGGTGACAACATCCATCACTTATGCTTAATTGGGATATCGTGAGACAAAATGATTAAATAATTGATTGACATTAGGTAATTGATTCACCGATCATTCATTCACTCTTGGTAGTCACAATGTTTTGCTAGGGACCGCTTGTTACTTATGGATGCATACTCTACTAAGTATGTTTTCATTACCAGTGTGAAATCAACCTACATGGTCACACACATAGATGAGTTAACGAGCTTTGTATCCAGATTCAACGAATCAAGAATGTGTATAAATTTATTGTATATGACATTTATTTTCTGCGAATATTTATTATTCGAATTAGAGATAAAGGGGATGGGATAATTTTGGTTTTTTGTTTTTGTTGGGATTACGTGGGAGTTATTATGTGATAAAAATTCCCACTTCCAAAAGAGGTGGGATTAAGTGATAGTATGTATTTGAGACAAACTCTCACGCCCTTTATATACATCTTTTGGACGAAACCTAGGTTAAGGGTTTTCCATAAGAAACAAATTAGTCACAACCAAAAAATAATTCCTCTATCCCCTCTCTATAAGTTTTCATAACTCGAAAAATTGAAGACCTAGCACTCGCAGCTCGTTTCATTGCGTGGATACCGGTAGAGAGCGAATCCTCAAAGGGACAGCTTTTGGTGGTTGTTGCAATTTTGTAAACCTAAACATTAATAGTTGCTTAATCAAAAAAGAAATCCAAAAAATTGTAAGTTTCTTTTCGTTCTGATCGGTTCTTATAGTATGAACGGATCCTTTCGGGGATAATTTGTAGGTTTATTATTTATGTTTCGGCCTATAAATGCCCAGAGTAAGATCACCACCCTTTTTCTTTAGAAAATCATAGTCAAAGAGATTTTCTTCCAAGGTCATCATTTTGGTAAAAACTTCCTTATGTTGTAAAGTAGATGACCTCATAGTAGTGATAAGAATATCCTTTTATATTTTAGCAATTTCCAAAGACTCATTGCATCTCTTGTTTTCACATAATAAGGTTGAGTTTTCATCAATCAAAGATTCAATGTTATTCTTCATCTCCTTGTTTTGTTTTGAAATCTCTTTCAATTGTGCATACATGTCACATAGAAAATCATGAGGATCCTCCTCTTCACAGTTATCATTACAACTATGTTAGGCTTAAGAAAAATTAGATTGTACCTCATCTTCAAATTCCATGAAACAAATGTTCATGTTTTGAGTACTTGGATGATCTTCATCATCTTCACTACCTTTTTATCCAAAGTGCCAAACATTCCTTTGGCATTATTTGCATTGAAGAATCTCTTCTTATTTCATCTTTGTTGTCTTTGTTCTTGGACAATCCCAAATAAAGTGTTCCCACTCCTACACTCATAACACTTCATGCCATTTGGGTTTTGGGAAGATTACCCCTTCTTTGCTTGGAAAGGCCTTTTTCCCTTTTCACCATAAATAACTTTCTTCATCCTTCTCACAACCATTGCAATGGTTTCATCATCAATGTCATCATCATCATCATCATCATCAATCTATTTCTCATCACGAGTGCTTTTATGTTCACTAGCTTTTAAGGCAACTTCTTTTGGAGCTTTCTCAATATGTTCAAGGCTAGTTTGCATTTTAGTTTTCATCTCATGAGTTAGAAGAGAGCCAATGAGCTCTTCGGTAGGATAAGCCTTTAAATATTTGGCCTCTTCAATAGCTAATGTCTTAGATTCCCAAGGCTTTGGAAAGGCATTGAGAATCTTCATGTTAATTTCTCCACAAGAGTACTTCTTGCCATAGGCCTTTATCCTATTGATGATGTTAGTGGTACGAATGTTCATGTCACTAATGTTTTCATTTGATTTCACATTCTCCACAAGAGTACTTCTTGCCATAGGCCTTTATCCTATTGATGATGTTAGTGGTACGAATGTTCATGTTACTAATGTTTTCATTTGATTTCACGGAGAACAACTCGTAATCTCTCACTAGCATATTAAATTTTGATTCCTTCACTTGATTAGTTCCTTCATGGGAAATTTCAAGTGTTTTCCACATATCATGAGCGATATTACTACCACTCACTCGGTTATACTCGTTTTGATGGAGAGCACAACTCAATATATTCATGGCTTGAAAATTCATGGTGATTTTCTTGATCTCTAAGTCATTGTATTCATGTTTGGCTTTCTCAACTCTTGTGTCATTCTCTTCCTTCATAGGAATGTAAGGTCCATCATCTATCACCCTCCATGGTTCAAAATTGATGGAGCACATATAAATACGAAAACGGGTTTTTCAATAATTATAATTAGTTGCATCAAAGAAAGGAGGACGGTTTGCAGAAAACCCCTCAAGATAAGACAAAGCTGAACGTCCGACCATTTGATCTTTACTTCTAGGATGTTAATCCAAACAGAGAAGACACAGCTCTGATACCATTTGAAAAACACCAGAGGGGGTGAATAGGGTTTTGTAAACTTTTAAAACTTTCTTCAAAGTGAAGAGAAAAATGTGTAAACAAAAACAATGAAGAAAGCTAGTAAACAAGGAGATCAAAGGCAAGTGATTTAGGGTGGTTCGATTCACAATGAATCTATGTCCACTACCTTGAGACAAACCCCAAGGATTTCAATATTTCGCTAAGAAGTTCCCTTTGCAACAAATGTAAGCTGAGATCAATCTTTTACACAAGTGGACAACTCACAAAGAGTTTTACTTGAACCACTTAACTAGCTCACAAAAAGCCTAACTCACTTAGAGTTCTTACAAATCTCACAAAGAGACTAAACTCACAAAGAGTGTTTCCTAGTTCACAAAGTGAGGGGAAAGAGGAATAAACAAATATCACCTTGAAGTGATGGATTTGTTACAAGTGTAAATCACAATAAATTCTATAGCTCAAATGATTTTGATCAAACTTGTTTAGCACATGAAATTGTTTGCAAAAAGTAATAAATGAAGCTTTGAATGAGAGGATATTAAATTCTCTTGAAGGAATGAATACCTTACAAACATTTAGCCTTGGATTTGAAATAGAGGTGACACGTGGGTAGCATTAAATGCACCAACGGCTAGAAAACTACAAAAAATCGCCATTTCACTTGACCGGACATGGGTCCAGGTCGTCCGAGGTCTTTCTAAAGTAAATATTAGTCACAAAGATGTACTTATAAACATAAGACTAATCATCCTAGGGCCATCAAGTCTTCAAGTTGTATTCCTCTTGGAGCTTTGACTTTAGGCCTTTGATCAACTTCTTCTTTGAGTGATGAAGTCCTATAACAATGATGTCGTAGAGTACTGGACTTCACACTTATTCTTGTTAAGGAGCATACCACTTGATTCGTCTCTTGGATTGAGTAGCTCTTAACATGTTGATCTTATTTCTTCTTGAATTTGCAAGTACTTCCATAGCATGTTGATTGACTTCAAGCATGTGCTATCGAGTCTTGCAAAGTGTAGCTTCCTTGTGTGTATGATGTTGACTTTGAAGTACAAAAGTAGCTAAGTTACCATTTTCATCAATGTCCGTGTGAGTGCTAAGGATCCTATCATTAAGAACATTCTCACACAAACATTAGAACTACCAATGGTTTGTTATCATCAAAACAAGATTGATCACATTAGCCCTTAGGACTTACAATCTCCCACTTTTTTATGATGACAAAACATTGATGCAAATGGGAATAATATGCAAAGGATAAAGCATCATTAAAGCACATAAAAATGCATGCATGAGATAAGGGTGTATAGGATCTAGTTAAGTAGATGTTTTGAAACAAAATATTATACTCCCCCTATTTTAAAGAATTCCTTATCTCTCCAATTTTGCAAAGTTCTTAAGCTTTCTCATTTTGTAAATTACTTTTCTTGTCACATTTGCAAATCTATAATTTCTCCCCCTTTTGTCAAAATAAAAAGGGTGATCAAAGCGGCAATAAGAAAAGTATTTTCTCCTATTTTTTGTTGAAAATAGAGATTCGAAGGATCAAAATGAAAATCTCTTAAGGGATTAAGTTTAAATCATGGAGAATCTATGATGGTCTAATAGATTGATAAAATATAAACCAAATGATCTAATCTAAAGACTAGAGATATTTGAAGAAGGATAAATTTTGAAAAAGCCTAGTTGATTTCAAAATAAGAAGAGTCCATAATAACACATAAAGTTAAAGATGGTCATAGGGAAAAAAATGAAACATCAACCTAAGCTAAAATCAAAGCAGATAAAGGAATATAACCTTAAGCACATGCATCGTACCCACAAAAAACTAGAGGAAGTTAAGATAACACTTTAAGGCACATTCCTTTAACAAGTTAATGGTTAGCTTAAAGGAATATAACAACTCTTAAAGTCTAAGGCTAACCAAGAACTCTATGAAACCGAAGGATAAGAAAATGAAAATCATGATCTAAAAAGTTAAACGAGAGAGTATATGTATAATATGAACATATAAGATCATACACCCCCAAATAACTTACACAAGTTGGCTATAAGAGATGGAAAAAATTGAAAACAAGCCAACAAGTGATGTGATGATGTAAAAACTAGAACAAGTAAGCATACATTACATATATGAGAGGGGTATAAGATGAAAATTATATATAAGCTCACCCCTAAGATTGTGCCCATATGAATAAAACAGCAAAACTAATGTGAATATCATGACCCTTTATCAAGTTCAATTCAGTTGTTCTAAGGGCGATGAATTGACCTAAGAGAATCAACAAGGAGCTTAACAACTGGGTCCAGAGAGTCTTACAACTGAAAGGAGTATGTTCACAACTGAAAGTAAACCAAGATTGGTTTCCCTTAACAAGGTTTACGTGGATGATAGCATGGGCGTAACTTCTCGCCACTATCTAGACCATTATTTCATATTATGTTTAGTTGTTTTGTTTCGTGCGTTATGGACTTAGGACATGTTGTCCATTAGTCTCCTAATTTTGGTCCATAACTAGTATTTTAGGCAGTTCAATAAATTAGTTATTTAGTTGTTTCCTTATTTGGTATTTCAGTCCAAGAAGGATTAGACTTTGTCTTGGATTTGAAAACTATATCGTATTTCAGTCCAAGCGGGATTAGATTTTGTCTTGGACTTGAAAATTATGTCGCATTTTAATTCAATTAGGACTCGAAAACTTAGGCCAAAAATCTCCCTTTAAAAGGAGCATTCGACATTCTTTGTTTGGGACACAATTCATACATATAAAACGTAAGCTTTTTCTTTCATCTTGAGTTCTTGAAAGGACTTAACCGAACTTATCAAGAATGTCCTTGTGGCGTTCAATTTTGACTTATCAAAAAAATTATCCACCTTCGTTTGTGGCGTCTTCCTTATACCGAGGTAATCACAGGTTGATTAGAGGTCGAGGTTTTAACCCATCATAAGTCGATTATACCTAGGTTGCTAGTCACGACGTCGCATCATTCCTATTGGTTGAGTAGAGGTCGAAGGTCCCATCCAAACATATACTTGGGCGAATTTCTGGAGTTGTTGCCGAATTGAAGAGGGTCTCGTTGACATCGTTGGTGAAGGTTCACATAATTTGGTATCAGAACCGAGTTTCATCCGGTTAGGACTATCTTTATTGCTTTATTTTTCGTTTATGCTTTCGTTAATGATTTAAGTATTCTACTCCTATCAGAATTTCGGATTTGGGAAGAATTTTTATTGTTTTAGTTTCACAAGAATTCCTTTATCTGAATCCGAATTGGATAGGGGTTTATTTCTTCAACTTTGTCTAAAACTCCTTTCTAAAAATCGAGTTTTTGCAAAATACTTATTGTAAATAAAAAGGTTTTTTTTCGCCAGAAAAATGCCTTGGCAAACATATTAAAATTCCTGGGCAATAATTTTATGTCAGCGAGATGAATTTTCGATCCACAATCCATCCGCCCTAAATTTTGAGGTAAATATTTTTTTTTCAATTGTCTTGGTATTCAATAAGGGATGAAGGATGGTGGAATTTTGTTTCTGGGAAGCATGGAAAACATGTACTACTGAATTCTTGACAAAAAATGGGCCATCAAATTCAGCCAAATCGATCGAAACTGAATTCCGAATTTGCCATTTCCGTCAATTCGAATTCGGTTCCGAATTCGATCAGTTTTTTATGTTTGAAAAAATGAAGAAATCGAATTCAAATGACCGAATTGAAAAATTATAATTCAATGCTCACCCCTATTGTACATCCGTATGGGATGATATATTTTCATTTTAGGCAAAGGTTCCATATCTTAGGTATTTAGATGTAGGTTCTTTTCAAAAGAAGTCATTTACATTTTGGTTGAAGAAGGGCTTAGGACTTGACAACTTTTATGTAAGAAGTGGATTTGTCTCCTCCAACTTTTGCTATGTGTTATTTTTTTCAAGGGATTCCAACTCTGGTCCGGATAACGCAACCTCTTGTGGGAACATCAGATAAGGAAAACTCTGGTTCTTTTTTTGTTCTCCAAGATTCTTTTGGGAGTGTAATGTACCTCATTGATTGTACTAGACCAGATATCGCAAATTCAGTCAACAGACTGGCGAGGTATACTAGTAATCTCAATCACGAGCACTGGAAAGCATTAGTGAGAGTGCTTAGATATCTACGATACACTGCTGACTATGGGTTACATTATACGAGATACCCAGCTTTACTTGAAGGGTACAATGATGAAAATTGGATTTTAGAGTCAAAAAATATAAAGTCCACTAGTAGATACATTTTTGTGATGGGAAGTGCAACGGTTTTGTTAGCCCTAAGGGCGATCGAACTCGGTTTTTGATAATGGACAAACACTTGATGTTGTGTCTAATGTTTATATCTTTGTGATAGAATATCGGAACTAATATTGGAAGCTCTAAGTACTTCAATCAAGCCATGATCAAGATTCAAAGTCGTATTATTCAAGGCTCATCTTTCAAGATTGAAGATTGAAGACTTAGGTTTGGTTAGATTAGCTTTGTCATTATAAGTCTTTATCTTATAAAGCTCTAACCAAAGCTCTCGTGAACATAAGCTCTACACTCTAGTCTTGCATGTTTTCATAAACACGTTTTCAAAAGGCTTAAGTTTCAAAATGATCTTTACATGTGTTCTTATCCAAAAGGCCTTTGATTTCATAGATAAGTCTTTTAGAAAAGTTTTCCAAGTGTTCTTACTTGTTACCTTTTAGGAAAACCTTTTAGACTTCAAAAGATTTCAAAACTTGTGAAAAATCAGCTTGGAAGTTCGGTCAACCGATTCAAGCTCGGATCAACCGAGCAGAAACTGAGAGGTTTGAAGTTGAGGGTCGGTCGACCTAGGGGCAACTTCGGTCGACCGAAGTGATGCTCGGTCAACCGAGGTAAGGCATGGTCATCCGAAGTGCCATGTTCGGTCAACCGAACTCTGCGATTTCTAGCTGTTTTTTGACCGTTGGAGACTCGATTTTCAGCCTATTTTGAAATGTATATATACTCCAAAGCTAGAGAATCATTCCAAGGCTTGTATATCAAATATTCATTGATTTCTCATCAAGCCAAAACACTCACAAAGTAAATGCTCTTCATTTCTATGATATAAATCATTCAAGAGCAATCTTTCAAAAGCAAGACAAAGAGTGGAATTCATATGTTCAAAAGAGCTTAAACATTCTTGTACTTCAAAGGTATATTTCTCACTTATAAGAGTGATCAACCTTGTTCTTTAAACATTCAATTCCCTTTCTAAGTGATTGGGTAATTCTTGTGAAAGTCCTACTTTGTGTGGGCAATTTGTAAAGTCCTACTTAGTGTGGGCAAGTTCTTAGTGATCTTTTTGTATTGTGGTTGTGTTGTAAAACTCTTAGTGAGTTAGCCACATTTGTAAACATTCTTCTTAGTGAAGTTGTTTGAAATCCTTGGGTGCGGCTCAAGGTAGTGGATGTAGATTCTAAGTGAATCGAACCACTCTAAATCCTTTGTCTTGTTATTGGGTTTTGTTTTTCTATTGCTCATCTTGCTCAAACTTACATTAGCATTGCAAAGAATCGGAAAAGTTTACAAGATTAGTTAAAACCCAATTCACCCCCCCCCCCTCTTGTGTTTTACAGGTTTCTTGAAAATCATACAAACCTACCTGAATTGCAAGATCAACTATGGAATCATAGTTCATAGCTTTGGATATAGCAGCAGCAGGGGTTGATTGGCTACGTAGTTTTTTGAAGGACTTTCTAATGTATTCAAAACCAATACAACCAATTAGCTTACATTGTGATAGTTTGTCAGCTATTGGAAGAGCAACAAATAACGTCTATAATGGGAAGTCTAAACATATACGTCTAATACATAAATACGTTACAACTCTTTTAATAATCGGCATTATTGTTTTGGACTTTGTGGGATCCAAAGAAAACATAGCAAACCCATTAACAAAAGGTCTAACAAGTGACCTAGTAGAGAGTTTATCGAGGGGAATGGGGTTGAAGCCCGTGAAATTGAAAACCACTCATGTTGACAACCCAACCTGAATTGTAAAACCCAATTTGCAGGTTCAACGGGAAAATCGAATTGTGAGGGGAATCGAACGAAGCACTCGGGAAAAAATTCCCAGCCCATTCCTGTGATGAAAGAGTGATAGACCTGTCCATTGAAGGATAAGTGTTAACTTTTAATGATCCTTATACGTAATACGTGGAGTATGACATGATACTTCTAATAAGAGATCATCTATATTGAATGTGAAGGGGATACTTCTATGAGATTAATTGAGGGCTAAATCTCTAGAGCGTTCCATTAATATTTCCAAGGAAGTCTAGGGCGAAATGGAAAACAAAGAAAGAACCGACTAATTGTGTAGAGAAAATGTTGTGTAGGTATCATTGTATGGGTACACACAAAACACTGAACAGTTCAAGGCATTGCATCCACTGGTTAGCAAGTGTACCCGATGGTATCTCACTATCGAAGGTTCAAGGTTCAGAACCACCTATTCCGAAGCAGCGATTTCTCGTTGAAATCTCGAAATTGCATTTTAGGCTACATGTGCATCTTTTCCTGCCAAATTTCATTCATGTGGGGGATTGTTGGAGAAATTAATTATAATGAGGACTTATTTGATCAAATTTAATTATGTGTTGCACCGCTTAGTTTTACAGTGTTTTGATTTCATCGTGTAGTGGGTTGCTCAAGTTTCGCGATGATATATAACATGTGAAGAAACTAATTCTCAGTGTGAATGACAAATTTGGTTAAAGTTGACTAGTGATCTTAAAGAAGTGGGAAAGGGTTACCCCTCGCGCACCGTCCGTCTAGCTCGCCTCGCCTCGCGCGTGTCTCTGTCGGGAGGGCAATAATATCTTTTTGGAAAAAATTACAATAGTAGTCCCTTAACTATTGATTGTGTAATTACATAATGGTCATTACAAGATTCTCCATCAGTTTTTACTAATTGCACATTACCCCGCTAAGAGTTGTGGGAGTTACCCACGTTCTCCACTACGAGGAGAGGGAATGGGAGTGAGAATGCAGTTTTCGACTGCTATAAAAGACAGTCTCCCCCTCCCCCACAGAATCAGAAGCTACGAAATTAATCTGCCATCTTCATTTCTACACTTCATACTAGTTACAGAGAGTTCTACACAGAAAGGTTCGTAGTACTGCTTCTCTACGCTTCTGGTAAGAAGTGTGATTGAACGTTGCACTTTGGGAACTCGATGCTCCTGTAGGTCTAAAGCAATTAGGCGAGCAAATTGAGTTTAAGAGCAATTGATTTACTACTGTCTAGCCTTGGATTTAATCCGCATTGGTTTATGTTTAATTTTCATTTTAGTAATAAAAAAACAACAACAACAAAAAAACATTATAGGAAATAAACTTCTCAATTAACAAGCATATATAATTTTTACATGGAGAGTAGGTTGTAAATAATTAACAAGCATATAATTTTGTACTCCATCTATTTCATAATATAAGTCATTCTAATTCATAATTCTTCAACCAAAAACGAAAGGAAATGAGGGGGGAAAGAATTATAAAATTCCGTTACAGGTTAGTCAATATTTGACTGGTTTAAATGCCACACTCATACAATATCAATTAATCAATGGCTATTTAGTAAGAAAATATAATTAATCAAGCTTGATAAAATAGTCTAGAATGAATCAAAGATTATTACTTTAAGATTAGTTTGGCCGCCTACGGTCCCCACAATATTCATCTTTTGACTGGGGAACTGTTCATTCAATCAGTGAGGTTGGTCCATATATTATAGATTGGAAACTTAAAGAAGTTCAACTCAAACAGAATAAACACAGGTTCTAGTAAGGTACCTCCTCATGTTCAAATATAGTACCAGATTTTACTCTATTTTATAGATCATGTCACCAACACAAATTGGCTCAATTAGTAAAGCCAATTTATAAAAATTTGGTACGTCCTTATAAATGTCAAGTGTTCAATTCCCGCTGCCGACGTGAGGACTGTGTTGGTGGGTGATCTGTAAGTACCCTTGTAAGCTACTTATGATCCCTAGGTCTGCCCTGACCCGTAATGGTAACCGGAGCCGAACCCACCCAAATTTTTTTTTACCAAAAAAAAACAAAAAAAAAAAATATATATATATATCTCCAAAAAATAATTATATTAATTATCCTTAACTATTCTCATTACTTACAACTCTCCTCCCACTCTCCTACTCTTTTAATATCAGGGGCAATTATGTAATTCTGACATAAAATTTTACTACTTGAACAGTACCTTAAATCTCAAATTTCAAAATTGATCTCACATCTTTATTCACAAGGCGAAATCTAAAAACCAAAATGAAATCCAATACAAGCGTGTTCTTTAGTATATTTTGACAAGACGTCAAATGAGTTGATTTAGTACGCAAGATATGTGTAATCATATTTTTCAATCAGGTTTCAAATCTCTCTCAAAGATATATAAGTCTATACCTAACTAACTGGGGTTTGGAAGTTGGTAAACTTTTCAGGTTCATGGATAAAACTGGGTGTTTTTAGTACTAATTGAAGTGATTAATTATGATAATCATTACTCCCTCCATTCTGTAATATATGAGTTTTATAACATGTTGCGAAAATCAAACAAGCAAAAAAAAAAAGATATTTTGTTAGTTAAAATATAAATATTATTCTCTTAAATATGATTTGTATACCATTAATTTTATTTAAAAGAGTAACATTAATATTTTGATTAAAAAAATTTTAATTTTTGCTTCCTTAATTTTTTGTATAATGTAATAAAAGTATTATGCAGTGACGGATGCAGGAATAAAAGTCACTGGGGTCACACTCACACAACAATTCATTAATTTTTTTAGCAAAAGAAAACATACATATTATTTTAATTCAAAAATAAATTGATATTTTATAAAACATAGGCAAAGCCACAGCCATTTGTTCTTTATTTGATATGTCACGTGACTCATCAACAATAACAGCAAAATGTTTTTCACCAAGATCATTTATAATAGCAGTAGTAGTTTCTACTGCAGCAGCATTACAAATATGTTTTTGAATCGCAGGAGCAATCAACTGATTATTTTCGGGAGCATTTTTTAGAACAACACTTTTTTATATCTTCACTGTGATTAGCTAAAAACTGAAGGAGGTCGAGAAAGTTACCTTGATTAGAAGAATTTTCTGATTCATCGATCATTACCACAAAAAAATAATCCTTGTCTGAGAAGAAATAGAACAGAATCAACTGATATTGTTAATCTCATTCGGTACATACTACGAACATGATGCGCTTGCTTCGATAAAAGCATGTTCAATATGTTGATTTTGATTAATAAGATCTTGACACTTATTCACTGCAATGTTATGCGAATTTTTTGGACCTCCAACATGAGAGTGAAATCTTTCTTTCTTATTCCAATCATCAAAACCCTTTGTAACAAAAGAAGATCCACCAGATTGTTTTCCAATGTCAGACTTGAAAAGATAGCAACACAAACAATATGCAGCATCATCTTTTACACTATACTCCAACCAATATGGAAATTCATCATACCAAGCAATATTAAACCTTCTAAGCAGATTTCCAAATGGCTTTTGAGGGAAATCACAAGTTTGGGGTTGGCAAGAACGTCTAAGCAAATATACTCTTCTTATGTTTTCTCTATCATTAGGGTGATAACTTGACGTTTTAGGGTGTGCTCTAGGATCTGTTGGGAGATTTTCAAAATTTGAGAAAAACGCTATAGATGTACATGAACTATTTCTGCTTTTCTGTAAATAGCACAAAGAAAAAAATAGAGCCCCCATGTACATGAACAATTTACGGGCTTGCTCTGTTTGGCAAATTAAGGATTCAGGCCAAATTCCGTAAAAAAAAAAAAGCCATGTGCCGCGCACATGGCACCGGATTGAAAGGCAAAATGGCCATTTTCACAACACCATCACCCCCAACCCCACACAACCACCTCCACCTCTCACACCACCACCACCCTCCTTCCGCCACTCCCTCCTCCTTCTTCCTCTTCCTCCACCACCATCACACACCACTATCACTCCAACCATCCCCTCCCCTTCCGCCACTCCCTCCTCCTTCTTCCTCCACTCCACCCATCACACTCCATCCTCCTTCTTCCTCCATTCCACCTCTACTTAGAACTAAGCCCTTTAAAGTTTTGAATGGTGTAATGGTAGACCATAGTAGACCAATTTTGGGTAATGGGTTTTGGGGAGAAAATTGTGTATTTTGGGTAATGGGTTTTGGGGAAAAAATTATGTATTTTGGGTAATGGGTTTTGGGGTGGCGGAAGGGGAGGGTGATTGTGGAATGGAGAAATAAGGAGGATGGAGTGTGATGGGTGGAGTGGAGTGGAGGAAGAATGAGGATGGAGTGGCGGAATGGGAGGGTGGTGGTGATGTTTTGATTGGTGGAGGAAGAGGAAGAATGAGGAGGGAGTGGCGGAAGGGGAGGGGATGGTTGGAGTGATGGTGGTGTGTGATGGTGGTGGAGGAAGAAGAAGAAGGAGTAGGGGGGGTGGCGGAAGGGGGATGGTGGTGGGATGGTGGTGGTTGGTGGTGGTGGGTGGTGGTGTGAGAGGTGGAGTGATGGTGGTGGAGGAAGAGGAAGAAGGAGGAGGGAGTGGCGGAAAGGGGTGGTGGTGGGATGGTGGTGGTGGGTGGTGGTGGTGTGAGAGGTGGAGGTGGTTGTGTGGGGTTGGGGGTGATGGTGGTGTGAAAATGGCCATTTTGCCCTTCAATCCGGTGCCATGTGTGCGGCACATGGCATTTTTTATAAGAAAATTCGCCTGAATCCTTAATTTGCCAAACAGAGCAGGCCCGTAAATTGTTCATGTACATGGGGGCTCTATTTTTTTCTTTGTGCTATTTACAGAAAAGCAGAAATAGTTCATGTACATCTACAGCGTTTTTCTCTTCAAAATTTATCTCAACTCGATCTTTTTTCGGACAATTTTCTGTCTTACTATTTGACTGAGAATGAGATGTCTGCGTATCAAAAACTGATTTTCTTTTGAATTTTTTTTCCATATCCTGTCATAAATTCATAAAATAATAAGATAAAATAAAACTATACAAAACTGGGAATCTCAAACATCAAACATAAACTAATAAGATAAAATAACATATATGAATTGAATTATTATAAAATAAAAAAATAGGAAGAATTTACCAAAGGAAGGCAGTGGACAAACAGCTTCGCCGAGAAGGATGACAGTGAGGGACAGAGAGAGACAAGACAAAAAAGAATAAAAGTTATTTTTATTGAGAGCCATCAAAATATCTTCTGGAAATCAAAATTATTTTTTATTTTTTAATCTTTATAATATTTAATTTTTACAATATTTAATCTTTACAATATTTAAGGAGGTGGGTAGGGAATTGTTAATACCACGGCTCCAGTGCGTTACGGTAAATGTTTCGTACGTGTAGAACGGATTCTCATTTGTTGAATTAAAATTTTGAGAGTATTTATTTTATTAGTGGGGTCATTAAATTTTGTGTGGAGCCATTTATAAATTTATTATTTAAAGGGAGTAAAATATATCATATATAATTAAAAAAAATCACTGGGGTCATTTGACCCCATTGACAACCACCTGCATCCGTCACTGCTTATGTGCTCTTGTTGTTTTGGGTCTGTTTCATGGTGTTTGCTTCATTTTGTTCCGAGGTAAAGAAAGAAACATATGGTAAGCTTTACTTTACCTTAAAATTCAAGTTTATGAAATTCCAAGCTATTATATCTTCCATTTTTGGAATATTTTTCTTATTTTGGGCAGATTCTTGCTTGCTCTTAGCTTTCTAAACTGGTAAAAAAAAAATGATGGGATTTGAAAGGTTGGCCAAAAGTTTAAAGAAACCTCCATTCGGAAAAATCAGCCTCTATCAAACAAAGTTTAAAGTTAAAATTCTTGAACCAATTAATCAATTAACCATTTGAAATGATTCTTGTTAACTTTCTTGAACCATTTGAAATGGATTGATTGAATCTTGTTAAAATTCTTGAACCAATTAACTAATTAACCATATGAAATGAATCTTTTTAACCAATTAAGCATTTGAAATGGGTTTTAAGTCGTCTCTTTGATTCATGTCCAACACCAAAGATCCTACCTTTAATGGCAGTGAATGATGGTGGTGGTGGTGGTGGTGGTGGCGGTGATGAAGAAGGGTTAGGGTGACAGGTGTGTTAGTAGTGCCCTAGGACCATTAGTATATGTTGTACGTTTTATTTATTTTGAGCATGTCTCTGAATAGTTAATTTTGCTTCTGAATATCAAATGCGTGATTTGATAGTAAAACTCATTAGCTTATGTAATTACTATTCTAGTTGTCCCTAGTTTCACGTAATGTTCTTTACAATGGAATAAAACTAGTATGATGTTTGATTGATGATTATGTTTTACTAATCATGTGTAATGAATACAAATCATATCATAGATGCAATATATTGGGATATATTGTATCGGACGTGATCCGTTAGAGAAGTAATACTTCATGGTCCTTAGTCATAAGTATTACTTCCTCAATACTATTTTGGAATCCTTAGACCTTATGTCTCCATTGATTCCGTTTTGACTCAGTCGGATGTTACTTTTAATCGAGTAATTAATACGACTGATGATCGGATGTAGTGCCCTATCATGGCTTGAATGTAGGAGGCATTGTAAGGAATTTGTCCCTCTCTTATTAGAGAGAAATATCCATGGGCCCCTCGATAAGGAAGACAGTCTAAATGCATAGTCGTGCTCAAACGTATTTGATAAAGTGGTTATCAAATACTATTTGTTGGAACAGTCTACACGGAGATCGAGCATAAATACAATTACGCTTAATAAGTGTGACGACTACCATGCCTTATGCTTAATTAGGATATCGCGAGGCAAAGGGATTAAATAGTGGATTGATATTAGGTTTCACCGTAAATTCGTTCACTTTAGGTAGTTACAATGTCCTGCTAGGGACCGCTTGTGATTTATGAACTCACACTACTACTAATTTTGTTTTCATTTCCATTGTGATATGAACCTACAAGGTCACACGCATAGACGAGTTAACGAGCTTCATGTCCAGATTCAATGAATCTAGAATGTGTCTTGGTTCATTGTATCTGACATTTATTTTTTGAGAATAATAAAACGGTATTATTTGAATTATAGATTAAAGATGGGCATTTTCGGTATCTGGCTATAGCTGAGATTACGTGGGAGTGATTATGCGATAAAGACTCCCATTACCAGCAGAAGTCTAGGGGACGTGGGAGTTATAGACTCCCATTACCGGAAGAGGTTGAGGACGTGGGAGTTGGTTCTGGGAACAAACTCTCACATCCTATATAAACCTCTTTTGACTGAAACCCTAGAGGACTAATGCTTAAGCCGAAACAATACTAAAACCAAGAAATTAGATTTCTTGTTCTCTGCCTCTCCTTTTCTCTCTAATTCCCGAAACTCAGAAAAACAAAGAGATAGCCATCGCTTGGGGTGAGCACCGAATTCGAATTCGCCAATTCGGTAAATTGAATTCGGTTTTTTTCGTTTTTTCATACATAAAAAAATGGACCGAATTCGAAACCGAATTCGAATTCACCGAATTCAAATTCAGCGAATTCGAAATGGCCGAATTGGTGAATTCGGAATTCGGAGCCGACCGAATTCACCGAATAGCAAAAAGAGGTCTGATTAAAATATCAAACAACAGAAACATTAATTCGGACTTGGACTCCCCTGATTAAAAAAAAACAGAAACATAAATAGAGTGTATCAGTTAAATATATTTTAGTAGTCATCTCTCAATAGGTAAATCAGTTATTATTGAGAACTATGACCTCAAAAGCATAATATAAATTATTTAGGAAATACAAAAAAAAATCAAACATTCAAGCATTCAAACATTCAAACATTCATATTACAAATAAATCAGTTTAAAAAAAAAATTACCTATTAAATCGCAGTTCGCAGAGGCAGAGGCAGCAATGCTATGAAAGGAGGAGAGGAGAGGAGAGGCGGTGGATCGATGGAGGAGAGGGGAAGAGAGGCGGTGGAGGGAGGCGGTGGATCTTGACAATCGCCGCAAGTGTCTGAGACGAGGAGGGTTGGGTGGTGTGACTTGTGAGTGTCTGACAGGGGGAGGGTTAGGTTAGATATATATATTTTTTAATTTACTATATATATTAAATATATAATAATATTATTAATTTATTTAAAAAATCCAATTCGAATTCGGTCAGACCGAATTCAAAATTGGTCTGACCGAAATCGTCCCAATTTCGACCAATTCGAATTCGGTCATGACTGAATTGCCGAATTCACGCCGAATTACCGAAACCAAATTACCAAATTCAATTCGAATTCGGTCGGAATTCGGCAAAAACCGAATTTGCTCACCCCTAGCCATCGCTGCTCGTTGTGTTGCGTGGATACCGGTAGGGAGTAATTCCGCAAGGGAGGACTCAAGGTGATCGTTGATAAGAGCCTAAAGACATAATCTTTCACTCAAGAATCAGATTCTTAAACCAAGAAACGTAAGTTTTTCTTTGCATTTTCGATTCGTTTTGTATGAGCGGATCCTTCAGGGGAGGACTTATGGGTGTTTAGAACGAGTTTCTGCCCATGAATCCCTTCAAGGTGGAAGTGGGAGGGGATAATATTGGGGAAGAGAATGGTGGTGGTGGTGGCGGTGGCGGTGGCGGATGAAGATGAGTGCTGAAGAATAAGAAAAACAATTGGGGTACCAAACCTCACATGTGAGGCACATTTATGTGTTGACGAAAAATACACAAAAAAGTGGACGAAAGTCCTTTAATGATAAGTCGAAAAAATATTATGGACCTTAAAAATTAAAATAAAACGAATGGAATCTTAAACGCAATCTCAAAAAACAAAAAGGACTAAATAGGCTATTTTGCAGCAAAATGCTTATTTAGATTCCATTTGCCACATTGCGGTCACACCTGCCTACGCTTTACGAGATTCGGAGCATTTCTCTTTTGACACGTACAAGGGGACCCATATGGGTTTCGGCTCTTAGTCGTTGGCTCGTCTTACCCGCTAAGTTTCGGGGTTTGCATTAGACTGGTAATGATTTAGTAGAAAGCACAAAACATGGCACTGAAAAATTTTGGGAGAAAATTTTTGTCCAGAACGGAAGTCCGACTTCCCTTCCCAAACCAACCCTAGCCAACCCGTGACTTGGGGACGGAATAGCAACTTCTGTCCCCATATTCTTGCCTTTTTGCAGTGTCCAGTCTTTTCTCGATTTGCTTTTTTGACACACACTGGGGACGGAAATCTAACTTCCGTCCCCAAGTGGCCGAGACTTTTATCCACCGTAAGTCATTTTTCTGCAATTATTTGGGGCTTATAAATCCTAACCATTCTCCACCAAAATTCCCAAAAACCACATCTCATTTGTACTCATTCAAACCCTTCTACTAATTTATTTCCCTAAACACCTTTCTCCCCTAATACAATATGATAATGAACAGTGAAATGGATCCCGCCTTCGAAGAGTATTTCAAACACCAATTTAGAATTTTCGTCGGATATCAAACCGATAGAAAAATGGTAATATTTTGATTTGGTAATGTGTCATTTTTTCGAATACATTAAAAATAACTATTACAAAGTTGAATGGGAAAAAAATAAATACATTAAATATAACTATTACAAAATTGATAATATATACATTATAAACTATTACAAAATTGTAAAATTTAAATACATTCATTGTGGAGGGGGTGGTTGGGCAAGAAATGCTAACATGGGGCAAGTCTTTAGGTTGTGGCCTACCAGTTTACAGTGGCCGCACTTCTTAGCTCTTTGAATACCCCTGGTCTCCGTGTCCATAGGCATTTGAAATCTCCGCCTTTGAGGTCGACCCACATGCGTACCTTTCATGTTAGGAGGGTGATGTGTCATATCAAAATGAGGAGGTCTCCAATGAACGGGGTCAAGTACAGGATATAAAATGGACTTGTACGTATTCCTATAATGATCGAGAGAATAGACAGGGTGGATATACTTAGAAGCATCCTCCATGATCGATTTAGATACAACAATGACATGGGAGCATGGAGTTGAATAAGTAGACCACTTATCACAGTTACACGCACGAGCTGATAGGTTCACCGTGTATATTTTTCCACCTTCGCCAGGTCCCCTATGTTGGGACGTGACCTATAGATACCCTGGTCTCTGTGATGTCGTTGCACAGTCAAACTCGTTGCTTTTTCTTCGTACGCGAAGTACTGCTCCCATATCCTCTTAGGGAAAGGTGTTTGACAACTATTTGCGTCTTCCCGGTGTGTGTCAAAATAATGTACAAGCTTGAAAAATATCATCTCAACAAGAGCTTTTAAAGGCAGCGCCCTAGACTGTTTCAAAATGCTGTTAAGCGCCTCTGACATGTTAGTTGTCATGCAACCGAAACGCTTACCCTCCATCGTATGCCAAAGTCCACAGCTCTTTGGGATGCTACATCAACCAGTTAAATGCATTCTCGTCTATATGTTTAATTCGTTCAAGAAAAAAATCACACTTACTTTTTTTCTTTTGTGTTGCAGCAGCCCACACATAATCTTTCAATTCTTTTTTTTTTTTTTTGAATGAGTGTGGAAATTGGACCTGAAATGCCTATGGCAATACCGGTGCACTGCCATTGGGGGTTGCCAGCCTGGGACGCTACCCACGGCACTAAGAATGCCGGCATGGCGATCACTGATAAGGAAAACTTGTAATTCTTTCACAACTTGTTCCTTTAAATTTTTAAGGAACCAAGACCAAGTACAAATTGCCTCTGATTCGACCAATGCAAACGCCAGGGGTAAAATTTGATTGTTGGCATCCTAAGTGCTTGCCACCAAAAGTAACCCTTTATAATTCCCCTTAAGATGTGTGCCATCAATTGAAATTATGGGCCGGCACCACTTGTAACCATCAACTAACGGTTTAAATGTCCAGAACATTGCCTTGAACACCTTAGGGGCATCAACATCCGGTCGTGGGTGGTAAACAAATTTGACTATAACACCAGGGTTAGAATCCTGTAGTGCCCGCATGTACTGTGGCAGTACTTGGAACGTTAATTTCCAAGTACCAAAAAGTGTTTCGATAGCATGTCTGCGGGCATACCAAGCTTTTCTATAGGTGCAAGTCAAACTCATATTATTCACACATGCAGCCCTAATTAATTTAACAGAAATTTCAAGATCAGCATGTACAAGGTATATAATCTTTACCCCAATGTAGGTGGACGACATGTTGCGTTTTTTGTTCTGGTCCATCAAGCAATAGTGGGACTCGTTAAGCTTGGTAACCTTCCACGTTCCATCCTCCCTGCTATGGTTAACGCGAATGTACCAAATGCATCGGCTGTTTTCTGTTGAGTTTCTACAAACCCCGTTGAACCACTGTTTGTTGCTCCTGTCTCTTTTCCACTCCCTCGAGGCCACCTCGTCATGCCACACGTTAACTGCCAATATTGCCTCCTGTTTATCCTTGAAGTGCATTCCCAAAGACATTTCGGGGAAATCGGGATTCCATAGTTTAATTATTTTTTCCCTGTATGTTAGTTCATGAACAAGTTTCATGGAACCCATATCATTCCAACAGTCAAAATTATAATAGTTTATGTATGTTGACATATTCCATTGTGGAATAACTGGGGCGGAGGTAGATGGTGTTGTTCAGGCTCTTCGCATGTCTCTTAATTACTTGGTCAAGCAGTTTGTTGTTGGCATTCAGGGTTGCAACTTCCGCTTCTGCCTCTACATCTTCCTCGACCCCATTGTCCTCATGTTCTCCATCACTATCGTCTGCATAGTCGTATTCCGTTTCCGAAACACCGTCAATGTCAGATATTTGACCCAAGGAATCGATTACCGAATTATCTATAATAAGTTCATAACTAGTAGTTGGGGGCATGGTTGGAATGGGATTAGACTCCGGAAAATATGATTCCGGAACGTATTGTTGGTATTACAAAACTATCAACATGTCTCTCAAGAAGTTCCAACAAAGCACCAACATGAATTCCTTGTAGTTTGAAATCCGTTTGGATTCCCCAAAAATCAGCTAGATCTTCATCGTCGTTAAGATGAACAACATCGTACATCACAATGTTGTACGTCGGCATGAAGAATGGACGAATTATTAACAGCCTAACAGTGACACTCGAAAAATCGACTCCTTTGCACCGACAAATTCTGTTGCAAAGTTGCCGGAATGGAAGTTTTTGTATAACTTCCATGGTTTTTTCTCTTGGCTCTTGAAATCGGGGGAAACCACCATTTTCGTACACAACATTGTGGTCGAAATGTAGATACAATCTCATCGGACATTCAAGAGCCATTATTTTTTAACACAAAATATATTAATTTGAGGTAAGATGGTTTTGGTGGGAAAAACCACGAAATATAACAAAGTAGGTTATGCTAGAATTCACCTTTCCTCCTATATCGCTTAGTCCTGGGATGAGCCTAGTGCAGAGTTAAAATACCATGAAATGTAAGGTATCAAATATTATATTCTAAATGTTTGCTGAAATGACTAGTAACTTATCGCAACATATTCGTTCCACTGTGCTTCAACACCACTCACATCAACATTGTTGATTCTACCGTCGTATGTGAACCATCGTTGGTGCAAAAGTCCATCAAAATCCCAAAACCGCCTTCGCAGTTTCACCATCCCTGCATCGATCATCTCTGTTGTGAAAAAACCGCCAGTCACTGAGTTCATGGCGTAGTCAATTTCGTTATACAAATCGGCCCAACTTTTTCCATCGTTGTAACCTTTTGTATTAAAATCAAATAGAATTTCTATCAACGCGTGTTCATAATCTGATGGCCACTCATTGGTAAAATCAACATCCCTGAATTTTGTAACCATTTCTTTTTCAACAAAATACTGGAAAGTTTGTCATTTTGAACAAATATTTTTTAGGAGGGGAAGTAAATTTGATAGAGGGGAAGAAATTTGGTAGAGGGTAAGGAAAATTTATGTTTGAGAGTTGTGAATGTTGTTGATTGTGGTGAGGTTATTTATAGATGGAATTTGACAAAAAAAAATTTAAAATATAATGAAAATACCAAAGAGTTCAGATATTTACGTTAAAAAATAAGTGGGGGTCAAAAAAGCAAAGTGAGAAAAGACTGGATACTGCAAAAATGCAGGAATTTGGGGACGGAAGCTGCAATTCTGTTCCCAAGTCACGGGTTGGTTTAGGTTAGGGTTAGGGTTTGTCCGGTTTGGGAACGGAATTCCCACTTCGTTTCGGTTTCCGTTCCGGACAAAAATGTTCTACCAAAAATTTTCAGTGCCATATTTTGTGCTTTTTGCTAAATCAGTGTCAGTCTAATGCAAAGCCCGAGTTTCGGCTTGGATTCATTTTCTTCGTTGGTGTCCTTAATTGTAATTACTTACTACTAGTTCTAGTATTATCTTCATTCCAATTTGTTTGAAACGTTTCACTTTTTGATATATCATATCTCAAAGTATTTATCAAATTTCAGAATTCAATTTTACTTTTTAAGTTTTATCTATAATTTATTATTTAACTAATAACTAATAATAATTTTCCGTAACTACTTCATAGGTATTTTAAACTTTTTGTCATATTAATCATTTTCCAATTTTTTTTTTTTTAATTTGGGTAAAAATTCTAAATATGCCAAACAATTTGGAACGGATTAGTACTAAATTCCTTCCCAAATTGCTCAATTCAAATGAATTGCCTTTTTGTTTAATGCACTCAATGGGTTGTCTTAAACATATAAAATTTTATTTTATGTATACGAGATTACAAGGTTAGGATTTCTTATAGTTTAGTTAGCCAAACCTTTTTTTTTCTTAAACCAAGTTTCTAATTTTTCAACCCTTCAAAAAATTTAAAAGAAAAAAAATGGACATTCTCAAATTCTAGTACTAATTTGTGTTTAATCAATACGCAGCCGCCGGCTGACCGCCTGATCCGCACCTTTGGTTCAGTTGTCCAACTTAATGGTGGTGGGATTAGGGATGTCAAAGGATTCGGACAGGTCTGAATGCGACTCACATAACTCGAAAAAATGTGAGCGTGAGTTTGGGTGAATTGATCGTGATCTCAAATTCAAATTCAAATTTTATGTGAGTCGAGCGTAAACTTGACCCCGCTCAGCACAATTAGAGTTCGCACCCCGAATAAGATTAATATAATTATAAATATTTTATATAAAACTAAAATTCTAATTAAAAAAAATGCCCAAAAAAACTGTCTGCAAAACCCGTTGTTTATTTTCTTTCTTTCACAAACCCTATTTTTATTACTTTTTTGTTAGTTTACCTTGCTACATTAATTATTGTATTATGTATATTTGTATTTTTATTATAATTTAGTATCTTGTCTCATTGCATTTTACTATTTTTGCTACATGATTTTTTTATATAAATTTAGGTTATGAAATTCATGAACTCAGTTCGAGTTCACATCAAAATGTGAGATTAGCGTGAGCTCATGATTTATGAGTTTTTTAATTTTTATGTGAATTTAGCGTGAGTTATGTAAAATTCGACTCATATAACTTGATTGACACCTATGTGGAATCACTAACTCACTATAGTATAGTATTTGTGCTGATCCGGGAACAGGTGGAAATGGGACCTTTGTTATCGAGGAACCTTCCAACCTCGCAGGTAGGACACTCTTGTTATCCCCGTGGCAATCTTATCGCTTTTTCCATGATCGAATGTGACGCCTTAGTAGTACTACAGTGGTTAGATGTTAGTACCAAATTCGAATTCGAATTCGTCAATTTGATTATTTAAATTTGTTACTTTTTCAGCTTTTTTTAACTCAAAAAATCGATCTAAATGGTATTCATATTCAGAATTTTCCAATTCGAATTAACCAAATTGACAAATTCGAAATTCAGTTTTTGCCGTAATAATCGATTTCACAAGAAATCTAATTGAACATCGAGACAAATTCAAACTCAAAACAAACAATAGATTTCAAAAAAAAAAATTAGTTATCGTTTGATTAAACCATATTTACATGAACAATTAATAGCAAAATGGTTAAAATGACAATTTTTAGGTATATTTACTTTATATATTCACTATATAATAAAATTAATAAAATATTTAAAAAAGAATTTGAATTCGATCAGGCAGAATTCAATAATCGCCTTACCGATTTCGTCCCATTTTCGACCAAATCGAAATCGGATGTATCCGAACTGCCGAATTCACACTTAATTTTCAAATTCGAATTAATTCGATCGGTAATTCGGTAAAAATCGAATTTGCCCACACCTGCATGTGGTAAAAAAATCTATTTTTTTCTAATGTACTAAAAGTGATATTCAAAAATATTATAATAACTTATTCAGGATCGTTATTCAAAAAAAAAAAAAAACTTATTCAGGATCAAGTGGTCTAATTATTCACTTTATTTACAATGAAGGTTGTTCGAATAACTTTAAAAAACTTAAGCAAGCGGAGAATAAAATGAGTTTTTACTATTATTTCATTAAATTTAACCAAACAATATCTCTTTCTTTCTACTAATCAATAATATAGGTAAGTATAACTTTATAAAAATATAAAACTTGAAAAATGACATGTATTTTATGAACAGATGAAAAAGGCTAAAAAAAGAGTAGTCCAGCTATTATGCTTATAAGGTGATTTACAATGATGTATTTATGCAAGGGCCGTCGTTGATTCATATTAAAAAATAGGAAAATAATTTACTCCTAGAAAATATTAGGTAGAAACCCTAAATTCCCAAATTGATGGTGTCAAATGACTATCTTACCCTTTTAGTGATTTGGAAGATTAAATTTATTTTATCTTTATTTTTAAATGCTCTACTCTACCAACCTATTCTACTATATCATCTCTCTCCTTCTTCCTTCTTCATTTCTCATAAAGAAGCTCAAGAGTTGCCCAAATTTTTTCAAAGAAGACGATGAGTAACTCCGATGAACAGTATTTTTGCGAAAAACTTTTGCTTTTATAAAATTTCGTTGCAAATATATTGGGCTTTTTTGTTGTTTAACCTGGGAAACTGTTTTTTTCTGTTAAGATTCATTCTTTTTATCAAAAATCATGAACCCAACAGAGCCCAAAAATCAAGAACCCAAACGAGAAGTTAAAATTAAAAAATGGTAATTTTTTTTTTTTGAAAACGTGCAAAAGAAAGGAAGGGAAAAAAACTATACTTTTACTCCAGTCAAACTCGATTATGCTTGGTTTGTTGGAGAAGACGATGAATAGTAACTTCATTTATCTTGAATTTGTGTTGCAGGGATGTTGGGAATTTGGAATTGTTAGATCCAGTACGGAATATTAATTGTTCTGCACCATGCAAAACTATTACGCACCGTTGGATCTAAAATCTAACGGCTGAGATCATTTGGTTTAACAACTTCTTGTGTTGAGAACGCATGTTCTTGTATTCTGAACACTTATTCTTGTGTTCTAAACACATGTTCTTGTGTTTTGAGAGCCCTAAACACATGTACTAGTCAGCATTGCCTGTAAAAAAAATGTGTTCAGTAGACAAAAACATGTGTTCTTGGTAAGAGAACGTGTGTTCAGTAGACAAAAACATGTGTTCTTGGTAAGAGAACGTGTGTTCAGTAGACAAAAACATGTGTTCTTGGTAAGAGAACATGTGCTGAGTAGATAAAAACACATGTTTTTGGCAAAAGAATATGTGTTCTTCGTAAGACAAATGCCTTCTTGGTGAGAGAACATATAAGTCACTCAAATCTTACTTAAGTAACATTATAATGTTAATAGTTAAATTATATAATATTATAATGATAATAACCACAACTGTTTATAGATTATTAATATTATGAAATCGTTGTAAATAGATGATTACATTTGGTTAAGTAACTATACATTACTTAGTATATTAAGTATCATTGTTAAAGTAATTATATTCATTTTCCTTTTAAGCGGTGTTTTATAAGATTATACGTTCTTCCTTTAACATGTGTTATATGTTAACAAGTAATTGAATCTACATAATGTTTAATTAGCACTAGGAGTGACTATGTGTTACTTCATGTTCTAACTAACACTAAGGTATATAATATTATAGTATTGATAATCATTGTTATGGCGTTGTGATTCGTTCTTCATTTCACAAATGTTATATATAAACAAGTAATCTAATAATAATAGGTGTTTAAGTAACTCTACAATACTTAGTATAATGAGGATCATTGTTCTATTGCATATATTCGATTTTCATTTTAAGCGATGTTTTATAAGTCATTGTGTTATAATAAACACAAAATCTAATTTTATACTATAACAAGTAATCGTTATAGTATTTAGTGTTAATAATTTCAGAACACATAATGTTTTAGCGTTCTAACAAACACTAATTTTAATTTGGCTACAAAATAAAAAAAATTGGGGTAAATTTTTAAAATTTAAAAATATACAACAGAATAAATGGTTCAATTTATAAATTATAAAAATTGATCCCGAGGTCAATTTGTTAAAAAAAAAAAAAAAATGGGATCAAAATAATATTTTATAGGGACTTTAGGGTAATCAATTCACAACCCTAGAGGGATTTAGGGTAAGCATTTAACAAAAGATATAGGGATTTTACGTGCAATTAGTGAATAAATATGTACCGAAAGTGTGATAATGACATTTGCTGTAAGAATTCTGAAAATAGTGATGGAAAATGCCAATCCGGCTACAGTGCGGAACACCAAATGTTCTGCACCGTGCGAAATATTTAATGGCCACTAGATGAAGAAACTAACGCCAGAGATCATTTTGGTCTCAATACTTATCATGAAAAATGTAAAGTCAAATGATCCCAGCCGTCCGCTTTCTTATCTGACGGTCACCAAATATTTCACACCATGCGAAATAGTTGGTGTTCCGCGCTGTAACAGGTTTGGAAAATGTAGCTGGGAACCATAAGTGCTTGTACTTTTTTAGAGAAGCATTAACTTTTTCTTGAAAAAGTTATATAGGACCATTAAAACATGTATAGGGTAGACTCTTTTATAGGCTACAATTTTCAATCACTTCATTCACTCATTTGCTGCCATTTGTCTTCTTCTTTCATACTCTCTCTCTCTCTCTCTCTCTCTCTGTTTCCTCTCTCTCGCATTTTCTTTCCCAATCTTAGTAAATATTTACCAGAAAAAAGTAGAAAAAATGAGAAAGAGAAAATATTTGTTGTTTGGTATTTGACTATTTAATCTAACTAATATGTCCGAAAATAAATGTTCAATTTTTTGTTCATTTCGTACAGAGGAATATTTGATATGTTTTCCTCTACATCAAAGAAATATTGAAGAACAAATAAATCTTCCAAAGAGCCAAGTTGTACAAATAAATCTTCCAAAGGACCAAGTTGTACTAGGCTGCTATAGTAAATATATTAATTCTTCTTGCACCCGACAAAAAAACCCAATATATTTGCAACGAAATTTTATAAAAGCAAAAGTTTTTCGCAAAAAAAAAAAAAATACTGTTAATCGGAACACATGTTCTCTTGCCAAGAACACATGTTCTGTTAACATGAACACGTGTTTTTGTCTACTGAACACATGTTCTCTTACCAAGAACACATGTTTTTGTCTACTGAACACATATTTTTTTACAGGCAATGCTGACTAGTACATGTGTTTAGGACTCTCAGAATACAAGAACATGTGTTCAGAATACAAGAACATGTATTCTGAGAATAAGAACACGTGTTTAATGAGTGTGAACACCTGTTTATTTCAGAAATTGGTTCGGCAAATAAGAGAGCATATCTTAACTAATGTAGTTGTTAAGCTAAATCTCAAAGCACGGGCCCAAAATATTTCACCAAAAAAAACATTAAGAAAAAAGTAAAGAGATATAACATTTATTAATTAGTTATTGATCAGAACAGATGATGAACACATGTTCTCTCAATTTTTTCTAATAATACTTAAATTTGTTAACAATAATACTACACAATGCGAAAAAATTAGAGACCGTCGGATTAAACATGATGTCTGAGATAATTTGGGGCTTAATAAATATTATAAAGAAGTTGTTAAACCAAATGATCTCAACCGTTAGATTTTAGATCCAACGATGCGTAATGGTTTTGCATGGTGCAGAACAATTAATATTCCGCACTAGATCTAACAATTCCAAATTATCAACATCCATGCAACACAAATTCAAGACAAATGAAGTTACTATTCATCGTCTTCTCCAACAAACCAAGCATAATCAAGTTTGACTGGAGTAAAAGTATAGTTTTTTTCCCTTCCTTTCTTTTGCACGTTTTAAAAAAAAAATTACCATTTTTTAAATTTTAACTTTTTGTTTGTGTTCTTGGTTTTTTGGCTCTGTTGGGTTCATGATTTTTGATAAAAAAAAATGGACTGAATCTTGACAGCAAAAAAAAGTTTCCAAGGCTAAACAACAAAAAAAAAAACCCAATATATTTGTAACGAAATTTTATAAAAGCAAAAGTTTTTCGTAACTGCTTTCACCGGAGCTTTTACAGGGAGTTACTTGTTTCACCGGAGTCAGTTTGAAAAAGCTGAAAACATTACTCCCATGAACTGAAAAGTTGGAAAATAATGCATTAATGAGAGGTGAGAGTTTGGCAAAGAGATAAAATAGAGTGAAAGTACTATGCTGCATTAAATTCTAAGTTTGATTTTTGAATTTATTTTTTTTTAAAATTGGAAAGGGCAATTACTGTTGAAAAGGGTAAAATAGTCCGAAAAAATATTTTAGTCAATGTTTTAGCCAATAATTCTAGTAGCCTAGCAAGGTCCTAAAAAATAAGCCGAAAAAACTATTCATAAACAAGTAGGCTTATTGATCATGAAAAGTTATATGAATCTACTTTTAATTTAGAATTTCGGATTAACCAATTCTAATCTAGCGATTTTGATATATAAGCATCGGACTTACAAAAACCTATCAATATTGTAGTCAAATTGGAAAAATTTATATTATAAAATGGTGTGATTAATTCTTATCCAAGTTACTCGTAAATATTCAAAGTTGGGACGGATGAAATATAACAATATTTCGTGCTATCATCAATAAAAGTAATAAAATACTTATTGTCTCCTCGTGTTTGAACAGATTTCAAAACACACACATCACTATGAACTAATTCAAGTAGTTCGGTGCTTCTTTATATTGAGTGAAACGAAGACCTTGTTAATTTTGCTTCAATGCAAATTTCACACTTATCATTCAAATCGTTTTGGAATGTAGGTTTACGGTCCATTTTAATTAATCTTCGCAACGAATTATAATTAACATGACCAAGCCGTTTATGTCATAAATCAGAAGACTCAAACAAATAAACATAAGAGGTATCTTTATTGATAATATTCATTACATTCAATTTAAACAACTCATCGGTTGCATACCTTTTTACTACAAACACTCCAAATTTACTCAAAGTAAGTTTATCTGATTCAAGCATAATGCGAAAGCCATGCTTGTTTAACAAGAATTTAGATACAAGGTTCTTTAGAATATCTGTAGATAAAGCACATATTTTAGTGTTAAAATCTTGCCAGAGCTCATCTTCAATAGAACCTTCCCTTGAACCTTAGTCGTGTCAGAGTTTCCCATATAGATCTTTTCCCCTTGAACAAGTTCAAATGTGGAAAAATGATCCTTAATGGTGCATACATGTTTTGTAACACCAGTGTCAACATGTGATACCCGAAACTTTTTATCTTACATGTCGCATGATTATGTGTTTATTAATGGTTAAAGCATGAATTTATGTGTTATATGTTGGGTACGTTTTGTTAAGGGGCGTATTTGATGAGTTTGTAAGTTTGGGGGCTTAAGAGTGGACGCCAAAGAGTTGAGGGGTTGTTATGTGAATTATTTGAGAGGTTATTAAAGTGGGGTTAGTGCAGGGAAATCGGTTACAAACAAGGGAAAGAAAACGTGAGAAAAAAGAGTGCAGAAATACGGAGGTTTATGCTGGTTTTTTTTTTTTTTTGAAATAGCAAACGGAGTCGGAATTGAGCGAAATTTGGTGCGTTGGAAAAAGGGTTGAAAAAGCTACGCGTGAACAATGGAGGATTAGAATTCCGAGTTCTCTATAGTAAGTAATTGCAATTCGAAGTTGTTATTTTGGGTTTTTAATGATTACAGGATTTTCGGAGTTATTTCGCTTAAGTTGATCAAGTAAGGATCCTTCACCATTGTTTATTAGTCCTAAACGATGCACAAACCGTTGTTTTACTAAAATTTATGAATTTTCTCGAATTGAGTTTTAATTCATGTTTTATTGCATTCAAAATTGGATGAAGTGTTGATGTTAATTGGATTGATCGTATGTCTAATAATTGAATTTTGAGATAATCACTATTTATACCCATTATCTAACTTTGAAAAGCAAGTTATACCCTTTATCTTTTTTGTGTGCCATATATAGCCAATACAATTTTCTAGGTGCCATTTATACCCAAACAGGCGGAATCGGATGATAAGAGGACGAATCGGACAGCAGGATTCAGAGGCGTGAGTAAGCACCTCGGTGAAAGCCGATCTGCGTCTTCCTCAGTTGGAATGATTTCATCTCCGGCAAACCAGAGAGACGATTAATTGCTTCTACGGCACGACGGAATCCTCATTTTGGGTATAAATGGCACCTCAAAAATTATACTGGCTATTTATGGCACGAAAAAAAGATAATGGGTGTAACTTGCTTTTCAAAGTTAGATAATGGGTATAAATAGTGATTATCTCTTGAATTTTCTATGGTTGGTAATTGTTATGTGGTTGATCGTCTTGTTTGGAGTCTTATTTTTATTCTCAATTTGAGCTCTTGTTTGTCGGTGATCCTATTCCAGGACATAATCAAAGTTTATATATGTTTAAAGTGGTTGGAACCGAATTATTAGCCACTTTGATCACCAACATATTTTCGTCTAGCCACTTTGGTCAAAATTCAAGTTTTTAACTTATTTCATCACTAAAGTTTTTTCTGCCTGCCATTTTGGTTACTAATTTTTTTTTTTTTTTAACTTTTTTCATCACTAAAGTTTTTTTGGTTTGCCATTTTGGTCACAAATTTTTTTCATTCTGCCATTTAGGTCACTAAAAACTTTGATCAAAATGGAAGAATAAAAAAACTTTAGTGACCTAAATGGCAGAATGAAAAAACTTTTGTGATCAAAATGGCAGGCCTAAAAAACTTTAGTGATGAAAAAAGTCAAAAAAAAATTTAGTGACTAAAATGGCAGGCAGAAAAAACTTTAGTGATGAAATAAGTTAAAAAAATTGAATTTTGACCAAAGTGGCTAGACGAAAATATGTTGATGATCAAAATGGCTAATTATTCGGTTGGAACCGCTATATGTCTACTCCGTCTGGCTCGGTACCCAACGAGGATAAAAAGTGGGCTTTGTTTGACTTGGTACCTAATGAGGATAAAAAGGAGGCTACTCCGCTCTGTTTGACTCGGTACCTAACGAGGATAAAATTTGGGCTATGTCTGACTCGGTACCTAACGAGGATAAAAAGTATGCTACTCCACTCTGTCTGACTCGATACCTAACGAGGATAAAAAATTGGCTATGTCTGACTCGGTCCCTAAGATGATAAAAGGTAGGCTACTCCGTTATGTCTGACTCGGTCCCTAAATAGGATTAAAAGTGGGTTCCGTCCGAATCGGTTCTTAATGAGAATAAAAAGTGGGACTTTTAACAGTTGTTGTGGAGCTCGCAAGGGTGAGCGATGACATAACCGATGTGTCCTTAAATACTAGCCCCATCATTTGGAGGGAAATAGTATCTGAATCCATGCTAAGTTATTTCTAACCCTCCTTAACGAGAAATAAATAGTTAAAGGGTTGCTAACATAGTTTATGGTCATGGCCAGACAAATGAGCTCAGTTGCGTTATGTTTATGTGTTGTGTCATTGCTAGAATTATATTTGATTGTCTGACATGATTATCCGTCTGTAATGCATGAGTAGTTCATGGTGGTCATAACACGATTTCCGATCCATTAGTTTCAGATATTCGATTGTCTGACTTTATTATTTTGTGCATGAAATAGTCGGTTATGCAGCTTGAACCATAAGTCCGGTTGACCGCAGACTATTCCGGTCGATCAAAACAAACTACTAGGAGCATTCAGACGACCTGACCAGTTGATCAGGCCTCTATGTTGTCTCCGGGGCTAGTTCAGCTGACCTCTGGTCTACCAAACTTAGCTTTCCATCGTTCGGACTGTTTGTCAAAGTTACTTTCTGGATCTCGGACGACCTCCGGTCGACCGGAGTCTTCTGTCTAGCCGTCCGGACCTCTGTTTTGTCAACTGTCATGTTTTCTGTACTGACCTCTATTTTGTCTCTATTATGTTTTGTGTTATGATTCTGTTTCTGGCTTGTTTTAAATATTTTTCTTACTGTTTTAATGCATACAAGTTATTTTAGTTAAGTTTCACATAATTTATTTGGGTTTGGGAAATATTTTTTCGAGTCTTAATTGATACTTGATCCCCAAGGGTGATCGATGTTTACTGTTGATGAGGACTTAGTATGATCTTGATTAATAGCTAGTTCAATCCATTACTTTGAAAATTTAGTGCTTTTCTTTATGATGTAAGGACATATGTTTTTATGTATTTCCCTTTTTAGTTATGATGTACGAACTAAGTTTCCCTTTTAAGAATGAAGTGTATACGTATTTTTAGTAATTTTGTTTAGGGTTCGGTGTCTCGTTGGCGAATGAGGCAATGCCATGCCACCTCCAGTTTTCGGGGTGTGGCATAAGTGATATCAAAGCAGGTCGAACCTTAGGCTTTAACATCTAGTTAGGACTAAGTTTGGAATGAAAATAGGAAGAACATGGTAGAGAACTTAAGATGTGAACCTTCAGGTAGAGAATCTGGAATCAGACATATGTGTTTGTGTAATGCCTTATATGCTCTTGATAACTGATATGACATGCTATGTACTTGAGATGTTATGTTATGTTATGTTATACTATACCATGCTAAATTGTGATATGAACTTGTTACATGAACTTGCTACATGAACTTGCTATGTGAGTATGTGTGTATTTGTGTGCTAACCATTATGTGGATAAGATGGATCACCAACAAAACGACAAGCATGAGTTCGATTTACCGACCGCAACCTTCACTCACCAAGGTCGAAGGGGTGGCCAAGGACAATATGTATGGTCTAACATTCAATGACAAGCACCGCTTCCTCCTCGTTGAGTACCGACAGTTGAGACAGGATATGGGGCAGATTTTGTAGCATATGAAACCACCACCACCACAGTTAACATACCACCACCACCACCACCGGTTAACTTCGGGCACCTCCCGAGCTAGCAGTCTTCTTGGCTATGTTAGCTCAGGTTCTTCAGGCACAATTGCAACACAATCAGAATGTGGGGGTTCAAAGTGGCACCGAGAGCTGAAGTAGATCCCATGTTCTATTGGATCTTCTATTTTGATAGGATGAAGAAGATGAGAATGGTCTCATATGAGAGTAATATGGGACCGGATCAGGCCGAGACTTGGCTAGAGAAGATCGATCAGCATTTCTCGATCATGAGAGTCCCCGAGAACGTTAAGACTAATGTGGTAGTAGCGTTCTTGAGAGCCGAGGCAACGGAGTGGTGGAAGTGCGTAGGCCCTCTCCATGATCAGGGAGGTCAGCATATCACTTGGGCTAGATTTAAGAAGACCTTCCTAGATCAATATTTCCCTGATACCTTCAAGATGGAGAAACAGGATTAGTTCAATGCCCTTGGTAAGTATGAAGCTTCTGCAATTCAAGATCCGATCACCAGGACTCAGAGGTTTCTACGGGGTTTGTTGGCCGCATTCGGGGAGACTTTCGGGATTCCGTCATACTACCTACATGGAAGTCTATCAGAGGTGCATTGACATCGAACTTGAGTTTCTAAGGACTGACAGAGAGAATGCGGGGAAGAGGTCATTTTCTACCATGGTTCAAGGTCAAATTTCACAACTTACCCATGTGGCAACACCTATGGCTGACAGAATGTTGAGTTTTTCCTACTTCGAGATCAACCGACACTCCTAGGCCTTGAATAGGAACAGGTGAAGGGATTCGTGGGCAGAAACTCGTTATAAACACCTATGAATCATCCCCTTGGAGGATCCGCTCATACTATGGGAATCGAAATTTGACGAAAAAAACTTACGTTTATAGTTAATGTTTTCTGATTTTGGGTGTTTATCTGCAACCACCAAATGTCCTCCCATGCTGAATTACTCTCTACCGGTATCCACGTGACGAAACGAGCAGCGAGTGCTAGCTCTTCTCTTTATGAGTTTCAGGAATCTAGGGAGAAAGGAGGCAGAAATCTAATTCCGGGTGATAGGATTTTTACGGCTATCAGAAGTCTGACCCTAGGGTTTCTGCCAAAAGAGATTATATAGTCGTGAGAGTTGGTTCCGAAAACCAACTCTCACGTCATCCCTACCTCTCCTGGCAGTGTGAGTTTTTATCGCACAATAACTCCCAAGTAATCCAGGTGAAATCCAAATACCAAAAATGCCTCCATCTTTAATCTCTAATTCGAATAATAACATTTTATTATTCTCAGAAAATAAATTCCAGATACAATGAACCTAGACACATTCTAGATTCATTGAATCTAGACATGAAGCTTCGTTAACTCGTCTATGCATGTGACCCTATAGGCTCATATCACAATGACAATGAAAACACACTTAGTAGTAGTATGTGTTCATAAATCACAAGCGGTCGCTAGCAGGAGATTGCGACTACCCAGAGGGAATGAATGTACGGTGGAAACTAGTATCAATCCACTATTTAATCCCTTTGTCTCGCGGTATCCAAATTAAGCATAAGACATGATAGTTGTCACCCTTATAAATCTTAATTGTTTTTATGCTTGATCTCCCGGTAGATTGTTCCAACAAATAGTATTTAATAACCACTTTATTAAATACATTTGAGCACGACCATGGATTTAAACAGTTTTCCCTATCGAGGGGCCCATGGATATCCCTCTCTAATAAGAGAGGGACAAATCCCTTATAATTCATCTCACATTCAAGCCATGATAGGATGCTACATCCGATCATCAGTCGTTTTAATTACTCGATTAAAAGTAACGTCCGACTGAGTCAAAACATGGCTCCATTCATGCTGGAAACAATGAAGATATAAGGTCTAAGGATTCCAAATAGTATTGAGGAAGTAATACTTATGACTAAGGAATCATGAAGTATTACTTCTCTTTCGGATCACGTCCGATACAATAGATCCCAATATATTATATCTATGATATGATTTTCATCCATTACACATGATTAGTAAAACATAATCATCAATCAAACATAACACTAGTTTTATTTCGTCGTATAGAACATTACATAAAACATGGGACACTCAGAATAGTAATTGCATAAGCAAATGAGTTTTACTATCAAATCACGCATTTGTTGTCCAAAAACAAAATTAACCATTCAAATGACATGATAAAAAATGTATAAAACGTACAACATATGCTAATGGTCCTACGACACTTCTAACAATCTCCCACTTCCCCTAGGTCCAATAAGACATGATCCTCAATCCCATTGACCTAGTATGACTCTCATGTTTAGGTTGTGGAAGTGGCTTGGTCAATGGATCTGCAATGTTGTCGTCTGTGTGAACTTTGCAAATTTTAACGTCTCCTCTATCAATGATCTCTCTAATCATATGGAAACGCCTGAGAATGTGTTTGGATCGTTGGTGAGATATAGGTTACTTAGCTTATGAAATGGCACCAGTATTATCACAATATTAATCCATCAACAAATTTCCTGATCAAAACAACTTTTTTAGCTTCTTTAGAGGCATCCACGTACTCAGCTTCTGTTGTAGAGTCGGCCACGGTTTCTTGCTTTGAGCTCTTCCAGCTCACAACATCTCCATTCAAACAAAACATATACCAGATTGCGATCTAAAATCATCTACATCGGTTTGGAAGCTTGCGTCTGTGTAACCATTTACAACCAGACTTCCTTCCTGACCTCCGTAAACTAAGAACATATCTTTAGTCCTTCTCAAGTACTTAAGAATGCTCTTGACTGCAGTCCAATGTGACTCTCCAAGGTTAGATTGATATCTGCTAGTCATACTTAACGCGAATGAGACATCCGGGCGAGTGCATAACATGACATACATAATAGACTCAATGGCTGAAGCATATGAGATCTTACTCATGCGTTATTGGTCTTCCTTTGTGTAAGGTCCTTGAGTTCTGCTGAGTTTATTGCCGCGTGACATGGGCAAGAATCCTTTTTTGGAATCTTGCAAAGTGAACCGTTTCAGTACCTTGTCACTGTATCCACTATAGGTTAGGCCAATCATTTTGTTGGATCCATCTCTATAGATTCTTATACCCAAAATTTATGTAGCCTCCCCTAAGTCTTTCATGGAAAAGCACTTCCCAAACCAAGCTTTTACGCTTTGTAATGTGGGGATGTCATTTCTAATCAGTAAGATGTCATCCACATAAAGCAAATGAACACTACTGCATTATTAGTTAATTTCCTATAAACACAAGGCTCATCTTCGTTTTTGATGAAACCAAATTCTTTAATTGCTTCATCAAAGCGACGATTCTAGCTTCGAGATGCTTGCTTCAATCCATAAATGGACCTTTGAAGCTTACACACTTTGTTAGGATTTTATAGATCTAAAACCCCTCATGTTGTGTCATAAACACATCCTTGAGAAGTTTTCCATTAAGAAACACAATCTTAACGTCCATTTGCCATATCTCATAGTCATAATATGCGGCTACGGAAAGTAAAATCCTAATAGACTTTATCATAACGACAGGAGAAAAGATTTCATCATAGTCTATACCATGAATTTTTCGATAACTTTTTACTACTATCGAGATTTAAAAGTGTGTACATTACCATCCATGTCGGTTTTCTTTTTGAAACACCATTTGTTATCAATGACCTTACACCCTTCGGGTGGGTCAACCAAAGTCCACACTTGGTTATCGTACAAGGATTGCATCTCAGACTTCATAGCTTCTAGCCTTTTTCTGACTCAGAACTACGAATTGCCTCTTTGTAGGAAGTTCATCTTGATCAATCAGTTCAATATGATGATTATCAGTTACAAGAAATCCATATCTCTCAGGCTGTTGATGTACCCGACTTTACCTCGTTGGGCCTTGTGTCAAAGATCGAAGCTCAGTATCAGCACGTGAGCTTGCTTAAAGTTCCAAAGTTGGTTCAGACGTTGTTTGGGGATATTGAATTTACTCAAGATTGATCTTACTCCCACTATCCCTTTTGGAGATAAATTCCCTTTTAAGGAATAGACCATTTTGAGCAACAAACACTTTGTTCTCTGATGGAAGATAGAAGTAATATCCTTTAGTTTCTTTAGGATATCCGACAAACAAAAAACTTGTCATATTTAAGGGTGAGTTTATCAGATAAAAATCATTTTACATACGCATAGCATCCCCAATTTTTTAGAAACGGAAAACTAGGTTGTTTCCTTGTCCATATCTCATATGGAGTTTTCTGAACCACTTTAGAAGGAAATCTATTCAATATGAATGCAGCACTTTCTAGGGCGTATCCCCAAAAGGAAATTGGAAGACTGGTTTGACTCACTACGGGAGAAATGACCTTTAGTGACAAGAATTATTGCGACGACAAAAAATCTTGTCACTAAATGTACACATTTTATTATTTAGTGACGAGTTTTTGCTGTCACTAAAGGCCAGTTTTCCTGTAGTGACCCATCATAGATCGAACCATATCTAGTATGGTGTGATTCCTTCGTTCTGACACACCATTCCATTGTGGTGTGCCAGGAGGAGTCAATTGAAAAAAATTTCCACAACCTCTAAGATGTTCGTCAAACCCTTAGTTAAGGTATTCGCCACCTCGATCTGATCGAATTATTTTCATACTTTTACCAAGTTGATTTTGTACTTCATTTTGGAATTAGCCGAATCTTCCAAAAGATTCTGATTTATGTTTCATTAGAAAGACATAGCCATATCTACTGAAATCATCTGTGATTGAGATGAAGTACTGAAACCCTCCTCTTGCACTTGTGTTTATTGGTCCACATACATTGTATGAATGAGGCCCAACAAATCGGAAGCTCTCTCACTTTGTCCAGTAAATGGAGCTTTAGTCATTTTGCCTAACAAGCAAGACGCAGATGTCTCATAAGACTCTAAGTCAAATGATATCAAAATTCCATCTTGATGGAGTTTTTACATGCTTTTCTTATTGATGTGGCCCAAACGACAATGCCAAAAGTAAGTTTGGTTTAAGTGATTTGATTTAAACCTCTTTGTATTAATGTTATAGATGGTCCTTTTAATGGATTCATCGAGGTTAAGAATATAAAGCTCATGCATCAAAGAGGAATCTCCATAGAAGATACCATCTTTATGAAGGGTACAAATTTTATTCTTAATATTTATTTCAAAACCATCAATATCCAAGCAAGAAACTTAAATAATATTCATACTCAAAGTTGGAACATATAGACAATTATTCAGTTCAATAATAAGGCCACTTGGAAAAACTAAATTAAGTGTCCCTGTAGCTACAACAACAACTCTTGCTCCATTCGCTACTCTCAGGTCCACTTCTCCTTTTGCCAGTGATCTACTCCTTTTGAACCACTGCACATTTGCACAAATGTGAGATCCACAACCGGTATTTAATACCCATGAAGTAGGATTAGATATGTTAATTTCAATAACATAAATACCTGGATAGACAGTCAAATTGGCTTTCTCATTTTTCTTCTCTTCCAAGTAGAGTTTGCATTTCCGTTTCCAATGACCTGGTTCATTGCAATGGAAGCAAACCCTTTCATTTGGTACCTTGGCCTTGGGTTTGGGCTTGGGCTTGTTATTGCCTTTGCCCTTCTTGGCCATGGGTTTTCCCTTTCCTTTGTTCTTCTTGAAATTCCCTTTTTGAACCATAGAGACTTCAGAGGTCTTCTTAATGTTTAGTTCAACCCGCTTGAGCATCCCGTGTATCTCATGTATGGACTTCTCCATGGCTTGCATGTTGAAGTTAATGATAAATTGGTCATACTCAGGTGGGAGTGAACCCAAGATCATATCTGTGGCCATGTCATGACCTACATGAGCCCCAAGTTTCTCAAGTTGGTCAAGATAACCCTTCATCTTAAGAACATGTGCAATCACAAAGGTGAGAGGGGTTATCTTGCAACTGTTCAATGCCTTAGTGGCGAGGAACCTTTCTTGACGGGCTTGCTCTCATCATCTGGAAAGCCTCAACCTCTTCAACATGGGCTAATTTAGTAAGAGTTGGGGGACTGATAGTGACACCAACACCGCATCTGACACTAGCAGCAGCCATACCGATGTGTGTTACATGTGGGAGGAGACATCCACGAGTATGCCGTTGGAGGAGTGATGGTTGTTTTAGATGTAGCAAGATGGGTCATCTATTTGGACAATGTACGACACCGGTTCATGGTACGGTACATCCCACTACTTCAATAGCAAGCGTTAGAGATGTTGGACCGAAGCCTAATCAATAGTTTTTTCCCTTACCCAACAAAGGGTGTGAGATGCAACGGGTATGCCAGTAGGTACATTATGTGTTATGTGGATATTATGTTCTTTTGTCTTAGTAGGTTGTATATAGTGTCATACTTGTTTTGTGAATTCATATAGTCACTGCATCTAGTGGAATGGTTTTGTATCAATGTGTTGTAAGGAGTGCTAGTTTCGAAAGACGAAGCTTTTGTAAGGGGAAATTATGTGATACCCGAAAATTTTGGCTTACGTGTCATATGAATTTATTTAATCTTGCATGATTAGGTGTTTATTAAACGTTAAAGCATTAATTTATGTGTTATAAAATGTTTATATGTTATTTGTTGGGTACGTTTTGATAAAGAGCGTATTCGTTGAGTAGGTAAGTTAGGGGACTTAAGGGGGGACGTCAAGGAGTTGAGGGGTTGCTATGTGAATTATTTGAGAGGTTATTAAAGTGGGGTTAGTGCAGGGATATCAGTTACAAAAAAGGGGAAAGGAAACGTAAGAGAAAAAGAGAGTGCAGAAAACTGGAGGGCTGTAAGATTTTTCTAAGTTTTGACATAGCGAACGGAGTCGGAATTGATCGGTTTTTAGTATGTTAGAAAGAGGATCGAAATATCTATGATGTAGTGTTGAAGGATTAGAATTCTGAGTTCCCTACATAAAGTAATTTGCAATTCGAAGTTGCTGTTTTCGGGTTTTTGGTGATTACGCGATTTTGAGTTTTATTTCTCTTAAGTTGATCAAGTAAGGATCCTTCACCCTTATTTTTTCAGTCCTAAAAGATGCATAAATTGTTGTTTTACTGAAATTTCAGAATTGCTTCGAATTGGGTTTTAATTCATGTTTTATTGCACTTAAAATTAGTTGAAACGTTTATGTTAATTACATTGATTGTATGTCTAATAATTGAATTTCCGGTAGTAATTGTTATGTGGTTGATCGTCTTGTTTGGAGTCTTATGTTTATTCCCAATTTGAGCTCTTGTCTGGCGGTGATCCTATTCCAGGACATCATCAAAGTTTATATAGGTTTAAAGTACCCGAGAGCGCTATATGTATGCTTTGTCTGACTCGGTACCCAACGAGGAAAAAAAGTTGGCTCAAACTGACTCGGTATCTAACGAGGATAAAACGTAGGCTACTCCGCTCTGCCTGACTCGGTACCTAACGAGGATAAAAATTGGTCTATGTCTGACTCGGTACCTAACGAGGATAAAAAGTAGGCTACTCTGTACACTAACGAGGATAAAAATTGGGCTCTGTCTTACTCGGTACCTAACGAGAATAAAAAGTGGGATCTGTCTGACTCGGTCACTAACAAGGATAAAAAGTGGGTTCCGTATGACTCGGTTCCTAACGAGAATAAAAAGTGGGGTTGTTAGCAGTTGTTGTGGAGCTCGCAACGGTGATCGTTGACATTACCGATGTGTTCTTAAATACTGACCCCGTCGTTTGGAGGGAAATAGTATCCGAGTCCATGCTAAGTTATTCTAGCTCTCCTTAATGAGTAATGAATAGTTAAGGACTGTTAACAGGGGTTAGGGTCATGTCCAGACAAAGGAGCTCAGTTGTGCGATGTTTATGTGTTGTGTCATTGTTAGAATTATATTCGATTGTCTGACATGATTATCCATCTGTAATGCATGAGTTGTTCATGGTGTTCATAACACGATTTCTTATCCGTTAGTGTCATATACGATTAATATAGTTTGAGCATGTTTTGTTTTGTGTATGTTTTATTATGTATTTGAAGATAAAAATGTTAGAGGAATAACCGGGTCACACATAAATGCGCAGCGGAATAAAACTTGACCCGCCTCTACCAGGATCTTCCACGAGTAAGAACCTACGACTATGGGATAGTGTTTTACCTTATATTGATGCTAGAATGGCTGAAACGCTTTCAGCGGTATGTTGTCATGAACGGAACACCACAATGCAGGCTCCGTCTCTCCCAGTATCCACTCGATCTTCCGGGGATGGTCTTCTACTGCTTGGTGCTAGCCAACGCCTTGTAGAAGCTTTGAAGACACTCTTCAATGGAATATGTATTTCAGACCTTATCAGAAGAATAAGATACAGGATTTCTAACTTCTTTCCTATTAGCAAAAAGCTAGAAAACAAGTCTAGAAATCTATCTTTTCTTTTCTCTCTAAAAACTCACTTTTTCTCTTCTCTCTAAGCTTCAAAAGCTGGAGAATAACTGATTAGAATGAATGGGAAAAATCAGTATTTTTCCCTTAGTCTATCAAGAGAGAGTGGGGAGAGATAAAGGGGAAAGTGGGAGATCATGCAGGAAACCACTCCTCCACTTTCTCCACTCCTTTAACCTCTAGATAAGAGACATATGAGCTGAAAATATGTGTCCAATTTTCCAGCCATAAGGTCGGTCCAAAACGGGTCGGTCGGCCCAATCATATTGGTCGGCCCAACCCGATTAAGAGCCCAATCCAATCCCGGCCCGGCCCGGCCCAATCGAATTGGCGCACCTTAGATTAAATGTACTCCAACAAAAAAATGGGGAGTTTTGGGTTGGGATATTTGAAAGTGCAGAAAACCACTTTTCCTTTATCATTTTGTGCAGGAAATAGTCTGTTCTGCAGCCTTAACCATAAGTCTGGCCGACCACAAACTCTTCCGATCGATCGAACCAAACTATAGGGAGCTTTCGGATGACCTGTCTGGTCGACCAAGCCTCTTTCTTGTTGTCCGGGGCTAGTTCGGACAACCGGTCGACCGAGCTCATCTTTCCATTGTCGGGGCTGTGTGTCAAAGTTTCTGTCAAGTTCTCAGACGACCTCCGGTCGACCGGAGCATTCTGTTTGGTCGTCTGATCCTCTGTTTTTGTCAACTGTCATGCTTTCCGTATTGACCTCTGTTTTGTCTCTATTGTGTTTTTTGTTATGATTCCGTTGCTTGCCCGTTTAAGTCTTTTACTTTCTGTTTTAATGCATTTACAAGTTATTTCGGTTAAGTTCCGCATAACTGATTTGGGTTTGAGAAATGTATTTTTGAGTCTTAATTGATACTTCATCACAAGGGTGATCAATTCTTACAAGGCTAGTTTAGTAGCTCACCACTTATATTTTCCCTTTTTGCAAATGAGTATGTTTATGGTACCATTGACGAGACATATGATGAGGAGGACTTAGTGTGATCTTGATGTAATAGCTTGTTCAGTTCATTCATTTGAACATTTAGTGCTTTCCTTTATGATGGCAGAACATATGTTTTTATGCATTTCCCTATTAAGTTATGATGTATGAACCAAATTTCCCTTTTAAGTGTGAAGTGTATACGGATTTTTAGTACTTCTGTTTTGGGTTTGGTGTCTCATCAAGGAATGAGACACTTCCATGTCACCTCTAGGTTACAGGGTGTGACATAAGTGGTATTAGAGAAAATCGAACCTTAGGCTTTAACATCTGGTTATGGCTAAGTTTGGAATGAATATATGAAGAACATGGTAGAGAACTTAAGATGTGAACCTTCAGATAGAGACTCTGGGATAAGACATGTGTTTATTTAATGCCTTATATGCCCTCGATAACTGATGCAATGATATGTACTTGAGATGCTATGTATGTTATACTATACATTCTAAATTGTGATATGAACTTGTTACATGAACTTACTATGTGAGTATGTATTTAACTATGTAATAACAGTTACGTGGATAAGATGGATCGCCAACAAGATGGATAAGTTCGATTTACAGATCATAGTCTTCACTCGCCAAGGCTGAAAGGGTGGCCAAAGACAATATATAGGGTCTACCAGTCAATGACAAGCACCTCTTCCTCCTCGTCGTGTAACGACAGTTGAGGTAGGATATGAGACAGATTTTGTAGCAACACCAGTTAACATACCACCACCACCACCACTAGTTAACATCGGGCACCACTCGAGCTAGCAGCCGCCTTGGATATTTAGCTTAGGTTCTTCAGGCATAACAACAACGTAATCAAAATGTGGGGGTTCAGAGGGCACCGAGAGCTGAGGTAGATCCGTGGGTCTATTTTGAAAGAATGAAGAAGATGAGAATGGTCTCATTTATTGTTAATATGGGGTCGGATAAGAGCGAGACTTGGCTAGAGGTGATTGACCAGCACTTCTCGATAATGAGAGTTCCCAAGAACGTTAAGACTGATGTGGTAGTAGCGTTCTTGATAGCCGAGGCAGCAGAGTGGTGGAAGAGAGTAGCCCTACTTATGAACAGAGAGGTCAGCCTATCACTTGGGTTAGATTCAAGAAGGCATTCCTAAATAAGTATTTTCCTGATAACTTCAAGATAGAGCGACATAATCATTTCTTTGAGCTCCAACAAACGGAGGGTATGCATCTTCAATAATTCAGGATCCAAACACCAGGACTCAGTGGTTTTTGCGAGGTTTGTAGGCCCGCATTCAGGAGAGACCTTCCGGATTCCTTCCTACTACTTACATGGATGCCTATGAGATGAGCATTGACATTGAGGCTGAGTTTTCTGAGGACTGACATAGAGAATGTGGGAGAAGAGGTCATTTTATACATGGTTCAAGGTCAAAGTTCACAACCAACCTATGTGGTAACACCTATGGCTGCCAGAAGGAGAGGTATGTAGGATTAGACTCTTTAGTCTTTATCCTCTTTGTATTTATGTTATAAACTGGTGACTCTATGTCTAGCAAGTATAAACCATTCACCTATGTAGCATTACAATAAAAGATATCATTTAACGATAATGACATTCGTTGGTTTTTAATATGAATATCAAAAACCATCTTGTCCAAACAAGAGATTGAAATAATATTCTTTGTTAAAAGAGGTACATGAAGACAACTGTCTAAATGTAGAAAAATTCCAGAAGGAAAACTAAGACTATATGTTCCTACAGCTAATGCAACAACTCTTGCTTCATTGCCAACGCGTAGGTCCACGTCGCCTTTTGCCAGCTCTCTACTCCTTTGTAGTTCTTGCATATTCATGCAAATGTGAGAACCACATCCGAAATCTAATACCCATAAGGAAGTAGTAGTAAACAAGTTGATCTCAATAATATAAATACCTGAGCCAGAAGCAACATTTGCTCCCTTTCCAAACTTTTTCCCGGCAAGAAAACTAGGGCAGTTTCTCTTCCAGTGTCCCTTCTGTCCATAATGGAAACAATTTCCATCCTTAGCCACTATGCCCTTGGGTTTTAGTGCTTTCTCAGAATGGCTAGATTTTCCCTTATGTTTTCCTGAAGGCTTTACTTTAGGCTTACCAAAACCCTTGCCCCTATTGTTGTTGACCAAGTAAATGACCTTAGACTTGCCTATTTCCTTCTCGTAAATCCTCAACTGGTTCAGCAATTCTAGGGAGAGGTTTGTCTATCTTATTCATGTTGTAGTTCAATATAACCTGACTGAATGAGTTAGGCAACGACTGTAGAATCAAGTCAGTGGATAGCTCCTGGCCTAAGGAAAATCCCAGTCTTTCGAGGCTCTCAATAAAGCCTATCATTTTTAGAACGTGAGTTCCTGAAATACCCTTTGAGCGTATGGAACCTAAGAAGGGGGGGGGGTTGAATTAGGTTCCTAAAAACTTCTTTTTGCCTAAGTGTTCACCTTAACAACAAGTATGTTGTTTAAGAACATAAGGTGATTCAATTATGTTCAAGGCAACTTAGAAGACTAAGTGAAGCAAATGTATAAAGCAAGGAAGCATGTGATAGTTTCTATCTTGAGCATATATGTTCATATAATCAAATAGGAAAGTTATAGCAAGTATATGAACAATGAAGTAAAGGAATACATATAGAGAAAACTAATTCAAGGATTTATAGTGGTTCGATTCACAAAGAATCTACATCCACTACCTTAGGGCAAACCCCAAGGATTTCAACATCCACTAATGGATACCCTTCACAACAAATGCAAGGTGGGTTATACCTTTTACAATTGCCCCAACAAGTGAGGACTTTTGCTTCACAAAGAAGACTCCACTCACTAAGAATGTTTAGGACTTTTGCCTACTCTTAGAACTTTTTCTTCACTAAGAAGTCTCCACTCAAAAAGAGTGTTGGCCTCACAAAGAGGTCTTTTGCCTACACATAGGACTTATAAACACTCACCAAGAGTGAAGCTCACAAAGAGCTTTTTTCTAGTTCACTAAGAACTAGTTCTCACAAATGAGAAGGTTGGGTAACCAATCTCTTTCAAAGGCGATTTTACAATTTAGCTCTCTTACAAAGAATTCCCTCTTGGAATGGATTTACAATTTAAGCTCTAATGACTCTTTGAGAATAGAATAGATTGATGAAGTTTAAGCTCAACACAAAAGCATTTGAATGATTTGGAAATTAAGCACATAATTGTTTGCTTGTGTATATAGAAAGTGTATATGCCTATGCCCTCTTATAGCTTGAATAGTTGTGAAAAATTCAGCTTTGAAAGCTATTCATAGGGCTAGAATATACAAGCAAAGTTGGTCATAACGGCTATAATTTTGCCTTGAAATGACAGCTTTAGACGACCGCTACTGGATAGTAGGTCGACCGGAGTGCCTTAAATCAAAGGTTAAAGGCCCTCTGTTCTTATCTCAGTCGACTACATTTAAGTGGTCAGGTCTACCAAAGAAAAGGTCAGTCGACCTACCTAATATCTCGGTCGTCCGGATAGAATATAGCCGTTGGAGCATTGGAACATTCAAAACTCGAATAAGAACAAAAACTCACTGGTCGGCCAGATCAACACTAGCCGGTCGACTGGACATCTCTGGTCTACCGAGGCAAAGCCTAGTTCGACCTGAGAGTAGTCCTAAAGTGGTTTTTACACTTAGTTAAGTTTCCAATGTTCTCATGCACATGCCTAAGTGTTTTGTAAAGATATAAAACACATTTAAAACTACTTAGGCATTGACCAACTTGTTTTCAAAAACCTTTTCAAAGTATTGAATAAAGTAAAACATGAGGTTTTGAAAAATCTTATATCCTAATATTCTCAAAGGAAAGATTAGCCACAAAGGATTACCTATTAGCTTATACTAATATTCCTAAGGTCTTCAAGTCTTGAAGTTGTTTCTTCTTGAAGCTTGGACTTGAAGCCTTTGATCAACATCTTCTTGAGTGATGAAGTCATCTAGCATTCTTGAGTTGTAGTGTATTGGACTTCACACTTCTTCTTGTCAAGGAGTCTACCACTTGATTCTTTACTTGTTGGATTGAGTAGCTCTTGACATGTTGATCATCCTTCTTCATTGAGTTTGCAAGTACTTCCATAGAATATGGATTGACTTCATGCTTTTTCTATGGAGTCTTGCAAAGTGTAGCTTCCCTGTGTAGCAATTTTTATAAAGCAAAGAAGCATGTGATAGTTTCTATCCTAAGCACATATGTTCATATAATCAATTAGGCAAATTATAACAATTATATGGACAATGAATTAAAGGAGTAGGGATAGGAAAAATAACATAATGACATATAGTGGTTCGATTCACCTAGAATCTACATCCACTACCTTAGGACAATCCCCAAGGATTTCATCATCCACTAATGGATACCCTTTTCAACAAATGCAAGGTGGGTTCTACCTTTTACAATTGCCTCAACAAATGAGGACTTTTGCTTCACAAAGAACACTCCGCTCACTAAGAGTGTTTGGCCTCACAAAGAGGACTTTTGCCTACTATTTGGACTTTTCCTACTCTTAGGGCTTCACTAAGAAGTCTCCACTCACAAAGAGTGTTTGCCTCACAAAGAGGTATTTTGCCTACACATAGGACATATAAGCACTCACCAAGAGTGAAGATCACAAAGAAGTTTTTGCTAGCTAACAAAGAACTAGTTCTCACAAATAAGAAGTTTGGGTAACCAATCTCTTTTAAGGAGACTTTACAATTTAGCTCACTTTCTCACAAATCCCTCTTGGATTGAATATTACAAATATAATCTCTAATCACTCTTAAGAATAGAAAGATAGATGAAGTTTAAGCTCAACACAAATGCTTTTAATGATTTGGAAATTAAGCACAAAATTGTTCGCTTGTGTATATAGAAAGTGTATATGCCTACGCCTTCTTATGACTAGATGCCTTATGAAAACTTCAGCTTTGAAAGCTTTTTATAGGGAAAGAATACAAAAACTTTGTTGGTCACATCAGCTATAATTTTGGTCTTGAATTGACAGCTCCGGTCGACCGCTACTAGACAGTAGCTCGACCGAAGTGCCTTATAACAAAGGTTAAAGGTCCACCGCAATTCAGTGGTCAGTTCTACTAAAGCAAAGGTCGGTCATCCTGATAGAATATAACCGTTGGAGCATTGGAACATTCAAAACTCAAACAAGGACAAAAACACACTGGTCGACTGGATCAACACTGGCCAGTCGGTCGGACACCTCTGGTCTACCGAGGTAAAGCCTTGGTCGACCGGAGAGCAGTCCCAAAGTGGTTTTTACACTTAGGTAAGTTTCCAATGTTCTCATGCACATGCCTAAGTGTTTTGTAAAGATATAAAACACAATTTAAAGAACTTAGGCATTGACCAACTTGTTTTCAAAAAACTTTTTTCAAAAAGACTGAATCAAGTAAACATGAGGTTTTGAAAACATGCATCGTTGAGCTTTAAAGAATCTTAAATCCTAGTATTCTCAAAGGAAAGATTAGTCGCAAAAGATTACCTATAAGTTTTGACTAATCTTCCTAAGGTCTTCATGATGAAATCTTTTATGAACTTTGACTTGAAGCCTTTGATCAATATCTTCTTGAGTGATGAAGTCCCCTTGCATTCTTTGGACTTCACACTTCTTCTTATCAGTGAGTCTACCATTTGATTGTACTCTTGTTGGATTGAGTAGCCCTTGACACATTTATCTTCCTTCTTCATTGACTTTGCAAGTACTTCCATAGCATGTGGATTGTCTTCATGCTTGCGCTATGGAGTCTTGCAAAGTGTAGCTTCCTTGTGTCTATGATCATACCTTAGGTTTACACAAGAAGCTAACTTACCATTTTCATCAATGTTGGTGTGAGTGCTAAGGATCATATTATTAAGAACATGCTCACACAAACACTAGAACTATCAATGGCTTGTTATCATCAAAACAAGATTGATTACTATGCCCTTCGGGCTAACAATCTCCCCCTTTTTGATGATGACAAAACATTGATGCAAATGAGAATAATATGCAAAACATAAAGTATTAAAGCACATAAATATGAATGCATGAGATAAGGGTATTAAGGATCTGGGCAAGTATATGTTTTTTGAAAAATATATTCTACTCCCCCTATTGTAAACAATCACTTTTCTCTCCCATTTTGCAAATTGTAAGCTTTCTCCTTTTGTAAATTACTTTTCTTGGCATATTTGCAACACTAAAATTACTCCCCCTTTTTGTCAAAATCAAAAAGGGAAATCAGAGCGCCAATATGAAAAACATTTTCTCCTCATTTTTATTGAAAAATAATTTGAAAACTAGAGATCTAAAGGATTTCTCTCCTTTTAAAAGATCCCTTTAAGAAATATGAAGGAGGGATAAAGTTTAAATTGTGGAGAAGCTTGATGGATAAAAACAATTCTCCTTTCTTTTAAAAAAATACTTGAAATACCTTTAAAACTATGGAGAATGTTAATGTTCTAGTAGATTGATAGGATAAAAAACAAAGAATCAAATCTAAACACCAAAAATCATTTGAAGAAGGATAATTTTGAATAAGCTTGATTGATTTCTAAATATACCAATAACACATAAATCAAAAGATGGTCATATATGTCTCGAAAAGAATATCAATCTAACCTAAATCAGAGGAGATAAAGAATATAAACTTTAAGCACAAGCTCCCCGTTTATCAAACTTACAATGTTAGCTATTTAAGATGAAATCAAGTTTGAAACTATAGCTAACAAAGTACTAATGGATTGAGGTGATACCATGAATAGTTAAGTTAAGAATATGTATCACAACCAAAAGAAGCTAGAGGAAGTGTAAGATAACACTTTAAAAAAATCCTCCAACAAGTTAAATGGGTGTAACAACTCTTAAAACAAGACTAACCAAAAACAGTATGAGATAAAAACATAATCTCTGGCTCCTAAAGTCCTACCCATACACGATACCTTCTTCCTTATGGCACTAGGTCACAGCCTCCATGGCTGATGGCCCTCCGTCTACTGGAGCCGCCGGGGATACAAATTGGCCTAAAAAATCATTCGCTGAATTATTAGGCCGGCCTACTGCCACCCAGAAATTGCCAATCATACATTTGGATACTTTCAAGGGGAAACTGAATCTCACAATCTATGCTGATGAACACGATGCACTCATATCGCCATGGAATTTTGCTCTGGTTAGAAAATTCCAAAAACATGCCCCCAATATGGAATCGCTTCGAAAATCTTTTCACAGAGTTGGTTTTAGGGGAAGTTTTTGGATCGGATGGATGGATACAAGACACGTAATTATTAGATTTGATTTAGAAGAGGATTATTGCAGGCTATGGAGACAAGGATGTTGGACGTTTTGTGGATTAACTATGAGGGTGTTTAAATGGACGTATGATTTCAATGTATACGAAGAGCCATCGATTGTCCCAGTTTGGATCGGATTTGAAGGACTCCCAATTCATCTTTTTAATAAGGCGAAATTGTTTTTGCTAGCCAAGGCAGTGGGAAATCCATTGACATTGGATGCTCCAACAGTAAATGTTTCTCGTCCGAGTGTGGCTAAGGTTTGTGTGGATGTGGATTTGTTGAGTGAATTTCCTAATCAGATTAGAGTTACCCATGCAAAATCTGGAAAGGGATTCTGGCAATTAATTACATATGATGATTTGCCAGATTATTGTACGTGTTGTATGAAAATTGGTCACGTACAAGGTAGTTGCCAATCAATAATTGGGGGAAAAAAAGAAGGGCAAAAGGTTGTGGATCGGGGAAAAAAGAAAATTAATGAGAATCTGCCGCCTAAGAAAACAAATGACGGTTCTGATGGCATTAAACAAGTTGTGGTGGTTCTTCCAGGCCCTGTTGTCAAAGAAACATGGAAACCCACTGGAAAGGTTCTATCGGAGGGTGGTGCAACGGCAGTTGTAATGGAATTTCAAGGGGAATGCTCAAAAAATAGGGAGGAAATACAAGCCCTAGGTGTTACTCTACCGGAAGTTCAGGAAATTATTCAAGTGGTGGAAGATGAACCGACTGAGTCTTATTTGGAGAGAGTGCAAAATAATAACAGCAAAGATGACATTGGTGTAGGAACTATGGGTTATTCGCCAATTTTACAATCACGGAAAGTAGTTTCAAAAGGTAAGGGAGATCATCAACCGGTAGCCCGTGATTTGGAAACGGACTCATTGAGGAGTTTTGCAATGGCGATGGTGGCGGCGCAAGTTAGGGCTGACCAGGATGTGGTGGATTCGCAAGTAATTGAAACAGAGGTTGTAGTCCAAAATCTAATTGCAAATTTTGCATTGGAAGAGCAGTCGGCTCGGACAGAGGAGGTAGAACAGGTTAGTGACACGAGTCATGATAACCCAGAAAGGGGTCCGGATCAATTGACTATCCGGGTCGTAAAGGAGGTCACAACTGGGGGCTGAATCGGGATTGATGGTTGACCTGGTTGAAGGTACAGAAGCAGGGAAACCTGAGGAGCAAGAAGTAGGTGGCAAGGAGCAAGCTATAATAACTATTCCAATTGATTCCATTGATTTAGCCCTTCCAGAGGTTCCAAAGGAACCTGAGGTAACTAATCCCATTGATGTGCCATTGCGGCGTTCTCCTCGTTTTGCCCAAAAGGGTACATCAAAGTCTCAATAGCTTGATTCAAGCTACTTATATCTTAATTAATTTTTGGTTAATTATGAATTGGTTAATTTGGAATATAAGGGGAATAGTGAATGATAGGACTTTGTCTAGTCTTCGTCACTTGAAATTTACACTTGATTTGGAATTACTTGTATTGTTGGAGCTATGCTTGGTTTAGATGAATTACAAATGTATACACATAGGCTTGGTTTTGATAGTTGTTATGGTAATTGTTTGAGCAAAATATGGATTATGTGGAGTGGGTCTTTGAGGTTGGAGGTAATATAGTATATGGAGCAAGTAGTGCATGTTCGTGTTGATTCTTTTTCTAGGGTCTTAGACGCACCGTGATGCCAAGTGACCTTGGCCCTTGGCCATAGTCACTCCTGACTTCTTGAAATAATCGAAAATGGGATAAACGCACTTCGATGGCAAAATCGTAAATAAATGCAAAACAAATGGCACGAGACAAATTGCACGAAAATCACTTCATTGATTTAAATGCATGATTACAAGAGTAGTAGTTTAAACGTCCAAGACGACGAGGGGGAGAAGTCGTTTGAACGAGGGCAAAATCTGAAGCATCAGTATGCACCTCAAATAGCTTAGTCATGTCTGGTAGGCCTAGCACTGGGTCAGTGGACATTTGTCTCTTTAGGCTCTCAAAGGCTAATTGACAATTCGAGTCCCACTTCCTTACCGTCTTCTTCTTGAGGAGCTCAGTCAAGTGTAAGGCTCTATTGGAATAGTCCTTTACAAATCGCCGATAATAATTGGCCAGCCCAAGGAATGATCTCAACTCGTGCACATTCTTCGGAGGCTGCCACTCTTCAATAGCTTGTATCTTCTTCGCATCCATACGAATGCATCCTGGTTCAATGATGTGACCCAAGAATGCAATTCTCTATTAAGCAAAAGCGCACTTGGACAGCTTAGCATACAACTTGTTTTCTTTAAGGCAAGTGAGCACTATCTCCAGGTGTGCTACGTGCTCCTACAAGTTGTTGCTATAGATCACAATATTGTCCAAGTGTACGACCACAAATCGGTCCAAAAAGTCCCTCAAAACTTGATTCATCAAAAGTGCAGAAGGTAGCGGGAGCATTGGTTAGCCAAAAGGGCATTACTAGAAATTCGAATGCACCATATCTTGTCACACAAGTAGTCTTCATCTCATCTCCCTCCTTCACGTATGCTTGCCAATAGCTCGACCGAAGATCAATCTTTGAGTAATACTTCGCTCCACACAGTTGATCAAAGCAATCGGCCGACAGCGGTATAGGATACTTATTTTTTATCGTGATCTTGATGAGTGCCCGATAGTCCACGCACGTGCGAAGAGAACCATCCGACTTCTTTTTGAATATTACTAGGGCACAACATTCCTGTCGACAATAATCGAATCAGCATAGGAAAGCACTTGAGTTTGAAGTCATCCATCCCGCATATGAGTTTGAAGTCATCCATCCGGGCCGCAGTGAGGTTCGTGCTCCCCTCAAAAGGACCCACACTTATCTTAACCACCTTCGCCACTCCAGCAACCGTTCGTGGCGGTGAATTTATGGCCTTCACCATCCAATTACTTTTTTCTAAAGATAGACCCAATCTCTCCACTTCCGAGACATCTATATAGTTGTGAGTAGCTCCAGAATCCACCATGGTTCGAATAGGCATCTCGTTGATGTGCACATCAATGTACATCAGTCTTGGAATCGCTGCTAGATCGAGTGCCTAAAGCTTCATGACCGCCTTGGGTCGTTATCATATGAGATAGTGCGACAGATAGGCCATCCTCCTTCTTCATAATATGTTTCCTCACGCTGTATCTGGGCGTATCTGGTCCCCTTTGAAGGCCATTCGCCGCCATAGGTCCACCCTTGTAGGTTGGGCAACTTCTCAATGGGTGAGGCCTCGAACAATTGTAGCACGACCCAGCTAATGGTCTCGGTGTGTAATTCATCTACGAGGCATCACCATGATTTTGTCCCACGAAAGAAGGGGAGGGCCTATCTCCTCCACCTCTTGTGAAGTTCGGTCTGAACGACTTGTAGTTTCCCGTCCTAGCCTGGAAGGGAGTCACATTCTCCTTATCCTTCCTCACATCTGGTTGAAAGTCTACTAGACCCTCACCAATAGTTATAGCATCGGCTAGGTTTTGTACACTCTGTCGAGTGAGCTCATTCTTAGCCCACGGTTTAAGGCCTTCTATGAAAACAAAGAGCTTGTCCGACTCGGACATGTCAGTAATTTGAAGTAAGAATGCCGAGAAGTTCTTGACGTACTCTCGAATAGTTCCGCCCTGCTTCAGGTCTCTAAGCTTTTGTCTAGCTTCATAGACAACATTCTAGGGAAAGAACTGCTTCTTAAAAACTTCTTTCATCAGTTCCCAAGTGTTTATGGTGACCCACCCAGCTTCCATCTCAACCGATTGGACTCTCCACCATAATTTCGCATCGCCCTCCAAGTACGTAGCTGCCGTATCCACCTTCATGCTCTCCTCGGTGATACCGACCGTCTTGAAGTACTGCGTGATGTCGAAGAAGAAATTATCCACTTCTTGAGCATCATTTCTCCTCTGAAGGCTTTAGGTTCCCTAACCTTTAACTTCGGGGCATGATTAGGGGAAGCTTGTTGGCCATTCCATTCTCCAGCGGTTCGGCCAATGGCTAAGGAAAGCGTCCTTAGTTCTGCCTTCACCTCTTCCAAATAAGCCTGCATATTAGTCACTGCTTTGGAATTGTTGGTCAACAATGAGCGCATCTCCTCGGTCGCTACCTCGTTGCTTACCAACTTAGCATCGAGTGCTTGGGTAACATGGAATAACTCTCTTGTAGCGTTACTCGTTTCCTCTAGTTCCCCACTTTACACGCCGATATCGTTTTCCATAAGAGTCGTTTTCCTCTTCATGGATTCTGCATCCTCCTCACTTTCACCATAGCAGAAGGTATGCACTTTGTCTACCATGGCCTCTAGAGCATCTAGTCGGGCCTTGGCAGCATCATCCGTAGCCAACACGCTTCTCGTTTTACTAGCCATCGCTTTTTCTTAGTCCCGATTTCTAGCAACCTTGCTCTGATACCAACTGTCACGAGTCATCTCTTGAGGGTCTTAGACGCACTATGATGCCGAGTGACCTTGGCCCTTGGCCCTAGTCACTACCGCCTTCATGAAATAATCGAAAATGGGACAAACGCTCTTCGAAGGAAAAATCGTAAATAAACGCAAAATAAATGGCACAGGACAAATTGCACGAAAATCACTACATTGATTTAAATGTATGATTACAAGAGTAGTAGTTTAAACGTCGAAGACGAAGAGGGAAGGAGTCGTTTGAACGTGGTTACAATTGCTTGTTTGCTTGTGTGCTGATTTTTATTCCCCCTATAAGAGCTTAAAAGACATTTTCCCTAGTGGCAGGAGTAGACACCACATTTCCGAGAAGGTGGGAAAACTCGTATACATCAATATACATGATATGTACATAAACTAATCGTGCTATCCGGTTCTCTAGGATGTCTCTAGGACATACGCCGAGTTATAGAAGTTTTGGGATTGGATGGCACACAAAATTGAGGAGCTAGGCTCTTCCGCTGCACAGTTGGGGCGCAGCTACAGTAGCGTTGTGCGCTGTTGAAGCATGGTTGGGGCGCAACTACAGTGCAGCAGTGCATGGTTGGGGCGCTGCTACAGTGCCTCGGTCAGGCCGTTGGGGATCAACTACAGTGTTTCCTGCACCGAGGTTAGCCAACGTCCTGCACCACTTGCTATCTTCATGCTACGACTTAGTGTGCCGAGCATCGTCACGGTCGCTGTGAGATGCTATATTCGAGCGACCCGTGACAGGTCCCTGTTTTTTGTTCTTTCATATATGCAAAATGTTCTTATATTCAGAGAAGAGATTTGTGGCAGGAACTGAGATTGTTTCAGGGAAGAATGGACCTTCGTGGTTGATAGGAGGGGATTTTAATGTGGTGATGAGATTGTCGGAGAGCATGGGGTCTGTTCCTGCTATGCTTCCAGTTAGTGAGTTTCTGGAAACTGTTAATGATTGTGGTCTTTTGGAGGTCCTAAGTTTAGGAAGCCCATATACATTGTGTAGATGGGGAGTTAGGCCTTTGCATAGGAGGTTGGATAGGATTTTAGTGAATACGGAGTGGAATACGTTGTTTCAACAAACAAAAGTGGAGCATTTGCCACGAACAGTTTCGGATCATTGTCCGCTGCTCATAACCATTCGGCTAAGTATTGAAAGGAGGGGTTCGGCGTTTAGGTTTCAAGATATGTGGGTCAAACATAATACTTTCATGAATGTGGTTAAGCATAGTTGGGCGGAAGAGGTTACCAATTCAGGGATGTACAAGTTGCAAGGAAAGTTGAAATGTTTAAAGGTGGCTTTAAGTAACTTGAATAAGGAAGTCTTTGGAGATATAAATAGAAATATGAAACTTGCCTTGGTAGAGGTTTGCTAGATAAGAGAGCTTGTATGATGAGAATCCAACTATGGATTGTTTGGAGGTGTTAAAAGCTGCTCAAACTAATTATGAAGCGGTTTTGGAGCAAGAAGAGATTGTTTGGAGACAAAAGTCACGAATAAAATGGCTAAATGAGGGCGATGCTAGCACTTCTTATTTTCATTCTTATTGCAGGAATAGACAGAAACGTTTGCACATCGCTCAAATCACTTCCACAACGGGTGACGTGCTTACGAATGCGGAGGATATTTGGCTCGGCTGGGGTGGATTATTTTCAAAATCTTCTTAGCCATGACATGGTGTAGCATGATGATGAGTAGCTGCTTGCACGTATACCAACCATACTCACGGCTGAGCACAATGCAGCTCTTGACAAACTACCTTCCCGACAGGAGGTTTAAGAAGTTGTGTTTTCCTTATGTCCTTCAAGTGCTGCTGGTCCAGATAGGTTCACGGCAAATGTTTCCATGTGTGTTGGGAGACAGTGGGGAATGATGTTGTGCAGGCAGTACAGGATTTTTGGGCAGGTCTTGAGCTTCCAAAAGCAATGACGAGTGCTTTTTTGGTTTTAATTCCAAAGACAAATAATCCATCAAGTTTTGCGAAGTTCAGACCTATCTATCTTTGCAACTTCACCAACAAGCTTATATCTAAAGTTATAGCAATTCGATTGGCAGGTATTCTCCCTTCATTAATTAGTTTGAATCAGTCGGGGTTTGTGAGCGGGAGAGTAATCACAGGTAATATATTGTTAGCTACATAAATGGTGAGTTCGTTTAATAAGAAAGTTCGAGGGAGAATATGATAATAACGTTAGATATGATGAAGGCGTTTGATCGGGTCTCGCATGGTTTTCTGATTGCGGTGTTACGAAGATTTGGATTTGGCTCACATTTTATTCATATGATTTGCAATCTTACTGAGCACAATTGGTTCTTTGTGTTGATTAATGGCAATCCATATGGATTTTTCAAATCAAGAAGAGGGGTGAAGCAAGGGGACCCCATATCCCCGCTTCTATTTATTCTTGCAGCTGAAGCTTTTTCTAGAGGTCTAAATCACTTGATGGGGATTCGTTCAATTGATCCGTATGAGGTATCACATTCGAATAGAGTTTTATCTCATTTAGCATATTCTGATGACATGGTAATCTTTATGAATGGGGGAAAATGTGGGACTGTAGAGTTTGGTGCAATTTATCCAGTCTTATGAAGACTCTTCGGGGCAAAGAGTTAATAAGAGAAAAAGCTCCTTTTATGTGTCAAGTCGAACTCAACAAAACCATGTACTTATGATATCGCAAATTACGGGATATTCGCAAGGTAGCTTTCTCTTTATCTATCTAGGTAGGGTATTTTGCTCCAATTCTGGAAAAAATCTCTTCGCCTATTGCAGGTTGGCAGCAAAAATTTCTGGGATTTGGAGGCCGGTTGATCCTTGTTTGCCATGTTCTTACAGCTATGTCACTATATATACTAGCCTCTGCGGATCCTCCTAAGAAATTTTTGGATGATGATGAACGTATTAAGGCTAATTTCTTGTGGGGACAATCGGAATTTGGGAACAAGAGACATTGGTTGTCTTGGTCGCGATTAAGCAGTGATGTGTATTCAAAGGGGAATTTTTGATCGGATGGTTAGATGTGCGTCATGTTCTTATACGTTTTGATTTGGAGGAAGATTTTTATCGATTATGACGTCAAGGTGTATGGAATTTTTGTGGATTACGAATGAGGGTATTCAAGTGGACTTACGATTTCAATCTAAAAGAAGAACCTTCAATCGTCCCAACATGGATTGGATTTGAGGATTTTTCAATACACCTATTTCATAAATCCAAACTTTTCTCTCTTGCAAGTACCGTGGGGCAGCCCCTAGCATTGGATGAGCCGAAAGCAAAGCTTACTCGTCATAGCGTCGCTCGTGCGTGGGTGTTGAGATCGACCTCCTGAAACCATTGCAAACACATGTGAGAATCATGCACACGCGTTCAGGAAAATACTTCTGCCAGCCAATTACTTACGATGATCTTCCACTATATTTCTCTGTTTGTCAAGTTAAGACCATGATATAGGTATCTGTTATGCTCACAAAAGAGATAAGGGTCCCAAAACATATAATGGTCCCAAAACTTAATCAACGGTTGTTGTGATTTTAGAGAATCCTTAATATATTGAAAAGAGGTAAGCAATCAAAGGCTGTTTTTATTTGGAGATGACGCAAAAAGTATTGAAATCGGGCAAGGTTGTGGACTTTTCTATGAAAAAGCAGAGTTGGACCGCCAAGCTTTTTAATAAAGGCGCAGGTGGAACTAGTTCTTCGAATACCAGCCCATAATTGAGTAACACGGTTCCTCTGTTGGTGAATGAGACTGTGGCTTGAGGACAAGTTGATGCGGCTACTATATCAATGGTTGAGGCAGAGGCCACCCAGGCTGAAGCTGCTGTTTTTGTGGAAGAGGCATGTCAGAATGAAGCTGCTGTCTTAGAGGGGCAAACATGTTCTGTAATGGGTGCAGAAGGGAATGAAGAACAGAGGGTCCTTTGGTGCCTATACTGAAAACCATCACAGAACTTGAAGAGGGTGAATTAACTACAGAGGGGATAAAAACTTGTAGTATCAGGGTTATTGATAATTGGGTTGTGGTTAATCCGATCGTGGCCAAGCCTATCATTACAGCCCTGCCTACTATGTTGCCTATTGATTTGCATTCAATTGAACTTCAAGCCAAGGGTGAGAAAGAGTGTGTTGGGTCTTTGATTGTTGATCTCGTGGTTCATGTGGAATAGAGTCCAGTGGCAGAGGCTCAATCATCACAAACTGTCCATCAGGTGGAGCGGGGAAGAAGTGATAATGGGGGGCCACTCTAAATTGGCTCACTTGGTTGCCGAACCTCGGCGAATGGTAAGTATAGATGACTTTCATAACTATTTACGGAATAACTCTCATATTTAACTTTATCGTGAAGTTAAGTCGGTTAATAACGTTATAGGACCGGAACTTACCTTGGCTGAAGTGCAAATGGATTGGGAGGCATTCAACACTTTTGGAACATACGCGTGTACTGTTTTCTGCCCCTACTACCATACAAAGGAACCCCTACTCTCTGTGCCAATGGGGATGGGGCCAAACAAAGGCCCTATGCGTTCACAACAACGAAAGACAATTTTGGAAATACCGGTGTGGCGATCGGCGCGTCTGATTGGTAAGGCTGCTAATGCATCTATCTAAATTACCTTGATCATTTCTTATAATTATATCATGTTTTTTTTTATGAATTGGTTGATTTGGAACATAAGGCGAATTGGAAATGTTATGTCTCTGGCACGTCTGAAATAACTTAAGTAAGAGCATAAATTGTCTTTGATCGCGGTTCTAGAGCCTATGTTGACTATGGATGATTTATTTATTACTGCATGTCGGCTGGTATTTTTTATCATGGGTATGGTAATATTAATAGTAAAATATGGATATTTTGGAGTGGACTTATTTATGTGGAAGTTATAAGTGATATGGAGTAGGTTGTTCATTTAAATATCAAATCTGTCATGGGCACTGCTTTATATTGCTCTATTGTTTATGCTAAATGCTCTTATATTTTGAGAAGAGACCTATGGAGTGAATTAACAACCTTTGTTGAGCGGAGAACCGAACCTTAGCTCATTGGTGGGCATTTCAATGTTGTTGCTACATTAGATGAGAGCTTAGGCTCTGTTCCGGCCTTATTTCCTATGTCTGAATTTAATGCAGCTATATCAAATTGTTATCTGTTGGAAGTTCCTTTCTTGGGGAGTCCATTTACGTGGTGTCGTAGCTCGCCGCATCCTTTGATGAAGAGGTTGCATCGGGTTCTAGTAAACAGTGAATGGAATGACATCTTCTATTCTTCACGGGTGGAACATCTCTCACGGGCTGAGTCAGATCATAGTCATCTTCTGTTAACTTTACAACTTAATGGCACATATTTAGGGAAGTGCCTTTTGCTATAAGAATATGTGGGCTAATGGTAAGGGCTTTAAAGAATTTGTGTAATCTTCCTGGGAGGAACCGATAGAGGGGAATGGTATGGTTGTCCTTATGCTGAAACTAAAGAGATTAAGTGACCTTTGCGGGAATGGAGTAAGCAACAGTTCGGGCCCCTCAGAGAGGCTATTGTTGAAGCCGAGGCTAAACTACGGGCTGCTGAAGCTGAGTTTGATATTCTAGATACTTTGAAAGTCCGTAATAGGATTCAATCGGCTAAGGAGAGGTGTTCTTTTCTTTTGAAGAGTGAAGAAATTTTGTGGTGGTAAAAATCCCGGTTGAAATAGGTTAATGAGGGAGATGCCAACACAAAATACCTTCATACATATGAAAGAGGCAGGTCATAATGAAGCTGCTGTCTTAGTGGGGCAGACATGTTCTGTAATGGGTGCAGAATGGAATAAAAAACAGACGGGTCCTTTGATGCCTATACTGGAAACCATCACAGAACTTGGAGAGGGTGAATTTATTCCAGAGGGGCTAGAAAATGGTAGTATCAGGGTTATTGATTATTGGGTTGTGGTTAATCCGATCGTGGCCAAGCCTATCATTACAACCCATACTTTACTATGTTGCCTATTGATTTGCATCCAATTGAACTTCAAGCCGAGGGTGAGAAAGAGTGTGTTGGGTCTTTGTCTGTTGATCCCGTTGTTCATGTGGAACAGAGTCCAGTGGCAGAGGCTCAATCATCACAAACTGTCTAGGAAATAGAGCGGGGAGGAAGTGATAATGAGGGCCACTCTTAATTGGCTCACTTGATTGCCGAACCTCGGCGAATGGTAAGTATAGATGACTTTCATAACAATTTACGGAATAACTCTCCTATTTTACTTCTCGTGAAGTTAAGTCGGTGAATAACATTATGGGACCGGAACTTACCTTGGCTGAAGTGCAAATGTATTCGGAGGCATTCACCATTTTTGCGGAAGAGTTTAATGGAATGGACATCGTGAATACATCACCACCTTTGTAACATACGCGTGTACTGTTTGCTGCCCCTACTACCATACATACGGAACTCCTACCCTCTGTGCCAGTGGAGATGGTGGCAAACAAAGGCCCTATGCGTTCACAACAACGAAAGGCAATTTTTGAAATACCGGTGTGGCGATTGGCGCGTCTGATTGGTAAGGCTGCTAAAGCATCTATCTAAATGACCTTGATCATTTCTTATAATTATATCATGTGTATTTTTATGAATTGGTTGATTTGGAACATAAAGGGAATTGGAAATGTTACGTCTCTGGCACGTCTGAAATAATTTAAGTAAGAGCATAAATTGTCTTTGATCGCGGTTCTAGAGCTTATGTTGACTATGGATGATTTATTTATTACTACCTGTTGGCTGGGATTTTTTATCATGGGTATGGTAATATTAATAGTAAAATAAGGATATTCTGGAGTGGTCTTATTTATGTGGAAGTTATAAGTGATATAGAGTAGGTTGTTCATTTTAAATATCAAATATGTCTTGGGCACTGCTTTATCTTGCTCTATCGTTTATGCTAAATGCTCTTATATTTTGAGAAGAGACCTATGGAGTGAATTAACAACCTTTGCTGAGCGGAGAATGGGACCTTGGCTCATTGTTGGGGATTTCAATGTTGTTGCTACATTAGATGAGAGCTCATGCTCTGTTCTGGCCTTACTTACTATGTCTGAATTTAATGCAGCTATATCAAATTGTTGTATGTTGGAAGTTCCTTTCTTGGGGAGTCCATTTACGTGGTGTCGCAGCTTGTCGCGTCCTTTGATGAGGAGGTTGCACCTGGTTCTAGTAAACAGTGAATGGAATGACATCTTCTATTCTTCACGGGTGGAACATCTCTCACGGGTTGAGTCGGATCATAGTCCTCTTCTGTTAACTTTGCAACTTAATGGAACATATTTGGGAAGTGCCTTTTGCTATAAGAATATGTGGGCTAAGGGTAAGGGCTTTAAAGAATTTGTGTAATCTTCCTGGGAGGAACCGATATAAGGGAACGGTATGGTTGTCTTTATGCTGAAACTAAAGAGATTAAGTGACCTTTGCGTGGAATGGAGTAAGCAACAGTTCGGACCCCTCATAGAGGCTATTGTTGAAGCCGAGGCGAACCAAACGAGATGCTAAAGCTGAGTTTGATATTCTAGATACTTTAGAAGTCCGTAATAGGATTCAATCGGCTAAGGAGAGGTATTCTTTTCTTTTGAAGAGTGAAGCAATTTTGTGGCGGTAAAAATCCCGTTGAAATAGGTTAATGAGGGAGATGCCAACACAAAATACCTTCATACATATTGCTCAAATCGCCATAAGCAAATGATGATTCCCCGAATACAGGATGATCATAGAAATTGGCTCGCAAACGAGGAGCATATTGGTAAAGCCACTGTGGATTTCTTTGAAGCCTTGTTCACGAAGCAAACAGCCCCGTCACATCTGGAGCAATTTCTCCACCTTTTCCCCTTGCATTGACACGACTACAAATACGGAGATAGACCGACTTCCTAGTGTGGTTGAAGTAAGAGGTGCGGTCTTTGCCTTGGGTAAGGATAGCGCTCCGGGGCTTGACGGTTATAGCGCAGGTTTCTTTCAATTCTGGGCCGATATTCCTATCCCCAAATCTATGGCCAGTTCACCTCTCGTTCTTATACAAAAAAGAACAACGCCGAGCACCTTTGGTGACTTTCATCATATCTCGCTTTGTACTTTTGCTAGCAAAATGATTTTGCAGGTCATGGCAATTAGATTAGCCGATTTGCTTCCCCTTATTATTGCTGGTAATCAAATAGGTTTATCAAAGGTATATCTATTACAGGTAATATTTTACTAGCAACGAAGATGTGCACTGTATCAACAGAAAAGTGAAAGGTGGGAATCTTATTATGAAACTCGATATGATGAAGGCCTTCGACCGAGTATTGCACTCCTACCTTACAAACATTCTGAGGGCTATGAGATTTTCTTTGCACTTCATTCATTTGATCAACAAAACTTTACAGGAAAATTGGTTCTCAATTTTGCTCAATGGGAAGCCGTATGGATACATTAAATCAACTCGGGGGGCGAAGCAAGGCAATCCCCTGTCACCTTTGATGTTTGTCATCTCAGCTGAACTCCTCTCTCGGGGACTGAATTACTCTTTGCAACAAGTTCTTTTATCTCCCTTTGCTTTGCCTCGGGGTTGTTTGCACATCTCGCACTTAGCATTTGACGACGATGTAGTGATATTTGTGAATAGTTCTAGGTTAAATCTTAAGGCTCTTATGGACTTCCTGAAGGTACATCAGCAATGCTCGGGCAACAGATCAATGCTTGTGCGGGACGGCGCTTCTTCCTTATACTTCGAAATTCTTTAATTTCAACCAAGTATTTATCGGAGTTGGCCCAATTTCATTGCACCGGACGAACTTCTAGTTGCTAAGATCAGGGAGTATTGAACCGAGCAAGGTTGGCAAAGAAGTCTGCTGGCACCGTTTCTACTGGGGCATTGCACGACCTTACCAACGGCCAATTTGAGACAAGCTACTTTGGATGCCAAAAGCCGAAGGGAATTTCACACTAAGGACAGCCATGGAGCTGCATCAAATTCCGTATTACATGGTCAGCCTTCTTGCCTATATATATATATATATCCCTCTCCCTCTCTCTCTTTATTCTTGTGGAAATTTTGGAATTTGTTTTTTGCATTCGATGATGTTAGGAGCAAATTTAGGTTTCAATTTGCCTCTCGCTGCTCGTGTTTAGAAGGACCCGATTATTTGGTTCATGTTTCCTACACTTTGATTGGCTAGAAATTTTTGGTTGTATGCTGCCAATATGATTGGATTACGATTAAGCATTGATAACTTCAACTCCTCTCATCAAATGCTCACCTTTTGAATGTTCAGGAGCAAATTTAGGTTTCAATTTGTCTCTCGCTGCTCATGTTTAGAAGGACCCGATTATTTGGTCCATGTTTCCTACACTTTGAATGGCTAGAAATTTTTTGTTGTATGCTGCCAATATGATTGGATTACGATTAAGCATTGATAACTTCAACTCGTCTCATCAAATGCTCGCCTTTCGAATGTTCAAAGGGAAGGGTGTTAAACATAACATTTTTGTGATCTTATCAAGTTCGGTTTTATGGATACTTTGAGTTACCCGTTGTTGTTTTGTATATGATGGAGCAAGACCAGTTTTCGACCCACTGCGTGCATATTTTGAGGAGTACATTCGGCCAATTTTCACAAAGGCCAGGATTATGTTGCTAGATTTTCTGCAGGCTATTCTGAGGCAGCTGAGGCCTCGGCCATCAAGTGTCAAATGGAGGCAAGACGACACGGCTGAGGATATTGTTCTTAATGTGGATGGGGCAGCTATGGGGAATCCCGGACCAACCTCTGTTAGGGGCATCTTCAGGACTATCACAGGAAGATTTATTGTTAGGTTTTCTATGTACCTTTCTGATAAGGAAACTAATTCACATGTGCAGTTGGAGGCATTGAGAATGGCTCTCCAGATTGCATGAGACCGAGCGATTAACGTTACTCGGGTTCAATCCGATTCCAATTATGTGGTAACCGCGATCAAAAGGGGCACTATTAATGCGTGGCGATTGGACAATCTTTTTTACACGACGAAAGAACTACTTGGCGCTATCCAAATCTTGGCAATCCCGAGAAAACCGGACAAAGTTGCGGACTCTCTTGTGAATCACTCATTTGATATTCAGACGATGTATGTATTTGAGCATTTACTCTAGGTTTTTCTAGGTTTTGATTTGTTATTGAATTTTTCTCTAGTATGAGCTAAACATTTACTCTATGGCCATGATGTGGCTAGATTAATTTTATATATTATTCTTGTGATTTTGTTATTTGATGAGTGTTGTGGAATTAATTTATTATTATTGTTCTTAATGCTTTTGTGTGATTAGCTACCACTCAAATTGTCTTTACATTAACTTGGAAGATTTGCGACAGCTGACCTTGTTAATTAGGTTAAATAATCTGAACATAAATTGCATGCAAGATAGACATATACTTGTATGGTTTGTGCGATCTTTATGATTTCATATGTTTAATGCGTTTTTGTGGGTTAAAATCAACATAGACATATAGTTGGTTTATTCATGAGAATAGGTTTGATAAGCCTTGAAAGAGGTTATTAGATATAATTGGAAATCGATCGATTAATGAAACTCACTCTAGAATAACATATCGTTAGGATAATATATTGGTTAATTTAGTGAATTCATGTGACTTAGATCTTTCTCTTATCAAACTTCTTATTCAAGTTATTTGTTTTATGTTAGTTAATTAATTTAGTTTAATCATCATCAACCCTCGGATTTATTTTACTTGCTTTTGATCATTGTAGAATTATTTAGTTAGGAATTAATTAATCATTATTATCTGTGGGATCGACCTTGACTACTACAACATCGACCTAGTACACTTGCTAGTATTGATTTTGTGTATCAAGTTTTTGGCGCCGTTGCCGGGGAATATTTGATTAATTTTATTTCTTTGTGATTTTAATTTTACTTTGGTCTTTATTTAATTTAAATTTTTTTTAGGCATGACAACAACATTCGAGGTGGTTTCCAAATTGGCAAAATTGACAAATCAAGTTAGCCTCCTCATGATTAAAAAAGGCAACCAAAACAATTTTGGATATCCACCATACCAGGAAGCAAATTATATGGGAGATGGAAGACAATATGTGCCTCAAATGAATGATCCTTACTCCAACACTTATAATCCGAGGTGGAGACAACACCCAAATTTTTCTTGGAGTGATCAAGGGAATCAGCGGCAGTATATGACTCCTCCACAACAACCCCCTCCTACACAAGAAAGGAAATCTCAATTTGAGGAGAATTTGATGCAATACTTGAAAAAGTTGGAAGGTAAGATAGATCAAGTTGCTCAGACAAATCAAGCTTCTATCCACAATTTGGAAGTTCAGTTTGGTCAAGTTGCTCAAAATTTAAAAGATAGAGTTCCAGGGAAACTTCCTAGTGCCACAGAGAAGAATCCTATGGAACGAGTTCATGCAGTAACCATCAGGAGCGGAAAGCAAATCCAAGAACTGGAAAATTGTAAAGAGGTCGAAAAGGAGAACAAGAAGGAAGATGCAATTAATTCTTCAAATGAGGACAAACCAAAAGAGGGAGACTCTCAACCTTATATTCCTCCTCCACCTTATGTTCCTCCTATTCCTTTTCCTCAAAGACTTAGAAAGAAAAATATTGATAAACAATTCTTTAAGTTTTTGGATATATTTAAAAAGTTGCATATTAACATTCCTTTTGCAGAGGCTTTGGAGCAAATGCCGAGGTACGCGAAATTCATGAAGGAGATACTAACAAACAAGCGTAAGCTCGACGATTGTGAGACTGTAATGCTTACGGAGGAGTGCTTTGCTGTTTTAAAAAGGAAGTTGCCCCAGAAATTAAAAGATCCAGGGAGTTTCTCTATTCCTTGTACTATTGGGCAATTAAACTTTGATAATGCATTATGTGATTTAGGTGCTAGCATTAATTTAATGCCTTTGTCTATTTCTAAAACGTTGGGGCTAGGTAAGGTGAAATCTACTAACATGACATTGCAACTAGCAGATAGGTCTATAATTTATCCTTGTGGTATAATTGATAATGTTTTTGTTAAAGATAAATTTATTTTTCCTGCTGATTTTGTTGTAGTAGATATTGATGAGGATAGAGAGGTGCCTCTCATTCTTGGTAGACCTTTCCTTGCTACTAGTAGAGCTTTGATAGATGTTCAACTAGGAAAGGTTACTCTTAGGGTTGAACCCGAGGAGGTTGTTTTTAATATATATATAAGACGATGAAAGTTTCTACAGAGAGTGATTCTTGTTATCTTGTTAATTCTAATACTTCTCTTCCACATGATTTTAAAGATAATAAGCCTCTTGAGTTTATTCTGCATGAAGTGATTGAAAAAGAAGAAAGTAAGGAGGATACAATGGAGAACGTTTCACATCCTCCTTATTCGTCTTGTAAAAATGAACAATTTGAGGAGTTAGGGAAGAACTTACAAAGACCGGTGCCATCTGCCGAGAAGCCACCGCCATTTGATTTCAATTTTATTCCTTCTCACTCTCAACTTAATCGTACTTGTTTTGAAGGTTCATCTGATTTACCTGTACTTAATTCTTCATATTTTTCAGGTGTAACAAGAACCTTGGAGTTAAGAGATTTTGGTGGACTTCCAAATGGAACTCACACGAACGATCAAAAGTTTAAAGAGGGCTTGAAATTGCTCCATGACAAGAGGATTCACAAAGAGCATCGAATCAGACATAAATTTGGTGAACAATTTAACAATTTCAAAGTGCCCCACAATTTTTGGCATCCTCCCTAAGTCTCTCTTCAGGTAATGCGTCAATAAATAAAAAGTGGACGACGCTACTCCATAAGAACGATAATTTGTATTATCTTTCTTGGTTTGCACCCAAAATGCACGTGTGACAATCTCACGTTAAACGAGCACTAATTATCATTTTTATTAATTTTTCCCTTAAATTTTAAGTTTTTTCGTAAGTATTAAAATATTCGTGAGTATTAAAAATAATTTTAAAAAAACGTTTTTTTTTATTATGAGTACGATAGGATTTAAAAATAGTAAATTTTTTTTTAATTAATTAATTTTTTAATTTTTTAATTTTTTATTTAAAAAAACAAACGAAACCAGGGCTGGATTCTTGGACCAGCCCTGGTATCTCATCTCATTCTAGGCCTAAAAAGAAACAGAGAGTTTGGCTATTGCTTCCATCCATGGAAGTAGAAACCAGGCATGGTTTGAGTTAAAAGAGAAGTGTACCACATAAGTCAAAACCTACACTCACACCGAATCCCTCCTCTTCCTCTTCTTTTCCCCTGCACGAATTTTTTGTTTCTCTGTTCACACCAAATCGTTTTCTTTTCTATTTTTTTATTTTTTTTATTTTTTATTTTCCCTTTCCTTTTCCTTTTGTAACATCAAATTCCTCCTACATATTTCCATTTTTTTTGTGCCTCTTATTCACAATTATACTTACCAAGCAACCATTAATCATTGAAGATTCACATTCACGAGCTAGATGGTCACGGGAGTCATGACCTGAGGAGCCTTGAGGCCACTTTTTCTCCTCGTTCCCACTTTAATCAAGGCAGTATTGTTCTCTTCCCTTTATCTTTTGCTCTTTATTTTCACATTGAGGACAATGTTCCATTTAAGTGGGGGAATTTAGTTGTGGATTGTTATGTTTACCTTTAGTGCTTTATTTTATTTGTTTTCGTTAGGTTTATTTGATATTTTTTAGTAGTTTTGCATATTATTAGAAAAATCAAAAATAAAAAAAATCATAAAAAGAAAAAGTAAAAAAAATAAATTAATTGTGGATACGTTAATTTTAACAACTTTAAGCATTATTCTCCATGATTTCCAATATTTGACTCTTGCCACTAGAAAAAATGGAAAATTAAAAAAAAAATGTTTTTGAGTGATTATCTTGTGTTTATGTATATGTGATCGAACTTGTATTTGGAATTAGACTTTGAGACCTTTTAAGATAACCCTTGTTTTGTTATTAATTCAATTTATGGTTACCCAATACACTACACAACTCTTGACTCTGAATATATCGTTTTAAAGGACGACTACGTAATTCTTTTAATTAAAAAAAAATGCGACAAAATGTCGAATGTTTATTTCGGGCTCTACTTCGCTGCTCATGGTTATAAATAAGTTGAAAAAGAAAAAAAAAATCAACACACTAAGAGTATGAGCATGCGAAATGAGCACACCATTAAGCAAGTGATAAGAAAGTTCATACTCCTTGGTGGCCCGCAATAAAAAGTATAAATTGGGTTTTACTCCGCTAATCTTGAAAAATGGAAGATTATGAGTATGCGAAATTAGCACGCCACTAAACGAGTGATAAGAAAGTTCACACTCCTTGGTGCACTATGAGTCCCAATAGAAACTTTGTAACTTTGAATGTAGTAAAGAAATTGAATGATCTTACTCAGTCTTACTTTAATTCTATATATTCGTGAGTCAAAATAAAAGCACATTGCACAAGGGTACCTATGGATTGAATTGTAGCAAAAAGAGGTGTGAAAGATAAAGGTCTGTTTGTCTCGTTCTTAATATAAGCTCTTGAATGTATACTTTTCATGAAATAATAATGAGAGATTGAGTGAATTGCCTTATACTATATCATTACTCGTAGTTGTGGCACTTGTTATGTTGGAATGATCGGAGATTAATATTTGAGTTGTTAAACTTGCTGACTCCATGGTTTCTTTCTACTTGTTCTAAAAAAGTTTTTTTTGTCGGTCTTACATTGCGTCTAAATTGCTTGAGGACAAGAAAATGCTTAAGTTGGGGGGAATTTGATAACTCATAATATAATCTATTATTTCGTCTATTTTAATAGCAATTTTGTATATTGTTATGTTGCGTTTTGAGCTTAAAATGGTATAATCCTCAATTCTTTGTGCTTTTAATCATAGGGGCAAAATAGTACTTTTGAAGCGTAAAAGTGAATCGAACTTGCAGAATAAGAAAGAAGCTGTTGGAATTGGAAAGATGTCTTTACAGACTAGAAGAGAAGATATGACAGCTACTTTAAAGGATGTTGATGAGTTTTGGTTTATGGCAACTACTTTAAAGAATCTTGAAGAGTTGTGTTTTATGTCAACTACTTTAAAGGAGGGAGAGTTTTGATCTATGTCAATTACCTTATGCTAGGAGATTTCTATTGCTATAAATACTCTTTAATAGTCTTAGGAATTCACGCAGTCATTATTAGATTATTCTAGGTTTTGATTTGTTATTGAATTTTTCTCTAGTATGAGCTAAACATTTATTCTATGGCCATGATGTAGCTAGATTATTTTTATGTATTATTCTTGTGATTTTGTTATTTGATGAGTGTTGTGGAATTAATTTATTATTATTGTTCTTAATGCTTTTGTGTGATTAGCTACCACTCAAATTGTCTTTACATTAACTTGGAAGATTTGCGACAGCTGACCTTGTTAATTAGGTTAAATAATCTGAACATAAATTGCATGCAAGATAGACATATACTTGTATGGTTTGTGCGATCTTTATGATTTCATATGTTTAATGCGTTTTTGTGGGTTAAAATCAACATAGACATATAGTTGGTTTATTCATGAGAATAGGTTTGATAAGCCTTGAAAGAGGTTATTAGATATAATTGGAAATCGATCGATTAATGAAACTCACTCTAGAATAACATATCGTTAGGATAATATATTGGTTAATTTAGTGAATTCATGTGCCTTAGATATTTCTCTTATCAAACTTCTTATTGAAGTTATTTGTTTTATGTTAGTTAATTAATTTAGTTTAATCATTATCAACCCTCGAATTTATTTTACTTGCTTTTGATCATTGTAGAATTATTTACTTAGGAATTAATTAATGATTATTCTCTGTGGGATCGACCTTGACTACTACAACATCGACCTAGTACACTTGCTAGTATAGATTTTGCGTATCAAACCCTTACTTTTTCTAGGGACTAGATTGATTAAGTCTCATAACCTTTGGGACAGGAATGATTAAATCCTTTAACATTTGAGCTTAGGGTTGATATTACATATTAGATGGGGATTAATGTTGCAATTACTCTTCATATATAATAAACTTTTAGGTTAGCCGTTCTTTTTCTTACGGCTGCAGACAAATATTATGAGACAGAAATTGAGGAGACTTTGAAGTTAGAAACATCAATTGAGGTTAAATTTGTTCTTGGTTTCGTTAGATTAATTCATAGTCAAGGTAGTGTTTGAAAATATGGTGTTGATTGTGTTGTTAGGATTTTTGGTGGAGAATCATGTGATTTCAGACGATTAAGAATCGATCACAGTAAGTATAGATTCTCTCTTGTTTTTTAGAAAAAATATTATATTATTGAGTATGAAATACGGGAAACATCTGATTTATTTTTCTACTCTAAATAATTATATAGTCGATATATATTTACTGGAATGGAGATGGTTGCAGACACCTTCTATGTTGACGTCCAGGGATCCGCGTGGAGTTTATTTATTAAATAAAACACAAGTATGAAGTTGTGTTCTTTTCTTCTGCAAGTGAATTGAATTCCTGCCATTAATTATTTTTATATTGATTTTCTTCTTATCATTCTGTCCATCTGAATCGTCTGGAGAAGGGACATGTCGTCCTTGAATACAAAAATTCCAATTTGAGCATTGATTTTCCTTGGTCAAAGGCCAATAGTCTAGTCAGGGCCTTTTTTTTTTCTTGGTTGACTATTCATGCTGAGTGCAAGCATATTCATTCCAAAATGGAAATTGGGTATTGTGGTAATTGATTTCCCCGCTTTGACATTGTGATATTAATTTGGCTCCTTGATACACCTCTTTCACTAATTTATTGGAAATCTCCGATCCTTCTTAGTTGCATTGTTCTATTATATCACTAAGGGGGACCTTATTTATATTTTGGATTAACCGTCATGTCGTGAAGTCTTGGATTAACCGACGGTAATTATCGACCGTTCACCGACGGACTATATAACGACCGAATACCGACGGAAGTTAACGACCGCATCCCGACGGAGAACATAACGGTGTATATTTATTTAGTAATAAATGAAGGACACAAAACGACGTCGTTTTGTGTCCTTTAACGACTGAATACCGACGGAATTTACCGATCGAATACCGACGAAAAACATAACGGTGTATATTTATATAGTTATAAATGAAGGAAACAAAACAACGTCGTTTTGAGTATTTTAACGACTGAATACCAACGTAATGTACCGACGGATTACAGACCGACGGAATAACGACCGAATATATGACGGAACACGTAAGATCGTACTAAAACGGCGTCGTTTTAAAGACGATTTGTCAAAAATAACCTAACATTTCGCAAATCAATTATACTTTGACAAAAAAAAAAAAATAATCTAAATTACTCTCCCCTACCTCTGCGAATCCCCTCTAACATCCTCCGGCCATCTCATTCCGGTGAATTAGTCCTTGATGTTGACATCAATCCTCCGGCGAATTACCCCGTCTAATTCACTCTCCCTCACCCGTGCTTCGTACTCACCTCTCAAAGCCATCAATCGACGACGACGACGCGACCTCCACCTCCGATCGTTTATCTCCGACGCCACGCCGCCAAGTCAAACACCTCATATCCATGTTGCCACCACCCCCATCATCCAAACAATCTGAAGGAAGGTATGAGAACTTTAGATTTATTTAGGGTTTTTCAAGATTTTTAACTTTATTTGTCGTTGGTTGTGGCAGAGAATTGGAATCGATTGGTTGAGTTGAATTGAAAATGAGCTGATCCAAGTTGCTGATTCGAGCTTAACACAGAAAAAAATATTACCTTTCACTCATTCCTTCCATTGAAGACTCATACCAGTTCTCTTCTTACTCTTGTCTAAGAGATTGATTGAAGTTTTCTTGATCATTACCTGGTTAGTATGTTATATATGGATGTTAGATGATATGAGCTGGGTGGTAGTGGCTTTTATTTGCTTCTTGATACTATAATTAGAACAAAGGAAATTGGTGTTATTTCATTCTATATATATATATAAACTGAATTATAATGTATTAGATGTGTTATTTGGGGTGAGTATACATTCCTGTTTCTGCAACTGTTATGGTAGTAATATGCCTGGTTAATGTTAGAGGAATAACCGGGGTCTAAAACAAGTTATGCAGCGGAAATAAAACGACCCGCCTCTAATAGGATCTTTCACGAGTAAGAACCTTAGACTACGGGATAGCATTATACCTTTCGAAGTGTAGAATAAGTCTGAAACGGTTTCAGTTGTAGGTTTGTTGTCACGAACGGAACGGAACGCCACCAACGCAGGCTCCGCCTCTCCCAATATCCACTCGATCTTCCGGGGATGGTCCTTTACCGCTTGGTGCTAGCCAACGCCTCGTAGAAGTCTTGAAGACACTCTTCAAGATGGAGTGTGTGTGTATATATATATATATATATATATATATGGTGGATATAGGACCTAAAAGAAGAACAAGAAACAGTTTTCTTACTTCTTTTCTATTAGCCAAAGCTAGAAAACAAGTATATAGAAAAGCTGTCTTTTCTTTCTATTCAATCTCTCTTGAATGCTCTCTCTTTTTCTCTCTTCTCTAACCTTTCAAAAGGTGGAGAATAATGACTTAGAATACTAGGAAAAATCAGCATTTTTCTTAGTCATTCAAGGGAGAGTGGGGAGAGAGAAAAGGGGAAGTGGGAGATCATGGAGGAAACCACTCATATGCCACAGGAAATGAGAGGTATCTAGCAACGCTTCATTACCCCCAATTCATAGATATCTGGTGACTATCATAATCACACCATTTGACATTTGTATTTAAATCCTTTTGTCCTTGATATCTAGATTGAACACAAGTCATGGAAAAAGTCACACTTGTATTGTCCAATCTTTTAGTTTCTTGATTCGCGAGTAGACTAATCAAATGACATCAATATCATATACTGATTCATTTGTTCATGGCCATGAATTAGTCAGACTCCATCAAAGGGGCCCAAGATATCGCTCCTGCTATATAGGAGGGACAAATCCTTTCTGCATCCCATTCATCCTGAACAAAATTCGTGATATACCCAATAAATGTCTTTATTTCTCACCCTGTTACGGATAGCGTTTAACATTATCAAAGCATAACACTAGCCATGCAAGAACTCTTGTGAGATCTCAAATCGAAGGATCTCATATACAACCCAGTCAAAAATTGAGAAACACCGTTGACTATTATATAACAACCAATGGTGTGTTTCTCATGTCGGTTCTGTCCAGTATAATGATTCTCTAATCATATATACCCATGTGACGATCCGATATCTTATATCAATCACTGCACATACTAGTCTTACGCATTATTATTGTCCTCGAAGATTCCATAATAATGTTCGACTAGGGACGTTTCAGAATCATAACAATTATGAATACTATTCTAAGGACATATTATTTCATTATGTTTTTAAGAACGCAGAAACATATTGAAATAATACTGGAATTTATGCCTTTTTACTTTTTATTCATCAAAATGAAAATTACATAAATACGATACAATAATCTCCCACTTGCACTAAAGACACAAAATCATCTACTGATTGGTCTTTAAGGGCATACTAATGACTGTCTCTAAAGATCAGCCCTCCAGATATCGGATACCCATGGAGCTAGTGTGACGATCATGCTGCTGCTGCGACAGTGGCTTCGTCAGTGGATCGGCGACATTGTCTGCCGAATCTACTCTACATATATGCACATCACCTCTTTCTATAATCTCGCGGATTAGGTGAAAACGCCGTAGTACATGTTTGGACCTCTGGTGAGATCTGGGTTCCCTAGATTGTGAAATAGCCCCATTGTTGTCACAATAGAGGTCTATCGGGTTCACAATACTAGGAACCACATCGAGGTCGGAAATAAATTTCCTGATCCAAACTGTATCCTTAGCTACTTCACAAGCTGCTATGTACTCGGCCTCTGTCGTAGAATCTGCGATGGTCGATTGCTTTGAACTGCGCCAGCTCACAGCACCTCCATTCTGTTAGTAGTGCCCTAGGACCATTAGCACATGTTGTGCGTTTTGTTATCTTTTGAGCATGTAATTGAATAGTTAATTTTGCTTTTGATTATCAAATGTGTGATTTAATAGTAAAACTCATTAGCTTATGTAATTACTATTCTAGAAGTCCCTAGTTTTATGTAATGCTTAATTACTATGAAATAAAACTAGTATGATTGTTGATTGATGATCTTGTTTTACTGATCATGTGTAATGAATACAAATCACATCATAGATGCAATATATAGGGATACATTGTATTGGACGTGATCCGTCAGAGAAGTAATACTTCATGGTCTTAAGTCATAAGTATTACTTCCTCAATACTATTTTAGAATCCTTAGACCTTATGTCTTCATTGATTCTAGTATGAATGGAGCCACGTTTTGACTCAGTCGGACGTTACTTGTAACAGAGTAATCAATACGACTGAGATCGGATGTAGTGTCCTATCATAGCTTGAATGTGAGAGACATTGTAAGGAATTTGTCCCTCTCTATTATTAGAGAGAGATATCCATGGGCCCCTCGATAGGGAAAGACTGTTTAAATGCATGGCCGTGCTCAAATGTATTTGATAAAGTGGTTATCAAATGCTATTTGTCGAAATAGTCTACTTGGAGATCGAGCATAAATACAATTAAGCTTAATAAGGGTGACGACCACCATGCCTTATGCTTAATTAGGATATCGCGAGACAAAGGGTAGTCACTATGCCTTATGCTTAAATAGTGGATTGATATTAGGTTCCGTTGTATATTCATTCACTTTGGGTAGTCACAATGTCCTGCTAGGGACCGCTTGTGATTTATGAACACATACTACTACTAAGTGTGTTTTCATTGCCATTGTGAGATGAACCTACAGGGTCACACGCATAGACGAGCTAACGAGCTTCATGTCCAGATTCAATGAATCTAGAATGTGTCTAGGTTCATTGTATCTGACATTTGTCTTTCTGAAAATAATAAAGTGTTTATTATTCGAATTAGAGATAGGGGCAATTTTGGTATTTTACCTATAGCTGGGATTACGTGGGAGTTATTATCCGATAAGGACTCCCACTACCAGCAGAAGTGTAGGGGATGTGGGAGTTAGAGACTCCTACTGCCGAGAGGAGTTGAGGATGTGAGAGTTGGTTATGGGAACAAACTCTCACACACTATATAATGATCTCTTGGCCGAAACCCTAGGTTATGTTTTTTCAACCGAAATATTACCAAGTCTCTGAAATTAGATTTCAGTTTCAGCCTCTCCCTTTTCTCTCTAATTCCCGAAAATCAGAAAAGACGAAGAGCTAGCAATCGCTGCTCGTTTCGTCGCGTGGATACCGGTAGAGGGACTTTCCGCAAGGGAGATCAATTGGTGGCAGATTGAATCCAAGAAACGTCATCCTCCATTCAAGAAGTAGCTTCTTGAATCCAAGAAACGTAAGTTCTTTATTGCTGTTTTCGAATTGTTTCATATGAGCAGATCCTTCAGGGAAGGATCCATGGGTGTTTGGAACGAGTTTCCGCCCATGAATCCCTTCAGTGGTATCAGAGCCTTGCTCATTCGAATCGAATTCGATATTGTTTATTAGACAATAACACTATCAATTCCGATTTGATATGTGTATGTTTGAAAACAGAAAAGATCGTTTCTTTGATCATGATAAATGCATAAACTGTTTAACTACATTTAAAGATTTTATCTTTTGATGAATATATGTGATATATGCATAAATTGCTCTCGGTTTAATCATGTTTATACGGTTATATGAACCGTTATGATATAAACTGCTTTCGGGTTTTGATTATGCATGAACTCGCAAGCATGATTCAGTTCTGTGTATTTAATTCGATTATTTGGCATAAACTGTTTCTGTGAATAATGATTCTGCATGAACCGTTTCTGTGAATCTGAATTAATTTGATTAAATTCTGTTATTGCGCATAAACTGTTTCTGTTAATCCGATTAACTAATACATAATCCGATTATGTAAGTATGGCGATTGAAGGGTAAATCTGGGAGGAAAAACTCATTCGATGAGTTGAATTAAGACTTTGTGTATACATTCGTTGTTTATTTCATTGTGCTTTATGTGTTTTTTAGCATGGTGAATAGCATGGCCTACTATACCCCTCTTGTTTACATTTAATTTGGTTGTAATTTTATAATACGACCTGCGAGTCGTTTTTAAAATTGTAAAATTGTACTAGCTTTCTTAGATTAGTTATACTTCTTTACAATTGAAGGCTGGGAATGCCCATGCAATTATGTAACAAGATTGGAGGACACTGGATCGAAGACCTTATTCATAAGATGAATAATGACTTAGATTGACCCTTGGCTCCCACAAGGCTCGTGGGAGTCATCATAGGATTAGGCCATGCTATCTCACGTTTATTTATTATGCTTTATATATTGCATGAGATGCTTGCATAATTGTATTACACATTTAAAGTCTTATTCAAACCGAACGCTTTAACTAAGTCTTAAAAATGCCTACCATATCCTAAGCACTCCATGAGCTTGGATCATCATTATGTCTGCTTGCCAAAGCACGGATAAGTGGTTATCTAAGTGAAAGGAGATGGGAAAATAGTGATTTCCATAATGCTTAGACATGGTCCGACTTAACTAGGCTATCAAAATAGTTTTGGGCCTAGGGCATAAAATGGGAAATAGCCGGGACATATAGATGTCAATCCCATTAGATGATTTTACTTTAATTGTGGGTGTTAAGCCAAAGCTTTCCTATAACTATTGTAAAATGTTTTTCCCCACTATTATCAAGTGTTGAAATTGTGGAAAATGTTTTTCCTCAAAAACTAATAACTTTGCAATTAACTTAATGTAGATAAATGGCAACCAATTCATCACACAATTCATTGTGATCCGTCCTTGAGAAGGAAAAACTAAGCGGGACCAATTTCCTTGATTGGGCCCGCAACTTAAGGATTGTCCTTAAGCAGGAAAGAAAGCTGTATGTTCTTGATACAGACATTCTTGAACAGACTGCCAATAACGCCCCTAGAGCTGAAAGAGATTCTTGGAAGAAGCATTTCGATGACTCTAACGATGTGACTTGTCTCATGTTAGTCACAATGAGCCCTGACCTTCAAAAACAGTTTGAAGGAGTTGAGGCTTTCCAGATGATGGGCAAGCTCAAGGAAATGTTCCAAGAGCAAGCTTGTCATGAAAGATTCCTCACAACTAAGGAGTTAAATAGTTGCAAAATGGCCCCAGGAACCTCTGTCAGTGCACATGTTCTTAAGATGAAGGGCTATTTTGACCAACTTGAGAACTTGGAGCTCCCGTAGGTCATGACATGTCCACAGATATGATCTTGGGCTCACTCCCACCGGAGTATGACCAATTCGTTATGAACTTCAACATGCATGCCATGGAGAAGACCATACATGAAATACACGGGATGCTCAAGCAGGCTGAACTGAACATTAAGAAGACCCCTGAAGTCTTAATGGTTCAAAAAGGGAATTTCAAGAAGAAAGGCAAGGGAAAGCCCATGGCTAAGAGAGGCAAAGGCAAAGGCAATGACAAGCCCAAGCCCCAGCCCAAAGCCAAGGCACCAAAGGAGGGAGTTTGCTTCCATTGTGGCGAACCAGGCCATTGGAAACGGAACTGCAAACTCTATTGGAAACCAGGCCTTCTTAGACTCTTGCATGCTAAACCGCTTTAGCACCTTGTCTATATATGTACTCTGACTTAGGCCAATGAGTCTCCTGCATCTATCTCTATAGATCTTGACTCCCAGAATATAGCTGGCATCGCCTAAGTCTTTCATAGAGAAACACCCACTCAACCAAGCCTTGACAGACTTTAAGGTTGGTATGTCGTTTCCAATGAGTAGTATGTCATCTATATACAAAACCAGAAATACGATTGAGCTCCCACTAACCTTCTTGTAAACACAAGGCTCATCCTCATTTCTAATGAAGACAAACTCATGGACGGCATCATTAAAACGGATGTTCCAGTTTCGAGAAGCCTGCTTGAGTCCATAAATGGATCTCTGAAGCTTACATACTTTTCCAGCATTCTCTGGAGTGACAAAACCTTCAGGCTGTGTCATATACACATCCTCTTCAAGTTTTCCATTAAGGAAAGCGGTTTTGACATCCATTTGCCAGATTTCATAGTCATAGTAAGCTGCAATAGCAAGCAAAATCCGAATGGACTTGAACATAACTACAGGGGAAAAGGTCTCGTCATAGTCAATACCATGAACTTGTTTGAAACCTTTCGCGACCAGTCGCCCCTTGTACGTTTGTACATTCCCTTCCATGTCGGTTTTAATATTAAAAACCTATTTGCACCTTATGGGAGTTACCCCTTCAGGTGGATCAACCAAGATCCAGACTTGGTTTGTGTACATGGAGTCCATTTCAAATCTCATGGCCTCAAGCCATTTCTCAGAATCTGGGCTATTATTTGCCTGTTTGTAGGTTGAAGGTTCATCGTGATCCACAAACATAACATCACCATGTTCTGTTATGAAAAAACCAAAATTTTCCGGAGGTGGACGACGAACTCTACCAGACCTACGCAATTCTTGTGTTTCTTGAACTGGTGCTGGCTGCACAACTGTTTGTGGCACCTGCTGCACAACAACTTGTGGAGTCTGTTCAATTCCCATCTTATCATTAGTGCTAGTTTGAGAGTCTGGAACTTCAGTAAGTTCTACGCTACTCTCACTCGTGTTTCTAGAAACAAATTCTTTTTCTAGAAAGACTCCCGTGCGAGCAACAAACACTTTGTTTTCATTAGGGATATAAAAGTAGTATCCTTTAGTTTCCTTAGGATAACCTACAAATATGCACTTTTCAGATTTTGGAGCCAGCTCATCAGAAGCTGGGCGTTTTACAAAAACTTCATAGCCCCAAATCTTGAAGAAAGACAAACTGGGACGCTTCCCAGTCCATAACTCGTATGGCGTCTTTGCAACTGATTTAGATGGAACGCGGTTAAGTGTTAAAGCTGTTGTCTCTAGTGCGTGTCCCCAAAAAGAATTGGGCAGGCTCGTGTGACTCATCATAGAACGAACCATATCTAATAAGGTTCTGCTCCTCCTTTCAGATACACCATTCCATTGTGGAGTAGCTGGAGGAGAAAGTTGTGAAACGATTCCACAATCCTTTAGATAGTCACAGAATTCTTGACTCAAGTATTCTCCTCCTCGATCAGATTGAAGAACCTTAATACTCTTGCCAAGTTGGTTTTCTACTTCTAGTTTAAACTCTTAAAACTTAGCAAATGCTTCGGATTTGTGTTTCATCAAGAACACATATCCATACCTACTGAAGTCATCAGTAAAGGTAATGAAGTAGAGGTAACCACCCCTTGCATGTATATTAAAAGGGCCACATACATCACTATGTATTAGTCCTAATAAAGCATCGGCTCTCTCACCTAGCTTAGTGAAAGGTGATGCTATCATCTTACCCAACAAACAAGATTCGCATCTATCATAAGACACGAAGTCAAATGATCCCAACAGCCCATCTTTATGGAGCTTGGATATGCGGTCTTCGTTTATGTGGCCTAAGCGACAATGCCAGAGGTATGTCAGATTATAATCATTAGTCTTAATCCTTTTTGTATTTATATTTAAAATTGGCATATCAAGGTCAAAAATATATAGACAATTAATCAAAGAGGCGCTTGCATAAAAAATATTATCCAAAAATAACGATAATCGTTGGTTTTTGATTGAAATCTCAAAACCTTTCTTGTCCAAACAAGAAAGCTGAAATAATATTCTTAGTTAAACTAGGTACATAGAAACAGTTTTCTAAACCCAAAACAAGCCCACGAAGGCAAAGTAAAAGTACAAGTCCCTACAGACTAGAAGCTGCAACACGTGCTCCGTTGCCTACTCGTAGTTCCACTTCACCCTTTGCCAACTCCCTACTCCTTTGCAGTCCCTGCACATTAGTACAAATGTGAGAACCACATCCGGTATCAAGTACCCTAGAAGTAGTTGTATTTAAATTGATATCAATCATATTAATATCAACAACATAAATACCTGAGCCCGAAGCAACATTTGCTTTCTCATTTTCCAGCCTTTTTCCCTGCAATGTAGCTTTTGCGGTTCCTTTTCCAGTGACCCTTTCACCACGGTGATGACGAGATAGAGTCCTTGGCTACACCACCCTTAGATTTCGAGTGCATTGTTGAAAGTGGTTTGCTTGCCCTTGGGCTTACCTTTCGGTTTGCCTTTGGGTTTCACAAAACCTTTGCCTTTGCCCTTTTGCACCATCAGTATGGTGTTGGGCTTGGACTTGCCTATTTCCTTCTCGGCAGTCCTCAGCATGTTCAACAACTCGAGCAATGGCTTATCAATTTCATTCATGTGATAATTCGAATGAACCGATCGAATGACTCGAGCAACGATTGCAAGATCAAATCGATCGACAACTCTTGCCCCAAAGGAAATCCCAGTTTTTCAAGGTTCTGAACATAACCTATCATCTTAAGAACGTGAGTTCCTACTGGTATTCCTTCAGACATTTTGCATTGAAAAAGAGTTTTCGATACGTCGAATCTCTCCTGGCGTGCTTGTCCTTGATATAGTTACTTCAGGTGAGCCAGCATCTCATAAGCCCCCATGTCCTCATGTTGCTTCTGAAGCTCAGAGCTCATGGTGACAAGCATGAGGCTAGACACATCTAAAGCATCACTACAATGCTTCTGATAAGTACTTTTTTCAGCGGTCGAAGCGCGAGCCTCAGGTGTATCAGGAATAGGCTGTTCTAGAACATACAGCTTTCTTTCATGCTTGAGAACGATTCTCAAGTTCCCGAACCAGTCGAGGAAGTTAACTCCCTCTAATTTGTCCTTCTCAAGGACAGAACGCAGTGATAGTGTTTGGTTTGAATTTGCCATTTTCTACAACAAAATACATATGCAAAGTAAGTACCGATAAAAATCATTATTAGGTCTTTTATCTTTTTAATGATTTCTCCCACTATTTTCTTCGAGTGAATAACCCTCATTATCAACTAGTAAAGTTCGTTAATTTTCTAGCGGGCCAAGATCCATATTTCACCTCGTTCTGAGTCAGCTTTGACTGATCGCCCAAAACTTATAAGTAGGCAACGTTTGCCAATTACATCAAATTATGTAATTTTTGGTTAGTTGAGTGAATAACATTTATTCAAGCGTATCATTATACACTTTTCTCAACTCTTTTGCCTCTAGATCCTCAATCCATTTATTGAGATAATCCAGTTAACTAGGACCCTAAGTTTTTGCCGCGGATATCACAAATTATCCTTCGCGCCTCACCCGGATAGACAAGTATGTACAGCTTTGGCATGTCCCATACTAATGTCTATCTAGGCCTTGACGAGGGCCAAACTTAGGAAGGCACTAATTAATATTTAATTGAGGGGTTTTGTTTTTAACAATCTCACCAGAAAAGCATAAAATAAAACAGTTTATGCTTATATACATATGCATCCAATACATAAAAGTAAAAATGCAATAGTAATCGCCATATCCTATTCGGTTTTTCCAAGCCAATGGAAAAACTGTGTGTAAGCCCTAAGGGCGAACAAACTCAGTTTTTGATAATGTACAAACATCTGATGTTGTATCTAATGGTTTCAATCATTGTGATAGAATAATGGTTCACTAAAGTGGAAACTCTAAGTACTTCAATCAAGCCGTGCTCAAGACTAAATGATTACATTCCTTAAGGCACATCTCTCAAGACTTGAAGATTGAAGGCTTAGGTGTGGTTAGAATAGCTTAGCATATCATTATATATTTCTTAAAGATCTAACCATTGCTCAAATGAACTTAGGATCACAACACTATTGTCTTGCACTTTTAAAAATAGTTTTCTTAAAGCTCAGTTTCAAAAATGGTCTTTAAAACTTGTTCCCTTCTCAAAAGCCATTGGTTTCATTGTCTAAGACTTTGAAAATTGTTTTTCAAGTATTAGTTATCCTTTTGAGAAAACCATTTTGACCTTAAGAGATTTCAAAACTTGTAAAAAATCAACATCTCTTGAATCCATGAAATTCGGATCATCCGAGCTTAGCACGGATCATCCGGACCGAAACAGAGAGTTGAGTCTTTGGGAACCAGTTGTCCCGGTCGACCTAGGTAGACTTAGGATCGTTCGATCTTTTTGATCGGATCATCCGAGGTCACTTGTTGTCAACCGAACTCCGCGAAAACTAGCCGTTATATGACCATTTTAAAAGTTGTTTTTTGGATTCTTTTGAAAAGTATAAAAGCTCTATTGCAGAGGAATCTTCTAACAACAACCAGAGAGAATATACATTGATTATACAAAAAGCTTTAGCAATTTCAAAGGATATCCAACTTTATTCATGTGTTGAAAAGTTCAAAATCACCATCTCTCTTGCAAGACACAAGTTGTTGAGTCATAAGTTCAAAGAGCATTAAAGTAAGATCTTTAAAGGTATCTATCCTCCACTATTTGAGTGTGTACCTTTCTCTTTATATTTCCATCTTTCCCTCTCTTAGTGATAGGGTATTTATTGTGTCAAGTCCTACTTGGTGTGGGCTTTGTACTCTTAGTGAGTGGAGTTTATAATTGTGGTTATTTGTGTAAAACTCTTTGTGAGTTAGCCACTTGTGTAATTACTTTTCTTAGTGAAGTGGTTGAAAATCCTTGGGTGAAGCTCAAGGTAGTGGACGTAGATTCTTTGTGAATCGAACCACTCTAAATCTCGTGTCTTGCTTTCATTGGTTTATTCTTGCTTCATTTTCACCTTATTTCAAATACAAGTTTCACATTCCAAAAATTTGAAAATAAAAAGAAGCCACTTTTATAAATACCCAATTCACCTCCCCCCCCCCCCTCGTGTTTTTCAATTGGTATCAGAGCCTCGTCTTCACCTTTAGCTTAACTGCTTGAAGTAAAGATTATGGCTGGAAATTCCGCTTTAGCCTACCTAGAGGGATCTTCCACTAATAGACCACCTCTCTTTGATGGAAACAATTTTAATGCTTGGAAAGACCATTTCAAAATCTATGTGTGCTCTATAGACTACTCCTTATGGCAGATTTTTAAAGAAGGTCCTTATGTACCTATGAAAGTGGTGGATGGTGTTCAAGTTCCAAAATTGGACAATGAGTTTAATGAAGATGAGTCCAAGAAAATGACCCTAAATTTTCGAGCTATGAACATCATTAGTTGTGCTCGTAATCCGGATGAGTACAATCGGATACGTGGAAGCAAATCCGCTCACAAGATGTGAAAAACCTTAGAAGTCACCCATGAGGGGACTAATCAAGTCAAAGAATCAAAGCTCAACATGCTTGTGAGGGAATATGAGCTTTTCTCTATGAAGCCAAATGAAACTATAAATGAGATGAACACTAGGTTCACCAATGTTGTCAATGGGTTGAGATCTTATGGAAAGGAATACTCAATGGGTGAAATGAATAGGAAGATCCTCAACTCACTTCCTAAAAGTTGGGAAGGCAAAGCTCTAGTTATTGAAGAAGCAAAGAACTTGAAAACTTATCCCACGGAGGAGCTCATCGGTTCTCTTCTCACTTATGAGCTCACACACAAAAAGGATGAGCATATTGAAAAGGAAAAGAAGAGTATTGCTTTAAAGGCTATTCTTGATCTTGATTAATCCAACCATTCAAGTGATGAAGAAGACATCAACTTAGATGATGAGACCATGGCTTTGGTGGTAAAGCGCATGAAAAAAATGTTTTCCGGGAAAGGAGGAAAATTCTTCCAAAATAGAAGAAAAAAAAATCCTAATGGGATGAGATGCTATGAATGTGGAAGCAACCAACATCTCGTAGGAGAGTGCCCCGCCACCAAAGAAAAAGAGCCCAAGGAAGACAAAAAGAAAAAATTCTTTAAACCAAAGAATGCCAAGGGCATGCTAAGCACATGGGACCAAGAAGGGAGTGGCGATGAAGAAGAAGAGGAAAACGCAAATGTTTGCTTCATGGCTTTCGGGAATGAGGTACATCTTACACCCACTACTTCTAACTCCCTTGATGATGATGAAGATGATCCTAATGAACTTTTGTGTGATATGTTTGATCAACTTAAGAAATGTGCTAAGCAAAACCAAGAAATGAAGCTTAAAATTGAATCCTTGTTTGAAGAAAGATCTAGGTTGCTTAGTGAAAACAAAAAGCTATGTGATGATGTTGATTGCTTGAAAATCGAAAATGAAAAGCTTATGACTACTTGCAAAACTTCCTCATTGAAATATCAAGAAGCATATGATAAATTGTCTTCTCTTGAATGCAAACTTGTTGAGTTTGATTGTTTAAAAACCAAAATTGTTGATCTCACCTCACTTGTTGATAAGTTCACCAAAGGAACAAAAGATCTCGATCAAATTCTTTGTATGCAAAGTACTTCAAATGTTAAACATGGATTAGGCTATATACATTCAACTCACTTTGATATTGCTAGCTCTTCTAAGTTACCTAGAAAACACTTTGTGCATGCTAGTACCTCACATAAGCAAAATAGATATCGTGAGCATATTCACAAATTTTCTAAGCCATCTACTTGTTGCACATATTGTGGAAAATTTGGACACACTAGTGCTAGATGTTATGTGAAGAAAAAAATTGAAAAAGGAGTAAAAACTGTTTGGAGAATCAAGCGTATTTTAACTAACCCTCAAGGACCCAAACAAGTATGGGTACCAAAAGTCACTCCTCCTCCTTTGTATTAGGTACTTGCAAGCAAGGTAAATACTCCGGCTCAATGGTTTCTTGATAGTGGATGTTGTCGCCACATGACCGGAGATGCCTCATTAGTCAAAGACATGGAACCTATCTATGAAGGTTATGTCACGTTTGGGGACAAAAAGAAGGGTAGAATCCTTGGCATTGGATGATCTTGTTGCATGCGATTTTAAATGATGTTCCATAAATGAAGATGATGCATTCTTATGGCACCGTAGGCTTGGTCATGTGAGCATGGATCTCTTAAATACTCTTTCCTCTAAAGAGCTAGTATGTGGGCTTCCAAAAGTGAAATATGAGAAAAACCGTCTTTGTGATGCTTGTCAATTTGGAAAACAAACAAAAACGTCTTTCAAGCCTAAACAAATTGTTTCCACTTCTAAACCACTTGAACTTGTTCATCTTGATCTTTTTGGACCAATGAGGACCACTAGCTTAGGTGATAAGAGGTATGCCTTTGTTATTGTGGATGATTTTTCAAGATTCACTTGGGTACTTTTTCTTGCACAAAAAGATGACACCTTCCATGAGTTTTCAAATCTTTTCAAAAAGGTTCAAAACTCGCTTGAACTAAAACTTGTTTCCTTGAGAAGTGATAATGGAAGGGAATTTAACAATCAATTTTTTTAAAAGTTTTGTAATGAAAATGGCATCACACATAACTTTTCGGCTCCAAAAACGCCTCAACAAAATGGGGTTGTTGAAAGGAAAAATAGAACTTTACAAGAAATGGCTAGGTCTATGCTTAGTGAAAATTCATTACCAAAATATTTTTGGGCTGAAGCCGTGAACACTGCTTGTTATATTGTTAATAGAGTTCTTTTAAGGCCTTTTATTGGAAAAACTCTTTTTGAGCTTATCTTTGGAAAAATACCCTCAATCTCATATTTCAAAGTTTTTGGTTGCAAATGTTTTGTGCTCAACATTAAAGATAGCCTTGGAAAATTTGACAAGAAATCCGACGAAGGAATATTTCTTGGCTATTCTTCAAACAAAAAGGCTTATAGGGTATATAATAAAAGAACCTTGTGTATTGAAGAGTCCATGCATTTGTCTTTTGATGAATCTAACATCTACTTGCCTAGAAAAGATGATGATGACATAGGTATGCCCTTGGAAAGTGTAAATGAAATCCATCAAGCTCCTATGTTGGATGATAATTCCAAGGATAAGGAGGACATTGAAACTACTCAAAATGATCCCCAAGTCACTCAAAGCAATGATCCTTCAACAAATGAGCTACCAAAGGATTGGATATACAAGCAAGGTCACCCTCAAGAGCAAATCATTGGTGATCCATCCGTTGGCGTCAAAACAAGGCGGTATTTCATAGATAATCTTGCTTTACTCTCTTCTATAGAACCTAAGAACATTCATGAAGCTTTACATGATTACTTTTGGATTTTGGCTATGCAAGAGGAGCTAAATCAATTTGAAAGAAATCAAGTTTGGACTTTAGTCCCTAGACCTATTGATCGCCTTATTATTGGAACAAAATGGATTTTTCAAAATAAACTTGATGATCTCGGGGAGATTATAAGAAACAAAGCTAGACTTGTTGCCCATGGATTCAATCAAGAGGAGGGTATTGATTTTGAGGAAACTTTTGCCCCCGTAGCTAGACTTGAATCTATTAGAATGCTTCTTGCTTTTGCATGTTTTAAAGGTATTAAACTATTTCAAATGGATGTGAAAAGTGCATTTCTAAATGGCTTTATTGAGGAGGAAGTATATGTTGAACAACCTCCCGGTTTTGTGCATGAAAAAAATTCCAAACCATGTTTACAAACTTACAAAAGCAATGTATGGTTTAAAACAAGCTCCTCGTGCTTGGTATGAGCGTTTGAGCAAGTTTCTCATTTCTATTGGGTTTTCAAGAGGTCTTGTTGACACCACCCTTTTCATTAAAACAAATGCATCTCATGACATCTTACTTGTGCAAATATATGTTGATGACATTATTTTTGGCTCAACTAATGAAGTGCTTTGTGAAGAATTTGCTAAACTAATGCAAGATGAATTTGAGATGAGCATGATGGGAGAGCTCAACTACTTCCTTGGATTACAAATCAAACAAACAAATGAAGGAATTTTCATCAACCAAGCCAAGTACACTAAAGAACTACTTAAACGGTTTGGGATGGATGGTGCAAGAGAAAGCAAAACACCGATGAGTGCAACCATCAAGCTTGACAAGGATGAAAAAGGTAAACCGGTAGATGAAACAAGGTATAGAGGTATGATTGGCTCTCTTCTTTATCTTACCGCTAGTAGGCCGGATATTATGTTTGCCGTATGCTTATGTGCTAGATTCCAAGCATGTCCTAAAGAATCACATCTCATTGCCGTTAAGCGCATTCTTAGATATCTCATATGCTCATATGATTATGGGTTATGGTATCCTAGAAGTGCATCTTTTGATTTAATAGGTTATTCGGATGCCGATTATGCGGGGTGTCGCATTGAGCGTAAAAGCACTAGTGGGCATTGTCATTTTGTTGGTCATGCATTAGTCTCATGGTATAGCAAGAAACAAGCATGTGTATCCCTTTCCACCGTCGAAGCGGAATATATAGCAGCCGGTAGTTGTTGTGCTCAAATTTTATGGATGATGCATACTCTTGTGGATTTTGGCTTTGCATTTCAACATGTTCCCATCTTATGCGATAACACTAGTGCAATCAACTTAACTAAGAATCACATACAGCATTCTAGGACTAAACATGCAGAAATCAAGCATCATTTCATTAGAGATCATGTTGATAAATGTGATGTTTGCATAAATTTCATAAGCACAGATGAACAACTTGCAGGTATTTTCACCAAGCCACTTGGCACAGAAAGGTTTGAATATCTCAGGCGTTGCCTCGGAATCACAAAATTCCAGGACTAATGTGTGTGTTAAGTGTGCAGGAAGAAACAGGGGAACCTCGGATCAACTGCCCAGGGAACGGATGATCCGAAACTGAGAATGTAATATAAGTACATTGGACGGTCGATCGAATTTTTGATGATGAACCGGACCATCGACCGTCGAAGCTACTGGAATGGCTTGGATCAAAAAAATAAATTCCTCGGACGACCTCTTAGTGAACGGTCGACCGAGATTTGCGGGTTGCAGTTTATATCAGAGAAACTCAAAAGTCTTTCATTTAATCCTCTCATCTGAAAAATAGTTTTCTCTCAAATTCCTCTTCCCATCAAACCGTTTTCCCTCAACCCAAGCCTTATTTATCCTCAATTTTATCATTCCATCTCTATTCCATCATCAATTTGTTTGGAATTCATCTATATTCAAAATCTTTTCATCTTCCCTCGGTTCAAACATACCCCTAATCCGAACCTATTTTGTTTTCTCACAAATGGTGAGGATGAAAAACCCTAGCAAAGGAGGAAATGATGATGCTAATACACCTCCTCACAAGAATCCTCCTAGGAATCAATCTAAACGACCACTTGAAAAAGGGATTTCCTTTAAGGAACCCACTCAAGCCGCACCGAAGAAAGGCCGAGCAAAAATGGTGGCTAGCAAAGTCGTGGGAAAGGGTAAACAAATTCTAGATACAGATACTAGTCATTCAGAGGACGATTACTTGTCTTCACCTTCAAGGGTATCTCCACCTTCAGATTTCGAGGTTGGAGGATCATCAAATTACTCTACAAAAAAAGGCAACGACTCCTTTTTACAATACTGCAGCAAAGCAAATGTTTGACAAGCTTAAGAAATCAAATAGGGGATTCATGACAACGTATTTAGAGATGATATTATGTTTGCTCAAGGAAAAGGGCTAGATGAAGTCATGGGGCTGTTTGATGATATGGGATGGGTTAATCTGTTTGATGTTGATGAATATATTTACCCTTCAATTGTTTATGAATTTGGTGTAAATTTGAGAAAGGAAGAGGATAATGGGACTGAAATTAGATATAGGTCTTGTGTTGGAAAGTTGGAATTTGCATTCTCTGAAAAGATGTTTTGTGAGGCTATAGGAATAGAATATGTGGATCATGCCAAAAGATTTTATAAGAATTCAATGAATTCGGATGATATCGGTCTCCTTGATATAAAACATTTTAAATCTCAATTTGGAATCAAAGGCAGTTTCACCGACTCAAAGGAAAGGGAGATTGACAAGTTGGATGAATTTTGGTCGGATTCTACACTTTTTCGTGTCCAACATTGTGGCCCCGGTTAAAGGGCACAAGTCATCAATTATTTTCCTTCAAATGGTAATAATGCAACATCTTTTGGAAAGGAAAGCCTTGAACTTCGCACATCTTGCGCTCCAACATTTTATGGCTGCTATCAAAGGTTCAAGGAATTACATTCTGTATGGAAATATTCTTACAAGGCTCTTCCAAAGATTTGGACTTGATTTGAAAAATCCGTTAAAGAAAAAGTTTGTCAAAATTGATGAAGCATGTTTCCACCGAATGAAGATGATTTATATAGACAATCAATGGAAATTCATTCAAAATACCACAAATGATGAAATAGGGGCTGCTATACTTGCTCGAAAGGTGTCCCCTTATATGCTTAAAACACTTCTAAAGATTGAAAAGAAAAGGGGTGGAGCACCTTCAAAGCCTAGAAGTGATCCGACAAGTAATGAGCAAGAAGACTTTGAAGCACGTAATTCACTTAGCTCAAGCGAACATTTCTCATCTGACAATGGTCAAGAAGAAGAATCTGATTCTCTAACTAAAGCAACTACCAAAAGTCCGCCTCAAAAAGTGACCCGGATAAATAAAATGTTTGCCTTGATGAAGAAGATGGCGAGAAAAATTGAGGCGATAGCGGAAGAGATGGTCTGTATCAAAGAAAAGGTGCAAACGGTATCCGACAAGGTGGACAAGACTATACAAATGCAAAAGAAGTTAGCTAAGGATTTAAGGCTTTCAAGTGCAGATGAAGACGATCAAAGCTGAAACTTGAAACTATCTTTATTTTTGGAACTTTTTGGTTGTTTTTGTTATGTTTGAAGTATTTTTTATTATGCCAAAGGGGGAGAAAATTATTGTTATCTTGATTATCCTTGCTTATGCTTATTGTTATCTGTGTTTAAACTGACTGTTGGTTGTGTGAGAAAGTAAAATTTTCAGGACAGCAGCTCAGTTGCAGCAAAGTGCTGCAGATTTTTGGACAGAGATCGGTCGACCGAAATGTTTGTCCAAGAGCTCGGACGATCCAAACTCTGTGCAGTTTCTAGATTGAAGTCTTGTTTGGCTTCTGTAAACTGCTAAAACATAAGGGAGTCTTCTTAACTTGTTTTTTATCTTTGTAAAATATCTTTTCCTGGCATGTTTTGAGGGGGAGCTTATTATATATCTTATTTCTCAAAACATTTTTTCATGGAAGGAAGGAGGAAAGGAGGTTGGTTGGAATATAGAGCTCTTCTAAGAGTCCCTAGATGCTATGGCAAAAAAAAGTTATCATGCTAGTGCTTTTGTCTCCCAGATTTTATCTTCTAAGCACTAGTCGTTCTTCTTATTTGCTCTTCGTCTTTTTGCCTTGCTTCCTTGTTCTTAAATTGTCCTTATTCTATCTTTATTGCATCAAAGTTTGTCAAAATCAAAAAAAGGGGGAGATTGTAAGCCCTAAGGGCGAACAAACTCAGTTTTTGATAATGTACAAACATCTGATGTTGTATCTAATGGTTTCAATCATTGTGATAGAATAATGGTTCACTAAAGTTGAAGCTCTAAAGTACTTCAATCAAGCCGTGCTCAAGACTAAATGATTACATTCCTTAAGGCACATCTTTCAAGACTTGAAGATTGAAGGCATAGGTGTGGTTAGAATAGCTTAGCATATCGTTATATATATCTTAAAGATCTAACCATTGCTCACATGAACTTAGGATCACAACACTATTGTCTTGCACTTTTAAAAATAGTTTTCTTAAAGCTCAATTTCAAAAATGGTCTTTAAAACTTGTTCCCTTCTCAAAAGCCATTGGTTTCATTGTCTAAGACTTTGAAAATTGTTTTTCAAGTATTAGTTATCCTTTTGAGAAAACCATTTTGACCTTAAAATATTTCAAAACTTGTAAAAAATCAACATCTCGTGAATCCATGAAATTTGGACGGATCATCCGGACCGAAACTGAGAGTTGAGTCTTTAGGAACCAGTTGTCCCGGTCGACCTAGGTAGACTTAGGATCGTTCGATCTTTTTGATCGGATCATCCGAGGTCACTTGCAGTCAACCGAACTCTGCGAAAACTAGCCGTTATATGACCGTTTTAAAAGTTGTTTTTTGGATTCTTTTGAAAAGTATAAAAGCTCTATTGCAGAGGAATCTTCTAACAACAACCAGAGAGAATATACATTGATTATACAAAAAGCTTTAGCAATGTCAAAGGATATCCAACTTTATTCATGTGTTGAAAAGTTCAAAATCACCATCTCTCTTGCAAGACACAAGTTGTTGAGTCATAAGTTCAAAGAGAATTAAAGTGAGATCTTTAAAGGTATCTATCCTCCACTATTTGAGTGTGTAACTTTCTCTTTATATCTCCATCTTTCCCTCTCTTAGTGATAGGGTATTTATTGTGTCAAGTCCTACTTGGTGTGGGCTTTGTACTCTTAGTGAGTGGAGTTTATAATTGTGGTTATTTGTGTAAAATCTTTGTGAGTTAGCCACTTGTGTAATTACTTTTCTTAGTGAAGTGGTTGAAAATCCTTGGGTGAAGCTCAAGGTAGTGGACGTAGATTCTTTGTGAATCGAACCACTCTAAATCTCGTGTCTTGCTTTCATTGGTTTATTCTTGCTTCATTTTCACCTTATTTCAAATACAAGTTTCACATTCCAAAAATTTGAAAATAAATAGAAGCCACTTTTATAAAAACCCAATTCACCCCTCCCCCCCCCTTGTGTTTTTCACTGTGAAGTCAATCTAAGGGTGTGAAAAGAAAACATTCTATTTTACACCGTCTTGACCTTCAGGTAGTTGTCTCCAAATCATCATCACAGCTGTACCTTCTCCTAATCTAGAATTACATAATTCTAAGGAAACCTCGAGTTACATTCGAGGGGATTTGATGAGAAGAGAATTACAACTTTTGATAAAAAGAGATAGGCATGATACGCAGATCGTATTTATAAAATAAATCAACAGGGTAAAGGCGATTACTATGCATCATGCTCAACTAACATAACAATTTATGAAAAATGAGCAACCAGCAAAATGAACATTTCATATTCTGTTTCAGATTCGGTGGACCGGCCACCCCGCTCGGTCAACCGGGTAACCAGTCGGCTGAACTAGTAATATGCCCGGTTAATGTTAGAGGAATAACCGGGTCTAAAATAAGTTATGTAGCGGAAATAAAACGACCCGCCTCTAATAGGATCTTTCAAGAGTAAGAACCTTAGACTACGGGATAGCATTATACCTTTCGAAGTGTAGAATAAGTCTGAAACGGTTTCAGTTGTAGGTTTGTTGTCACGAACGGAACGCCACCAACGCAGGCTCTGCCTCTCCCAATATCCACTCGATCTTTCGGGGATGGTCCTCTACCGCTTGGTGCTAGCCAACGCCTCGTAGAAGTCTTGAAGACACTCTTCAAGATGGAGTATATATATATATGGTGGATATAGGACCTAAAAGAAGAACAATAAACAGTTTTCTTACTTCTTTTCTATTAGCCAAAGCTAGAAAACAAGTATATAGAAAAGCTGTCTTTTTTTTCTATTCAATCTCTCTTGAATGCTCTCTCTTTTTCTCTCTTCTCTAACCTTTCAAAAGGTGGAGAATAATGACTTAGAATACTAGGAAAAATCAGCATTTTTCTTAGTCATTCAAGGGAGAGTGGGGAGAGAGAAAGGGGGAAGTGGGAGATCATGGAGGAAACCACTCTTCCACATTCTCCACCCCTTCAACCTCTTTCTAAGAGATGAGAGCTGGAAAATATATCCAATTTTCCAGCCATAAGGTCGGTCCAAATGGGTTGGTCGGCCCAACCCGATTAAGGGCCCAATCCAATCCCGGCCCGGCCCAATCGAATTGGCGCACCTTAGATTAAATGTACTCCAACAGTTAAAGGGTTTGGTAGTAATATGCAATAACTTTTTGGCATGTGTTGCAAAATATTTCTGATAATTTCGACAGTTATGTGGTTTCTTTTAATGCTAATGTCCCATAGTAAACTTTTGGAAAGATGAGTAAACTTATGTGGTTTCTTTTAATGCTAATGTCCCATAGTAAATATTTATGATAATTTCGACAGTTATGTGGTTTCTCTTTATCCGCTTAATTTGTATATCAGAGATGCTTCCAAAGAAACCTATTTAGTTGGCCTTACCATTTAGTAAGGCACCAGCGTCTGCTGCGCCCTTACCTCCCAGCCAGGTTCATCATCTGATTTGCAGCCGACACCGCGATCTACCCCAGTGACTGGTATGACACCTCTGTCACAGTCTGCCGACGTACACGTATCTCGGGATACGTCTGCGTCAGCACTGCCCACTAAGTCTGCGCTGGTAGGAGGCTCAACGACTCACAAGTTTGTTGTCCCAGATACTGCGACTAATACCAGTACTGGTGGAGAGGTGTCTGCACTAGATACTCAGATTCTCCTGCAGCCTACTTATGACACGTAAGTTAATTTCAAACTAATCTCCTTTATAAATCAAGTTAATTACAATTCTTATAATCATTATAATCTCTAATTAAATTTTGTTGCGGCTGTTATAGTTTTAGATTGAGTTCTAGCTGTGCCGCCGCCATTACCGGTATATTCCAAGGGCGTTTCAAGGGAGCATATAGCACCCTAAAGGATGTTCCCATGGAAGAAGAAAAGATGTGGTGGGAAGAGTTCAAGGTAAGTGTATTTGAAACTTTAATGAATTAGCAAATAAGATTGAATTTACATGTCTATCAATTTTAAAAAAACAGAAAAGCTATTGATGGGCTTCTGAGCATGAGGAGGGCGTCAAGAGAGGTTGGCGCACGATACTTATGAGGAGATTCAGCGGTATCATGAATGACGCGAGGAAAAGTAGAAGCATCCCAAATGGATTTCTGACAAAGATTGGACCAGACTTCAAACGTATTGGGTAACTCCGAAATTTAAAGCCAAGTCTAAACAGGCATCAATAAACCGGAAAGAGGGGAGGGGTGGCAAAGTCCCAATGAAGTATACGGGCGGTTCCCTTAGCCACATTGAGCATCACGAAAGACTGGTAATTTGATTATTTTTCAAATTCATTAAAATTTTATGTTTTATTTACGTATTTAATGTTTTAATGAATTTTGTAAACAGGAAAAGGAGGCCGGACGTTCAATCCCATTCATGGAAAGCTACGATTGGACGCATCAACACCATGTCGGGCCGAAGAAAGGGGAATATGTTGATGACGATTCTAGACACTTATATGTAAGTATTTCAATACTTGTTCCCCTTTTTTAGATTAATTATTTACTTGCATTTATCTGTAACCTTACATTTTATTTGACAGGGGGTGTTCCATTCTTTTTATAACGACGCCGCAACCCAAGCTGCTCAAGCATGCCAGACTCCTCCTGATTTGCCGACTCAGATTACGCTCCCTACTGAGGCAGTGGGCGGGCTAAAAAATGGACGAGTTCAAGGACTCGGTTCCTTCTCCGACGTGGTTAAGGAAATGAGGAGAGGTAGCCAGTCGGTCTCTCATTCAAAACTGGAACGAATGTAGACAGAAATGAACGAAGAATGGAAGAAGAAATTTGAAGACAAAGAAAGAGAATATGCGCGGAGGGAAAAGAAGAGAAATAAGGCATTAGCTAGTACCTTATTTGATATGTTTTCAAATACGGACACTATATTAAGTCCCTCTGAGGTAGAAGCTAAATTGAGCAATTTAGATAACGATGAGCTAGAATCAGACTTTGACGATGATCCCTTAGCTGTATATGATGTATTTGGCAGTCAATAGATATTGTAGTTTATTTTGTATATTATTCAACTTTTGTTATGTTTTTTTGGTATAATGTTGAACTAGTTAAGTTTTCTGTTGGTACTGAATTTATTTGAGCCTGTTTTTGTTGAATTGTGGCAAGGTGTATATTGATTCTACTCCAAATCGAGGTTTGAGGTTGTATCCTCAATATAAACTTGTAAACATTCATAGGAAAATAACGTACCGGGTAACAATCTATTTGTATTTGCTTCCTAATGTCAACAAGTCTACTACACACCTTATCCGGGTAGTAAGACAACATCTAGGGTTGATTGGTGGGCTGTTTGTCGTTCCAAACCACGTCTAGTTGACGTTCCTGGTGTTCCGGTACCTTATCAGGAGGAAGTACGCGAGGAGGATACCAGTCACATTGATCCAACTGTTACTGAAGTTGGTCAACTTGCACACCGGTCAGGGGAAATCGAAGTCGTACTTGTGGTAGGTACGAGCATGTTGATGGAGATGATGATAATGATGAAATTATGTCGGGTGATGACAATTCTAATGAAGAGGATGAATTTATGTCGGAGGATGATTTAGAATGATTAAAAATACAATTATTAATTTCGTTGTGTATTTGTTGTTGTGCTTTAATTCTTAACTTTGTTTTATTAATCCATTTTTTCTTGTATTATTAATCTCTTTCTCGGTTCACTACTAGCTTCTTGGAATTCCAAACATTGAAGGTGAGTAATATTTGTTGTTTTACTTTTAGTACTTTATTACCATAAATTAATTAATGTATTCAAACTGTTAATTTTATTCTTGAATTTTCATATTTCAACTCAAGCACGAAGGAGTATATGAGAAGTGTAAACTTTGGTTGTGTTGTAATCTAAATGAGAAGTGCACACTTTGATTGTGAGTGTTGTAATGAAAATAAGAAGTGTAAACTTGTGGTTTTAGTGAGATAATTGGTTATGTAATGTTATTTTTGGGTTGTATTGGTTATGTTTGCTATTTGAGATCTTTTTTATATTGTTTTTTATTCGTATTTCTGTTTGGGATCTTATTGATTTTATTTCTGTTTCGTTTTGCTGTTTGGGAATTTTCTTATTTGTTTCTATTTCATATTGCTGTTTTTTATAATTGGGATTTAATTATATTTCAGATTTATTTTTTTAAATTTAAAATCATTTTTTGCGACGGAATAGCGACAGATTTTCGGTTGCTATTGGTTTAATGTCAAATAAACACCAATCGGTCGCAAATCCATCGGTAATTACCGACGGCATATTCCTTCACTACTTGAACGTCGGTCTTCGGTCGTTAGATAGTCAAGGTCAAAGTCAACCATGTTTCATGGACGGTCGGTATTCCGTCGTTATATAGAGACTCATCATTCCCTCGGTCATCGGTCGGTATTCCCTCGCTATATGGTGACTGCATAATCGGTCGCTATAGATTCCGTCGGCAATCGGTCGTTAACTAGCCAAAGTCAAAAGTCAACAATGTATTATGTTCGGTCGCTATTCCGGCGCTATATGGCGACCCAATCTTTGGTCGCCTTAGATGCGGTCGGTAGTCGATCTTTAACTGGTTTATCGATGAAAAATACACGACCACGTGGTTCGGTCGGTAATTGGTCGCTAATCCTAGGTTAGCGACCGATTACCGACGAAAACGGTTTTCCCTGTTTCCGTATTTTCTTGTAATGAAACCCCTGCTTCCATAGTGACTCCTCCAACGCCAAACATACATTCAATAAACGCCATAAAAATAATGATAAGCATAAGGGCATGCCCTTTTGTCCAAACTACTTTCCGCGAAGCCATGGCCGTTTCAGTTTTATTGTTGACTTGATGGAAAAGCATCCATCATCTTCTGGAAGCAATACCCGCCTATCCTTTCCTTCCTGAATTGTAATCTGAGGCAAAAGATTTAGAATGCCCCCGAGCAGCTCTGAAACAGCACGTTTCTGTCCCATCCGGAGGTGGTACAATAGTCCTTGATCTTTGCTTCACATATGGATGGTGGAATATGATGCACTAGACCAGCCAAGAGCTCTTGTAGGAGGAAATTTTCAAAGAAGAACGACGAGTCTCCATTGCGTACCAAGAGAACCATGTTTTCCTCTACTATATCCTTGAAACACATCATAGCCCGCCAAGTGTGTTAGCTCGCGGGAATAACCGTAGCAAAAGAAATGTGGAGGCAGCCCTACCATACCTTGTGTGCATGAATGAGGTCCATAAGGAGGATGTTGTGCCCATCCGCCACCATAGTTTGCACGCGGAGGACCAACAAAATTCCTCCAACGACATCACCCTCAATCCATTAGTAGCCTTGTCTCGGCAAATGTTACTCCACCGCATCCAATGCCTTTGCGCCGCACCATTTGAATGCCCCCAAAGAAAATTAGAGAATAATCTCTCTAACTTGGCAATGATAATCTTTGGAGGGTGAGTTACCGCAAGGACATGTAATGTCATAGATGTAAGGACATATTTTATCAAAGTGAGACGACCCGCCATGTCCAACAGTTTATTCTGCCACCCTTGTATCTGCGACTATATCGAGTACACCAATTGATTGTAGTACTGTACTCTATTACGCCCCACATAAAGTGGGCAGCCAAAATAAGTGATATGAAGATCACCTTGTACAAATACGGTTACCTCTTGAATAATAGTGGCATGAAGAGATGAAGTTTTGGTCGAAACATAATAAGAACTTTTCCCCAAGTTAATACATTAGCCTGATACCATTTCATAATTTCGCAAAATCTTCATGAGATGTCGGAGACTTCGTTTTCTGCCATTGGTGAATATAATTATATTGTCTGGGAAAGCCAAGTGAGTGATAGGCCAATCGGAATAAAGTAGGGAACCGAAGGCAACAAATTCAGATAGTGATTAATTCCTCTTTTTAGTACATCAACAACTATGATAAATAATAGTGGCGATAACGGATCCCCTTGCTTAATTCCACGACCAGCTTTAAAATAACCATGAGGGCATCCATTGATGAGGACAGAAAAACAATTAGAAGACAAGAGATTACCATGTTTGCAAAACTGCCACCTACGCCAAATCAGGTTAATGCTGAGAGCAAGATAGAATGGGTGACCCTGTCAAAAGCTTTCATCACATCAAGCTTTAGGATTACATTTCCACCTCGAACATGACGATTCAAACGTTGTACTAACTCCTGCGCAAGAAATATATTATCTGTAATAAGACACCCCTTAACAAAGCTAGATTGATTACCTAAAATGATCTTAGGCAACAAACTTGATTGTCTGGTGGCAATGACTTTCAAGATGACTTTGCTAGCAAAGGTGCATAATGTGATGGGTGTGTAATATGCAAAAGAACTAGGGTTATCGCTCTTAGGGATACGAACAATCATTACATCAGCCACTTTAGACGGGGTCGTTGCTTCCAAAATATCTCCTCCATAAGCAAGGCATTTAAATACACATCATTAGGCCCCTGCAAAGATAGTTTATGTTCATCCGAACGAGCATGATCAAAGCCTGCCTCGACTTGTTTGAAATTTGTTGTCACATTGCTAAAAACTTCTTCGTTGCAATGAGATAAAACTCCCTTTAGTCGTCTCAATTTTTGTATCCAAACATATATGTCATTTCCCTCCAAATGTACTTCCAAACTACGCTTCAGTAGCTCCATAAATTCCGAATGGAACACCCACGATGACTGAAACCGGAAGGCAGAAGAGCTTACCGAAGCCAAGATGCTAATGGTGACTCGCAAGGGGCAACGATCGGATACATCTCGAGTTAAATGATCAATACTTGCCATTGAGAAGAAACCATTCCATTGTGTATTCACCATAATCCTATCCAATCTTTGAAGCAGTGGTGGTGATGAGTTGCGACTCCACGTGAATGGGCTACCAGAATATGGCACCTCCAATAATCCACAATTTTGAATAGTTTCCAAAAATTCTGAGATAGGTAGCTTAGGCCGAATGGAGCCGTCTTTCTAGTTACGTTATGTTTACGAGGGCCTCCTAAGCGGCATTAAAGTTTGGGACTATTAACAGTTGGTCAGTGTTATTATCAGATGTTTGAGGTCGGTTGTAGAATTACTTGTTGCATGTCATAGTGATACTGGTCATGTTAGATTCTATATGTCAGAAAACAACAAGTTATGCTATGTTATGTTATGTTTAAGGAGCTCGGAGCAGGATTTCTGTTATGTTACGATTTTGGATATGTATATGACGGATATGTTAATGTATTATTTTGACATGCTATGTTTATGTTATGGTTATGTCCATGGCAGTCAAACTCGCGAGTTGACTCGGAGGATCGTACGATCCTACGAGTTTTAAGGGGTCTTACGAGTTAGATCCTACGTAGGATCTATAATCAAGTAGGATCGGTGTTAACTCGTGGGATCGGACTCAGGATCGTAGGATTGTATGATCCTACGAGTCAACTATTTTCCCTTTCGGGTCGAATTTTTTTTATAAAAAAAAAAAAAAAAAAACTAATGTTTTATTTTAACCAAGACCGTAAAAAAGTCTTGTTCTTGTTCTTGTCAAATTAAAGTCTCAAACTTTAGACTTCGCAGCTTCTTGGGGCTTCTTCAAATTTCAATTATCTCAACTCAAGCCTCGACTCCATTTTACATATTTGAATAAGATTTTTTGTCTCTGAGTTTCTTTTTTGCTATCTACTAGATTCTATAACAACGGCGTCGAAAAGATTATTTTGAATAGAAACCATAAACTCAAATTTGATCGATTACGTTATACAAATTCAATCAAATAATTAATGTTAGAAGCTTGACATTTAGTCCATTCGGTTGTGAGCGCAGTTGGAGTGCTTTTGAGATGGTAAAGTTTCATTTAACCAATTTATTTGCATGTCATTTTAAAGCTTATACAAATATATAATAATTATTATGCATAAATTGATTTTCTAACTCTCTTTTCAATTTAATTTCAATTAAGATATTTGATCGGAATAAATTGTACTTTTGTGTTTTAAATTTTTTATTAACATGTTGTTCTATGAGTACGTGTATATTTTCAAATGATTTTTTAAATTAAGTAGGATCTACAATCCGAGTTATGATTCTACGATCCTACGATCCTTACATGCCTTTCCGATCCTACGTAGGATCTCGAGTTTGACTGCATTGGTTATGTTATTATATGTTAAAGTCATTCAAAATAAGTGTTTTTGTGTTGGGATATTTGAAAGTGCAGAAAATGAGTTTTCCATCACAAATTAAGCATTGAAAATGACTTCACTGAATCTCGTCGACCATATCATATTTCCATTGTCCGGACCAAACTAATGTGACTGATTGCGGATTACCAGTGATGGATTGCGGTCGACCGGGTTTTAAACCTTCTCGACCGGAGCTATTGCGGTCGACCGGCATGTCCTGTCGGTCCACCGGACTTTCTGTATAAGTTTTTGTCATGATCTTGGACGACCTTTCGATCGACCGAGGCCTTATGTCCATCTTATGAGATTTACTTTTTATACTTATACTGTTCTGATTTCTGTTATGTTCAAGTGATTTTTGTCCTGAACTCTTATGTTATATTTTCAAGTACTTTACAAGTGTTTTAAAGATGTTTACATGTTATATCAAGTCAAGATGTATTTTCATATGTTTTGGGAAACAAGGAATGTTTTGGAGTCACATTTGGTCCTTCATCCCAATGGCGATCGATTCTTACTGGGCTAGTGTGGCTCATCCTTTTATCTTCTTATATTTTGTAGATGATGTTGGTGAGGAGACTTGGGAAGTGATAATGTAATAGATATGAACCTTATTGACGTAGACTTGAGACTTAGGAGCACGTTGAATAGAACTTAATGAAGTAATAGATATGAACCTTATTTGAGATTGAACAACTTAGTATTAAGTTTATGTAATCTTTGACTCATGTTGACAATGTTTTAATAAAGTTTAAGTTATTTTGTTATATTTATAGCTTGGAAGAGTATATTCTGTTATGGGTTCTTTGTCTCATTGGTAGATGTAGCATTGCCAGGTCACCTTCTAGTTACAGGGTATTACACTTTTCCCCAGCCTGAAGTTTCAAAGGTCTTCGTTTACTATCATCCAGCTTTTCTGTCCGTCTTAAGCTGCCTTTATCCTTTCCCGAATCAGTGACACATTTTCCATCGTTACTTGTACTAACTCCGGCCCAGTTCTTGTCTTCTCGCCAATATCATGCCAACATACCGGTGAACTACATCGTCTTTCATACAATGCTTCATAAGGTGCCATATTGATGCTTGTCTGATGACTGTTGTTGTAGGAGAATTCAACCAATACCAAGTGATCGACCCAGCTACCCTTAAAGTCTAAAATACACGCCTTTAACATGTCTTGCAATGTCTGAATGGTCTAGTATGATTGCCCATCGGTTTGTGGATAATAGGCGGTGCTAAGTGACAACTTCGTCCCCATCACCACGTTAAAGCTTCTCCAAAAATGAGACACAAACCAGGAATCCCGATTCGATACTATGCTGACTGATACGCCGCGAAGTCGAACAATCTCACTCATATACATCTAACTAACACATCAATTGGTGTCGTGATCTTCATCGGTAAGAAATGTGACGACTTGGTTAACATGTCCACTATAACCCAAATGGTATCCTTCATTGTCTTGTCCTTCGGTAACCCGGCCACAAAGTACATCATAATATGTTTCCACTTCCAAGCGAGAATTTCCAAAAGGTTTAAGTAGTCCGGCAGGTCTTTGATGTTCCGCCTTGACTTGTTGACACACTAACCACTTATACACGAATTCAGCTTTTTCCCGTTTCAGTTGTGATGCACCAAAAGCTTGGAGTTGTGTGCTTCATGCACAATTTTTCTCTTTAACCCCAATTTCGCTGGCACAAATATCTTGCCCTCGAAAGGGAAGACTACCATCTTCGTCAATCTGAAAATCTGACGGTTCACCCGACTGTGCCAAAACTCGTTCACCCTCTAATTCTTAATTCGACGATTAGGCTTTCTTAATCCGAACGAAAAGAGTGGGTTGAGCTACCAAGGCTGCCAAGATGTTCCCGGTATCCTTAACAACCTCAATATCCAGTTTAAAACTCGAAAAAAACCAGCTCCCGTTGTTTAGTGATCATAGTTGCTATCTGCCCCAAATGTTTCCTACTCAATACATCGGCTACCCTATTAGATTTTCCTTGATGATAGCAAATCATCAAGTCATAATCCTTAAGCAATTCCAACCATCGTCCTTGCCTCATATTAAGTTTCTTCTGTGTGAATAAGTACTTTGGTGGTCGTTAAACATTTCACATGGTTCTCCATACAAATAATGCCTCAAAATCTTCACGGCAAACACGGCCGCTGCCAAATCGAGATCGTGTGTGGGATTGTTTTTCTCATACGGTTTTATCTGTCTTGAGGCGTAAGCAATCACTTTACAATTCTGCATCAGTACACAACCCAAACAAATTCCTGAAACGTCGCTATAGATAGTGAATCCCGGATTCTTCTTGTAATGCCAAAATCGGTGTCGTAGTTAAATTTTGCTTTAATATCTGAAACTCTCTTCACATTCCGCGCCCCATTCAAACTTTACTCGCTTTTGTGTCAACTGGGTCGATGGTGTTGCGATTCTCGAGAAACTCTAACTCTCTAGCTATTTTGTGTCTTCAACAAACTTCAGGTAATAACCTGCTAACGCCAAGAAACTCTAAATCTCTGCCACCGCCGTTGGTCGAGACCAGTCCAAAATAGCTTATATCTTTCCAAATCCACTATCACTATTTTAGCTGATACTACATGTCCCAAAAAGGATACATTCTTCAACCAAAACTCGCATTTGCTGAAGTTGGCATACAACTACTCTTTCCTAAAAATCTGCAATGTTATCTTCAAATGTTCTTTATGAGCTTCTTATGATGGGGAGTAAATCAAAATGTCATCAATGAACACTACGACAAAATTTTCCAAGAAATCTAAAAAAAACCTGGTTCATCATATCCATGAATGCCGCCAATGCATCAGTTATTCTGAACAGCATTACAAGAACTCGTAGTGCCCTTTTTAAAGCACTCTTTTGTATGTCTTCCGGTTTCATCCTCAACTTATGATACCTAGACCTTAAGTCTATCTTGGAAAAGACTTTAACGCCCTTTAACAAATCAAATAGGTCGTCAATGCGTGGAAGTGGATATCTGTTCTTGATTGTGTCTTGTTCTATTCCATCTCATAATGTCAAAGTTTTGTTCCATCTCATCTTACAACACTTCAGCTTGATCTGGTCTGGTCGGGTCTTCCCATCGGAAAAAACCATCCCCGTCTTTTTCATCCTCTCATAGTAGGTTCCCCGGGTCCAGATCATTCCTCGGTCCCCTTGGCATTCCCACATTCTGATTTCTCGGGGTCTGATGGTTCTGTACGACTTGTGTCAACATGGCCAAATTCACTGTCAATTATGTCAGAATACCCATAGTTCCAAGTGGTGGTGACAGTGGCACAACATTCTTAACGGAAGTTTCCATGGTCGGCACCTGTTGACGGTGTGCAGATTAGGGAGTCGTATCCTACCTACGACCACCCATGTTGCCTTGGCGGCTGAGATTAACTATCGGTATGTCGAGGTCGTTATTTTTGTGATCCATCTTTAAATAAGTACAATTAAAACAGATAAGCAAATAACTCACATAATAGGTTGGCACAACATATCAATCTAAATAACATATAAAGCGAGTAGATAAACACATATGTCCTATTCGAGAATCTCTACCCTATTATCACATCTTAAGTTATCAAAGGTTTTCATCATATGTTCATTCCATACTTACTTCTAATCAAATATTTAAACCTAAGGTTGATCTGCTCTGATACCACTTGTGTCACACCCTGTAACCTAGAGGTGACCTGGCTGCGCCTCATTTGCTGATGAGACACCGAATTGATAACAAATATATACTGAGAATCCGAATAACTTGATTAAACAGAAACATAACTTAAAGGTCTTGCATCATAACTTATAAAATACTTAAAGGTTTTACATCAAACTTAAAAGTGCTACAAAATTAACTTTAAGTATCAAATATAACATAGCATGATAAACTAAAACAGTATTACATCAAAGCCACATAAAATAATTCCTCACTTTCTTGCATCAAATCCTCGTCCTGAACTTCCCTCACGGGGACATCTACTAAGGTATCAGCAAAAGAGTAAGGAATGACCTACACTAGCCCAAATATGACTCAAAACATTATATGATTTATTGCGGTTACAATCTAAGATCATGGGTTCTGACAAGATCGTTCTATATGGAACAAGCTTCCCTATTTATGATCCTGGTTGTACGGCCCGATTTTTCTACATGGCACAAGCTACCCTATTTAAGATCCTAGGTTCCAACCCGATCTTCTTACATGACACAAGTTGCCTGATTTAAGATCTTGGGTTATGAACCTATTATCCTACTTGGCACAAGCTGCCTTAATATTTAAGAACTTGCGTTCTGACCCGATCTTCTTACATGCACAAGTTCCCTTATTATTATCAATCCTAGGTTCCGACCCGATTTTCCTAAAGAGCACCAGTTGCCCTGTTATTTGAAAATTCTAGAGGATATCAATAACTTTCTCACATGGCACGAGCTACCAAAAGATTGTCCAGATATCTTAAGAATAATCCACTTTCCTTGGGCGATTTTACATCGCGAAAGGTCACACAAATGATTTGAGGATTCCGGTATACCTCTGCACTCTTCCCAGAACACTTCTTCTTCAAGAGTATCTGAATTCCCGAGGCATCCTCATAAAGTCGCGGAGTGATAAAACTTGCAAAAGGCAATGGATATGCCCTGACCTCGATATATGTGATATATTCAACGTATTTATTTGCAACAATGAGAATACCAAGATTGGTTCGAGTACACATTGAGGTGCTAGGCACATACAAAAGAAAGGGGGAAATAGGGGACGAGGATAGAACCCGAACCCCGAAGTTTAATGGGAAAATATGAGTCCCAGACTGAAGAGATTTATAGAAATGACTTCACCAAGTCCAACCCTAATTTTGTCGAGATTAAATCCGGGCAAGTTTCCCGGAGAATAACATATTGAGCAGTTTAAAGACTCAAGAGTCACGAAAACAAAAGACCAGACAAGACACGTAGGTCAGAAAATATGGCTAAAAAAATTCAATGAAGTAAGGAATAAGAACACATCATTTGGAAAAAAGAAGTTTTTATTAACAGAGTAAAGATACAAAAATTGAGACTACAAAAGGCAGATACCCGGGCAAACATTATTTTTACAAGCACAAGACTTGTAGTCCATCAAGATTAGCCAGAGAGACCAGGTACGTTAGGGTTTCTCTATACGGGGTTTAGTGGAGGAATAGCACCATGACTCCTTGCCTCTTCCAAACAAGCCTCCTCAGACATTAAATCATCGATGGGCCAAAAGAAGGTAGTAGAGCCTTCAGCAATGGCAACAACTCTCTCAATACTGTCGTTGAACCCTAGATGCTCCTGTTGTGCCCGAGACTCCTCTACCACTCCTTGAACGATGGGACCCAGGTTGTTGAGAACAGTCTGGCTAACCTTAACCCGAACCTCTCCCGATACATGTATTTCTTCACTTCGTTACGAAGTACAGACTTGGTGAAAGACTCTACGCCAGCCTGAACTCTGAGCAACTTTTCTTGGAGCTGAGCAAGGGATTCTTCCCGGAGTTCCACCTTGTCGGTTATAGTTCTGATCTGTTTTGTTTGGTTAGCCTCATACTCTTCCAAAACACTTAGCCCTCCACGAAGGGTATTGTTTTCTCCGAATACTTCATCCACCGCTCATCCGTTCTTCGTGTTTGCTCTACAACCTCAAGCTCATGGCGTTCAGATATAGCAACGCTAATCCAAACTGTCCGGTATCCCTTGGATAATGCATCATTCTCTTGCTCAATCTTAGATACCTCGATTTCCAACCGCAGGTTTCCACTTCAGCTGCTGCCAGTTGGCCCTACAACTTGGCTACCTCAGCGGAAAGCTCAAACGTTGTTCGGGGTAGATCAACCAAGCCCGTAGCTGCATCTTGAAGAAGTCCGCTCACTTGAGAACAAAACTATAAGTGTTAGTAAAGCTTCAAACTAAGGAAATATACGCGAGCAAAGCTTAGGAAGAAATCATAAATCACTAACCTATCGATGGGAAGATTCCATCTTTTGCAAAGCTAATCCTATTAATTCCTCCGGGAAATCGACTATGAGCTTTCTCCAAAGAAGCATCCAGGGTGGGGATGGTCCCAGAACTACTTAAATCATTCCTCTTATTCAAGGTAACACTGCCACATTCTCTCTCTAACGTTGGTGCAACCGCTACGGTAGCTATTGCGAAATTTCTATGGGTCCATTTCCTTGACCACAAGGCGTGGTCCGGACTGTCACCCCGACAGTTCCCCCAGTACGAGACTTGTGATGACATAAGGGATCAATCATGAGCTCCCAAGGGGAACAAAGGCCAAAACTGGGATCTCAGGACTCTCACTCATGGCCCGTCCAAATACTACATCTTCGCCTTCAGGACCCAAGATATCTAAAATCACTAAACTGAATTATATTAGAGGAAAATACATTGAAAACGTGCATATTATAAGGGGTCAGCACTACTTACCTCTATTTTTGGCCGAACGATCAGCTCGAGTAACAACCCTCTTTTCTGGAGGTCCGGATACATTTACTCCCGACCTAACACCCTTCCGCAAACACGCTCGAGACGACGAAGTGTTAGTTAAATATTGCACCATTTTGCAGGAAAGTTGTGACCTAGTAAGTAGAGGAGATGAGCTATGTAAGGTTTAAGGATGGCAATGGGGCAGATCGGGGCGGGTATCTCAATACCCAACCTCGCCCCGTGTAGGTGACCCATCGCTTCGCCCTGCCCCGTGACCCGTGACGGATAAAGATCGGGGCGGGTATCTCAATACCCAATCTCGCCCCGCCCGGGTATCTCAATACCCGTCCTATTTTTTTTTAAAAAAAAATCTTTAATTTTATCATAAAAACAGAGCCTCCAACAAGTATAATTAGTACATTTTATCCCAAATTAATTCTCAAACAAGTACAATTAGTATATTAAAATGAAAATTAAATATGATTAGGTCTAATAATAACAATATTATAATAATATAATATAGATGGGACAAAATGGGGCGGGGTGCGACAGGCACGAAATCCATGCCCGTTCGCGGGGCGGGTCTAATCTGTCCCGTTCTCTTAACGGGGCGGGGCGGCCCCAAAAGACGTTGGGGCAGGGCGGATCGACGGGTCACGGGTCAAATTGCCATCCCTAGTAAGGATTTGAAGTCATTACAAAAACCAAAGCATGAATTAAAGATTAGTAAAGTATGGCGCGCCTGTCTCGTCCGGGTTACCCTTAGTCACAGGGCCACGCGCTCGAGAAGGTTCAGTATCTCGAGAAGACTAACCAGTCCTGCCAGCACTTGGAGCGGTTTGGACGTTACCTAGAATGGCTTCAACAAGACCTATACATGCAATACGAAAACATATATTAACAATCAGGACATAGACATGCATTCACATAAGGTGATAATGTAAAAAGACGGAGACAATAATGGAAGGCGGAATAGTAAAAAGAGCGTTGGTATATGAAATCCCAAAGAACTGGACTCCATGACACCCTCGCAATCACCCCGAAGGCGTATCTCCTTAAGGTAACTAAACCCTAAGGATCTACATTTGAATCAGCTAGGGGGTTCGGGATTTCAGCGAATATATTCTACTCTCAGGTAAACGCCGTGGTGACCGGACTAATAAAAAATTTCTCCTTCCATTCTTTGAAAGTTGATGGACCGCGAGATATCAGTTTCTTACCTGGAGCCAAAACTTTATACTTATGGGTAAGCCATCCCAGCCCTTATTTTACCCAGAGGCGCACCCTATTTTACCTTAGCCATGTGGGCTATTTCAAAGAACCGTCTAAAAGTCTCTACACTAGTGGGCACACCGAAGGCATATGACAGTAGAATAAAAAAGTGACAAACCTAACAAGATTGTGGCTCAATTTACTAAGGTACATACTCAAGTCTAAGAAAAGTACATAAGGTGGCATGGTCAATCCACCTGGGGGTTGTTCAAAGTACATGGAGGCACATCCCCGAGGAGAATAACAAGATCTTTACCCGGGAGAGAGAATTATATATTCTACATTATGGGAAATAGGAGCATCATCTAGGCTCCTCCAGGTTCTTCATGTCCTTGCTGGATAGGTTACAACATGTGGAGTCCTTTCTTGGAGAGACATTCTACTATCTATTATCATGTACATGTTTCAAGGAAACCTAATGGAGACGTATCTAAAGACTATCTCCACATCACCAACAACATCTCTCTCAACAAGGGGCTTAGGTTTTGATTTATTAACTGATGGTACACATATTTTAGGCGCCATCATCCTCTGGACGATAACAACAAAGTACTAGCAATGACAGAGAGGATTTCCGACGATGCAAACCCAAGATGACAAAGGTTCAAAGTTCATAAACCAAAAGAAGTCAAAGACAAGTTCTTTTTGTTTCAGAAGGGCTAAGGAATATCTTTGTTGCCTTAAGAAAATTGAAAAAATGGAAACTTTGATAAAAACTTACGGTTAGAAAATAGTGACTGATCGGAGAAATGGCAAAGAAGATGAACAATTGCAAATGAGCAAAGATAAAGTTTCAAAGGGTGACCCCTTTACTTACACAGTACTATATATTTATAGGACGGTAAAAAGTCATTATTGTGTGGCCATTTATGATATACGTGGATGTTACATATTTGCCGAAGGTAAAATGATTCGTCTTCAAGAAGTTATAAAGACACACATATTATTAGGAAAACCTCGTAGTATTATTCAATACTTAACCTTTGGCCACTCCCAATGATAAGGTCAGGATAAAAAAAGTTGGCATTTCATTATTTCCCTGAATGCGGACATGTATATAATTTGCACGACAGAATACTATGTGCTCAGGATCTTCATTCTCGAGAATCCCCGACATATAACATGTGTAATTCATGTTTATCTTAGGTTCAAAGTCTGTCGAATTCTTCATCTCGTGCCTTCACAGTTATCGATTCAAAGATCTCAGCTTCAGACCCTTTCACCTGAGGTCTTGAGGGGCTTATGGTGGGTTCCGTCCAAAGATCTACTAATGGGCCCCGAGTTTGACCCGCGTCGGTATTTGACATGTGCTAAATTATATATGTCTGGTTTATGTTAACTACTATAAAGTTCGACTCTTTTCGGGATTGCGATTCCCTATTCCATATCTGACTACAGAACTTATATGGTAAGTATACTCCTAATAGGTAACTACTATACTCATGGAATTTATCTACTACAAATACCATATATCAATTATTGATTTCATTCATTACGATTTACCTGCCTATCAAACATTGAGTTATTTCGCTCTAAAAATCTAACTTTAGCATCAGAGAGTGGTTGGGAACATCCCCGCAAGCCGTTGACTGTTTCTTGTCGTACATGTTACTCTCTTTCTTTTCAAGACTCATTAGCTACTTAGAAGGTAGAGATCGGAGAGTGTAACCTGTTTGTCTGGTACGCATCAACTACCTATCGCAATTTGATTATGTAGTTTCCCTAAACAAAGGTGTTGTAAATTAGAGGAATTCAAAGAAGGCAACTGTTACTGATTCTACAACAGTAGCCGAGTATATAGCTGCAAGTGATGCAGCTAACGAGGCGGTTTGGATTCGAATGTTCATTAGTGAGCTTGATGTGGTACCTAGTATTGTGAATGCGATTGATCTTTATTGTGACAACAATGGAGTCATTTCACAATAAAAGGAACCAAGTGTTGGAGTACATTTAATCTAAGGTGCGCCAATTCGATTGGGCCGGGCTGGGCTTCGGGCCGAGATTGGATTGGGCCCTTAATCGGGTTGGGCCGACCAATATGATTGGGCCGACCAACCCATTTGGACCGACCTTATGGCTGGAAAATTGGATATATTTTCCAGCTCTTATCTCTTAGAAGGAGGTTAAAATGGTGGAGAATGTGGAGGAGTGGTTTCCTCCATGATCTCCCACTTCCCCCTTTCTCTCTCCCCACTCTCCCTTGAATGACTAAGAAAAATGCTGATTTTTCCTAGTATTCTAAGTCATTATTCTCCAGTTTTTGGAAAGGTTAGAGAAGAGAGAAAAAGAGAGAGCATTCAATAGAGATTGAATAGAAAGAAAAGACAGCTTTTCTATATACTTGTTTTCTAGCTTTGGCTAATAGAAAAGAAGTAAGAAAACTGTTTCTTGTTCTTCTTTTAGGTCCTATATCCACCATAAATATATACTCCATCTTGAAGAGTGTCTTCAAGACTTCTACGAGGCGTTGGCTAGCACCAAGCGGTAGAGGACCATCCCCGGAAGATCGAGTGGATATTGGGAGAGGCGGAGCCTGCGTTGGTGGCGTTCCGTTCGTGACAACAAACCTACTTCGAAAGGTATAATGCTATCCCGTAGTCTAAGGTTCTTACTCGTGAAAGATCCTATTAGAGGCGGGTCGTTTTATTTCCGCTGCATAACTTGTTTTAGACCCGGTTATTCCTCTAACAGTGGTATCAGAGCCACTCACGAGTACCCTATAGACTTAATGTGCTATAGTATTTTAATATGGATTATGAATCTATATTTTGCATGCCTTAGGATTGCTAGAAATGTTGTATATCATGTATGACATGTTTTTGCATCATTTTGTATGTATGAGAGTCGAGATCTTCGGTCGACCGCAATGTCTGTTTTGGTCAACCGAGTACTCTCAGTATCTCTGTTCGGACGATTGGGAGATAGGTCGGTTCAGCCGACTGGTTACCCGGTCGACCGAGCGGGGTGGCCGGTCCACCGAATCTGAAACAGAATATGAAATGTTCATTTTGCTGGTTGCTCATTTTTCATAAATTGTTATGTTAGTTGAGCATGATGCATAGTAATCGCCTTTACCCTGTTGGTTTATTTTATAAATACGATCTGCGAATCGTGCCTATCTCTTTTTATCAAAAGTTGTAATTCTCTTCTCATCAAATCCCTTCGAATGTAACTCAAGGTTTCCTTAGAATTATGTAATTCTAGATTAGGAGAAGGTACAATTGTGATGATGATTTGGCGACAACCACCTGAAGGTCAAGACGGTGTAAAATAGAATGTTTTCTTTTCACACCCTTAGATTGACTTCACAGGTTTTCCATTGGCTTGGAAAAACCGAATAGGATATGGCGATTACTATTGCATTTTTACTTTTATGTATTGGATGCATATGTATATAAGCATAAACTGTTTTATTTTATGCTTTTCTGGTGAGATTGTTAAAAACAAAACCCCTCAATTAAATATTAATTAGTGCCTTCCTAAGTTTTGCCCTCGTCAAGACCTAGATCGACATTAGTATGGGACATGACAAAGCTGTACATACGTGTCTATCCGAGTGAGGCGCGAAGGATAATTTGTGATATCCGCCGACAAAAACTTAGGGTCCTAGTTAACTGGATTATCTCAATAAATGGATTGAGGATCTAGAGGCAAAAGAGTTGAGAAAAGTGTATAATGATACGCTTGAATAAATGTTATTCACTCAACTAACCAAGAATTACATAATTTGATGTAATTGGCAAACGTTGCCTACCTAAATAACCAAGTTTTGGGCGATCAGCCAAAGCTGACTCAGACGAGGTGAAATATGGATCTTGGCCCGCTAGAAAGTTAACGAACTTTACGAGTTGATAATGAGAGTTATTCACTCGATGAAAAAAGTGGGAGAAATCATTAAAAAGATAAAAGACCTAATAATGATTTTTATCGGTACTTACTTTGCATATGTATTTTGTTGTAGAAAAATGGCAAATTCAAACCAAACACTATCACTGCGTTCTGTCCTTGAGAAGGACAAATTAGAGGGAGTTAACTTCCTCGACTGGTTCAGGAACTTGAGAATCGTTCTCAAGCATGAAAGAAAGTTGTATGTTCTAGAACAACCTATTCCTGATACACCAGAGGCTCGCGCTTCGGCCGCTGAAAGAAGTGCTTATCAGAAGCATTGTAGTGATGCTTTAGATGTGTCTAGCCTCATGCTTGTCACCATGAACTCTGAGCTTCAGAAGCAACATGAGGACATGGGGGCTTATGAGATGTTGGCTCACCTGAAGCAACTATATCAGGGACAAGCACGCCAGGAGAGATTCGACGTATCGAAATCTCTTTTTCAATGCAAAATGTCTGAAGGAACTCACGTTCTTAAGATGATAGGTTATGTTCAGAACCTTGAAAAACTGGGATTTCCTTTGGGGCATGAGCTGTCGATTGATTTGATCTTGCAATCGTTGCCTGAGTCATTCAGTCAGTTCATTCTGAATTATCACATGAATGAAATTGACAAGCCATTATCTGAGTTGTTGAACATGCTGAGAACTGCCGAGAAGGAAATAGGCAAGTCCAAGCCCAACACCATACTGATGGTGCAAAAGGGGAAAGGCAAAGGTTTTGTGAAATCCAAAGGCAAACCGAAAGGTAAGCCCAAGGGCAAGCAAACCACTTTCAACAATGCACTGAAATCTAAGGGTAGTGTAGCCAAGGACTCTATCTGTCATCACTGTGGTGAAAAGGGTCACTGCAAAAGGAACTGCAAAAGCTATGTTGCAGGAAGAAGGCTGGAAAAGGAGAAAGCAAATGTTGCTTCGGGCTCAGGTATTTATGTTGTTGATATTAATATGATTGATATCAATTTAAATACAACTACTTCTTGGGTACTTGATACCAGATGTGGTTCTCACATTTGTACTAATGTGCAGGGACTGCAAAGGAGTAGAGAGTTGGCAAAGGGTGAAGTGGAACTACGAGTTGGCAACGGAGCACGTGTTGCAGCCCTAGCTGTAGGGACTTGTACTTTTACTTTGCCTTCAGGGCTTGTTTTGGGTTTAGAAATCTGTTTCTATGTACCAAGTTTAACTAAGAATATTATTTCAGTTTCTTGTTTGGACAAGAAAGGTTTTGAGATTTCAATCAAAAACCAACGATTATCGTTAGTTTTGGATAATATTTTTTATGCAAGCGCCTCTTTGATTAATGGTCTATATATTTTAGACCTTGATATGCCAATTTTAAATATAAATACAAAAAGGATTAAGACTAATGATTCTAATCTGACATACCTCTGGCATTGCCGCTTAGGCCACATAAACGAAGACCGCATATCCAAGCTCCATAAAGATGGGTTGTTGGAATCATTTGACTTCATGTCTTATGATCGATGTGAATCTTATTTGTTGGGCAAGATGACAGCATCACCTTTCACTAAGGTAGGTGAGAGAGCCGATGCTTTATTAGGACTAATACATAGTGATGTATGTGGCCCTTTTAATATACATGCAAGGGGTGGGTACCTCTACTTCATTACCTTTACTGATGACTTCAGTAGGTATGGATATGTGTTCTTGATGAAACCCAAATCCGAAGCATTTGTTAAGTTTAAAGAGTTTAAACTAGAAGTAGAAAACCAACTTGGCAAGAGTATTAAGGTTCTTCGATCTGATCGAGGAGGAGAATACTTGAGTCAAGAATTATGTGACTATTTAAAGGATTGTGGAATCGCTTCACAACTTTCTCCTCCAGCTACTCCACAATGGAATGGTGTATCTGAAATGAGGAACAGAACCTTATTAGATATGGTTCGTTCTATGATGAGTCACACGAGCTCGCCCTAATTTTTTTTGGGGACACGCACTAGAGACAGCTGACTTTAACACTTAACCGCGTTCCATCTAAATCGATCTGCAAAGACGCTTATACGAGTTAGGGGGCGGGAAGCGTCCCAGTTTGTCTTTCTTCAAGATTTGAGGGCTGTGATGCTTTTGTAAAACGCTCGACTTCGATAAGTCGGCTCCAAAATCTGAAAAGTGCATATTTGTAGGTTATCCTAAGGAAACTAAAGGATACTACTTTTATATCCCTAACGAAAACAAAGTGTTTGTTGCTCGTACAGGGAGTCTTTCTAGAAAAAGAATTTGTTTCTAGAAACACAAGTGGGAGTAGCGTAGAACTCATCGAAGTTCCGGACTCTCAAACTAGCACTAATGATAAGATGGAAATTGAACAGACTCCACAAGTTGTTGTGCAAAGCGAGTGCTACAAAAGCAGTTGTGCAGCCAGCACTGATTCAAGAAACACAAGAATTGCGTAGAGTCTGGTAGAGTTCGTCGTCCACCTCCGAAAAAAAATTTGGTTTTTTCATAGCAGAACATGTCTGATGTTATGTTTGTGGATCACGATGAACCTTCAACCTACAAACGAGGCAATTAATAGCCCTGGATTCGAGAAATGGCTTGAGGCCATGAGATCCGAAATGGACTCCATGTACACAAACCAAGTCTGGATCTTTGTTGATCCACCTGAAGGGGTAACTCCCATAGGGTGCAAATGGGTTTTTAAGATTAAAACCGACATGGAAGGGAATGTACAAACGTGCAAGGGCCAACTGGTCGCGAAAGGTTTCAAACAAGTTCATGGTATTGACTATGAAGAGACTTTTTCCCCCTGTAGTTATGTTCAAGTCCATTCGGATTTTGCTTGCTATTGCGACTTACTATGACTATGAAATCGGCAAATGGATGTCAAAACCGCTTTCCTTAATGGAAAACTTGAAGAGGATGTGTATATGACACGGCTGAAGGTTTTATCACTCCAGAGAATGCTTTGGGAAAAAATATGTAAGCTTCAGAGATCCATTTATGGACTCAAGCAGAGCTTCTGAAGCTGGAACATCCATTTTAATGATGCCGTCCCAGTGAGTTTGGCTTCATTAGAAATGAGGATGAGCCTTGTGTTTACAAGAAGGTTAGTGGGAGCTCAATCGTATTCCCTGGTTTTGTATGTAGATGACATACTACTCATTGGAAACGACATACTAACCTTAAAGTCCGTCAAGGCTTGGTTGAGTACGTGTTTCTCTATGAAAGACTTAGGCGATGCGACTATATTACGGAAGTCAAGATCTATAGAGATAGATCCAGGGAGACTCATTGGCCTAAGTCGAGTACATATATAGACAAGGTGCTAAAGCGGTTTAGCATGCAAGAGTCTAGAAGGGCCTTTGTCCTATGGCACATGAGTACTGTTCTGTCGAACAAACGAGTGTTCTAAAACGCCCTGCCGAATTAGAACGCATGAAAGAGATCCCCTTATGCTTCGTCATAGGATCCATCATGTACGCCATGTTATGTACTCGCCCTGGATGTCTCGTTTGCCTTAAGCCTTACGAGCGAGATACCAGTCTAATTACGGTGAACGTCACTGGATCTCGGTCAAGAATATCCTCAAGTACTTACGAAGGACTAAGGATACATTCTTGATTTATGGAGGGCGGATGAGCTCGTTGTAAGTGGTTACACCGATGCTAGTTTCCAAACCGATAGAGATGATTTCCGATCGCAATCGGGATATGTGTTTAACTTGAATGGAGGTCGTTTGTGAGCTGGTGCGGTTCAAAGCAATCGACCATCGCAGATTCTACGGCAGAGGCGAGTACATAGCAGACTTGTGAAGCGGCTAAGGAGGCCGTTTGGATCAGGAAATTTATTTTCGACCTCGATGTGGTTCCTAGTATTGCGAACCCGATAGACCTCTATTGTGACAACAATGGGGCTATTTCACAATCTGGGGAACCCAGATCTCATCAGAGATCCAAACATGTACTATGACGTTTTCACCTAATCCGCGAGATTATAGAAAGAGGTGATGTGCATATATGTAGAGTAGATTCGGCAGACAATGTCGCCGATCCACTGACGAAGCCACTGTCGCAGCAACAGCATGATCGTCACACTAGCTCCATGGGTATCCGATATCTGGAGGGCTGATCTTTAGAGACAGTCATTAGTATGCCCTTAAAGACCAATCAGTAGATGATTTTGGGTCTTTAGTGCAAGTGGGAGATTATTATATCGTATTTATGTAATTTTCATTTTGATGAATAAAAATGTATAAATATCAGTATTATTTCAATATGTTTCTGCGTTCTTAAAAACATAATGAAATAATATGTCCTTAGAATAGTATTCATAATTGTTATAATTCTGAAACGTCCCTAGTCGAACATTATTATGGAATCTTCGAGGACAATAATAATGTGTAAGACTAGTATGTGCAGTGATTGATATAAGATATCGGATCGTCACATGGGTATATATGATTAGAGAATCATTATACTGGACAGACCCGACATGAGAAACACACCATGGGTTGTTATATAATAGTCAACGGTGTTTCTCAATTTTTGACTGGGTTGTATATGAGATCCACCCTTTAGGGGACACATATACTTTTTTCATACTTTAATATGAATATGATGAATTGTTTGATATGGAATATTATGGGAGTTGGGAACAAGGAGTCTATTGCCCGCCTTAGACAACTTAAATTTGATAATGCACTCCCATTACTTGCGATTATGGAACCTATGTTGGATATTGCTGAATTACCTTTTTATGTCCGTCAATTTGGTTTTGATATGGGTGCGAGTAATATTAATAGTAAAATTTGGCTGTTTTGGAATGGTAGTTTGGACATTTCTGTGGTTGGTAATTCTGAACAATTGTTGACTGTTTTGGTGAATAATTATGCGGGAACTTCAGTATACTTGTCTTTTGTTTATGCCAAATTCGCCTACACACAACGAAGGGCGTTATGGGATGAGTTACGTTCTTTTAACTCACAACATGATGTCCCTTGGTTGGTTGGGGGAGATTTTAATATGGTGTTCAGTGTTTCAGAGAGTTTGGGATCTATTCCTGCTTCCTTGCCTATTACTGAGTTTGCAGATATGATTGGGGATTGTGGTCTGCTGGATATTCCTTTTGTTGGTAGCCCGTATACGTGGTGCAGAAGTTCTTCTCCGCCTTTGTTGCGATGTCTTAATCGTATTCTAGTGAACACTCAGTGGCATGATTTTTTCCCTATGACGAAGTTAGAGCACTTGCATAGATCAGTGTCGGATCATTGTCCTTTATTGCTTAAATTTTCTCGAGTTAGTCGTGTGGGGTTTTCTTCTTCATTCAGACCAGAATATGTGCTCCAAACATTGTCAATTTATTACTCTGGTAAAATCAAGCTGGGTTGAGCAGTTAGAAGGGAATGGTATGGTTGTATTGACAGGCAAATTGAAACGTTTGAAGAGGGTCTTGCGTGCTTGGAATAAAACTTGCTTTGGCAATGTCACCACGTTGTTGCAACAAGCTGAACACTTGGTAGCCGCGGCTGAGGCTGCCTTTGATGCTTCTCCGGGTGAAGATCTTAAAGAAGCGTGGATGGGGGCGAAACAGAATTACCAATTTTATCTAGATGCTGAAGAAACATTTTGGAGACAAAAGTCAAGAATTAAGTGGATACAGGAAAGAGAAGGTAATACTAACTATTTTCATGCTATGTGTAAGAGTAAACGCACACGTTTGCATATATCCACATTACAAACCGATAGTGGAGTGTGGTTGACGGAAGAGAAGGATATCGGGGCTGAGGCTCACCATTTTTCACTGATTTATACTCGGCTGAAGACCAGTTGCAGCCAATGGATGGTATTTTGAGCGCAATTCCATCATTGATTGATGAGTCGGCTACTAGGACCCTTTCGGCTCTTCCGTCTGTTTTGGAAGTTCGGGCAGCAGTTTTTTCTTTAGATAAACACAGTGCCGCAGGTCCGGATGGTTATTCAGGTGGTTTTTTCCAAGATTGTTGGGAGATAGTGGGGAGTGATGTGGTGCAAGCGGTTCGTGACTTTGGGCAGGACTTCCAATGCCTAAGGCAATGGCGAGCACACTTATTATTCTTCTCCCCAAGTCCTAGAATCCGACTCATCTCACGGGCTTTCGACCTATTTCTCTATGTAATTTTGCAAATAAAGTGGTCACAAAGGCTATTGCTATTCGCCTTGGGGTCCTATTACCAGCTCTGATATCTCTGAATCAAACGGGCTTTGTCAAGGGTCGTTCTATCTCCGACAATGTTTTACTGGCCATGGAGCTTGTGCATTCTATTAATCATAAAGTGCGGGGTGGAAATTTACTCATTAAGCTCGATATGATGAAAGCTTTCGACCGGGTGACTCGTTCCTTTCTTCTTCAGGTATTGCAGAGATTTGGTTTTGGTCCGCATTTGATTCATCTGATCCGCAATATACTGAGCTCCAATTGGTTTTCGGTCTTGGTTAATAGTATCTCGTACGATTATAGTCATGCTGGAAGAGGGGTCAAGCAGGGGGATCCTCTCTCCCCGCTTCTATTCATTCTTGCGGCTAAGAGCCTTTCTCGGTTAAGTTTGTGCAAGATGAACAAAAGCAAAACTAAACCCAACAACAAGACAAAGGATTTAGAGTGGTTCGATTCACTCAGAATCTACGTCCACTACCTTGAGCCGCACCCAAGGATTTTAACAACTTCACTAAGAAGACTTTTTACACTTGTGGCTAACTCACTAAGAGTTTTACAACACAACCACAATACAAAACTCACTAAGAGTCAATTGCCCACACAAAGTAGGACTTATCAATTTGCCCACACAAAGTAGGACTTTTACAAGAATAACCCAATCACTTAGAAAGGGAATAAGAATGTTTAAAGAACAAGGTTGTTCACTCTTCTAAGTGAAAGATATATACCTTTGAAGTACAAGAATTATAAGCTCTTTGAACATATGATGCACACTCTTTGTCTTGCTTTTGAAAGAACACTCTTGAATGATTTAGATCATAGAAATGAAGAGCATTTGCTTTGTAAGTGTTTAGACTTGATAAGAAATCAATGTATATTGTATGTGCAAGCCTTAGAGTCATTCTCTAGCTTTGGAGTATTTATATATTTCAAAATATGCTGAAAAACGACTATGCAATGGTCAAATAACGGCTAGTTTAAACAGAGTTCGGTTGACCGAATAAAACACCTCGGATGACCAAAGCATAAGGTCGGTCGACCGTCCATGACCTCGGTCGACCTAAGAAAACCTCGGATGATGGTTCGGATGACCGAGGCTTGACAGATTCCAAAACTCAACTCTTTGTTTTGAGTTCGGTTGATCCGAGGAAAGCTCGGATGATCCGACTTCCTGAGCTTTGAGAGATGTTGATTTTTCACACGTTTTGAAATCTATTGAAGTCTAAAAGGTTTTCTCAATATGTAACAAGTAAGAGCATTTAGAAAACCGTTTTAAAAGACTTATACTTTGAAATCAAAGGCTTTTGAGATATGAACACATATGAGAATCATTTTGAAACTTTAGCCTTTTGAAAACGTATTTATGAAAACATACAAGACTTGAGTGTAGAACTTATGTTCATGAGAGCATTGGTTAGAGCTTATAAGATAACGACTTATAATGACAAAGCTAATCTAACCAAACCTAAGTCTTCAATCTTCAATCTTGAAAGATGAGCCTTGAATAATATGACTTTGAATCTTCATCATGGCTTGATTGAAGTACTTAGAGCTTCCATTATAAGTTCCGATATTCTATCACAAAGATATAAAACATTAGACACAACATCAAGTGTTTGTCCATTATCAAAAACCGAGTTCGTTCGCCCTTAGGGCTTACAGCTTCATATCTTGACTACTTGCAATGTGCCTCAATTGGTTTTGTGCAAGTTGGAGAGCATGTTCTCTCGGTTTGTTTGGGGTCAAACGGATGGGAAAGAACGTCGTCATTGGATGTCTTGGGATAAAATGTCCCGTGCTGTTGAATGTAATGGAGTGGGTGTTCATTTATTTGAGCATTTTTATGTGGCATTTTCTTGGAAAATGTGGTGGAATTTTCGTAATGGCACTTCCTTGTTGGCGGATTATTTGAAAACCCGGTATTGTGCGGGATTGAATCATGTCAAGCAGGGCAAGTTTGTGTTGGGTTGTTCACCTACTTGGCTTAGAATGATTTTGGTAAAAGATGATGTGGAAAACCATATTGGTCTCCTGTTGCACAACGGGGATTCCAGCTTTTATTATGAGAATTTTACACATCAAGGTTCGCTAGATTCTGTTGCTCCTGGCTTGTCTGAACTGCTGGGTACTGCCCGTATTTGTGATTACTTTATTGACCATGACTGGAACAGGAGGGCGTTGTGGGGTCAGGTGCCAGCGGCTTTTGCTGCAACTCTACCCGATTTTTCTCTCTGCGGATTGTGATAAACTCATTTGGATGGCTGATTCTAGGGGAGTCTTTACACTTGCTTCGGTTTTAGCAATATTTCGTGGCTTCGGGGCTACACTTTTCTCGCGAACTTGCATTTGGCATAAGGTACTCCCACTATCTATCTCATTGTTTATGTGGAAACTAATGAATCGATTTCTGGCTTTGGATGAGGATAGGCAGCGTTATGGGGTGTCTCTGGCTTCTCGCTGCTCTTGTCATACCGGCTTGGAGACTTATGACCACATTTTTGTAACATGTAAGCTTGCGCGAGTAATTTGGCAGGAGGCAGCCGGTTCAGTCAATTTGATTCTACCGGATATGTCCTTTGCGGGTATTCGAGCTATGTTGTCCTTATGGTGGTATGCTCCAAACGCTCGTTCACGATCTCTAATTATTATAATGGCCTGTTATGCTTGCTGGATTTTGTGGAAGGCCCGGTGTCGTTTCATCTATGAAGGGAAGGTCACTACTAAATCTAGTATTCTTGCACAGTTTCGGGACTATACTACAGTATTGTTTAAGGCCAAAGGAATTTTGCTGCATTTTTTGGCTTTTGTTCCTAGGAAAACTATGGTGATCCAATGGGGTTGTGACCTTGATTATACGGGTCTTGTGCTTAATATTGATGGAGCTTCAAAAGGTAATCCGGGACCTGCAGGAATCGATGGAATTTTTCGGCATCACACTGGGACATTCATTGCGGCTTTCTCTATCTTTTTTGGGGATTCAGTTACAAGCATGGCTACGAAATTACTCGCTTTCGCTGGAGGGTTTCCGGATGGCGCAGGACCGCTGGATTTTCCGACTTTGTTATACAATCAGATTCTCAGGTTCTTGTTAATGCGATGGCCGCGGGTCGTATTTCTTCTTGGGCATTGGATGTTTCTTTTAGGCGTGTTGTTTCTCTTTTTGGTCATTGCAGGTTGGTTCATGTTTTTCGGGAGGTTAATTCGGTTGCAGACGCTTTGGCAAATCTTGCCACAACTACAGGTAATTCAGTTATTTTCTCCAGTATCCATTCATTACCATCTGCAATACAGGGCCTCATCAAACTAGATTAGAATGGGACTCCATAACTTCGAATCAAATAGGTCCATTGACCTACAGTAATATTTAGGGGGAGCTAATCCCATTTTTTTGTACTGATTAGACTTCCATTTATGAGGCTAGTTGGATTTTCTCGCTTTGCATCATAGCTTAGGATTTTTGTATCATTCTTGGGCATATAATAAATGTCCAAGGTTGCATTTTTCTTTTGCTATTTCTTGTGTATTTGTTTTGGAGGTTTTGGTTTAAGTCCCCCTCCTTGCCTTTTGGCCTTATTAATAAACGGGGGGTCCGCCCCACCACGCTGGTGGTTTTTAAAAAAAAAATAAAATGAATTAATGAATTGATATTCTGATATGTTTGTCATTTGATTAGTCTACTCGCGAATCAAGAAACAAAAGATTAAACTATATAAGTGTCACATATTCAATGACTTGTGTTTAATCAAGATATCGAGGACAACTGGATTAGCTACAAAATGTCATAATATGTGATTATGTCGAATCACCACTAATATTTGTAAATTGGGAGTAATCATGTGTTGCTAGATACCGCTCATTATTTTTTACAAATTATTGTCACGGCCAACATTGCAAATACCTAACGGGTCGCACCATATGATCAACTGGATTGTGCTTGTTGGAGTTTGCATTTGAAAATAAATGCTCCAATTGGAATGGACAAACAATTGGATTGGGCCGAACAATATCGTATTTGTTAAACCAATCAATTGAACCGAACCGGACTGTTAAACCTGCCGAACCGGTCATTTAAACCTGATTCTCGAAAACCGGAGTTAGAGAAGTTAGAGTGGTTAATAGTTAGGATATGGTGATTTATTATGGAATACTCCACCAACCACTATTTACTCTCTCTTGTCCAAACTTGAGAAGTTAGACAATAAAAAACAAAAAAGAAAATTTCTGATTTTTCTCTCTATCTCTTCTCTCCCTTTTGTTCTTCCAAAAGGATTATCAAAAGAACTCTTTGGAGAATTTTCTTCTAGTCATTGTTCTTCATCTTGTGGCTAGAACTAGAGTGTAGAACGTCTATTCAAGTGGTCGTGTGGATACCGTAGAGGCAAGGGATTGATCGTCAGATTCTTGCATGCATTCGACAACATCAACACATAAACCGTTTCTGTTTTGGTATCTTAAAGGTATTTATTCTAATGAAAACTAATTGGTTCTTACTCGTGATGATCCTATTAAGAAACGTATTGCAAGTTATTTTCCGCTGCCATTTTGACGGAGTAGATACCCAATCAGCAAGGGACATGTGTCCCTCTCTCCGGGAGTAAGGAAGAATGCTAGTTGTGCCTAGGAAAATGTACAAACGAAAGACAAAAATGACCAGGAAAAGAAAAGGCAGATGAAAATATTGTTTTTTTCATTTCATCATGGCAAAAACGGATTACAAGACAACAAAATTCCTATCGAGCAATCTTGGTGTGCCTACTGCCCTGGCAAGGCCTACTAATCCCGTTATACCTTATAGTAGTGGTTAAATTCGTTTATGCTTTCGAATGTCTCTACAGACACGAGGTATCAACGTTTGAACTGCTTCCTGAGACAAGGGCTACAATCACTCATCTTCGGAAACAAAATGTGATGGTAAGGATTGACGTGATCTCATTGTTAGTAGTGCCCTAGGACCATTAGCACATGTTGTGCGTTTTGTTATCTTTTGAGCATGTAATTGAATAGTTAATTTTGCTTTTGATTATCAAATGTGTGATTTGATAGTAAAACTCATTAGCTTATGTAATTACTATTCTAGAAGTCCCTAGTTTTATGTAATGCTTAATTACTATGAAATAAAACTAGTATGATTGTTGATTGATGATCTTGTTTTACTGATCATGTGTAATGGATACAAATCACATCATAGATGCAATATATAGGGATACATTGTATTGGGACGTGATCCAGTCGAGAAGTAATACTTCATGGTCTTAAGTCATAAGTATTACTTCCTCAATACTATTTTAGAATCCTTAGACCTTATGTCTTCATTGATTCTAGTATGAATGGAGCCACGTTTTGACTCGGTCGGGACGTTACTTGTAACGAGTAATCAATACGGCGAGATCGGATGTAGTGTCCTATCATAGCTTGAATGTGAGAGACATTGTAAGGAATTTGTCCCTCTCTATTATTGAGAGAGATATCCATGGGCCCCTCGATAGGGAAAGAGCTGTTTAAATGCATGGCCGTGCTCAAATGTATTTGATAAAGTGGTTATCAAATGCTATTTGTCAAAACAGTCTACCCGGAGATCGAGCATAAATACAATTAAGCTTAATAAAGAGTGGCGACCACCATGCCTTATGCTTAATTAGGGATATCGCGAGACAAAGAGATTAAATAGTGGATTGATATTAGGTTCAGTTGTATATTCATTCACTTTGGGTAGTCACAATGTCCTGCTAGGGACCGCTTGTGATTTATGAACACATACTACTACTAAGTGTGTTTTCATTGCCATTGTGAGATGAACCTACAGGGTCACACGCATAGACGAGCTAACGAGCTTCATGTCCAGATTCAATGAATCTAGAATGTGTCTAGGTTCATTGTATCAGACATTTGTCTTTCTGAAAAATAATAAAGTGTTTATTATTCGAATTAGAGATAGGGGCAATTTCGATATTCTACCCATAGATGGGATTACGTGGGAGTTATTATCGGATAAGGACTCCCACTACCAGCAGAAGTCTAGGGGACGTGGGAGTTAAAGACTCCCACTGCCGAGAGGAGTTGAGGATGTGAGAGTTGGTTATGGGAACAAACTCTCACACCCTATATAATGAACTCTTGGCCGAAACCCTAGGCAATAAGTTTTCAGCCGAAATAATACTGATAATCAGAAAACCGTTTTCTACTCTAGCCCCTCCCTTTTTCTCTCTAATTCCCGAAAATCGAAAAAGGCGAAGAGCTACCAATCGTTGCCGTTTCATCGGCGTGGATACCGGTAGAGGACTTTCCGCGAAAGGGAGATCAATCGGTAGCAACATCCGATCCAAGAAACGTCATCCTCCATTCAAGTAAAGCTGCTCGAATCCAAAACGTAAGTTTTTTCTTGTCATTTTTGAATTGTTTCATATGAGCGGATCCTTCGAGGGAGGATCCATGGGTGTTTGGAACGAGTTTCCGCCCATGAATCCCTTTCGATGGTATCGAGCCTTGCTCATACGACTCGATTTCGATATTGTTTATCGACAATAACACTCTCAATTCCGATTTGATATGTGTATGTTTGAAAAACAGAAAAATCGTTTCTTTGATAATAAAGATGCATAAACTGTTTAAATGTGTTTAAAGAATGTATCTTTTGATGAATATATGTGATATATGCATAAATTGCTCTCGGTTTAATCATGGTTATACGGTTAAACTGTTTTCGGTTTCATGATTCCGCATGAACTGCCTTAGCATGATTCGGTTTGAATTTAATTTGATTAATTGCATAAACTGTGAATCTGTAATTAATTAGATTAATTCGGTAATATGCATAAACTGTTTATGATTATGAATCTGATTATATGCATAAACTGTTTTTTTGAATCGGTTATCAATTCGGTTAATTCGATTAACCTAACACATAATCCGATTATGTAAGTAAGGCAATGGAGGGGTAAATCTGGGAGGAAAAACTCATTCGATGAGCTGATGTAGAATCAGATTTTCCTTCCAGGGGTACTGCCCCTGGAAAACCCCGCAAGGGGGCCGCTGCCCCCTTGACCCGCCCGCTAATCGGCTAGCGGGACCGCCGTCTACGTCGCCCCGATTCGTCGTTCCCCCCGAATTAAGACTTTGTGTATGTACTCGTAGTTACTTTCATTGTGCTTTATGTGATATTAGCATGGTGAATAGCATGGCCTACTATACCCCTTGTTTTACATATTTTGATTGTAATTTTATAATACGACATGCGAGTCGTTTTTCAATGTTGTAAAATTGTAATCGCTTCATTAGATTAGCTTTACTGCTTTACATTGAAGGCTGGGTATGCCCATGCAAATATGTAACAAGGCTGGAGGTGCAAGATCGAAGACATTATCCATGAGATGGATTTTGACCTAGATTGACCCTTGACTCCCACAAGGCTCGTGGGAGTCATTATAGGAATAGGCCATGCTATATCACATTTACTTTTTCGCTTCATAACCTGCGTGTGATGTTTATTTTATGTCTGGATGGATTTATTTTAAACGTCACATCAAATGGTTTTAATTAAGTCTTAAAGTGCCTACCATAACCTAAGCACTCCATAAGCTTGGATCATCATTTTTCTGCTTGCCAAAGCAACAGATAAAGTGGTTACCTAAGTAAAGAGAGATGGGAAAATAGTGATTTCCATATGCTTAGACATGGTTCGACTTAGCTAGGCCATCAAAATAGTTTTGGGCCTAGGGCATAAAATGGGAAATAGCCGGGACATGAAGATGTCATTCCCATTAGATGAACAAACTCTCACACCCTATATAATGAACTCTTGGCCGAAACTCTAGGCAATAAGTTTTCAGCCGAAATAATACTGATAAACAGAAAACCGTTTTCTACTCTAGCCCCTCTCTTTTTCTCTCTAATTCCCGAAAATCAGAAAAGACGAAGAGCTACCAATCGCTGCCCGTTTCGTCGCGTGGATACCGGTAGAGGGACTTTCCGCAAAGGGAGATCAATCGGTAGCAACATCCGATCCAAGAAACATCATCCTCTATTCAAGAAGTAGCTTCTTGAATCCAAAACGTAAGTTTTTCTTGCTGTTTTTCGAATTGTTTCATATGAGCGGATCCTTCAGGGGAGGATCCATGGGTGTTTGGAACGAGTTTCCGCCCATGAATCCCTTTCACCCATGACTCAAAATGTGATTTATTTTTCAATAGGGGACAAATGAGAAATAAGTGGTGGGGAAGATACCTCTGCGAGCAACGCCACTTTCGACATTACGATCAGAAAATGTCATGTTCAAATAACGTCAAGCAAAGATTGTACTAACAAAGGGAGAACTTAATTTTATATCTTGGTTATAGGAAGAAGGCTGAGAAAAAAGAGATTGGAAATGTAACATTGTGATTTGATATATTCACTCATATTCTTTAGATTAAGTTGGAGCATAAATGACTTTTTTGAATCCGTTTTTACGGTTTCCTACCCCATCGGGGAACGAAAGTGTTCCTTCTCATTTAAAATTGTGGAGAAAAACATTTTTGAATAGATTTCCCGGGTCGTCCAACTTTCATATAAGTGTGTAAATAATTGGGTCAGGAGACCTCAAGTAATGGCACTAGGTTCCCAGATCATGGATTACAGCATAAACCAAGCTAAGTTTGGGGTACATGGCGAGGTCGGGACCTTGGGTAGGAACTGACCATGACTACACACCAGTCATGGAGCATAATTTTGTGTGTTATTTAGAATAAATATGGATTATTCGCGAAAAATTAAAAAAAAAATGATTTTGATATATATATACCTCCTGGTTGGACTACAAAAAGGGGGTTTACAAAGCTGCAAGATTTTCCTAGCGACCCTAAACAAGATCCTGATCTGAGGAGTTCTTGCCCGATTTGGACTGATCTCTCGGAAAGACAATACCTTTGGAATGATCCTATGCTGAAGAACTATTTTCAAAATCCTCCGTTGGGGTAATCTTTTGTTCTGGAGTTGCATAAGTCACGGGAAGGGGGCTCAAGGTCCTCTCCCACACCTAACAAGACCTCGTTAGGGTCGTTGCATAGAAACATGGGGATCCGAGCATCCTCTTCCACCATCTCTCTAAAATCTTCTGGGCTGGTCAGCAAATGACACTAATACTTCAAATGATCGAACAAGTTGGAGCATTAGTATTTGATAGTTATGGTAAGAAATCTCCGAAACAGATTCTTTACTTTCGTGCTCTGGAAGAAACTGAGCATGAGGTTGTCTCTCTTCTCGGATAGAAGCTATTTCTTATCATCAAATCAATATTGACTCGCCGCAAGCAAGGTGTGTTATTGATTCTAGAGGGCATCTACCGGGTCATGAGCTTTCTTGAGCTCTTATTCGGCAGTAGTGGCCTTGTCCTCTTCTTGGCTAATCCAATTTGAGAACTATAGGTCTGCGTGTACTAATATATCGTCCACCAAGGGCTAAAGTATTGTGTTTTCCTCTTCCCAAACCGTTTTTGATTGAAACATATCATGATGTTGAGCGGCTAGCTCGCTCCCACTAAGAAGTGCATATGCATGACATGTAATGTAATTTACATTTATAGTTATTTAAATTAAGACACCCCCGAGAAAAGAGATTTAACTTTATAATGTGTCAATTGAATTTCTCTCTTGGGATATAGGGGATAGGTTTTTCAATAAAAAGAGATATGTGGGTGATGTCAGATTCGTCGATACTAGTGATTCATAGGCAGGATTTTCCATCGACCAGTCTACAGGCAAATCCCATTTTGGATGGAACTTTGGAATATTTCTTGCTTCATTCATAACCAGGGTAGCATATGAGCTTTCCCCGACCATCTTCAGGATTCCCCAATGAGTAGTTTTACGAAATCTTGGTAAAGTCTGGAGTACCCTTAGGACACTGACATATTTTTCAAACACTTTGGTCAAGTCAACCACAATGTTAGTTACTCTGTTTGAATCTTTTTTATGTTTAAATAGAGGACTTTCCGACGTGAGCAGCAACAAACTTCTTGTGCTTCTCTTCCACACCAACATAGTTGCTCAGTCTGGTGAAGCATAGCCTGGTGAATACTCATTAAAATACCCATCCCTAAAAAGAAGGAATAAGGAACGTGATTATGTTATCTCCGCTCCATGTGGGTGGGCAGTGGGTAACCAATAAGTTTCGTCAAATAAAATATTAAAGGCAAAAAGATCATTACTCAATAAATTGTGGTTGAATTCGCTGCACGTGAAGAGTCTTGCCCGATGTACCACATCCCCGTACAGTTATTCATTAATTCGCACCTTCAGTTGGAAGGCGGCCACAGATTTCGAGTAGTATGATTCAAGTGACTTCTTTGGACGAGGTGTGCTATCAAAGCTCCTCATTGGCCCATGTACGACCGAGAAATCAAACCGGGAGGTTCGACATAGAAATCAAATTGTTCTTCCCACCTCTTGTTGGAGGTCTGAAGAGAATACATCATAATGGGAGCATCAGTGCGGCAGTTAAGTTGATACTGCTTCGCATCATTCAGGCGCCCTAATTTGTAGCTGCAATGAAAAACATCGAAATTGGTCTGGATCCCTATTGCTCAACATCCCAGAATAAAACCCTATCACATTTCTAAAAATGTTCAATTTGTGGGATTGTTGGAACATTTTCAACACATGAATAGTTGGTTTACCTTTTGACCTAATATATATCTATGTCTTATGCATGTCAAGTTGTCTAATACTTGCGTGAACTGAACTCATAGAAAATGGCATAAGGACTAATTAAGGAGCAACTATCAACATATATTGAATTCAATATATGGAGATTGTAGAACAAAATATTAAAGGTTAATAGATTCTACAAACTATACATGTATCTATTGCCAAAAAAACATGGTCTCATCGACCTAGAAATCTAAGGTTGGTCGGACCTTGTATTCACACTTGGAATTTCTTCCCTCAAGATGGTTTACACTTGGAAAACGGTGACTCAACCAAGTATGCGTTATTGGAAAATAGTTTCTCACGCAGAAAATCTATCTGGAGCCAAATATACTACCATGAAACTAAGTATGTGTTATTGGGAACATCCTTCATGCAGGAAGCCTAGCCTAAGGGATTAGATTCTAGTCTAAATATGCGTTATTGGACAAATATCCTCACAAAACAAGTTTAGCTTATACCAAAGTTCTAAGTCTAAAACTACATGAATTTTTAAGTGCGGAAAGATGTTAGGAAAGCATTTAAATAAAATGTAAAGACTATGAAAAAGGTCATGTTTGATGTTGATTCGAATGGGCCTTTTCATCTTCAAGTCTTCTCCCTATTTATATATATATATATATATATATATTTTCCTTTGAAATCATGCCAATTTCTTTGTAAAACACCCACAACTGCCATGATCTTTCCTGTTTATTCTTGCTCCACGAGTTATAGAAGTAGTGGAGGTCGTAGGGCATTCATCTATGCCTTGTCCGCTTGTTAGTTACCGTCCCTCTTTTTTAGGATCAAGTTCTGATATATGAGATTTTACTAGATAATTTCGGGGAGTTTTGGGCTTTTATTTCTATTAATTCTGGTATGATTTGAGCTTATTTGAGAAAATAACTCTCCTTGAATTTATTTATTTTTATTTGTAGGGAAAATGAAGAACTTAATTGCGAATTTTGGAACTTGATTGGACAATTTTGAGGACTGAATTGCAAAATCTAGAAAGTTATGTACTGGTCAACGCGGGTCAAGAAAGTCAAAGTTGGGAATCGGGTCAACCATATGAAATTTTAGACTTTTTATTGCATTTTTTTAGTTTTTCAGTTTTTTTATTTTTTAAAATCTCAAAGGTTTCCTAGATCTATAAATACTTCTTTTACGAGTTTATTTGGGGGCTTTTGTCCATTATTATTAGACTGTTCTACTCTCATTAGCTCTCGTCTAGGTAGGGTGGAAGTGAGCTAAGTCGGTTCGCGAGTAGCTCAATATTTGATTTGATATTCGGTTAGACGAGCTCAGCCAAAAGTAGTCGCACATCTTCTCAAGGAAAATAAATCAAGAGAACCCTAGAAATCTCTTATAATCTTTTCATCTTCTCAATGTGGAAGAGTTATTAATTCATATCGAGTTTCTTTGAATCCGAAACAGTTCAAGTATTGATTTGTGGAGGAGATTGGCTTCCAGTCACTTATAGCATTAAGAAGAAACCCAATGTCTTTTATTACTAATGGCCGTTACTTATTAGTCTACAATATACTCTTTTTATGGCAGTACTATATTTCAGTCTTTTCAGGTGGAAGAACATACCACATAAATTAAATTGTTTATATAAGAAGGCTTCAAAGACTTTTATTGTTTATTAATAGGATTAGAATTTTTGGTAGCTAGACTTTTGTTGGTTTACATTGGTTTAATTTTATATTTTGTTAATACTTTTTCCTTTTTCCTGGAGTCTTTATAAATTATAATTAGTAGAGCGATAGTAAACTTCTATTATATATCATTGTGATAAGAAATTCTTTTGATTTATTTTGTATCTATTGGATATTAAACTCATATTATAAGTCACTATTTTTTTCTAAAATATTTGTAGATAAATGAGTTGAGCTTGAGTTGAGAAAATTAACTCACATCAAATATGAGTTGAGCAAAATTAGTGTGAGTTGAGCCTGAGTTAGGCTTAGCTTAGCTCTGGTCATTTCCACCCCCGTACGTCTAGGGTTAATTTTAAAGGATTTTCTCTTACAAATTGTTGAGACCATATTCAAGCTTTAATTATCACCGTACATTTGGAGATTATTCTGATTCAAGTTTGAGACTTTATTCGAATTCAGATATATTTTATTCTATTCTCTCTATTAACTTGTTATTTAATTTTTTTCTCTACTATGACCTAAATGAAGGGATTCATGGGCGGAAACTCGTTTCAAACACCCATGAGTCCTTCCCTGAAGGATCCGCTCATATGAAACAATTCGAAAAACAACAATAAAGAACTTACTTTTGAGGATTCAAGAAGCTACTTCTTGAATGGAAGATCACGTTTCTTGGATTCTTTGCTATCACCAATGGAATTCCCTTTGCGGAATGTCCCTCTACCGGTATCCACGCGACGAAACGGGCAGTGATTGCTAGCTCTTCGTCTTTCTAAAATTTGGGGATCAGAGAGAAAAGGGAGAGGAAAGAATATAAAACGTTTTTCTGATTCTATATGGTATTTCGGCTGAAAACCTTAATCTGCTAGGTTTCGGCTAAGAGATGTTATATAGAGTGTGAGAGTTTGTTACTAGAACAACTCCCACCTCTACTCAACTTCTCTCGGCAGTGGGAGTCTCAGAATCCCACGTTCCCTAGACTTTCGCTGGTAGTGGGAGTCCTTATCGGATAATAACTCCCACGTAATCCCAGCTATAGGTAAAATACCGAAATTGCCCCTATCTCTAATTCGAATAATAAACACTTAATTATTTTCAGAAAGACAAATGTCAGATACAATGAAACTAGACACTTTCTGGATTCATTGAATCTGGACATAAAGCTCGTTAGCTCTTCTATGCGTGTGACCCTGTAGGTTCATATCACAATGGCAATGAAAACACACATAGTATTAGTGTGAGTTCATAAGTCACAAGCGGCCCCTACCAGGGCATTGTGACTACCCAAAGTGAATGAATTTACAACGGAACCTAATGTCAATCCACTATTTAATCCCTTTGTCTCGCGATATCCCTAATTAAGCATAAGGCATGGTGGTCGTCACCCTTATTAAGCTTAATTGTATTTATGCTCGATCTCCGGGTAGACTGTTTTCGACAAATATCATTTGATAACCACTTTATCAAATGCATTTGAGCTACGGCCATGCATTTAAACAGTCTTTCCCTATCGAGGGGCCCCATGGATATCTCTCTCTAATAATAGATAGGGACAAATTCCTTACAATGTCTCTCACATTCAAGCTATGATAGGGACACTACATCCGATAATCGAGTCAGTATTGATTACTCGTTACAAGTAACATCCGATCGAGTCAAAAGCGTGGCTCCATTCATACTAGAATCAATGAAGACATAAGGTCTAAGGATTCTAAAATAGTATTGAGGAAGTAATACTTATGACTTAAGACCATTAAGTATTACTTCTCTGACGGATCACGTCCAATACAATGTATCCCTATATATATATATATATATATATATATATTGTATCTATGATGTGATTTGTATCCATTACACATGATCAGTAAAACAAGATCATCAATCAACAATCATACTAGTTTTATTTCATAGTAATTAAGCATTACAAAAAACTAGGGACTCCTAGAATAGTAATTACATAAGCTAATGAGTTTTACTATCAAATCACACATTTGATAATCAAAAGCAAAATTAACTATTCAATTACATGCTCAAAAGATAATAAAACGCACAACATGTGCTAATGGTCCTAGGGCACTACTAACACTAAATCTTTATTCTAGGGTCATTAAGTAGCTAGGTTAATTTATATTTTATTCTTTTTATTTTGTTATTTGATAGGCGTTGTGGAATGAATTTCTTATTATTCTTAATGCTTTTGTGTGATTGACCACTATTCAAATTGTCTTGACATTAACTTGGGAAGATTTGCGACACCTAACCTAGTTAATTAGGTTAAATAATCTGAACATAAATTGCAAGTAAGACTGGCAAACCGTAAATAGTTCGGGGATGAAATTGGCTAATTTTCCCCTCAATTCCACCCCAATTATTATGGTCTTTTCTATATTTCTAGGAATGAACCTGTTTTGGCTGCAAACTACTTTGTGGATCGCAAGGTGAAGGTAAACATATTTTTAAATGACGGTAAAATACTTAGTTCGTCAAGAATTGAATATTCACATTCTTATTTATTTAGTATAAAAAAAATAAATAAATAAAAAATATGGGACATTTAATTCTACACAAGGGGAGCATATTCCAGAATGTGTAATAGTATGTGAAGTAGAAGCAGTCGGTCTTGATGATCGGGAGGAAAGGATACATCTGGTTTGTTGGTATGATAAGAGGAATTGGAAAATAAGAGGTAAATGTCATTCCAAGAGTGTTTGCTGTATAGCTATTTAATTTATATTTTATGATGGAAAATTTCAACCCAATGCAAACCTTTTCCCAGTCATTAGCTAGTGAGTGATGGATAAATAACAAAAAAGTGTTAAATTCTAAAGTTTACTCCAGTTCAGAATATGGCCTACCATAGAATGTAGTAGCCAAGTAAAACTGATAAACTTATATCTTCAAAATCAAAGCACACTGAATTGACCAACTTCATATCCTTCTGTAGTTTCATCGAGAGTCACAAGTAAACTTCTGGAAAATGCCCCTGATGATCAGAAGGGCAAGCACAGCCTCTCGAAGGAAGGCCTCTACACCGCTCCAACCGCCCACAAGGGAGCAATTGGGGTCAACTAACTTTAAATGTCGTTCTAGGATATCTTTAGTCATCCCAAGTTGATGGACCACCTAATCCAACTTCTGCTACTGGTGGCAACTCGAGAGAAGCTGGATGTGCACCCCGGTTTTTCTTCTTTTTCTTCATCGTAACAGTAACAAAGCCTCCGCCACCATCACCATCTGGAACAGTCAAGCGCTCTATCTCTTGTACACTATTCTTAGCAGTTACAGCAGTATCAATATCAAGAAGCTCAAGGAATGGAGCTTCTGCATCATCAATAACACTGGCTTTATTTTGTTTCGACTTCCTATCCGATTTTTTGCTAGATTTCTCTGTGATTGTATTATTTACCTCGTGATCTGAAGGTTTATCTTTTCTCTGTTTCTTATTCTTCTTCAATTCATCCTCAAGATCATCAGGGTTCTCCGAAACATCTTCTGAAATACCAGCAACACTGTTACCATCCCTTTTAGATTTGGAACTTTTCTTTGCTTTTTTATCTCCATCAACATTCTTCTCAAATTTTGATGTTTGTTCGTCTGGCAGAATATTCCTCTTGCGCTTCGTATTCGTTACCTCCATGCCAAGATCCAAAGCATCAGCATCTTCATCTTCACTAGCTAAAAGATATTTGTTCACCTTCTTGTTTCCCATTGCAGGATCTATTTGCTTTTCCTTTTTATCAACAAATTTATTACCATCATTATGAGAAGAACCAACAATTATGTCACCTCCCTTTCTCATTGTTGTATCCATTGGTTTAGCATTAAATATCTGCAAGTTCGGTAAAAGCTTCTTGACCTGCTCCACCAAAATTTACCAGTTGATCATTTCAAGAGCTAAAAACAACTCTAAAGGACAGAGCATGAGAAGACAAGAACTATCACCTTCCTTGCTAAAGTTTCCTTTTCAACAACAGGGTTTCCTTGAAGGTTCAAATTTCTCAGGTTAGCGAGTGAAGAGAGCACCTATGTTTGTACCATGAAAACAAATAAAAATCATATCCAATAAAGTATCAACATAAGCAGCCAGAGAAAGTAGGAAGCAGGAAGGCTAATCTTTAATGAGAGAGCAACCTTCAGGTCTGACCAGTTTGTGATCAAGTTGTTTCCAATGTCTAGATTCTGAAGTCTAGCATTATGGCTTAGCTCAACTGGAAGAGTCTAGAAGAAAATAAAAAGAAGAAAAAGAAGGTACAAATCAGCTTTAAGTGATTAAAAGCTAACATGATCAAAAGACTCTCATAAAACACACCTTTATATCATTATGAGCAAGCCGAAGCTCTTTTAACTCAGTGCAAGACTTGAGTGATGAACCAATCACTTCCAATTGGCAATGGGATAGAGAAAGCTGACATCAAGTTATAAATCTTAGCGTCCTCCTAGGAAGTCGGAACGATAATACCGATGTAGATAATTTAAAATGTCACTTACTTTAGTAATGGATTTAATTTTAGACAAAGCATCACCAATTTCATGTAATGGATTCTTGGAAAGAACTGCATAAAATAACATGTGTTAATGATCAACCCAATCACCAATTCTCCAAAAAACAAATAATAATAATTGCAACATCATTGGGACTAGATCAATCTCTTTAACCAGAGTAAACAGCGCAAGGCAACAAATGTCTCATAGGAACCATTACGACGGTTGTAGGCTAGAAAGAATAATATGAATTCTTTTCACACTCAAAGAAAAAGATTCTCTCTTTCAGATCGAATGTCAACAACGAGCAACTCAAAAAGTAAAAAGAAGGAATTTAACAGGTAACATGTCAAGATAACAAAGCACATTGCAGCAGATTTCTTAAAATAGCAAATAAAACTTGAAATGATGACAGATACGAGTTAGATGGACTCAGTAGTCACACTTGCTTGATCTCAGGTTCAGTATCTAAACCACATTTATCTAATAATCTGACAGGCCAGTAGTACTTGATGACAAGAGCTCCTTTTGTTTCCCCGGGAGACGCCACAATATGTTGCTTTGCAAATTTATCCACTCCATGTTGAAATGAAGTGTTTAAAGATATGTTACCCTTGTCGATGAGATAATATATGTTGCTCCAAAAATTTTATGAAGTATTCATTATAAAATTGGGGATACATAGACAGCAATAGTACAGATGGAAAAGGTCTCAAAAATCAAATATGGTAGAAATTTTGTTGGAAGAAATTTAACCTTCTCTTTTATTTTATCTCCAGCTAAAATTTCCAGTATTTACCTCATGGTAGTTGCACATTGTTGCCCCTTCATTAGGTTTGTTAAATATTCCAACTTGCTTCATGCCAAGAAAATGACTTCAACTTCAACATCACTTAATCAAGGACACATCATTTAATATGCATAACGAGCTTACTTGAACAGGAAATGTTCTATAGGCTCATACTTCTGTGTCGTTGAGTTTTAAGGAGAGGGGTACCACCTCTGGTGGATGGCTGAGCCCTGAGGACCCCCTAACCAGAGTGTGATTACCACTCTTTGGCCCATGGCTCTAGGGCAGTAGAGGATTGTCCTAAGCCTACTTTGGGCTGGAAATGTTAGAAAGAAAAACAAAAGGTACTAATATACATAATTCACCATGAAAAAACAGGTTAAAAAGGTCGTAACTTCCCTATTGGTGAACAAAATCCAACAATTTCAAGTAGCATATAAACATAGAAATATATTAACCTGTTTCCTCTCTGCTTTTCTAACAATTCTCTTTTTTTTGTTTTTGGCACACACTAAAAATATCAGTTGAAAAGAGAATCAAAGCTTGCCCCATCCTTACTCTGTCGTGTGCAAACTGAAGCTTCTAGTGCTAATAGAACCAAATTTCAGTTTTCGTATGTGACAATGACAGCAAGGAACTAGGACTTCAACCGTTTAAATGGATTAGAAAAGTAATGACGATTTTAGTAGCAACGAAGTTAAGTATAAGATATTCCTTCCCAAAAGTAATGTGACAAGAATTGTAATTCCCATACCAATAGTGTTCAACTCCTTCATCTGATCAAGTTTGCAAAACAAAGTGATTTCATTATCTGCAAGGAACAAGAAAAGCCCGTGAATTTAAATAATTGATTTCTTACAGGCTATTGTTACAAATCTCACATAAGTTATTGACTGTCAGATGGCTTTACCATTTAAGATCAATGCACGCAAGCTCACAATATATTTGACCTCATCCATGGATTTGATCTTATTTTTGCCAGCATTCAACACCTAGTCAAACAAAGGTAGAAAACTGGTCTTGAATACTTGTATCACATAAGTGATATTAACAATTCAACATAAAGTCTACTGGCAATGTCATTCATCTCAGTTTTGTAAACCAATAATGGGATGTGGATACACGAATGGTCATGTGATAAAAACATAAGATTGAGTTACGGAGCTGACATTCATCAATCATTACTAACTGAATTGACTAAAAATGGAAATGTAACAATGTAGTTTACTAAATTAAGTAATAACCAGATGAATATGAGGGCAGCTAAAAAGTTTTCAACAATTTGTAAGAGAAGCTGATGATCGAGGAAATAAAACGAAATCTTCATAAGCATCACAAGAATTGCTAACAGTCTTTCAGCTCATTAGAAAATGAAAACAGTGAACAACAAAATTTCCAAAACTCTTAGGAAATGACTGTTCAGATCAAATCAATTAAATAACTGAAAACCCAAACTAATAAAAAAAATTAAAAAAATGCAAAATTTATACAGACATGAACACAGTCTTACCCTTATGTTTTGACAATGTATAACATGCGAAGTACAAAATACTACTTCAAAATAAAAAGACCATGAAACTCATGGAAATGGTAAAAAGTGTACTACTTACAGTAAGTTTAGTAAGCCCCTCAATCCCTTTCAAGTTCTGGAGCTTGTTCTGTACTACGGACAACCATTTCAAATTGACACATGACTTCAAACCCTAATTTCAAACCCAAAATTTTTAATTCACATAGCCAGAGTAATTAATAAAAATGAACAAAAACTACAAATTAAAAATCAAAGATATAAATCAAATTACTCATCGTTACCTCTAGTGAAGTTAAACTATTGAAGCCAAGATCAAGTCTTTCCAAGTTTTTGAACTCACCCAAACATGAAACCTAATTAAGATCAAGAAATTAAAATTCAATACATTGAAACTCTTTCGTCCCAGAAATTCTTCAAAAAACATATTTAAGGATAAGGATTGAGGAATACATCAGAGAGAGCTCTGTGAGTGAGAGTGAGACTTCTAATAGAGCTATGATCATGAGTATTATTCTCTTGTAATATCTGCTTTGAGCTCAGTATAGCCATTGTTGTTCATCAATTTTAGGGTTTTTCTTCTTTCTCCTAAAACCCTTTTCCTTCCTGACTGCAACTATCAACGGATAAATAATAGATGTGTTGACGGGTTTCGGTCAGTCCAAACCAGTCTCACATAATTTGAAGAAAAAATGTGAGTCTATGTTTAAATAAGTTGAGCGTGTGCTCCATATTAAAATTGTAATTTTACGTGAAGCGAGCGTAATTTTGTCCCAACCAATCCAATTAAAAAACGCACTCGAATAAGAATAATCTAATTATAAATATTTTATATATTATAAAACTAAAAATTTTAATTAAAAAAAATTATAAAAACTAACTGCAAAACTCATCGTTTTTTTTATCTAGGATATATGTGGATTATTTAACAATTGATTTTGATACGTGTTTATCTTTGGTTATTTTTTATTTTGCTACAGAATTAAATATTATTGTATTATTTATATTTATATTTTTGTTAGGGTTTAGTATTATATTATTATTTCTACAAAAAAAAATATCTAATATAAATTTAGCTCTGATACCATGATAAAATGCAAGAAGAAAGTAATAAAAGTGATAAACAAGTAGAGAGAATTTTGGGAATATTCTAAATATTTTCATTGAGAATGAAATTGAGCTTTATCAGCTCTATTTATACAGGGGGTAGCACCACGGTTTCTATTCGGAACACATTTTATTCTGCACATGCTGAACGAAATCTCAGTCGTTAGATTAATATTTTGACTGTTGAGATTGATTTTAAAAATGAACACCTACTATGATTTTTAGAACACCTGTTGTGCAGGGAAAAAAAAAGTGCTTTGCATAAGAGCCGGACTGGGGGAGTAGACAGCTCAAGTCTAACTGCTTGCTTAGCTGGCAATTAGCATATTTAAGAAAAATATATATATTTAATTACCTAATTGACTACTTACTAAAACTAGCTCGAGTGCTAACATGCCCGAATATATGTATTCACATACTGGGCCTGTCATTTTTTCTCTTCGGCCCAGTAGTCAAGTCCAGAAAACTTTCTTTAGCCAAAATCATCCATCCAAATCGTAGGGCTTTGCCTTAGTATGGCCCACAATTTTCATAAAGGGCATGACATGGCCCCCAAAAAATCAGGAGAAACATTTTTGTCCAGAATGGAAGTGTGACTTCCGTCTGCGAAAGCGAAGTCCCCACTTCCGTCCTTGATGACGTGGCGGTTTTTTCCCACGCGCATTGCCACGTGTCCAGGACGGAAGTCCCACCTTCTTTATGGTCCCAAGACGGAAGTGGGACTTCCGTTCTGGCCTCCCAGTTTAAAAAATAACTCTTCTCCTTCCCCCCCCCCTCACTGCGACTTGCTATCTCTCCCAAAAAAAAACCTCCCCTCCCTCCGACCGCCGCTCCAGCCGCCACCGTCCATCACCCCCACCACCACTCTCTCTCTCTCTCTCCCAATTTTTTTAAATTTGGAGGTATTGATAAATTTGTTTTTATTTTTTTTCCATTATTTTAAAATTCAATTGCCGATTAAACATGTATTTAATTTAATTGCAATTTTGTGAATTTGATATTTATGTATTTTTATTGCAATTAATATCTCTCTTTGTCTTAATTTCACTATTTGTCCTAAAATTATTATATTTAGTAATGATGTGAGTATGTAATTAATTGAACATATCGTTTTTTTTTAATTTTATTATATTATTTAATAGAGAATTGTTGACTTTTTTGGTTTTATATTTTAATTGCAATTTGGTGAAATTTATATCCTTATGATTTAAGTGCAAATTGGCTAATTTTATCCCTTAAATTATGTTTTTGTGAATTGTTATTTTACACATTTTGTGATTGATAAAATCCCACCGCTTTTTTTTATAGATGGCTTTTCCGGCCCACCTTATGCCCGGTCCGTACGATCCCAGTGTGTTGAACAAACACACCTCACATAGATCAATTAGGATTTGGGGCGGGGATGTAGGCCTAGACAGAGGTTTGAAGGTCATTAGCTATGACGGGAGTTTTTTTGAGGCCTACCAATGCGAGGGCAATCCGAGAGTGCTAGAGCTCATTGACCGTATAGGTTTCGGGGGTTGTTGTAGGATAGATAGGTAAGATAAAGATAGACCACGCACTGGTCACCGCATTAGTAGAGTGGTGGCGCCCCGAGACGCACTCCTTCCATCTGCGATGCGGTGAGGTCACCATCACCCTAGATGACGTAGGATGCCTCATATGACTGCCCACCAGGGGCAACGTGGTGACGTGGAACGAGGATTACAACATAACCAAGAGTTAGTGGATTGAGCGCGTCCACGAGAGCCTAGGATTCCGCCCCCCCAACCGGGTCGATTAGGGGTAACGCCATCGAGCTTGCAGAGGTGTATGCCCACATTTCCGAGCCCCTAGGCGAGGATGCCACGGACGTCGCGGTTGAGCAGGGGGCCCGGATTTTCCTCTGCATCGCCACTTTCTTTTTCCCGGATAAATCCGGGGCGCGAGGTAACATGCGCTATCTCCTGCTCATCAGCGACGGAGACCTCGCCCTCGACCAGCATTCCTGGGCCAGCGGCGTCCTGTCCTACCTGTACCGCCAGATGTGCACCTCTGCACAGGCCGTCTCTAAGGACATAGCTGGCTGTTGTCTTTTGATCTAGATTTGTGTAATTTTTAATGAGTTTTTATTAGTTCCCTGCATTTTTTTTTTTTTAATATTTGATGATTAATCCGTGTTTGTTTGTACCAATTGTGGGCGTGGGAGTGCATTGTTAGAGGAATAACCGGGTCTAAACAGGTTATGCTGCGGAAATAAAATGACCCGCCTCTAATAGGATCTTTCACGAGTAAGAACCTTAGACTACGGGATAGTATTATACCTTTCGAAATGCGAGAACTGCATGCAAAGCGGTTTCGATTGTCACGAGCGGAGCGCCACCAACGCGAGCTCCGTCTCTCCCGATATCCACTCGATCTTTCGGGGATGGTCCTCTACTGCTTGGTGCTAGCCAACGCCTTGTAGAAGTCTTGAAGACACTCTTCAAGATGGAGTATATATATGACCTTACGAAGAACAAGAAACAGTTTTCTTACTTCGTTTCTATTAGCCAAAGCTAGAAAAGAAGTCTTTAGAAAAGCTGTCTTTTATTTCTATTCAAGTTCTCTTGAATGCTCTCACTTTTTCTCTCTATTCTAAGCTCTCAAAAAGCTGGAGAAAATGACTTAGGAATGCTAAGAAAAATCAGCATTTTTCTTAGTCATTCAAGAGATAGTGGGGAGAGTGAAAGGGGGAAGTGGGAGACCATGGAGGAAACTACTCATCCACATTCTCCACCACTTCAACCTCCTTTCTTAGAGATAAGAGCTGAAAATATATCCTATATTTCCAGCCATAAGGTCAATCCAAATGGGTTGGTCGGCCCAATCATATTGGTCGGCCGACCCGATTAAAGGGCCCCGATCGATCCCGGCCCGGCCCGATCGAATTAGCGCACCTTAGATTAAATGTACTCCAACAAGCCCAATCCGGTTGATCTATGAGTGCGACCCGGGGAGGTATCTATGATGTTGGCCGTGACATCATATGTCACAGGTAATGAGAGGTATCTAGCAACGCATCATTACCCCCAATTCATAAATATCTAGTGACTATCATAGTCACACCATTTGACATTTGTATTTAAATCCTTTTGTCCTTGATATCTAGATTGAACACAAGTCATGAAAAAAGTCACACTTGTATTTGTTGGAGTACATTTAATCTAAGGTGCGCCAATTCGATTGGGCCGGGCCGGGATTGGATTGGGCCCTTAATCGGGTTGGGCCGACCAATATGATTGGGCCGACCGACCCTTTTTGGACCGACCTTATGGCTGGAAAATTGGACACATATTTTCAGCTCATATGTCTCTTATTTAGAGGTTAAAGGAGTGGAGAAAGTGGAGGAGTGGTTTCCTCCATGATCTCCCACTTTCCCCTTTATCTCTCCCCACTCTCTCTTGATAGACTAAGGGAAAAATACTGATTTTTCCCAATCATTCTAATCAGTTTTTCTCCAGCTTTTGAAGCTTAGAGAGAAGAGAGAAAAGTGAGTTTTAGAGAGAAAAGAAAGGATAGATTTCTAGACTTGTTTTCTAGCTTTTTGCTAATAGGAAAGAAGTTAGAAATCCTGTATCTTATTCTTCATATAAGGTCTGAAATACATACTCCATTGAAGAGTGTCTTCAAAGCTTCTACAAGGCGTTGGCTAGCACCAAGCAGTGAAGACCATCCCCGGAAGATCGAGTGGATCTTGGGAGAGACGGAGCTGCATTGTGGTGTTCAGTTAGTGACAACATACTGCATGAAAGCGTTTCAGCCATTATAGCATCAATATAAGGTAAAACACTATCCCATAGTCGTAGGTTCTTACTCGTGGAAGATCTGGTAGAGGCGAGTCAAGTTTTATTCCAGCTACGCATTTATGTGTGACCCGGTTATTCCTCTAACGGTGGTATCGAGCCACTCACGAGTACCCTATAGACTTTATGTGTTATAGTGTTTGAATATAGATTATGAATCTATGTTATGCATGCCTTAGGATACTAGAAATGTTGTAAATCATGTATGACATGCTTTTTCAGGTTTTTACGTATGTATATGCATTGAGAATTTCCAGTTTTGAAGTCATTCAAAAGGCTGGAAAAACTCTCGATTTCTAGCACTTGATCGTCAGGGCTCGATTGAGGCAAGACAGAAGCTAAATAATTTGGGTTCGGATCAGCGAGAGGGTGTTCGGTCGAGCAGAGTTGGTCTTCGGTCGACCGAAGTGACTATTTGGTCGGCAGAGGTACTCTCGAGTACTTTTTCGGTCGACCGAAGTGCTCGTTTAGTCGACAGAGGTACTCTCGGTACTTTTTCGGTCGACAGAGCTTGATGGTCGGTCAGCAGAACCCAAGCGAGAATATGAAATGTTCATTTTACTATTTTGCTCATTATTTTTCATAAATTGTTATGTTAATTGAGCATGATGCATAGTAGTCGCCATTACCCTGTTGGTATTATTTTATAATACGATCTGCGTATCGTGCCTGTTTTATCATTCAAAAGTTGTAATTTTAATCTCATTAAATCCCCTCGAATGTAACTCGAGGTTTCCTTAGAAATTTTGTAATTCTAGATTAGGAGAAGGTACAGTTGAGATGATGAAGATTTGGAGGCAACCAACTGAAGATCAAGACGGTGTAGAATAGATGTTTTTCATTTTACACCCTTAGATTGACTTCACGGTTTTTCCATTGGCTTGGAAAAACCGAATAGGATATGGCGATTACTATTGCATTTTATTTTATGTATTGGATGCAAATGTATATAAGCATAAAGCTGTTTTATTTATGCTTTTACGGTGAGATTGTTAAAAAACAAAATCCCTCATTTAAAATATTAATTAGTGCCTTCCTAAGTTTGGCCCTCGTCAAGGCCTAGATCGACATTAGTATGGGACATGCCAAAGCTGTGCATACGTGTCTATCCCAGAGTGAGGCGCGAAGGATAAGTTGTGATATCCGCGGCTAAAACTTAGGGTCCTAATTAACTGGATTATCTCGATAAATGGATTGAGGATCTAGAGGTAAAAGAGTTGAGAAAAAGTGTATAATGATACGCTTGAATAAATGTTATTCACTCAACTAACCAAGAATTACATAATTTGATGTAATTGGCAAAGCGTTGCCTACCTAAATAACTAAGTTTTGGGCGATCGGCCAAAGTCGACTTCGAGCGAGGTGAAATATGGATCTTGGCCCGCTAGAAAGTTAACGAACTTTCCGAGTTGATATTGAGGGTTATTCACTCGAAGAAAATAGTGGGAGAAATCATTAAAAAAAGATAAAGACCTAATAATGATTTTTAAATCGGTACTTACTTTGCATATATAATTTTTGTTGTAGAAAATGGCAAATTCAAGCCAAACACTATCATTTGCGTTACGTCCTTGAGAAGGACAAATTAGAGGGAGTTAACTTCCTCAGCTGGTTCGAGAACTTGAGAATCGTTCTCGAAGCATGAAAGAAAAGCTGTATGTACTTGAGCGACCAATTCTGCTATACCGAGGCGCGTTTCGACCGCTGATAGAAGTGCTTATCGAAACATGTTAGTGATGCTTTAGATGTGTCTAGCCTCATGCTTGTCACCATTACTCCGAGCTTGAAGCAACATGAGGACATGGGGGCTTATGAGATCTTTGGCTCACTGAAGCAACTATATCGAGGGCAAGCACGCCGGGAGAGATTCGATGTATCGAAATCTCTCTTTCGAGTGCAAAAATGTACGAGGGAATGCAAGTAGGAACTCACGTTCTTAAGATGATAGGTTATGTTGGGAACCTTGAAAAAGCTGGGATTTCCTTTGGGACAAGAGTCGTCGATCGATTTGATCTTGCAATCGTTGCACGAGTCATTCGATCAATTCATTACGAATTATCACATGAATGAAATTGACAAGCCATTGCTCGAGTTGTTGAATATGCTAGGGACTGCCGAGAAGGAAATAGGCAAGTCCAAGCCCAACCCCATCTTGATGGTGCGAAAAGGGCAAAGCGAGAGGTTTTGTGAAATCCAAAGCAAAGCCGAATGGTAAGCCCCGAGGGCAAGCAAACCACTTTCAACAATGCACTCGAAACCTAAGGGTGGTGTAGCCAAAGACTCTATCTGTCATCATCTGTGGTGAGAAGGGTCATCTGGAAAAGGAATTGCAAAAGCTATCTTGCGAGGAAAAAGGTTTGGAAAAGAGAAAGCAATTGTTGCTACGGGCTCAGGTATTTATGTTATAGATATTAATATGATTGATATCAATTTAAATACAACTACTTCTTGGGTATTTGATACTGGGATGTGGTTCTCACATTTGTACTAATGTGCGAGGGACTTCAAAAGGAGTAGAGAGTTGGCAAAGGGTGAAGTGGAACTACGAGTAGGCAACGGAGCACGTGTTGCAGACCACTAGTCTGTAGGGACTTGTACTTTTACTTTGCCTTGAGGGCTTGTTTTGGGTTTAGAAAAGCTGTTTCTATGTACCTAGTTTAATTAAAAATATTATTTCGGTTTCTTGTTTGGACAAGAACGGTTTTGAGATTTCGATCAAAAACCAACGATTGTCGTTATTTATGGATAATATGTTTTATGCAAGCGCCTCTTTAATTAATGGTCTATATATTTTAGATCTTGATATGCCAATTCTAAATATAAATACCAAAAGGATTAAGACTAATGATTCTAATCCGACATACCTCCGGCATTGTCGCTTAGGCCACATAAGCGAAGATCGCATATCCAAACTCCGTAAAGATGGGTTGTTGGAATCATTTGACTTGAGTCTTATGATCGATCGCGAATCTTGTTTGTTGGGTAAGATGACAACATCACCTTTCACTAAGCTAGGTGAGAGAGCCGATGCTTTATTAGGACTAATACATAGTGATGTATGTGGCCCTTTTTAATATACATGCGAGGGTGGTTACCTTTGCTTGATGACTTCGGTAGGTATGGATATGTGTTCTTGATGAAACACAAATCCGAAGCATTTGCTAAGTTTAAAGAGTTTAAACTAGAAGTAGAAAACCAACTTGGCAAGAGTATTAAGGTTCTTGATCGATCGAGGAGGAGAATACTTGAGTCAGAAGTGCGTGACTATCTAAAAGCTTGTGGAATCGTTTCACAACTTTCTCCTCGGCTACTCCACAATGGAATGGTGTATACGAAAGGAGGAACATAACCTTATTAGATATGGTTCGTTCTATGATGAGTCACGAGCACGCCCTGATTCCTTTTGGGGGACACGCACTAGAGACATCGACTTTAACACTTAACAGCGTTCCATCTAAATCGATTGCAAAGACGCCATACGAGTTATGGACTAGGAAGCGTCGAGTTTGTCTTTCCTCGAGATTTGGGGGCTGTGAAGCGTTTGTGAAAGCGTTCGACTTACGATAAGCTGGCTCCAAAATCGAAAAGTGCATATTTGTAGGTTATCCTAAGGAAACTAAAGGATACTACTTTTATATCCCTAACGAGAACAAAGAGTTTGTTGCTGCATGCAGAGTCTTTCTAGAAAAAGAATTTGTTTCTAGAAACACAAGTGGGAGTAGCGTAGAACTTTACGAAGTTCCGGACTCTCAAACTAGCACTAATGATAAGATGGAAAATGAGCAGACTCCACAAGTTGTTGTGCGGCGAGTGCCACAAGCGAGTTGTGCGGCCAGCCTCGATTCAAGAAACACAAGAATTGCGTAGAGTGCAGTAGAGTTCGTACGTCCCACCTCCCGAGAAAAATTTGGATTTTTCATAGCAGAACATGGTGATGTTATGTTTGTGGATCACGATGAACCTTCGACCTACAAATAGGCAATTAATAGCCCGGATTCGAGAAATGGCTTGAGGCCGTGAGATCGAAATGGACTCCATGTACACAAACCAAGTCCGGATCTTGGTTGATCCACTGAAGGGGTAACTCCCATAGGGTGCAAATGGGTTTTTAAAAATTAAAACCGAGCATGGAAGGGAATGTACAAGCGTACGAAGGGCGGCTGAGTCGCGAAAGTTTTCAAACAAATTCATGGTATTGACTATGATGAGACCTTTTCCCCTGTAGTTATGTTCAAGTCCATTCGGATTTTGCTTGCTATTGCGAGCTTACTATGACTACGAAATCGGCAAATGGATGTCAAAACCGCTTTCCTTAATGGAAAACTTGATAAGGATGTGTATATGACACGACTGAAGGTTTTGTCACTCCGAGAGAATCTTTGGAAAAGTATGTAAGCTTTAGAGATCCATTTATGGACTCAAGCGAAGCTTCTCAAAGTTTGGAACATCCTTTTTAATGATGCCGTCAGTGAGTTAGGCTTCATTAGAAATGAGGATGAACCTTGTGTTTACAAAAAGGTTAGTGGGAGCTCAATTGTATTCTGGCTTTGTATGTAGACGACATACTACTCATTGGAAAGCGACATACCAACCTTAAAGTACTGCAAAGGCTTGGTTGAGTACGTGTTTCTCTATGAAAGACTTAGGCGAAGCTAGCTATATTACAGGGAGTCAAGATCTATAGAGATAGATCCGGGAGACTCATTGGCCTAAGTCGAGTACATATATAGACAAGGTGCTAAAGCGGTTTAGCATGTAAGAGTCTAAGAAAGGACTTTGTCCTATGGCACATGGTGCTTGTTACGTCGAACAAACGGTGTTCTAAAAGCGCTTTGCCGAATTAGAAACGCATGAAAGAGATCCCTTATGCTTACGTCATAGGATCCATCATATACGCCATGATTTGTACTCGCTCGGATGTCTCGTTTGCCTTAAGCATTACGGCGAGATACCCGATCTAATTACGGTGAGCGTCCATTGGATCTCGATCAAGAATATCCTCAAGTACTTACGAAGGACTAAGGATACATTCTTGATTTATGGAGAGGCGGATGAGCTCGTTGTAATTGGTTACACCGATGCTAGTTTCCAAACCGAGCGAGAGATGATTTCGGATCGCTAATCGGGATATGTGTTTAACTTGAATGGAGGTGCTTGTGGTGGCGCGATTCAAGCAATCAACCATAGCAGATTCTACGACAGAGGCGAGTACATAGCGACTTATGAAGCGGCTAAGGAGGCGATTTGGATCGGGAAATTTATTTCCGACCTCGATGTGGTTCCTAGTATTGCGAACCCGATAAACCTCTATTGTGACAACAATGGGGCTATTTCCCAATCTAAGGAACCTAGATCTCACGAGAGGTCCAAACATGTACTACGGCGTTTTCACCTAATCCGCGAGATTATGAGAGAGGTGATGTGCATATATGTAGAGTAGACTCGGCGAGACAATGTCGCCGATCCAGCTGCAAAGCCACTATCGCGGCGGCGGCATGATCGTCACACTAGCTCCATGGGTATCCGATATCCGGGAGGGACTGATCTTTAGAGGCAGTCATTAGTATGCCCTAAAGACCATTTATTGTAATTTGGGTCTTTAGTGCAAGTGGGAGATTATTGTGCAGTATTTAATGTAATTTTCATTTTGATGAATAAAAGGCAATTAATTCGGTATTATTCATTATGTTTCTACGTTCTTAACAACATAAATAAATAATATGTCCTTAAAATAGTATTTATAATTGTTATGAGATACTATTATGAAAGCGTCCTAGTCGAACATTATTTTGGAAATCATCTCTATCGGTTTGGAAACTAGCATCGGTGTAACCACTTACAACGAGCTCATCCGCCCCTCCATAAATCAAGAATGTATCCTTAGTCCTTCGTAAGTACTTGAGGATATTCTTGGTCGAGATCGAGTGGCGTTCACCGTAATTAGGGCGGTATGCTGCTCGTAATGCTTAAAGGCAAGCGAGACATGCAGGGCGAGTACATAACATGGCGTACATGATGGATCCTATGGCGAAGCATAAGGGATCTCTTTCATGCGTTCTAATTCGGCGGGCGTTTTAGAACACTTTGTTCCTTCGACAGAGACAGTACCATGTGCCATAGGACAAAGTCCTTTCTTAGACTCTTGCATGCTAAACCGCTTTAGCACCTTGTCTATATATGTACTCGACTTAGGCCAATGAGTCTCCCGGATCTATCTCTATAGATCTTGACTCCCCAGAATATAGGCTGGCTTCGCCTAAGTCTTTCATGAGAAACACGTACTCAACCAAGCCTTTACTGGGACTTTAAGGTTGGTATGTCGTTTTCAATGAGTAGTATGTCATCTACATACAAAACCGAGGGAATACAATTGAGCTCCCACTAACCTTTTTATAAACACAAGGCTCATCCTCATTTCTAATGAAGCCAAACTCACGGGACGGCATCATTAAAGCGGATGTTCGGCTTAGAAGCTTTGCTTGAGTCCATAAATGGATCTCTGAAGCTTACATACTTTTCCGGCATTCTGCGGGTGACAAAACCTTGGTGTGTCATATACACATCCTTATCAAGTTTTCCATTAAGGAAAGCGGTTTTGACATCCATTTGCGGATTTCGTAGTCATAGTAGGCTGCAATAGCAAGCAAAATCCGAATGGACTTGAACATAACTACGGGGGAAAAAGGTCTCATCATAGTCGATACCATGAATTTGTTTGAAAACTTTCGCGACCGATCGCCCTCAGTACGTTTGTACATTCCCCTTCCATGTCGGTTTTAATCTTTAAAAACCCATTTGCACCCTATGGGAGTTACCCGCTTCAGGGTGGATCAGCAAGATCCGGACTTGGTTTGTGTACATGGAGTCCATTTCGAGATCTCATGGCCTCGAAGCCATTTCTCGAGAATCTGGGCTATTAATTGCCTATTTGTAGGTTGAAGGTTCATCGTGATCCACAAACATAACATCACCATGTTACGTTATGAAAAAATCCAAATTTTTTACGGAGGTGGGACGGCGAACTCTACCGGACCTACGCAATTCTTGTGTTTCTTGAGCTAGTCTTTGGTTGCTAGCTTGTTTGTGGCATTTTCTTTGCACAACAACTTGTGGAGTCTGTTCATTTTCCATCTTATCATTAGTGCTAGTTTGAGAGTCGGGAACTTGAGAAAGTTCTACGCTACTCCCACTTGTGTTTCTAGAAACAAATTCATTTTTCTAGAAAGACTCCGTGCGAGCAACAAACACTTTGTTCTCGTTAGGGATATAAAAAGTAGTATCCTTTAGTTTCCTTAGGATAACCTACAAATATGCACTTTTCAGATTTTGGAGCCGGCTTATCGGAAGGTGAGCGTTTCTAAGCGCTTCACGGCCCCCAAATCTTGAGGAAAGACAAAGCCGGGGACGCTTCCCGAGTCCATAGCTTTCGTATGGCGTCTTTGCAGCTCGATTTAGATGGAGCAGCGGTTAAGTGTTAAAGCTGCTTTGTCTCTAGTGCGTGTCCCCCAAAAGGAATTGGGCGAGGCTCGCGTGACTCATCATAGAGCGAACCATATCTAATAAGGTTACTGTTCCTCCTTTCGAATACACCATTCCATTGTGGAGTAGGCTGGAGGAGAAAGTTGTGAAAGCGATTCCACAAGCTTTTAGATAGTCACGAGAATTCTTGACTCAAGTATTCTCCTCCTCGATCGGATCGAAGAATCTTAATACTCTTGCCAAGTTGGTTTTCTACTTCTAGTTTAAACTCTTTAAACTTAGCAAATGCTTCGGTTTGTGTTTCATCAAGAACACATATCCATACCTCTTTGAAGTCATCGGTAAAGGTAATGAAGTAGAGGTAACCACCCACTTGCATGTATATTAAAAGGGCCACATACATCACTATGTATTAGTCCTAATAAAGCATCGGCTCTCTCACCTAGCTTAGTGAAAGGTGATCTTTGTCATCTTACCCAACAAAGCGAGATTCGCATCGATCATAAGACTCGAAGTCAAATGATTCCAATAGCCCATCTTTATGGAGTTTGGATATGCGATCTTCGTTTATGTGGCCTAAGCGACAATGCCGAGGTATGTAGGATTAGAATCATTAGTTTTAATCCTTTTGGTATTTATATTTAAGATTGGCATATCAAGATCTAAAACATATAGACCATTAATCAAAGAAGCGCTTGCATAAAACATATTATCTAGAAATAACGACAATCGTTGGTTTTTGATCGAAATCTCAAAACCTTTCTTGTCCAAACAAGAAAGCTGAAATAATATTCTTAATTAAACTAGGTACATAGAAACAGTTTTCTAAACCCAAAACAAGCCACGAAGGCAAAGTAAAAGTACTAAGTCCCTACGACTAGAGATGCATGACACGTGCTTTCAGTTGCCTACTCGTAGTTCCACTTCACCCTTTGCCAACTCTCTACTCCTTTGAAGTCCCTGCACATTAGTACAAATGTGAGAACCACATCCGGTATCAAATACCCAAGAAGTAGTTGTATTTAAATTGATATCAATCATATTAACATCAATAACATAAATACACGAGCAGAAACAACAATTGCTTTCTCCTTTTGCGACCTTTTTTGTTGCAAGATAGCTCTTGCAATTCCTTTTCCGGTGACCACTTCTCACCACGGTGATGACAGATAGAGTCTTTGGCTACACCACCCTTAGGTTTTCGAGTGCATTGTTGAAAGTGGTTTGCTTGCCCTTGGGCTTACCATTCGGTTTGCCTTTGGATTTCACAAAACCTCTGCCTTTGCCCTTTTGCACCATCGGTATGGTGTTGGGCTTGGACTTGCCTATTTCCTTCTCGGCGGTCCTCGGCATGTTCAACAATTCGAGGCAATGGCTTGTCAATTTCATTCATATGATAATTTAGAATGAGCTGATTTGTATGACTTTCGAGCAACGATTGCAAAATCAAATCGATCGGCGACTCTTGTCCCAAAGGAAATCCCGAGTTTTTCAAGGTTTTGAACATAACCTATCATCTTAAGAACGTGAGTTCCCTACGGCATTCCTTCGGACATTTTTGCCTTTGAAAAAGAGATTTCGACACATCGAATCTCTCTGGCGTGCTTGCCCACGATATAGTTGCTTCAAGTGAACCAGCATATCATAAGCCCCCGTGTCCTCATGTTGCTTACGAAGCTCGAGTTCATGGTGACAAGCATGAGGCTAGACACATCTAAAGCATCACTAACATGCTTCGATAAGCACTTCTATCGGCGGCGAGCGCGAGCCTGCAGTATAGCGAGGGAATAGGTACATTCCCGGGGACATACAACTTTCTTTCATGCTTGAGAGCGATTCTCGAGTTCTGAACCCGATCGAGGAAGTTAACTCCCTCTAATTTGTCCTTCTCAAGGGACGAACGCGATGATAGTGTTTGGTTTTGAATTTGCCATTTTTCTACAACAAAAACATGCATATACAAAAGTAAGTACCGATTAAAAATCATTATTAGGTCTTTATCTTTTTAATGATTTCTCCCACTATTTTCTTCGAGTGAATAACCCTCAATATCAACTCGGAAAGTTCGATTTAACTTTCTAGCGGGCCAAGATCCATATTTCACCTCGTTCTAAGTCGACTTTGGGTGATCGCCCAAAACTTAGTTATTTAGGTAGGCAACGTTTGCCAATTACATCAAATTATGTAATTCTTGGTTAGTTGAGTGAATAACATTTATTCAAGCGTATCATTATACACTTTTCTCAACTCTTTTGCCTCTAGATTCTCAATCCATTTATTGAGATAATCCAGATTAACTAGGACCCTAAGTTTTAGCGGCGGATATCACAACTTATCCTTCGCGCCTCACCCAGGATAGACATGTATGCACGACTTTGGCATGTCCCATACTTATGTCGATCTAGGCACTTGACGAGTGCCAAACTTAGGAAGGCACTAATTAATATTTAAAATGAGGGATTTTGTTTTTAACAATCTCACCGGAAAAAGCATAAATAAAAGCAGTTTATGCTTATATACATAAGCATCCAATACATAAAATAAAATGCAATAGTAATCGCCAAGATCTGTCGGTTTTTCCAAGCCAATGGAAAAACCGTGAAGTCAATCTAAGGTGTGAAAAGAAAAACATCTATTCTACACCGTCTTGACCTTCGATTGGTTGCCTCCATATCTTCATCATCTCAACTGTACCTTCTCCTAATCTAGAATTACAAAATTTCTAAGGAAACCTCGAGTTACATTCGAGGGGATATTCAAAGGAAAAATTACAACTTTTGATATTTAAAAGGCACGATACGCGGATCGTATTATAAAATAAAACCAACGGGGTAAAGGCGATTACTATGCATCATGCTCAATTAACATAACAACTTATGAAAAATAATGAGCAAAAGCGATAAAAATGAACATTTCATATTACTGCACTGGGGTTCGGTTGGCCGACCATCAAGCTTCGATCGACCGAAAAAGTACTGAGAGTACCTCGGTCGATCAAAGCGAGAACTCGGTCGACCGAAAAAGTACTGAGAGTACCTCGGTCGATCAAACAAGCACTTGGTCGGCCCGAAGACCAACTCGGTTCGACCGAAGACCAACTCGGTTCGACCGAACACCCTCTCGGTTGATCCGAACCAAGTACCAAAAGCTACTAACTTGCCTTGGTCTAGAATCTGAGAGTTTTTCCAGCTTTTGAATGACTTCAAAAATTGGAAATTCTCAACAGATATACATACAAAAAGCTGGAAAAGCATGTCATACATGATTTACAACATTTCTAGCAATCCTAAGGCATGCATAACATAGATTCAAAATCTATAAAAACACTATAGCACATTAAAGTCAATAGGGTACTCGTGAGTGGCTCTGATACCACTGTTAGAGGAATAACCGGGTCACACATAAATGCGCGATGGAATAAAACTTGACCCGCCTCTGCAGGGATCTTCCACGAGTAAGAACCTACGACTATGGGATAGTGTTTTACCTTATATTGATGCTAGAATGGCTGAAACGCTTTCAGCGGTATGTTGTCACGAACGGAACACCACAATGCGAGGCTCAGTCTCTCCCGAGTATCCACTCGATCTTCGGGGATGGTCTTCTACTGCTTGGTGCTAGCCAACGCCTTGTAGAAGCTTTGAAGACACTCTTCAATGGAGTATGTATTTCAGACCTTATCAGAAGAATAAGATACAGGATTTCTAACTTCTTTCCTATTAGCAAAAAGCTAGAAAACAAGTCTAGAAATCTATCTTTTCTTTTCTCTCTAAAACTCACTTTTCTCTCTTCTCTCTAAGCTTCAAAAGCTGGAGAAAAACTGATTAGAATGAATGGAAAAAATCAGTATTTTTTCCCTTAGTCTATCAAGAGAGAGTGGGGAGAGATAAAGGGGAAAGTGGGAGATCATGGAGGAAACCACTCCTCCACTTTCTCCACTCCTTTAACCTCTAGATAAGAGACATATGAGCTGAAAATATGTGTCCAATTTTCCATCCATAAGGTCGGTCCAAAACGGGTCGGTCGGCCCAATCATATTGGTCGACCCAACCCGATTAAGGGCCCAATCCAATCCCGGCCCGGCCCAATCGAATTGGCGCACCTTAGATTAAATGTACTCCAACAGTCATCTTACCCAACAAACAAGATTCGCATCGATCATAAGACATGACGTCAAATGATTCCAACAGCCCATCTTTATGGAGCTTGGATATGCGGTCTTCGTTTATGTGGCCTAAGCGACAATGCTAGAGGTATGTCGGATTAGAATCATTAGTCTTAATCCTTTTTGTATTTATATTTAAAATTGGCATATCAAGGTCTAAAATATATAGACCATTAATCAAAGAGGCGCTTGCATAAAAAATATTATCCAAAAATAACGACAATCATTGGTTTTTGATTGAAATCTCAAAACCTTTCTTGTCCAAACAAGAAATTGAAATAATATTCTTAGTTAAACTTGGTACATAGAAAGCAGTTTTCTAAATCCAAAACAAGCCACTGAAGGCAAAGTAAAAGTACAAGTCCCTACGATTAGGGGACGCGACACGTGCTCCGTTGCCAACTCGTAGTTCCACTTCACCTTTTGCCAACTCTCTACTCCTTTGCAGTCCCTGCACATTAGTACAAATGTGAGAACCACATCCGGTATCAAGTACCCAAGAAGTAGTTGTATTTAAATTGATATCAATCACATTAATATCAACAACATAAATACACGAGCCCAAAGCAACATTTGCTTTCTCCTTTTCGACCTTTTCCACTGCTAATATAGCTTTTGCGGTTCCTTTTCAGATGACCCGTTTCACCACAGTGATGACGAGATAGAGTCCTTGGCTACACCACCCTTAGTTTTCAATGCATTGTTGAAAGTGGTTTGCTTGCCCTTAGACTTACCTTTCGGTTTGCCTTTGGATATCACAAAACCTTTGCTTTTGCCACTTTTGCACCATCGGTATGGCGTTGGACTTGGACTTGCCTATTTCCTTCTCGGCGATCCTCGGCATGTTCAACAACTCGAGGCAATGTCTTGTCAATTTCATTCATGTGATAATTAGAATGAGCTGATTTGAATGACTCGAGCACGATTGCAAGATCAAATCGGTCGGCGGCTCTTGCCCCCAAAGGAAATCCCAATTTTTCAAGGTTACGAACATAACCTATCATCTTAAGAACGTGAGTTCCCTACTGGCATTCCTTCGGACATTTTGCCTTGAAAGAGAGATTTCGATACGTCAAATCTCTCTCGGCGTGCTTGTCCACTGATATAGTTGCTTCGGGTGAGCCGGCGATCTCATAAGCCCCCATGTCCTCATGTTGCTTCTGAAGCTCAGAGTTCATGGTGACAAGCATGAGGCTAGACACATCTAAAACATCACTACAATGCTTCTGATAAGCACTTCTATCAGCGGCCGAAGCGCGAGCCTCGTTTCTCTATGAAAGACTTAGGCGATGCCAGCTATATTCTGGGAGTCAAGATCTATAGAGATAGGTCCAGGAGACTCATTGGCCTAAGTCAGAGTACATATATAGACAATGTGCTAAAGCGGTTTAGCATGCAAGAGTCTAAGAAGGGCCTTTGTCCTATGGCACATGGTACTGCATTACGTCGAACAAACGAGTGTTCTAAAACGCTCGTCGAATTAGAACGCATGAAAGAGATCCCTTATGCTTCGCCATAGGATCCATCATGTACGCCATGTTATGTACTCACCCATATGTCTCGTTTGCCTTAAGCCTTACGAGCGAGATACCCGATCTAATTACGGTGAGCGTTCATCGGATCTCGAGTCAAGAATATCCTCAAGTACTTACGAAGGACTAAGGATACATTCTTGATTTATGGAGGGGCGGATGAGCTCGTTGTAAGTGGTTACACCGATGCTAGTTTCCAAACCGACATAGATGATTTCCGATCGCAATCGGGATATGTGTTTAACTTGAATGGAGGTGCTGTGAGCTGGCGCAGTTCAAAGCAATCAACCATCGCAGCTTCTACGACAGAGGCCGAGTACATAGCAGCTTGTGAAGCAGCTAAGGAAGCAGTTTGGATCAGGAAATTTATTTTCGACCTCGATGTGGTTCCTAGTATTGCGAATCCGATAGACCTCTATTGTGACAACAATGGGGCTATTTCCCAATCTAGGGAATCGTGAAATCAATCTAAAGGTGTGAAAAGAAAACATTCTATTCTACACCGTCTTGACCTTCAGGTGGTTGTCTCCAAATCTTCATCACAACTGTACCTTCTCCTAATCTAGAATTACATAATTCTAAGGAAACCTCGAGTTACATTCGAGGGGATTTGATGAGAAGAGAATTACAACTTTTGATAAAAATAGATAGGCACGATACGCAGATCGTATTTATGAAATAAACCAACAGGGTAAAAGCGATTACTTTGCATCATGCTCAACTAACATAACAATTTATGGAAAAATGAGCAACCCGACAAAATGCATACTATTGCAGAAATCTTGAGAGTACTCGGTTGACCCGAAAGCAGATCATTGCGATCGACCGAACAACGTCATCGAGAGTACTCGGCTGACCCGAACATACATTTCGGTCAACCGAGCAAGTACTCGGTTGACCGAAAAAGACCTTTCTATCGGCGAGGCAGTACTCGAGAGTACTCGGTTGACCAAAGCCCGAAATTCGGTTGACCGAATTTCTCGACTCTCATACATACAAAATGATGCAAAAACATTTCTAGCAATCCTAAGGCATGCAAAATATAGATTCATAATCCATATTAAAATACTACGACACATTAAGTCTATAGGGTACTCGTGAGTGGCTCGATACCCATTTGTTAGAGGAATAACTAGGGTCTAAACGAGGTTATGCGGCGGAAATAAAATGACCCGCCTCTAATAGGATCTTTCACGAGTAAGAACTTTAGACAACGGGATAGTATTATACCTTTCGAAATGCGAGAATGCATGCGAAAGCGGTTTCGATTGTCACGAGCGGGACGCCACCAGCGCGAGCTCCGTCTCTCCCGATATCCACTCGATCTTAGGGGATGGTCCTCTACTTGCTTGGTGCTAGCCAACGCCTTGTAGAAGTCTTGAAGGCACTCTTCAAGATGGAGTATATATATGACCTTACGAAGAACAAGAAACAGTTTTCTTACTTTGTTTCTATTAGCCAAAGCTAGAAAAGAAGTCTTTAGAAAAGCTGTCTTTTATTTCTATTCAAGTTCTCTTGAATGCTCTCACCTTTTCTCTCTATTCTAAGCTCTCAAAAAGCTGGAGAAAATGACTTAGGAATGCTAAGAAAAATCAGCATTTTCCTTAGTCATTCAAGAGATAGTGGGGAGAGTGAAAGGGGGAAGTGGGAGATCATGGAGAAAACTACTCCTCCACATTCTCCACCACTTCAACCTCCTTTCTTAGAGATAAGAGCTGAAAATATATCCTATATTTCCAGCCATAAGGTCGATCCAAATGGGTTGGTCGGCCCAATCATATTGGTCAGCCCAACCCGATTAAGGGCCCAATCCAATCCTGGCCCGGCCCAATCGAATTGGCGCACCTTAGATTAAATGTACTCCAACATGCATATCATTTCTCCGGCCGGCGAACCGGGGAGAGTTTATTTATGAAATTCCCGCTGACGGCCGAGCGTACGGGGCGCGTTGGAATACTGCCCGGAGTTTCAAGAATGCGCTGAAATCTCATCTTACGGTGTTTCGCGACTAGCTTGACCGACTGACGGACGCTCAGGGGGTAAGGTTTATCGTATTTTTCGTATTTTTTTTTTAATTTGCGCAATTAATTTATGCTAACGTACAATTTTTTGACAGTTCATGTGGAGGCCGTACCCCGACTGGGTTATTGCCGCCCGGGCCGCTCGCGATGACGGTTTCTTGTCCACCTGTCGGGCCCGTACGCCACTCGTATGTTTCGAGTTGGTTGAGTTTCACATGCTGGACCGGGTTGTTAGGCAATTCGGGTTCCAGCAGGTGATATCAAACCCATTGGTGTCGGAGGGTACGATAGAGGGCCAGGACGTCCACACCCACACAGCAGGACCGAATATGAACTGGGAGAACAAGCACAACGTCTACATAGGAATGTGGGATGAGCGAGAGGATGCACTGGAAAACGTTGTCCCGGTCCCCGGTAATGTGATCTTACCAACCCGTGAGTACATGGATTGGTACAATCGCATTACTGTGCACCTCCTTACAAACCCACACAACAGGGATTCCGGTCCACTCCCGATGGGCATTCAACCCATCGCGCCTTCCGAGGACATTATTGTAAGTTTTTTTTTTCTTTTTCGTTTTGTCTACATTGCTTTTCCTTGTTTATTATATATCGACACGACAATTGATGTTGCAGGCGGATGCCAACAGACTCATAATCACGGAGCTCGATAAGCCGGCCTCCAACTCAATCGGCCACTACAGATCCCTCGTCTCTTGGGCTTCAAAGACAATCAAAGAGGCGTTCGTGGCGGCCGGGAAGTCCCTGACTTGCAGATGGCGAGCTGCGGATGTGGCAGAGTGTGCTGTTATGGAACCGCTGACGCAGCCGAGGGAGCCTGTTCCGGCCCAGTCCCAAGTGGGGAGGCAAGGTACGCGGCGGAACCGGGAGGCCGTGCGGGAGGACTTGGCGGCGAGGCGACAACGACAGCGCGGCGTGCCACCGGCAATAGATCCGGCACAGTCTCCCACACAGACACAGTTTCCCAGTCACGCCGACGTACCCTCCCGTTTTGAATACCAATTTGCATCACCCGGTACTTATTCAGCGGGTATTCAGACGGGAGGGGATCCTGGTGCAGGGCCATCTACATCTGCACAGCCGGGCTACTACTCGGGAGGGTCGCCTTCGTACAGCCTACACATCCCTGAGACGCAGCATCAGACTCCATTGCTGATGCCCCTAAACCCCGAGGAGCAGATATTTATTGACCCCGAAGGCGCGGAAGTCATCTCAACCAATTTTGGTAGCGCCGTGCCTGTGAGAGATGGCCGCACTTACTTCCTGCGACCGGATCCGAGACACACCATTCGATACACACCTTCGGCGTCGTAGATAGGTTTTCATTTACGTTTCATTCATTTTAGTTACGAAGAATGTTAATTTTTTTTTCTATGTAAAATATTATTCTGATTATTACGTTGTTTGTTTTTATATTAATATACAATTTATTCATTTTCTTGCTCAAATTTTAGTAAGCAATGTGTTTTGGAAATATTGTTTTTGTTGTTGTAATACAAACACCAGAGAAAAATAACCACTGAAAACCGTAGACCTCTAAAAAAAACTAAGTGTTTTTTAGATAAACTCACTGGCAGTCTAGAACGGAAGTGGGACTTCCGTCCTGGGTCCAAGATGGGAGTGGGACTTCCGTCCTGGATGACGTGGCAACGCGCGTAGGGGAAACGACCACGTCATCCAGGACGGAAGTCCCACTTCCGTTATGGCCCCAGGACGGAAGACTTCCGTACTGGACAAAAATGTTTGTCCAATTTCTTCGGGTGCCATGTCATGACTGATTTGGAAAAGCTGGGCCAGGCCCATGCATTCCCCCAAATCGTAGCTTCTCTTCCTTTATTTATTTTGAATGCCATGTTGCATTCCTTCCCTTCATATTGCTGAGCCTTTTTCTTAACCTTCTTTTGTGACTCAGCTTCTTCATTATGCTCAACATCTTCTTGTATACCTCTTGTTTCATTGCCCTGCATAACTTCAGCTTGACTTTTCTTTCTTAGCTTTATCACCCTCTCCTCCCCCCACAAGATGTAACTTTAAACATGTCATACAATCCTAAACTCTGAATCAAGTGATTTAGTTTAGGTGCATTCAAAGGTTTAGTAAAGATAACTGATGTATGTCCTAACTGGTAAGGGCTTTATCAATCCAGCCAAGAACTTTTCCCTTACCATATGACAATCTATTTCTATATGTTTTGTTATTTCATGAAACACTTTATTTTTAGAAATGTGCAATGCACTCTTGCTGTCATAGAAAAGTGGAATTGCTCTTCTTTGTTTCACTCCTAAATCATGAAGCAAATTGACTAACCATTGTACTTCACAAGTTGTCAAAGTCATAGCTCTATATTCATCTTCTACTAAACTCCTAGAGACTGTAGGTTGTTTCTTTGCCCTCCATGAGATTAAGGCACTTCCAAGGAAGACACACATACCAGTAACAGACTTTCTAGTCTCCACACAATCTGCCCAATCACTATCTGTATAAGCTTGCAGTTCCAAATTATTCTGAGAAGGATAAAATAAACATAGTCCCTATGCACCATTGATGTACCTTAATACCATATGTACTGCCTTCCAATACGTAAGAGTTGGCTTATCCAAGAACTGGCTCAATTATGAATAACAAATGAAATGTCTGGCCTAGTGACAATTAAGTATAGCAACTTGCCTATCAATATCCTATATGATGACACATCTGGATATACTTCTGAGTATGTGTGTGAGTACTTAGATAGTGTGTCCATAGGAGTACCAAATGAGGCACAAACTGTGTATCCTTCTTCCTTTAAGAGATCAATAACATACTTTCTTTGAGAGAAAGCCACGCCCTCACTTCTCTTTAGTACTTTTATGCCAATGAAGTACTTTAACTCATCTAAGTCCTTGATCGTAAAATGATCATGCATAAATCTTTTCACTGTGTCAATTTCTTGCTCAATATCATTAACAATAATAACATCATCCACATAAACCAGCAATGCGATAAACCCTTCTGCTAAATCAACATTGCATTTAACAAAAATACTATAATCATGATAATACTGCTTAAACCCTAATTTAATAAGGCTGCAATCAACTTTGCATTCCACTCTATAATTACTTTATTTATACCATACAAAGACTTGTTAAGTTTGCTAACTAACTTGCTATCTGAACTAACATAACCTGGAGGTGGTATCAGATAAATCTCTTCATGAAAATCACCATGCCAAAAAGCATTATTAATGTCTAGTTGATGTATCAGGCAATCTTTAGCCACGACTAAGGCTAGCAAAGCCCTAACTGTTGTCATTTTAACCACTGGTGAAAAAGTATTCAAGTAATCAATACCAGCATGCTGTGTATAGCCTTTTACAACTAGTATAGCTTTGTACCTCTCTAATTCCCCATTAGACTTAAACTTCACCCTAAATACCCACTTGTTACCAATAGGATGTTTGCCTTTAGGGAAACGAACTAAAGTCCATGTTTGGTTTTGTTCTAAAGATTTTACTTCAGCCTGCATAGCCTCCCTCCAAATTTGAGAATGTGAAGCATATGTGTAACTGTGAGGTTCTTGTACAATATCAAGAGCATAAATGTAAGAATGATGATCCGGAGATAAGAGCTCATATTGATAACATGATTAACTGAATTAGGAGAAAAGTGTGACAATGTTGGGCATATATAATCATTTAGATGACCAGAAGGATGTGAAGTCCTGGTAGATTTTCAAGGAGGATTTGAAATATTCTTAGTATTATGAGAAGGAAGAGAAACAAAGTCATGATCATGAGTTGACAAAGGTGGAGAACCAAGAGATGAAATAGAAGAACCAGAAGGAGGAAATGAATAACTAGGAGAAGGCATATCAAAATGTGTTAGATTAAAAGGATTGGAATGAAGATCAGAATCAAAAAAATAATTTTTCTGAAGAGTAAAGGGAAACACATGTTCTACAAAGAGGACATTCATTGAAATAAAATATCCATAGTATCACTATCTAAAAGAATGGATCCCTTAGTAGTGGATAAGTGTCCTAAGTAAACACAGTGTTTACCCATTGGATCAAACTTGCCTCTCCCATGATCAAGTGTGCAAGCATAAGCTACACAACCAAAGACATTGAGATGTGAATACGCACATTGCTTATTATAAAGCTTCTTATATGGACTGTGATAAGCCAACACAGGTGTTGGTGTCAAATTGATAAGATGCACAACATGACTAACACAATGGCCCCAATAGGACAAGGAAACTTTTAGACTGAAATCTAAGAGTTCTAGCTACATTAAGTATATGTTGATGCTTTCTCTCTACAAGTCCATTTTGTTCTGGTGTATATGCACAAGATGTATGATGTAGGATACCATTTTCAGAGTAAAATTTGGGCATGTTGAACTCCTCTCCATTATTTGTTCTAACAAACTTTATGACTTTGTTGAACAGAGTGACATTGTATGTGTAGAAATTTTGAAGATTGTGTCTTGCCTCACTCTTAGTTAACGAAAGAAATACCTATGTATATCTAGAAAAGTCATCCACTATAGTTAGAAAATATCTATGACCATACAATGTGGGCTCCTTGAAGGGCTCCCATATATCAACATGAACAATATTAAAGATACCAACAGTATTAGATTTACTAAGTGTGAAAGGAAGCTTATGTTGTTTTGAAATAGGACACACAATCGAGAAATATGACTTCTGATGCTGTGTTGCGAACACCAAAGCTTTCTCTTGCGGAATTGCTCTCTACCGGTATCCACGCGACGAAATGGGCAGCAGGGCTAGCTCTTCGTTTTTTGAATTTTCGGGAATCTGGAGAGAATGGATGGCAGAAATCTTATTTCAGGTTTCAGCTTTTTGCGGCTATCAAAGTCTAACCTAGGGTTTCGGCCAAAAGAGAATTATATAGGGCGTGAGAGATTGTTCCGAAAACTAACTCTCACGTAGTCCCAACCTCTTCTGGTAGTGGGAGTTTTTATTGCATAATAACTCCCACGTAATCCCAGATAAAGCCTAATACCGAAAATACTCATCCTTAATATCTAATTCGAATAATAATATTTTATTATTTTTAGAAAAATAAATGTCAGATACAGAAAAATAAATGTCCCAATATATTGTATCTATGATATGATTTGTATCCATTACACATGATCAGTAAAATATTGTTGTTTTCTTGCAAGCCCACAATATTCTACTCAAATTGGAAACAAGAAACTCAAGGCAAGAGCACCTATCGTTAATGTAGATTAGAGTGAGCAACCAAGGTATTGTATTCGCGAAGAAGGGTAAGTACTAGTATTGACTTTTATTTTATTGTTTAGTTGACTAAAAATTTAAGAAGGTTTGTTACTTAACTAAATTAATCTACTAATAAGCTAAAACTAATATTTAGAGTGTTTAGAGAGAAAATTCAATTAGGAGAGTGAATACTTGAACGGGTATCCCCTAGATGTACTTATGTGTTTAGGGAGGGGTATTGTGAATTAGATGCCTTAGGTGAACCTATAAAGGGATTTACAATTAAACTTCAGTCATCTCTCAATTTGTGAAGTTCCTACTCTAGGATTAATCAAGTTAGTATCTCTACTTACTCAATTTTACCTCAAGAGTGCATTAAACCCAAAACCCCTAATTTTTCAAACTCAAATTAGGAGGAATTGCTTAAGCTCATCTCTAGGTTAAAATTAATTCACATTAAATTTGAGTGTTATAGTCAAGTAAATCAATTTCTCAATTAATTAAATGACCAATAAGATAGAAAAATATAATTCACAATTAATTTCACTAATTAACTTCAATTCACAAAAATCCCCAATTGTCAACACATAAATAACATGCTAGGGTTCAACCCATTCAAGTAGTATACAAATTTACCTATCCATATTCATGAAGGAAAATAATAAATTAAAAGAGAGAGAGGAAGAAATTCTCATTGCTAAGTAATCTTCTTCAAGCTTCTCTTCTTCTTCGAAATCCTCTTTCTTCCTTCAAGAAAAACCAAGTCTTGAGCCACACCTCAATTTCTTGCCAAGAATCTTCAATGAAGCTTCAAGGTTTTCTTTTAAATCTACCTCTAAATCTATCTCTAGAATTTAGGACTTGTTTTATCTCCCAAAACTCTCTTGAAACCCTAGGATAATAATGTGTGTCTTCCAAAGTGATGAGATGGGCACAAGACAAAATGGAAGGTGTAGATTTTTTTTAGCACTTTATTCTATTTGCAGAAAGACTCCTGAAGTTTTAGCTCTTTTACAGTCCAGTCCATGTACTTTCGGTCTTCTACAGTTTGCTCCACAAAGTTGGTGACTTTCATCTTCTTTCATCCAAGTATCTTCCAAGCTTTAATATCTTCCACCTAAACCAAAAGTAAGAGAAAATGGAGTATAAGTAGCATCTTACCCATGCAAATATGAAATTATGAAACACATTATACAAGTTAAAATATTGCTTTAAGAGCAAATATCAAATATGATCATCAATCAAACATCATTCTAGTTTTATTTCATTGTATAGAACATTACATAAAACTAGGGACAATCAGAATAGTAATTGCATAAGCTAATGAGTTTTACTATCAAAACACATATTTGATGTTGAAAAGCAAAATTAACTATTCAAATGACATGCCTAAAATATATAAAAAAAAAACGTACAACATATACTAATGGTCCTAGGGCACTACTAACAATCTCTCACTTGCCCTAGGTCCAATCATACATGATCCTCAATCCCATTAACCTAGTATGACTCTTATGTTTAGGTTGCGGGAGTGGCTTGGTCAATGGATCTGCAATGTTGTCGTCTGTATGAACTTTGCAAATTTTAACGTCTCATCTATCAGTGATCTCTCTAATCAGATGGAAACGCCTGAGAACGTGTTTGGATCGTTGGCTTGTGAAATGGCACCAATATTATCACAATAAAAGTCCACTGGATTCACAATGCTAGGGATGACACCTAATCCATCAAAAAATTTCCTGATCCAAACAGCTTCTTTAGCTGCTTCTGAGGCAACCACATACTCAGCTTCTGTTGTAGAGTCGGCTACAGTTTCTTGCTTTGAGCTCTTCCAGCTCACAACACCTCCATTTAAACAAAAGACCAAACCAGATTGCGATCTAAAGTCATCTACGTCGGTCTGGAAGCTTGCGACTGTGTAACCATTTATAACAAGACTTCCTTCCTGACCTCTGCAACTAAGAATATATCTTTATGAAGGGATTCATGGGCGGAAACTCGTTCCAAACACCCATGAGTCCTCCTCTGAAGGATCCGCTCATACAAATTCGATTCGGTAAAACAATGAAAAACTTACGTTTCTTGGATTCAAGAAGCTACTTCTTGAATGGAGGATGACGTTTCTTGGATGCTAATCTGCCACCAATGGAATTCCCTTTGTGGAATGTCCCTCTACCGGTATCCACGCGACGAAACGGGCAGCGATTGCTAGCTCTTCGTTTTTCCAAATTTCGGGGATTAGAGAGAAAAGGGAGAAGAAGAAGAGAAAACGGTTTTCTAACTCCTTTTGTAATTTCGGCTGAAAAGAAAAAAACATTCCCCCACTAGGTTTTGGCTAAGAGATGTTATATAGAGTGTGAAAGTTTGTTCCCAGAACAACTCCCACGTCCACTCAACTTCTCTCGGCTGTGGGAGTCTCTGACTCCCACGTCCCCTAGACTTCCGCTGGTAGTGGGAGTCCTTATCGGATAATAACTCCCACGTGACCCTCGACTATAGTTAAATGTCGAAATTGCCCCTATCTCTAATTCGAATAATAACGCTTTATTATTCTCTGGAAAAATGAATGTCAGATACAATGAACCTAGACACATTCTAGATTCATTGAATCCGGACATGAAGCTCGTTGGCTCGTCTATGCGTGTGACCCTGTAGGTTCATATCACAATGGCAATGAAAATACACTTAATAGTAGTGTGAGTTCATAAATCACAAGCGGTCCCTAGAAGGACATTGTGACTAACCCAAAGTGAATGAATTTACAATGGAACCTAATGTCAATCCACTATTTAATCCCTTTGTCTCGCGATATCCTAATTAAGCATAAGGCATGGTAGTCGTCACCCTTATTAAGCTTAATTGTATTTATGCTCAATCTCTAGGTAGACTGTTCCAACAAACAATATTTAATAACCACTTTATTAAATACATTTGAGCACGGCCATGCATTTAAACAATCTTTCCCTATAGAGGGGCCCATGGATATCTCTCTCTAATAAGAGAGGGACAAATTCCTTACAATGCCTCTCACATTCAAGCCATGATAGGACGCTACATCCGATCATCAGTCGTATTGATTACTCGATTAAAAGCAACGTACGACTGAGTCAAAACGTGACTCCATTCATGCTAGAATCAAATGGAGACATAAGGTCTAAGGATTCTAAAATAGTATTGAGGAAGTAATACTTATGACTAAGGACCATGAAGTATTACTTCTCTAACGGATCACGTCCAATACAATGTATCCCTATATATTGCATCTGTGATGTGATTTGTACTCATTACACATGATTAGTAAAACGTAATCATCAATCAAACATCATACTAGTTTTATTTCATTGTAAATAAGGATTACATAAAACTAGGGACAACTAGAATAGTAATTACATAAGCAAATGAGTTTTACTATCAAATCACGCATTTGATGTTCATAAGCAAAATTAACTATTCATATGAAATGCTCAAAAAGATAAAACGTACAACATATGTTAATGGTCCTAGGGCACTACTAACACTTTAGTCCTTCTCAAATACTTAAGAATGCTCTTTACTACAGTCCAATGTGACTCTCCAGGGTCAGATTGATATCTGCTAGTCATACTTAATACAAATGAGACATCCGGGCAAGTGCATAGCATGTCATACATAATAGACCTAATGACTGAAGTATATGGGATCTTACTCATGCGCTCTTGGGCTTCCTTTGTGGAAGGTCCTTGAGTTCTGCTGAGTTTAATGTCGTGTGACATAGGCAAGAATCCCTTTTTGGAATCTTGCAAACTGAATCGTTTTAGTACCTTGTCAATGTATCCACTCTAACTCAAGCCAATCACTTTGTTGGATCTATCTCTATAGATCCTTATAGATCCTTATACCCAAAATGTAGGTAGCCTCACTAAGTCTTTCATGGAAAAGAACTTCCCCAACCAAGCTTTTACACTTAGTAATGTGTGGATGTCATTTCCAATAAGTAAGATGTCATCCACATAAAACACAAAGAACACTATTGGATTATTAGTTACTTTCTTATAAACACAAGGCTCGTCTTGAATTTTGATGAAACCAAATTCTTTAATTGCTTCATCAAAATGACTATATATCAGCTTCGAGATGCTTGCTTCAATCCATAAATGGACCTTCGAAGTTTACACACTTTGTTAGGAATTGATGGATCAACAAACCCCTCAGGTTGTGTCATATACACATCCTCGAGATGGTTTACATTAAGAAACGTAGTCTTAACGTCCATTTGTCATATCTCATAGTCATAATATGCGGCTATGGAAAGTAAAATCCTAATACACTTTATCATAACGACAGGAGAAAATGTTTCATCATAGTCTATACCATGAATTTGTCTATAACATTTAACTACTAGTCGAGATTTAAAAGTGTGTACATTACCATCCATGTCTCTTTTCTTTTTGAAACAGCATTTGTTATCAATGACCATACACCCTTCGGGTGGATCAACCAAAGTCCACACTTGGTTATCGTACATGGATTGCATCTTAGACTTCATAGCTTCTAGACACTTGTCTGACTCAGAACTATGAATTGCCTCTTTGTAGGAAGTGGGTTCATCTTGATCAATCAGTTCAATATGCTGATCATCAGTTACGAGAAATCCATATCTCTCATACTGTTGATGTACCCGACTTGACCTCTTTGGGTCTTGTGTCAAAGATTGAAGCTCAGTATCAGCACGTGAGCTTACTTGAAGTTCCAAAGTTGGTTCAAATGTTGTTTGGGGATTTTTAATTTCCTCAGGATGGATCTTACTCCCACTACCTTTTTTGGAAATAAATTCCCTTTCAAGGAATAAACCATTTCGAGCAACAAACACTTTGTTCTCTGATGGAATATAGAAGTAATTTCCTTTAGTTTCTTTAGGATATCCCACAAACAAACACTTATAAGATTTAGGGGCGAGTTTATCAGATAATAAGCGTTTTGCATACGCCTCGCATCCCCAAAATTTGAGAAATGACAAACTATGTCGTTTCCCAGTCCATATCTCATATGGAGTTTTCTGAAACTCTTTAGAATGAACTCTATTCAATATGAATGTAGCAGTTTCTAAGGCGTAGCCCCAAAAGGAAATTGGAAGACTGGTTTGACTAATTATAGATCGAACCATATATAGTAAGGTGTGATTTCTTCGTTCTGACACACCATTCCATTGTGGTGCGCCAGGATGAGTTAATTGTGAAATAATTTCACAACCTCTGAGATGTTCATCAAATTCTTTGTTAAGGTATTCGCCACCTCGATCTAATCAAAGTATTTTAATACTTTTACCAAGTTGATTTTGTACTTCATTTTGGAATTCTTCGAATCTTCCAAAAGATTATGATTTATGTTTCATTAGATAAACATAGTCATATCGACTGAAATCATTTGTGAATGTGATTAAGTATTGAAACCCTCCTCCAGCACTTGTGTTTATTGGTCCACATACATCTGTATGTATGAGGCCCAATAAATCAGAAGCTCTCTCAATTTGTCCAGTAAAGGGAGTTTTAGTCATTTTGCCTAACAAGCAAGAATCACATGTCTCATAAGACTCTGAGTCAAATGATGTCAAAATTCCATCTTTATGGAGTTTTTATATGCGTTTCTCGTTGATCTGGCCCAAACGACAATGCCAAAAGTAGGTTTGGTTTAAGTTATTTGATTTAAACCTCTTTGTATTAATGTTATAGATGGGCATTTTAATGGATTCATCGAGGTTAAGAATATAAAGTTCATTCATCAAAGAGGCATCTCCATAGAAGATACCATCTTTATGAAGGGTACAAATCTTTTTCTTAATATTTATTTCAAAACCATCAATATCCAAACAAGAAACTGAAATAATATTCCTACTCAAAGTTGGAACATAAAGACAATTATTCAGTTCAATAATAAGGTCACTTGGCAAAACTAAATTAAATGTCCCTGTAGCTACAACAACAACTCTTGCTCCATTCGCTACTCTTAGGTCCATTTCTCCTTTTGCCAGTGATATACTCCTTTTGAACCCCTACACATTTGCACAAATGTGAGATCCACAACCGATATCTAATACCCATGAAGTAGGAGCAGACATGTTAATCTCAATAACATAAATACCTGGAGAGACAGTCAATCTGCCTTTCTCCCTTTTCTTCTCTTCCAAGTTGAGCTTGCATTTCCGTTTCCAATGATCTGGTTCATTGCAATGGAAGCAAACCCCTTCCTTTGGTGCTTTGGCATTGGGTTTGGGCTTGGGCTTGTTGTTGCCTTTGCCCTTCTTGTCCATGGGCTTTCCCTTTCCTTTGTTTTTCTTAAAATTCCCTTTTTTGAACCATTAAATCATCAAGGGTCTTCTTAATGTTCAGTTTAGCCTGTTTGAGCATCCCATGTATCTCATGTATGTTGAAGTTCATGAAAAACTGGTCATACTCAGGTGGTAGTGAGCTCAAGATCATATCTGTGGCCATGTCATTACTTACGGGAGCCCCAAGTTTCTCAAGTTGGTCGATAGCCCTTCATTTTAAGAACATGTGCACTCACAGAGGTGTCAGGGGCCATCTTGCAACTATTCAACGCCTTTGTGGTGAGAAATCTTTCTTGACGGGCTTACTCTTGGAACATTTCCTTGAGTTGGCCCATCACCTAGAAAGCCTCAACCTCTTCAAACTGTTTTTGAAGTTCATAGCTCATTGTGTCTATCATGAGACAAGTCACATAGTTAGAATCATCCACATGCTTCTTCCAAGCATCTTTCTCAGCTCTAGGGGCGTTGTTTGCAGAATGTTCAGGAATATCAGTGTCGAGAACGTATAGCTTTCTTTCCTGCTTAAGGACAATCCTTAAGTTGCGAGCCAAATCAAGGAAATTGGACCCACTCAGTTTTTCTTTTTCAAGAACAGATCGAAATGAATTGTGTGAAGTGTTGGTTGCCATTATCTATATTTAAAATTATTTGCAAAGTCATTAATTAATTTTGATCAAAAAACTTTCCACAATTTCAACACTTGATAAATAATGGAGAAAACTAGTTTGCGATAATTATAAGTAAACTTTCGCTAATCACCCATAATTAACGTAAAATCAACTCATGGGAATGGTATCTACATGTTCCGGCTATTTCCCATGTTATGCCCTAGGCTCAAAACTATTTTGATAGCCTAGTTAACTCGAACCAAGTTTAAGCTTATGGAAATCACTATTTTCCCATCTCCTTTTGCCTAGACAAACCACTTATTTGCTGCTTTGGCAAGTAGGCAAAATGATGATCCAAGCTTAAGAAGTGTTTAGATCATGGTAGGCATTTTAAGACTTAATTAAAACATTTTTTTTTTTAATTTGACGAATATATTGTTAGACCCCATAAGACAAGAATATAAGCATCACATGCAAGATATAAAATGTAAAATTAAACGTGAGATAGCATGGCCTAATCCTATGATGACTCCCACGAGCCTTGTGGGAGCCAATGGTCAATCTAAGTCAATACCTATCTCATGGATAGTGTCTTCGATCCAGCGTCCTCTAGTCTTGTTACGTAATTGCATGGGCATACCCAGCCTTCAAGATAAAGCGATAAAACTAATCTAATAAAACAATTACAATTTTACAACATTGAAAAACGGCTCACAGACCGTATTACGAAATTACAACCCAATAAATGTAAAAACAATAGGGATTATAGTAGGCCATGCTAAAACTCACATAAAGCATAAAAAAAATCGGGCAACGAGTACAAATACGAAATCTTAGGGCTGCCACCTAGACGGGGTCCTAGGGGCAAAGCATATAATCACACTTTATGCGTAATTAATCGAATTAATTACATAACGAATCATGCAAATAAACATATAAATCAGATTAGCATATATCACACACACACACACAGATATACATACATACATATATATATATATATATATCACAGAAAATGTAAAATTAAACGTGAGATAGCATGGCCTAATCATATGATGACTCCCACGAGCCTTGTGGGAGCCAATGGTCAATCTAAGTCAATACCTATCTCATGGATAGTGTCTTCGATCCAGCGTCCTCTAGTCTTGTTACGTAATTGCATGGGCATACCCAGCCTTCAAGATAAAGCGATAAAACTAATCTAATAAAACAATTACAATTTTACAACATTGAAAAACGGCTCACAGACCGTATTACGAAATTACAACCCAATAAATGTAAAAACAATAGGGATTATAGTAGGCCATGCTAAAACTCACATAAAGCATAAAAAAAATCGGGCAACGAGTACAAATACGAAATCTTAGGGCTGCCACCTAGACGGGGTCCTAGGGGCAAAGCATATAATCACACTTTATGCGTAATTAATCGAATTAATTACATAACGAATCATGCAAATAAACATATAAATCAGATTAGCATATATCACACACACACACACAGATATACATATATATATATATATATATATATATATATATATATATATATATATATATATATATATATATATATAAGAATCACGAAACAATTTTTTCTGTTTCACACATACACATACCAAATCGAGATTGATACATGTTATGATGTGATTACAAATATCGAATTCGAATAGTATGAGAATGGCTATGATACCACTGAAGGGATTCATAGATAGAAACTCGTTCTAAACACCCAATGAATCCTCCCCTAAAGGATCCGCTCATACTATGGGAATAAAAAAACAGACGAAAAATACTTACGAATTTTCGTTAACGGATTCTGACTTCGGATGCTGTGTTGCGACCACCAAAGCTTTCTCTTGCGGAATTGCTCTCTACCGGTATCCACGTGACGAAACGGGCTGCGGGGCTAGCTCTTCGTTTTTTGAATTTCGGGAATCTGGAGAGAATGGATGGCAGAAATCTTATTTCGGGTTTCAGCTTTTTGCGGCTATCAAAGTCTAACCTAGGGTTTCGGCCAAAAGAGAATTATATAGGGCGTGAGAGATTGTTCCGAAAACCAACTCTCACGTAGTCCCAACCTCTTCTGGTAGTGGGAGTTTTCGTAATCCCAGATAAAGCCTAATACCGAAAATGCTCATCCTTAATCTCTAATTCGAATAATAATATTTTATTATTCTCAGAAAAATAAATGTCAGATATAATGAACCTAGACACATTCTAAATTCTTTAAATCTGGACATGAAGTTCGTTAACTTGTATATGCGTGTGACCTTGTAGGTTCATATCACAATGGCAATGAAAAACACACTTAGTAGAATGTGTTCATAAATCACAAGCGGTCCCTAGCAGGACATTGTGACTACCCAGAGTGAATGAATGTACGATGGAACCTAATATCAATCCACTATTTAATCCATTTGCCTCGCGGTATCCAAATTAAGCATAAGGCATGGTAGTTGTCTCCCTTATAAAGCTTAATTGTATTTGTGCTCGATCTGCAGGTAGACTGTTCCAACAAAAAGTATTTAATAACCACTTTATTAAATATATTTGAGAACGGTCATGCATTCGAACAATCTTCCCTATCGAGGGACCCCCCACGGTTATCTCTCTCTAATAAGAGAGGGACAAATCCCTTACAAACATTCAAGCCATGATAGGATACTACATCCGATCATCAGTCGCATTAATTACTCGATTAAAAGTAACGTCCGGCCGAGTCAAAACGTAGCTCCATTCATGCTGGAAACGATGGAGACATAGGGTCTAAGGATTCCAGATAGTATTGAGGAAGTAATACCTATGACTAAAGAACCATGAAGTATTACTTATCTAACGGATCACGTCTGATACAATATATCCCAATATATTGTATCTATGATATGATTTGTATCCATTACACATTATCAGTAAAACATAATCATCAATCAAACATCATACTAGTTTTATTTCAATGTTGAAGTTAAACTTCCCATAGATTGTACTTGTTTTTCTTTTTCTTTATTTTGTTTTTTTTTCTTTCAATAAATGGCATTTGCAGATCACATAAATGTTGGGAGTCGCTATTGGCACTTTTATTTCTCTCTTCATGGACAATAACGCCCTTCTTTTATCCATTACTTACTAGTATTTCATTTTATTAAATATATGTTTAGTATTATCCAAATTAATTCAACCAAAAAATTTAGTATGAACAACAAAGATTAACTTAAACATTATTCTACTATGAATTTGGTTTAATTTTATTCTATCATGAATTTAGTTCAACTGTAAAAGGCTTAATGAGCCTCATGGACAAGCTCTTATGCAGGTATGTAACATAACTTAACTCAAAAGGATAAACATAACACCATTCTATATATTATGGGTTCGATCCAAGTGTAAAAAGATTTACGAATCTCATGGATAAGTTCTAATGTGGAATACATAACCAAAAAAGAACAAGTAAACTTTACATCGTGTCACTATGAGTTTGGTTTAACTGTACAATTTTAGGTCTAGGATTCCAATTTATATTTCTTTACCTTCTTAATCCTTTTCCGAATAGGTCTAGGGCTCCTACTTCTTTTCTATTCCTTTTTCCATTAGATCTAGGACTTCTTATTCATCCTTTTTCTTTGAGCTGAAACGCATCCTTAGGATTCCAATTCTTGGCTTTCATCTTTAAAATCATCTAGAGTTGAAGTTCTATCACAAATTTTTAAAGGAATATTCAGAGATTCTACATATAAATTGAGTGATCATCCTGTCTGAAAAAGGAGTTTCAACATCTAAGCAATCTAAAAGCTTAGTTGATGAAAAATTTCTTAAAGAGGCCCGAGCTCAACAATTTTAAAAGATTATGGACCGATTTTATGAGGTGTTTGAAAGGTTATCCATCCCCCAAAGGCAGCTCATTGGTCCTAGAAGAGGGGACAACAAATAGAGGAAGAAGAGGGCAACTTTGATGGCAATGATGAGGGTATGAGTCTCAAGTTTCAAAACATTCAAGAAGAGCACAAAATAGACCCCAATGGGCTCTTGAACAAGCCATGCCAAGAGCTTTAAGAGATGATCAAAGGTTTGACAACAATCTTGGTGCAACCAATATCCCTTCTTTCCAAGGTGTGAATGATCCCGGACTTTTTTTTAGATTGGATTCGAAAAGTTGACCATGTTTTTGCTGTCCATAACTATTCCGAAGACAAAAAGGTCAAGATGGCAGCCATGTAGTTTTCGGAGTATGCATCTATTTGGTAGGATCTAGATGCCATTATTAAGAGAATGGCGGGACAACGTCTTATTGATCATTGGGATGATATGAAAACTTTGATAAAACATAGATTTGTCCCTCAAAATTACACTAGGGGACTTTTCAATCGTTTACAAAGGCTTAGACAAGGTACAAGATCCGTTGATGAGTATTAGAAGAAGATGAGAATTGCCATGATTCGCAGATGTACAAGAATATATGGATGCTACTTTGGCTAGATTATTGTCAGGCTTGAATGATGATATTAGGTCAAAGGTGGAGAGATCTAATCATGTTGATCTTGTAGAGACGTTGTAGTATGCGAAACACATTGAGAGGCAACTCAAAGAGAAAAAAAATGGAACAATTCAGTTAGATTTCCATCTTGGAAAAGGCCAAATCATCCCCCTTCTAATTCCCCTTCTTGGGCGAGCAAAGTTGAGAAAAAACGAGACTTTTGGGGCTGCCAAAACAATCACGGCTTCTAATTCATCCAATTGGAGGTCAAGTACTTCATCTTCCCTTAAAGAAGAATGCTACAAGTGTAGGGGAAATGGACACTTTGCTAGGGACTGCCTAAACAAAAGTATTATGATCATGCAAGATGATGAAATTTGGGTAAGTGAGGGAGAAATAGAAGAGGTCAAGAACAATGTTGAAGAAGCTTTGGAAGATGACATTTATGTAACTTCCGTTGATGGAGAAATCTTGGTCTCTATGAAGATTTTGCCCACACAACCACAAGATAAGCAACACATTCAAAGGAGCAACCTTTTCCATACTACGTGCCATGTTCAAGGCAATGTTTGTCTTATTATTATTACTAATTGTAGTTGTGCAAATGTTTATTCCTCTTGATTTACCTTGGAAGAACCATCATAATCCTTATAAGCTTTTTGATTAAACAATAGTGGTGAAATAAGGGTGGAAAGACAAGTTAAAATCCCCTTTGAAATAGCAAAGTTCAAAGATAAAGTTTTATGTGATGTAGTTCCCATGACTGCTAGTAACATAATTTTGGGGAGACCATTGCAATATTATAGATGTGCGGATCATCATGGTAGAAAAAATGTCTATCCATTTTCTATGGACAAGAAACTTGTATCTTTATATCCTTTAACACCTAGTGAGGTTTGTCATGTTCATAAAAAAAAAGGGCCGAGAGGAGAAAGCAAAGAATGAGAGATGAGTTGAAAGAAATGAGTGATCTCACCCTTGAGAGAAAAAAGAAGAGATGAGAGTGGAAAAAGATGAGAGAAAAGCCATGAGTCAAATGAGACAAAAGACCGGCTCTACAAAAGTGAGAAGAAAATGCTTATTTACAACAATTGGTAAGGTAGATAGGGCAATGAGAGCAAAATAAGCAATTATTTTGTTAATTTTTAAAGAAGCAGAGAGCACCTATGCTCTTAACACTTTTGATCTAACCAATTCTTCTCTTCCAAGTCTTGTTTCTAATCTTTTGCAGGAATTCAAAGATATTTTTCCAAAGGAGTTTCCAAAGGGACTACCACCAATCCGAGGTATCGAACATCAAATAGATTTTATCCCAAGATCTATAATTCCAAACCGACCAGCTTATAGAGCCAATTCTGAGGAAACTTGTGAAATTCAAAGGCATGTTGATGCATTACTTGAAAAGAAGTAGGTTAGAGAATCTCTAAGTCCTTGTGCTAGTCTTGTTTTGGTACCTAAGAAAGAAGGAACTTGTAGATTATGTACGGATTGTTGAGCTATTAATAAGATAACAATTAAATATATACATCATATTTCTCGTTTAGATGATATGCTTGAAGAATTGCATAGTGCCATGATATTTCTAAAGTAGATTTAACTCAAGGATACCATCAAATTCGCATGAAAGAAGGTGATGAATGGAAACTGCTTTTAAAATTAAATATGGTTTATATGAATGGATTGTCATGCCTTTTGGATTAACTAATGCTTCAAGTACTTTCATAAGATTAATGAACCATTAGGTAAATTTGTTGTGGTTTATTTTGATGATATACTTGTTTATAGCAAGACTTTAGAAGAGCATGTTGAGAATCTTAGACTTGTTTTTAATGTTTTAAGGGACCAAACTTGAAAAGTGTCTTTTGCACTAATAGTGTTAACCTTCTTGGATATATTGTGAGTTCTAATGGAATAAGTATTGATCTCTTAAAGATTAAAGCAATAATGGAATGGCTAACTCCAACAAGTGCTCATCATGTAAGATATTTTCATGGTTTAGCTAGTTTCTATAGACGTTTTGTACGTGATTTTAGTATTATTGCTGCTCCATTAAATGAATTTGTTAAAAAGGAAGTTGGATTTAAATGGAACAAGGTGCAACAAGAAGCTTTTGATAAGCTTAAATCTTTACTTACTTCTTCTCCTATAATTGCTTTGCCTAATTTGGATCTAACTTTTGAAGTTGAATGTGATGCTTTATGAATAGGTATTGGGGTTGTTTTACAACAAAACAACAAACATTTGGCTTACTTTAGTGAGAAACTAATTGGTGCTACACTTAATCATCCAACTTATGATAAGGAATTGTATGCCATTGTGAGAGCTTTGGAAACATGGCAACATTACCTAATGCCTAAACAGTATGTTGTACACACGAATCATGAGCTTATTAAATATCTAAAAGGGAAAGGAAAGTTGAATAAAAGACATGCAAAATGGGTTTTTTTTCATTGATACGTTTCCTGATGTTATCAATTATAAAAAAGGAAAAGAGAGCATTGTAGCCGATGCATTGTCTAGGAGATATACTTTGATTTCTTTTATGAGTACTAAATTGCTTGGGTTTGAACATATTAAAGATTTATATGAGTATGATTCTGATTTTTCAACTATTTATCAAGAATGTAGTAGTACTTCATCTTTCCAAAAATTCTTTCGGCATGAAGAATTTTAATGTAGGGAAAATAGAGTGTGTATTCCTTCTTGTTCATTATGTGAATTACTTGTTAGGGAAGCACATTCTGGAGGGTTAATGGGACATTTTGGGGTTCTTAAGACTTTGGACATATTGCATGAACACTTTTATTAGCCTCATATGAAGAAAGATGTTAGGAGAATTTGTGAACTTTGTTTTAAGTGTAAACAGGCTAAGAGTACAAGCAAGCCCCATGGAATGTACATGTCTTTGCCAATTCCAACCTCTCATTGGGTTGATGTTTCCATGGATTTCATTCTTGGTTTACCAAGGTCTCAAAGAGGTATGGATAGTATTTTGGCCATTGATAGATTTTCTAAGATGTCACATTTTATTCCTTGTAGGAAAACAAATGATGCGAGTCATGGGGAAAAATTGTTCATGAGAGAGGTCATTTGGCTTCATTGAGTTCCAAGAACAATTGTAAGTGATAGAGATGTCAAGTTCTTGAGCTACTTTTGGAAGACTTTGTGGGGTAAGTTAGGAACTAAACTATTATTTTCTACATCAAGTCATCCACAAATCGATGGCCAAACAGAGGTAACAAATAGAACTTTAGGGGTTATTCTAAGGGCACTTATTCAAAAGAACTTAAAAATGTGGGAAGAGTGTTTACTTATTGTTGAATTTGCTTATAATCAAACTATACACTCTATTACTAATCATTCTCCTTTTGAAGTTGTTTATAGTTTTAATACCCTAACCCCTTTAGATCTAACTCTTTTACCTGTTGATGAGTATTTAAATGTAGAAGGAGTTTCTAGGGCAGAATACATCCAAAAGATACATAAATAAGTAAGTGAGCAAATTGCCAATAAGAATGCATCCTATGCTAAGAATGCCAACCAGCAAGGAAATTAATTTTTAGCCGGGAGATTGAGTTTGGGTACATCTAAAGAAGGAAAGGTTTCCTAATGCAAGAAGGACTAAATTGCACCCAATAGGAGATGAACCCTTTCAAGTTGTTTCTAATATCAATGACAATGCTTACAAGTTTGATTTGCGATGTGAGTATGGTGTAAGTGCTTCTTTTAATGTCACTGATTTACCCCCTTTTGATTTTGACACAGATTTAGAAGATTTGAGGATGAATCCTTTTGAAGAGGGAGGGAATGATGAGGACACACCCTTGAAGTTGCCCACAACAAGTCATTCAAATGATCCATTGATTAACATCAAGGGACCAATGACAAGAGCTAGAAGAAAGGCTATGAATCAAGCTTTAACTACATTAATTCAAGAGATTCACTCTAAGGAGGAAGCAAGGCAACCTTCAAGCAATTCAACATGTTCAAGACGAGTTTATCTCATCACTTTAAAGGAGATTACTCACGGATCAATTAATCAATGTGGCTAAAGTTCCTTTTTAGAAAGTTAGCCAGTTTAGATTTTAATTGTTTTCAGCTTTTATTCCTTTATTATTATTTCCGAGTTATAGCTATAATAAAGGACATGTGGTCCATTAATTGTTTAGTTTAAGGCAAGTACTAGTTTATATTATTTTACTATACTTGTATTTTATTAGTTTTAGTTCAAATAGGATTCTTTTGTATACCTTAGTCGAAATCCCTTGATCTCTATTTAAGAGAGATTTCGGCCAACATATAGATGAAGACTTGATATAACATATTGTGAGGTTATTCCTTAAATTCTTGTGACCGAACTTCTTTTAGAACTTCTTTCATTGTTACTGTATCAACAAGTTAGTTCCCTTGTTGTAGTGTTTCAACCTCCATTTAGAATTCTTCTGTCAGGGTTGCTTGAGGCTCATGATGTCTTGAGGTCTTGTGTGTCGAATTCTCTTAAAGTCTTTCTGCTAGGTTCGCTAGGTGCTCATGCTGCTTAGATGTCTTAGTCTCAGCATTCACGTGAACTAATCTCAAGAAGAGAAAGATCCTTAAATCTCTTTTCAAGGTTCTTCATCAGAATGTGTTGGTGGCATTTGGAAATGCCTCAAAACTGCTTTTGCAGGTTTATATCAGCTTCTGCCAAAAGTCCGGTCGACCGCAGTGGATAACCTCGGTCGACCTAAGAAAAGATTGTGGTCGGCCGTAGAAACCTGCTCCTACAAAACTGTGAACTCTTTTTCATCTATCTTTCAGATTTGTTTTCTTATAACATAGCACAACCTCGGAAGGATAATTCATTAAGTGAATCTCTATTTTTTCCTCAGGTTAATTGACTTTTAAAATCTTAAAAGCTCATAGATGACCTTGTGCTTATCTTTGATCATTCAAATGTCATATATCCTTTTGATTCATATTTATACCCTAAAAGTTTGTCATATTTCCTTTTCACATTTCATCAAAGTTTGTCATAATCAAAACGGGGAAGACTGTAAGCCATAATGGCTAGTTTATCTATTTTGATGAATGACAAACCATTGGTGAGGTTTTAATGTTGAATTTGTTAAAATGATAGACATCAAGAAAGTACTAAGTCCTTCAAAATGTATCAACATGTCATATGGCAATCCCAATACATTGAAGATTCAAGAGATGCCATTACATGAAGAAGACTTGCAGACTTAGGTATATGATAGTGTATATTAGTATTTCTATATCTTGTAATCATCATGTGATCTAAGCTAAAAAAGAATATGCTCACACTTGCCATGCATGCACGAAAACGTTTTCACATATAATGTCTTGTGTTTTCAAATCCTTGTTTTTTATCTTTCTATCAAGTATGTTAAAATGTATTTCAAAGGTTTGCATTAAGCTAAAATGATTTTGACATAAGCTAAAGTGCATTTGAATTAAGAATTAGTAGAAAATCCACTTTGAGCCTTCACCTAGGTTGACTGAGCCTAGATCTCGGCAGGTCGGCCGACCGACGTATGTGGTTAGGTCGACCGAAGTGTAAAGTTTAACATAGTCTTTTTTAATGCAACTGTACTCCAACAACTATATTGTCCGATCGACCTTGATCCTACTCCGGTCGACTGAGATCCTTATTAGGCCGACCACATGTATCCAGTAGACCACCAATATCAGTTCAAACGAACCCGGACGATCTTACTTCCATGTCGATCTACTGGAGTGTCCTATCAGATGATAGATACTAGTCGTTAGTGCATTAAATGCAGCTTGATTTTGAACCCTCTATATATACTAAATGCTGATTTATTGCAAACTAACCAAGATATTAAGTGCATTCAAGTTCCTCTTTTATACAAGCATTTATTACACTTCCATGTGTTAAACACGAGTGATAAAAAAAACCAGTTTAGAAAGTTTGTGGCATACACTTATAACAACAAATCTGAAGTGAAATGGTGGATAAAGCCTTGAACCATTCATCCAATTTGAAAAGTAGTACAAATAATCACACAATTGAGTTCCTAGTACAAACATTCTTTAAATGACATATAAATGATCGTGTGTCATGTATCAGAGCCAAGCCCTTCAGCTTCTTGAAGCGGCACCATTTCACATTTACATAGGTAGACCTATCAAGAACACCCCCGCAATTTGTGCACCGACAAAATCATCTATAGATCTATTAAGAGCGCAAGCTCGACCCTACTTTATATATGTGGGAATTTCAAGCACCTTCACTCCTGGATGGTTATATAGTTGGGTGCTTACCATCACATATTGATGAGTTTGAACTCATTGAACTCAAGACTAAGCATTGTACTTGGCGTTAAGTTGAGTACCCACCATATATGACTAGAAAATGGGCTTGAATCTCATCCCATCAATTAAAATACAAGAGCTCTTGTAAGACCATTAGTCAACGGATCAGTCAAGCTTTGACTTCATCTTACAAAATAAACAGTGCACTTTAGTCAAATCAATTTAACCATAGCTATGAAACTATAGTTATAAACTTTCTTGTATTTTATAAGAAACATAAAGAAGTTTGAACATAATTTCTTAAGACTTTTAACTTATACTTCTTTATTCATATTTGCTATATGTTTATCTTTTGAACCAAATTATCATTTCAATATTTAGGCCTAGGAATTGAATCGAATATTGAATATCATATTTCAATAATATTTTTCCATTATAGAATCTTTCATTCTACCACCATAACCGATATGCTTTAATATTTTGCATATCTTATATGACACATTCAATTCTCTTTCCCACAATTCTTGTTAAGGTTCAAAACCTTACATAAATAGTCTTTTTTGTGTTGGACCTTTCTTTTATTCCATATCTCACATTGGACAATTATGTTCCATTTATTTGGAACACTACTAAATACATCCAGATTCTTTCTAAAAACTTTACAATAGCCCTAACCCCCAACTTTATAAAGTTTAGGCTGGACTTTCTTTCATCATGTCCCATACTAGGCTAGTTCTGTTTCATTCACTTGGAATGCTACTACAGTTTCTTTCTACAACCTTGGTCAAGCACTAGAGTTTGACACTATGGTTTAAACCATTTTTGTCAACTCTATTTTTACTTTACCATACCATTGCATTTGGTATGCAAGAAACTGCCATTATAATAATTATTCCAATCGATTCAAAAGTGATGGAACATAACAACATTCTCTGCTCTTATCACATATAAATATTTAACAATAACCATGTGACTAAGAACTTCACGATTGCAACTTCCACTTTGCAAAATCTAAGTTCTTTGAAACATCATCTTTTAAATAATAATCAAAACAAAGTTTGCATTATCATCATGAAAATATATCATGGAATGCATTTCACATATGTTGCTATTTACTAAATGGAGATAACAATAGTAAAACATGCATTCTTAACCATATTATACCCTCCATTAAGTGAATTCAATAATTTAAGCATCAATCATCTCATAAAGAATATTCGAATTTTCTTACTCTCCATTAATCCTCTTACATATGCATCTTTATCAATGACAGCAAGATACTTGTTCATAGTTCATACCATAAAATGCAATTATATATAAAGTATCAAGTAGTGAAATCTTGACAAACATGCATTCAAATATAATTCAATAAGTAAGAAAATAGTCATTAGAAATCTCTTACTTGTTGCAGGATTCGTTGAATAACTTGCCTCTATTTTCTTTCATTTGACGCATTATGATGCAGATGAATCTGGCTAATTCGTCTTTGGTAGAGAAGTCTCTTTGTCTCGTCTTCCATGCCAATCACTACATTTTCCTCTGCAATTGTATTGAAATTTCGAGTCCATAAAGTATTAGCAGAAGAATTCTTTTTCAACTGATTAGAAACAACAACATTTGGAACTATTAACAATTATTGTTCAACTGGTTTTTTTTTAAATCAAGCCTAGAACCTTTGGGAGAAAGATGACCAAACCACGATTGTCTATGACCTTAAAATTCTCCATGTTGATACCATCAAGATATTCATCCATAATATCCAATAATTCACCAACCACAGTGACTATCTCATCTAGTAAACCATAATTTCCTGGCACACTTTGGATTGTAGAGCTTACGAACTCAAGATCTTGATAAACAAATGAGAGTTCTCTCCTCTCATTTTTTGTGCAGATTATCAGCATCTCATTAGCATAACTATTTCTTGTGCAGCTTATCAACATCTCCAGATCCTTCAGTGCCAAATCAACAATGATATGAGTCTGATAATCACGTCTAATCATGGCTTCATGTTCATCATCACATTCATATCGCAACCGGATACGAGAGGATGTTTCTATATCGAAATTCCTGAAGCCTTTAACAACATATCTTTGCACATAAAAGTCTGTTGAGACCGAGTACACCAACCTCATATACAATATTAGCAACCAAATCTGAAACTTCTGGTTCTTTGTCATAATTTTCTTGCACCCTTCTAATGAGAGTTCTTATGCATTTGAAATCTTCAGAAAGAGAGATTATTTGTTGTCGGTATTCATTTGGAAAAAAGGATTTATGGCCTTGCAATAGCTGCAAGTTCTCCGGAGTGAATTCAAGAAGCCATCTTGGAAATAAGCCTTATAAATATCACTTAAGATTGTTGGTAAAAAATCTTCCTTCTGCTTCTCCATCTTGAATCCTTCTTCTTCTTCTCACTTGAACGAATGAACCTGAACTAATCTGAAATATTTCTAGGCGAATAATCACTTTCCTTAAGTGATATTTGCCTCCTACGGTGCAAGGTTATGATGCAAATTCACTAAGGATACAAAGAAGCCTAACTTGAATTTGAGTACACTCTCAAATTCAATCTTAGAATGTTTGGTTGGTGTGTTAGGATTTCTATTGTGATTCTTTTCATATTTGGTATATCTCCAAATCTTTGAATCTCTCGTCCTTTTATAGATAGACTAGTAACTCTAGTTGGTGGATATGACTATTCATCTTAGCCCTTCATGGTGTCTATACATGAACAATCAAACCTAGTATGAACATTCATGTTCCTTCACCATGAGTTACTTTCATATGGTCATATCTTTCCAATTTCACACATTTTCAATTGGAAATGTTTCCAACAAATAATAGTTGGGACAAAAAAAACAAAAAACTACTTTCCGATTTACAGCATGATGAACATGCAATTTCAAGTCAGCAAATCACTTGTCTATTTAAAATCGCAAAACTGATAATGATCCAAATCGCCCAAATTATTGATAATCTATAAATCAAACAAAAAAGATAGGTGTAAATGTAATTCGGATACTTAAAATTCGCATCTGCATAACCATATCATATGACTCATTCAAACTAATAATTCAAGAATCAACTCGCTTAATATCTGGAATAGGCGCAAAAATCCATTAATTTTTCAAATAAAAAGATAATAAATTCTCGAGTGCGGAAAAAAATCCCCAAATTAAACAATAAATCAGAAATTTATTTTTACCGTTTCGGAGGCCGATGCTAGACTTCTCCATGTTGATGTTATAGAGAATTCCTACATATCTGATCTCACTTTTTGAAGTCAAACTAATCAAACTTCCAATTTAGGAATCCGCCGTAGCGCATTTAGATCTCGCCAATGACGATTAACTCTCCCCCGCCATAGCTTTCTATTTCTTTCCTCCACTAATTTCTTAGGATTATTTTTTTTTCAATTTAAATAAGATGTTTTGATTATTGATTTGATTATATATACATTTATCTATATTTATACTAGTCTAATTACCCTTGACAAATTTAATTGTTTGAGAAAAATGATACTCTACAGGACAATTTTTGTTTGATTTTTCAAACATACCTATATAGAAAAATATAATTTTGTATTTATATGTAAAATATCAAAAAATGTTCTGGTAATAAGAGAATATTTTTTCAATGATTGCTCAATGTTTTCAGTTTTTTTAGTGAAGGTATATATTACTAAATTTTCTTCAATCCTAATTTTTCAGAATTTCATATTATTTATTGTAAACATTATTAAAAGATAGACCTCTTAATTAGATTAGTATAAAAAGATAGTGTCAACGAGGGATTGATCTAGTAGTTAAGGCTGAGGCTTCATGAAGTAAAGTCTATGAGTTCGAATCCCCTCCTCGCTCAAATGATACACTTTTGAATAATTGAAGATTGAAAAGACAAATCCGATCTCATTTCTAACCAATTTTCAGAGTGGTCAAATCCGGAATAATTTTGAAAATTTATCTGGAATTTTAAAAAAAATTCAAGTTATGAGTGTTTTGAATATTTCACACACTATTTCTATCTATAAATAACCTCACCACACTCTATAAAATTTAAATCTTTGAAATTTTATTCTCTAATTTGAAGGTCTTCAAATCTCCCAAACAAATAGTTTTTTCTCAACCTCTCAAATTTCCACATAAATGGATAACTCAAAAAAATTTCCAAAAGAAAGACGAGCACTGGTTTTGCATTCTAATTATTATGTTTGGGCGTGAAGGAATCCAAGATTCCCATCGCTGGCTAGCATGGTACGTTACTCAAAATGCAGCTGCAAGAGTGGCTGCAAGTTTCGGTGGACGAAGCTGGTGAGTGTTCAAAAACACCCGAAAAGCTAATAGTTCCGCCACCCGAGTACCCGATGTCGGAGGGATCGCGCAACGATAGTTCCCTGTGGGAACAGATTGAACCAAAATTTCGTAAACGTAAGGGTTTGAAGAAGAGCTCAAATCCAAAGTGCCCAACGAAGAAGAAGAAATCTATGGAAATTCTTCTGCATGTTCCAACTCTGCCTCCTACCCAATGAGGCCAGCTTGGAAGTATGCTTTGAATGATGAATGAAGTAGTTGTAATTTCTTGTTTGTTGTTTTTATTTTCCAATTGATTTAAGTAATTTTTTTTATTTTCTAGGTATTAAATTAAATGAAGTGTTGTTATTTCGTGTGAAAATCCTTCGTTTATGAACTCAAAAATTATAAAATGCATAATATTAAAAACACTTGGGACCACACTAGAACGAAAATGACTACAGTCTTCTAGTTGTTTTCCTTCAAATATGGGGTGAAAATGTTGCAAAAATCTGGGAAACCCCTGCCATTTGAGAACGGATTCCACAAATCCATTCTCAAATGGCAGGGGATTTTCCAGTGTAAGGTAAATTTTCAGTGTGTTGTCACATCAAAATAAAATAATTCTAGAGTCTGTCCACGTGGGCAGAGAACGGATTTCTCACTTGAGAACGGATTTGAGGAATCAGGAATCCGTTCTTGCAAAAAACGTTGCTCCAAAAAAAAGTCAAAGTTGGCCCTTTTATGCCAATACATGGCTAGTCTAAGGTCAAGCCCGAAATATGGTGATGAGTTCAATGGAGTCAGGGTTACTAATGGCTTTGCCGAAAATGAGCCCAAATTATTTTTGTCGACTGGTCCAAGCAGTAAAGACCCAATCTTTGACATGACCCATATGGCTGGTCTCAACAAGATGAGCTGTGTTTCTGGGCTGGCCGACCTAGAGTTGTTTTGAAGGCTAATAAAAGTGGACAAACAAAGCAGTCTTCTTGCCAATTTGGACGGACCATTGCAGCGACGGCCCAACTTGGACAAAGCCCACATGGCAGGTCTCAGTAACATGAGTACTATTTATGAGCTGCTCCATGTAGACCCATCTGGGTTAATTTGCAGGCTAAAATAAATGATGAAAATGAAACATGAAATCGCAAATTGGTGGAAGAAAAAGTTTGACAATGATGATAAGACGGGCGTCGCAGGTCGGCCCCGCTGAATCCCATGAATTGCTTGGTCGGGAATTGTTACAAACTTAACCACTCATGGACAATTAAAGACTTAGTGTGCCTAAAAATGGCTCACAGTTCTAGTAGTCTTTTCATTTTCATAATAAATTTGTTTGCAGACGTCGTGATTAATTTCATGTTAGTATTAGGTTTTATTTCATGTTTTAAATTAGGATTTATTTCAAGTTTTAATGTAAGAAATCAACGGAGGCGACCATCTCAAATTTAGAGAAGCATCCTCAAGCTATATATTTGATGAAACATGGCTTCGAATGGAGGATCGGGAGCGGACGTTCGGTTCGTATCTGGCGTGGTCACTGGCTAACTACTCACGAAGTTTTCAGCTGATCTCACTTCCTAATTTTATGTGTTTAGAAAGTTTGCAGACAAGAACATTGGCTATTGTGGAAGGCCTCTTGTTTGTACGTGACATTGGTTTTTCTTTTTTGGTAATATAATCTGATTGTAAAGTCATAGTAATTCGTACCTTAGGGAACTTGTCCTCTAAAATTTTCTATGTCCACATGTCATGTAATGTTCTGGCTCACTTGTTGGTTAGACATTTTATAAGGCTTCAGGCCTCATTTTAAAGGGTAGGGGATCCCTCGGAATTTCACCTCCCTCATATAATTTCTGATATCGATTAATGATATTACATTTTCTTTCAAAAAAAACTAGATTAGTGCTGAATTTTAAAATTTTAACTTCTAGAATTATATATTACCAAACTTGTCTTTGACTAATCTCAAGTCTTTTAAAACTCTAATATAATTTTCTATGATTTTTAGTCATTTAATTAATTTACATAAATGTGATTGGATGTGAAGATTATACATGTGAAGATTATATATATTATCATCATCATACTTTGTATCTAACTATACATATTACAAACACCTTTTTCAATTTTTAAGTTCTCTATGGAGTCTCGAATATAATTTTGTATATTTTAAATTTTTTGGTTAATTCATTAACCTAACTATCCATTAAGTTAATAAGAAATTAGAAGGATAATACTTTATATGATTAAAACATAAGCTCACACAAATATAAAAACTACTCAATGTTTTGTTATCATACAAACTAGATTGATCACATTAGCCCTTAAGACTTACATGATAGTTCTTAGGGAAACTTGATATTAACAATGCATATATTCATGGTGTCCTTGATGAAGACATTTATATGTGGCTAACCTTCAGGGTTTTCCACTCCTCAGCATGGACTTATCTGCAAACTCTGAAAGTCCTCATATGGTCTCAAGTAGACTAGACTCCATTGAAATCACAAATTAACCACTGAGCTAGTGCCACATGGTTTCTCCCAAGCTGTAAATGATCCCAATGTTTTCATCTGCCACAAAGGCCCTCATTTCACTACCCTCTCTGTTTATGTTGATGATGTTATCCTCACTTGGAACAATTAAAACGAAAAATCCTCGGTCAAACAATTTTTGCATAACACTATCAAAATCAAAGACATGTCAAATATTTTCTCGGTTTGGAGATTACTAGCTCTAAAGCTGGTTTCAACATTTACCAACAGAAATATGCAATGGACTTGCTTTAGCAACATGGCTTCCTTGATTGCAAACTTGTCGTTAGTCCTATGAATTTTTCTTATCACTGCTTTAAGGGTGATTCACCGCTCCTTTCTCAAAACACTCTCTATCGAAGTCTTATTGGATAGCTTTCATATCTTACTCATACACGACCGAATATTTCTCACGTTGTCCAACATTTTTCCCAGTTTCTGGATCACCCCCAAAAATTATATCTCAAGGATGCTCACCGCATTCTACGGTATCTGAAAGGTTCCCTTGCCTAAAGTCATTTATTTCTTTCTTCATCACCATTACTACTCAATGTTTTCTTTGATTCTGACTCGGTTGACTGCTCCAACACCATACGCTCTGCCACTTGTTATTGTGCCTTTCTTGGTTCTCTCTTATTTCTTGGAAAAAAAAAAAAAAAACTTTCTTCGGCCTCCCATACCTCGTACAACCTCATGCCTCCATCCTTCAAGTTTCCAAACAGGAGCGTCACTCGATCTTCTTTTTATGTGTCCAAACCACCGTAAGCGATTTTCCCTAATATTTTCTTCAATAGGTGCCACTCCTAGTTTCTCGAATAATCTCATTTCTAACTCTATCCTTTCTAGTATGCGCACACATTCATTGCAACATACGCATCTCTGTTACACTCATTTTCTAGATATGACATCTTTTCACGTCCCAACACTCTGTACCATGAAACAACGCGGGTCTAACAGTTGTTCTTTAAAACTTCCCCTTCAGTCTTAATGGTATATTACGGTCGCACAAGACATCCGTTGCACCCTTCCATTTCAACCAACCATCTTTAACTCAATGCGTCACATCCTACCAAGCTCTCCACCTTTCTGGATAATAGAACTCAAATACCGAATATAATCATTCACCACGATACTTTTGTCATCCAAACTAATTATACTCTGCTCTCTTCTTTGACCGGAACTAAACTTACACTCCAAATACTCAATTTTACTTTTACTAATTCTAAAGCCAGTATTAAAAAAAAAGTAATTAATATAAAATTATTAATAAAAATGAAACAACTGTGAATTCTTTTAACTATTATGGGATGCTCAAACATCCCCGGGTATAAACATGGAAATTGACTTTTCTTATTCTTATTTTTGTAAATAGAAACAAAGAAAAAGAATCATATTTGAAAAAAATCACGTTAATCATGATTATCCAAATCAGGTAGCGTATTTGAATTAATTACCAAATTTAAACCTTCAATATTCACCTCATTTGATTTAGGAAAAGAATCTTAAGAAGCCACCATTGTGGCTGATGATCATCCTCACTCGATGGAGGAGGATTTTGTTCAATTGCACCAACCAAGTTGCTAAAATAATATTTATGCTATATTTCTTTATCCACACCAGTTATCTTTTTTAAGATTGAAATTTCTAAATGAAAAGCCTTATAAGAAAGAGAATCTATTGGGTAAGGGAGAGAATTATGACATTACAAACAATGAACATCAACAAAGCCTAAATCCCAAGTAATTAGGGTCGGCTACATGAATCAATATAAAGTTTTAGTGCGGTCGTTTGCATGAATACATTCCCTCCAAAAAAAAATTCTGTCAAACACTATACCCTCATCAAAGTCTAACAAATCCATATCATTCTTGATGGATTCGCTCCAAACTTTATTTGGCCTCCCCTACCTCTTACAACCTCATGCCTCCATCCTCCAAGTTTATGAACCAGAGCGTCATTCAGTCTTCTTTTTATGTGTCCAAACCAGCGTAAGCGATTTTTCCTAATCTTTTCTTCAATAGGTGCAACTCATATTTTCTCTCGAATAGTCTCATTTCTTACTCTATATTTTCTAGTATGCCCACAGATCCATCACAACATACGTATCTCTGTTGCACTCATTTTCTGGATATGACATCTTTTCACGGCCCAACACTCTGTATCATACAACAACGCGGGTCTAACAGTTTTTTTTATAAAACTTCTCCTTCAGTCTCAAGAAAAAAAAAAAGGAAAGAATGAAATGTTGAGTGATTTAAATTCGGACGGTTTTGGAAACTCGGTCCGGTTCCCGGGTTGACCTGTCGAACCAGCCGTTTTTCCAAGTAGAACAAAATAAGACGGTTTTAACACCAAACGTTTTTAGGGTTAATTCGAACCGCTTAGCAAACCAATCAACGATCCAACATGTCCGACTGGGCTGTCCGCCCCGGTTTTTAAAACTATGCTCAATTGGCTAACATCTTCACAAAAATCTTGCCTCTCTTCGATTCACTTTCCTTGTCCAGTCCCTTGGCCTCTTTGGCATCTTTTCTCCCAAGTCCATCTTGAGGGGGCATGTTACGTATACTCATCATGGGGTAAATCGAGGAGCCCGTCAAAATCATAATCATAGGAGCAAATCACTCTATTAGTTGATTGTGATTAATGTACATATTAATTACCTTCCATTTTTTCACAAGTAAATGTGTGTGAATATATAGGTAATATATTGTAAACATTAAACATCAATGAGGAGACTTTCTCCATTTTTAGATTTTGTTTTTGTCTTTTAGAATTCTTCAAGCTACCCTACTTTCCTATCTCTTACTAGAATCTCGTGTAGCTTCCTTGCTAAATTTTGGAAAGAGTGGAGATGAGCTCCGAAAAAGAAGAAGCGTCATATTTTCAAAAAGTACAGGGCTAGGCAATCTTCGCATGAACAAACATCATACCAGATGTGACATTTCTCGTCCTTTCCTTGATATATGGGTTTGCAATTAGAGGCGAACCTTACCACTGGAGCTTTGATAGACGATCATGCGTCACCATCCCTTAACGAGAATTCAGTAGGAACAACAGGAGAAACGTAGTTCCTAGGTGTTTTAGTTCTGTGGTACCAGTTAGGGACGGAGTTAGGTTTGTTTGGGGGAGAAAAAAATTTGTGTAGTGATTTTTTGAAAAGGTTGGGGGCGAAAAAATTTCCAATTGAAGATGTGTCATTTTTCAAAATATTAGGTGGCGGTCGCCCTTCCCCTAGTTCCGACACTGATATCAATGTCCCTTGGTTGTGCTATGCTAATATTGTGTTAAAGAAGAATACACAATTATTTTGGGGGGTGGGGAAACCCACCAACACAAGCCTAAACTAGGGGCGGAAACGGAACTTATGCGATAAGGGGCAGAAAATAGAAAATTGCAAAATATTTTAGAGGGGCGAGATGCAATTTTTTAAGGGGTTCTTCAGAAAAAATAAAATTTTCATGTAAAAAAATATAATAGTTTGAAAAATGACGTCGATCCGCCCCTGTAGATCTGCTACGGACCTAAACTAGTATGAATGTCAACCCTGATTTGGAGGAAGCTCTCCTCTTAAAATGTGATCCACAATATCCCCATCTCATCTTATCATATCAGCATGCATTCCATCAAGAGAAAAGGTTTCAAAATTCAAGAAGTATAATTAAGATATGGTAATCATCATGGTTTTGAAACCCGGATCGGATCGGCCGGTCGGATCGGTCGGACCGTCGACCGGACCTCCGAGCGGTCCGGTTAGGTGCCAAAACCCGTACACGTCAAAAACCGCTCTAATTTTACTGACCCGTTTGACCCGGCCGGTCCGACCGTTCAACCCGGAAACCGGAACGGTTTTGTGGGAACCGTCCGGGTCACAACCATTGCCTTTTTCTTCTTTTGTGAAAGTGATTCATGATTGGTCCTTGACTCCTTGTCTTTTCTCTTTCCTTTTTATTTTTTGTTTCTCTTTTTTTTTTCCCTCCCACGAAACTGTTACTATTCCTTCCTTTTACTTTATTTTCTATTTTCTATTTTATTCCTATTTTATTCCTTTTATATTTAATGTGATTCTATATATTTTATTTATATTATGTTAACCTTTCTAATACAAATAAAATTATTAATTAATCCCAATTCCAATTCCCCATCTAATTAAATTACTCATTTACGTGAATTACAATTACATCCCCGATTACGATAAGAGAGAAAAAATTTATTACATTAGTCCTTAAATTCTACTATATATACTTACATTAGCTTTATTTTTTTATTAATAAGTATATATTATATATTTTTTAACATTTATGACGTCACCGGGTTGATGAACGGGTCGATGACGGTCCGACCAATGACCCGTGACCCACTAACTTTTCCGGGTCGATGCCCAGTTCGGGTTTCAAAACCTTGGTAATCATATTACTCATCTCTCATTATTGTTTGTACCTTTTATTTTTTAATTAGTTGGTGAGAACGTGCTTTGCACATTGCAGAAATTTAACTTTTATGATCCGAGCTATTATTAACGTAGTAAGGAAGATGTTAATGAGGCTTTGTTCTAGTGGTTAAGGTTGAGGTCTCATGACGTAGAGGTAATGAGTTCTCATTTTTCTCCGCTTCTTAAATCCCATATTTATTCTAATAGATAGGTCCCCTCCACTAATAAATTTAAAAAAAAAAATTTTAAAAAAAAACTCATATAAAAAAAAATGTAGTAAGGAAGATCAAACTACATTTGCAAAGGTCTTTTTGAAACTTTTTTTAAAGAATATTTGTTAGTTGTGAAATCATTTTTCTTTTATAAACAATGACTTGCTCGAGAATAAACTTATTAATTAATTTATAAATATTTTTCTTTTTATAATATATGACCACTTATTAGTTATTTAGTAACAACTTTTTTTTTTATAGAAATTTACATATATATTTGGTAACTAATTTATTTGAATATCTATTTATTGATTCATTTACACAATTATTGGGTAAGACTTTGGTATCATTAATTGTTAAAATCAGTTTTACTTTATATAACGATTTATTATAGTCTGATTTTTTATTTTTTATTTTATTGGGGGGAGGGGGAGGAGAAAGTAGGAATCAATCCCAGGACCTCGTCCAGGGAAGGAGCAACCTCAACTATTGGGCTACTCCTTGATTCCTATTATAGTCTGACTTATTTAGTCTACTTTGTTTAGGAATCATTACTTAATTAGGACGACATTATTCAATTTTTTGTCCTTTTAGTAGTAGAATTAGAGAGTGGTTTAGTGCAAAATATAAATATTCAAGAGCATTATTGAAATGTGAAGACTAAATAACGAAATCAAAACTGACACTTTTAATATATATATATATATATATATATATATGTGTGTGTGTGTGTGTGTGACGTGTGATAAATATTAACGCATAACTCATTGTACTGCTTAATGTCATAGCTAGTGCTAGGGATGCATTAGTCCGCAAGGGCAGCTCAGTTGGTTCTCGGGTGGTAGATTGTGCACAAGGATGCATGATTGAATCTTAGCAGTCGCAGTGTGGAAGTGTCAACCCTCCAATATGGGGTGACTTCTTGTAGTGGGTTAACACAAGTTCTCCCACCTAGTCAGACCGCTGGGTCACCTTGATTTAAATCCTCCAAATTTTCTATCGGATTGGAGAGTGGAGACTTTGTGAACGTGAGTAACACCTTTTGTGCACAAGTGTTAGGGATGCATTGGTGTATTGCTAGTCGGCTTACATAGCTGCAAATAGTAGTATATTTAGTGGAGTTATCAAGACAATGCATTATTGTCTATCATTTTATCAATGAGTTTAACGATCCAATAATTTCCTTATTCCGGATGCATTATCCTAACCTACAATTCATGTCAACCGAAGAAAGTTTTAAGTTTGAGGTTTATCAATAAAATAATAATGTAATCAACTCATCGTTATTCTAGATAATTTAATAATTTTCTCAATTCAAAAGTATTGTCCTGATGTAATGGTGGGAGCAATACATGCATTATCATTTGGCAAATTGAAAAGTAACATTCTTTAGTATATGGAAGGATTAGCAAATAAGACTTTGAACGTCATCTGATTGCTACAGGCAATAATAATAGTCTTCTTCTGATGGCAGAGAATCGCATAAAGAATTATTGTGTTCGATTATTCGCTTGTCTAGCACAAACACGTTTTAACTTCGATGATTCGCATGTATAGCACAAAATGTGTAAACATAAATTTTCTAATTATGTAAAGCTAATTTTTCAGATTGGAGGTTCAGGAACAGATTCATCGGTGTGTAAATTCGAGTCAACAGAAGCAAGTAACGAAACGTGTAATCATAATTTAACAGAATCTTAGAAGCAGAATATAAAATGGTCCAAAATACAGAAAAGAAGAATCAGAACAGATTAACAATGGGAAACTGCAATTCTATTGGTAACTCAAAGTAGTCTACTTCAGTAGATCATAGTACAGATTTAATTCACCAAGGGGAAAATTGTGCCTTTGGAAATTTTATAATTTTATGTGGACTAAATACGGACTAACAAGAAATTTCTAGAAAAACCAGTGTCGCTTTCTCGACAAAATTTTTCCTGGAAAAATACATGATTCCTTCCCCGCTCAAATCACAAAACGAGATAATTGAAGAAATTGTCAGATTCTCCTGGACAAAGATCGATTAAACATCATCTAAAAGAACACACCCAATCTACGCTATAAAAGATACATTTGCAGCAACACCCTCTCTTGCCCCTTGTTGCTAAAATATTTTCCCCTTCACTAAGTGTGTTTAAGCTGCTTTGACTTTGCGAGAAGGGGGGCGACGAAATAAGCTGATGAGATCATCAAGACCCTGTACAACAATATCATCAGCCTATGCATAAACCATGGTTTCCTCATGCATTTTGATTTATATTTTCAAATGAATACTACTTCCCGCGCGCCCGGGGGGGTGTCAGCACATCAAATTCTTTCTCGTAAAATAGGGGAGAGCCAATTACGTACAGTAGATAGGGGTGTCAATCGAGCTATGTGAGCTGAGCTTGGCATAGCTCACGCTCAGCTCACATAAAAATTGAAAAGCTCACGCTCACGCTCAGCCCGGAAAAGCTCATAAACCTTGAGCTCACGCTCAGCTCACATTTTAACACGAGCTCGAGCTTAGCTCACGAGCTTCCCAAGCTCATTTATATTAGCGAAGAAAACGAAAATCCTATCTCAAGAATATCATAATATAATGAGCCTTAAAACTAAATTTGGACAAGAATAAACAAAAAAAAGACTATTGAGTTAATCCACACATTATAATTATAATTATAAGATATATAAGTTTTTTTTTAAATTAGTATTAGTATTATTATTATTATTATTATATATATATATATAATATTTTAATTATATTAATCTTATTCGGGTTCGAGCTTTTTTCGGGCTGAGCGGGGTCAAGCTCACGCTCAGCTCACATAAGAAGCGAGCTTGAATATTAAGCTCACGCTCAGCTCACACTCACATCATCTCAGCTCACGCTCACATTTTTTCGAGCTATGTGAGCCGAGTTCGGGCCGGCCCGAACCCGTTGACACCCCTAACAGTAGATTTGCAGGAAATCCAGAGAAAACATACCCTGGTAGTGATAACTAGGAAACTGAAAAGGATAATCAGGTAGGATCCCAGTACGAGTAGCAAGAGCAAGTCAAATGTAACACTAGCAACCTGCAATTACACACAGAAAATTATCCTGTTAGCAGCCACAAATAGACTTTGTAATAATCTCACACGCTTTTCTATCAACAGTTGTGTAATCCATTAATGACCATTAAAAATCTAAGTTCTTATCAAACACTTAGCAGGAGATGCAGAATGAGGTTTTAGTAAAAAAGCCTAATATTACTCAGAGAGGTGATATTTCTTTGATTGCAGCAGTCAAGGCAAGGTCGAAATACTGAATTTTTCATATTAAAAGCAAAGAACAAGTTTTAGTTGTAATTAAGTTTACAGTAGGGGAAGCAGGAATTCCAGTACTGTCAAGAGGATTCTTGGTTCTCCTACTCAACCTCCCATTTTATTAGACCAAAAAATCTTGTATGCTAAACCCCTGTACGACACATTTTCTTCATTGTACTTGACCAGTTAAAATCTCATTGCATTTACATTGAAAAACATAAATCATTATGCCAGAGTAAGAGGAGGAGAAGAAACAGAATGAGGACAGTAGAAGGTTGATCACTTGTCTTAACCTTATCTTGTTATTACAATGTCTATACCCTTCAATTATTCTAAAATAATGGATATGTTTAAGTGTAAATTTTTCAGTGAACATTTACCCTTTTAACATATTCACAGGTGTGAAAAGTCTAAGTTCACCAAACAGGAAGAACCATGTTAAACACTAACCTGATAGATATGCAATTTACTACTTGTCGAGTCATAGAAAGTGAACATCCCATCAAGCCCCTCATGTTGTACATTCACTTCAACAATATGTTCTGTCAATTCCTGTCAGCAAAATGAAGCAAGTATTGGAATTGGACAATGGTGGTCAGAAGAAATTGATTGTAAACTTCGAATTCATTCAAGGGTGTATGTCAGCCAACAATGAATCAGAACAGGCCATTTTAATGAGATAGCTATGCTAGTTTTACAGACCGCATGATGAGACAAACATCAGATGAAAGTTAAAACACAAATTTTCTGAGTATCATCCTTGAGCTGACTTAAACAATGGCCCAATTCAAACTTAGTCAACAGATCTTGGTAAAGAAATTTGTCAGTACTAGACTCAAAGAAGCGCTAATAATAGTATAGGTAAAAAAATCCACTTCCCTTAAACTCTTTTCTTTTCTATGTTTTATTAATTTTAATTATGCAACCAAAACGCAATGGTCTTGAAATGAATTTCAGTTAGCACCCAAATTTCCAGCAGAAGAGCGAAGGAGTGTATCTGAAAGGTCTGGCTTTGGTCAATGTTGCTGCAAAGTTAATCTTAAGTTCCCCTGTAACTTACCAGGTTTATTGGCATTTGAGGTAATACACCTGTAGTGGTCCAGCTTCCAGTTTAAAGGCCAATACTACATACATCTAATTCTCTTGAAATTTCAGTGGAGTACGAGTCCTATTCTTTGTCCAGTAGCCAGTGCCATTTAGATATTTCATTCTACCACAGTGCAAAAGATAGAAAGCAAAAAGGTCTCTTTATCTTCCCAGCCCCTCTAGTCCTCAACCTTGCTTAAGCTTCATCATTATGATTACTTACTTCACCCTATTTCCTCTATTTTATATCTCTCCCTTGATTCACCGTGTTTATTCTGACTAGGTACAAAATTTCATTAAAATAAAAACAAGAGCCTACTGGTTAGAAATTAATAGCCAGTAGTAATTTGATTAACAAGGGTCAGTAAGAAACTGCAAATACGTGGTACTTTTAGAGAACAGGGAAGAGTATTACTTGTAGATCTTTTGTATTACCTTCTTGAGTGCCATAATGAACGGATTGTTCTTTGAAAGAAATGGAGCCACTCGAGGTGTTGTTGATAAAAAGTCCAACCATGAGCGTGTATAAGATGGATTTACAGCCAAACTACTGTTTTCTGCAAATATATTAATGTTTTTACCATCTTGACCGTATATGTGTCTCTGCACAGAAAAGGAAGTATGTTACAAGAAGTTTTCCAATCTATTATTGCAGAAAAAGCTTTTGGTGGTAAAGGTGCAAAGCTCTTTCATGCTTGTCAAATTATGGATGTAATATTATTGTACCAGCAACTGAACATGGACCAATTAAATCTAATCTTAGTTACTCAGGTGACAGACTGAGTCAATGTTTCTATTCACAATTTGCTAATTTTCCTTTCTCTTGGGAAGAAATCATAGATATTTTTCTCCTCCAACCAAGTACAAAATTACAAATTACTTAACTGATGCATCTAATGAAAAAAAAAATACATGTATACCTAACTGGTGCATCTAATGAAATATTACCTCGATCCCAAATTGAATGTCCACTTCTCTATGAAAAATGCATAGGAAAGTGGATATTCAATTTGGGACGGAGAGAGTAGTTAGTAAGAAGCTATATAAGATATGCTATTTACTTTAAATGAAATCTGTAAGGAAATTTCCTCCAACAAAATAGGAATGTATAAGGAGAAATACTCATATACTCCTGGTCATGTTTACATGTCCCAAACGACCAATGCACATGGAATAAGAAATTGTAGAATTCCAGACGAATTTGAATCTAAAAGACCACAGTGCCCTTGTATCGATTTACTCAAACAAAGTTGTCCTCTTCTCTCTGTCTCCTCCATAAATAAGCTGGAATGATTGGGGATTTATGCACTAGAATTGTATGATTCAGTCTTAAAATTGAAGCTAATAAACACAAGTCTTTAGGATTTCAATGAAGAATGAAGATAAAGTCGGAAAATTTTCGTAAAGACATTCTTGAGGTTACAAAATGACAGCAAAACATGTCCCAGAATAAAAGGAAATTTGGGATATTTACATTCTAATTAAAAAAAAGGAAAATGGCAATCTGGGACATGTAAGAATGAACAGAGGGAATAATAAGCTAATTGTCAAAGAAAGGTACTGTCTGGGTTAATACTGGTATCTAATTCTTACCGCTATGCTTTCAGCAACTAATTTGACACTTCGGACTATTGAAGCCTCATCTACAAAGTATCTGCCACAGAAACTATAGTTTTTAGCAAAACATCCCAAACTTTAATTTTAAGTTTGAAGGAAAAACGAAAAGTGGGTGCAAGTTCTATCACCTGTTATCAGATAAACCTCCTGTGCTTTGAAGCAACTCTGGTGCTAGAGAGAGTTCAGAAAGTGTTGCTGCTGTGATTCTGAGCCTCGAAAATTGTTCGTGCTCCCAGGCTACCTACAGAATCTTACTTACTTTAGCAAATAACTAAGACATTTGAATATCCTTGTTAACAATATTCCAAATGCCCCCAAAAGCACCAAAACATAATGAAATCCACTTTTTTAATATCAAAAGGAACTTTATTGAATGCTGAAAATTGGAAGAGCTTGTGTATATATGGAAGTGACGAAATAGAAAAGTGACTGAAGCAGTAAGATATCCTTTTTAGTTTAGAGGATTTCTAAATCCTCCAGTGACATATTCTCATATATTCTAATGAAAGACAAAATATTAGATATGTAGACAGAATTTGCTGCTGGTGTATGTTTCTGTCACTAATGAATTTCTTTCCCTATATTAAAGTAGATAAAAGAGAAAATTGATTCAAGAACTAGAAGAGAAACCAAAGGAGGAAATCAGACTACAGTAGACATTCATGAAGTAATATAACGGAATGTGATGGATAACAAATGATACATTGTTTTCACTAAATGCATAGGGGGATAATTCGAGATAATTGACACATTTACATTGTTACTCCATCACAGTGAAAAAGAGCATGCTCCCTTAATGAAGGAAGCAAGATAAGAACAAAATATCTAAGGTTAAGAACCTACGAACAGGTAAAGATCACTAAAAGCACCAATAGAGAAGAACTGATTCAGGTGACAACAGGCCGTGAAATCTTCTAAAGGCAGATGCAAGACTTGAGGAAACATTTTAAGTGCAGGCTTCAACTGAAGCTAATTCTCTAAGAGATAGCTATGAGAGAATAAAACCTACCCATGCCGACTTCATAAAAAAAGAAAGAAAAAAAAGACCAATCTTGTCAAATCATTTATATCAAGGGTTCTGTTTATCTTGAGATATGTATAGAAGCATCAAATCTCGGCTTACTCGAGGATTTGAGATGTTTATCTTCTTGTGTTTTAGACCAACTTGTAGACCCAGTTCTTCAGCTACATCAGAAAAGCCCTGAAATACAGAGCAGTCCATTCAAAACTGAAACTGCCAAAAAGCAATTACTACCTAATTCCACTCCAATGTAATTTCTACTATACCTCAAACATTTGCTTTATGTAGGCATTTTCAGGAGGCTTTGACACATGAATCCACGACTCATTGCCCGATGAGCCAATACTATTTAAGCAAATGGCATAATCAATATTCTCACGCAGACGTTGATCGAAACTTCGAAGCCACTAGAGAACAACATTTGAAAATCAAGTAATGTATAAAATTACTGAATGGAGTGTAGGAAAAAAACATTGAACAGGAAACAAGCACCTTATGAGTGCCGTCGTAGTTGTAAGGCCCACCAGATGTCAGTCCAAACAGTAAATTATACCTGCCTCTGGTTTTCGGGTTGGAATACAAAATGGAGAACAGTCTGGCTATTTCAAGAAGTGCCACAACACCACTTCCATTGCTATCACTTCCCACGGACAGTGCCTATATTAGTGCTAGTCAAAAGTTAGAAATAAACTAAAAAATGTGAACAGTTGCAATCAAACACAAGAAAGCCATTTACTGGAGCTGCTCCAAAAGTGTCGTACGATGCCACTATGGCAATAGTAGGAAGTTGATTTGAATCTCCATCGGCCTTTAATCCTGGCAACCATCCCTGCCATTGGCATACGAACATTAGAAGCTCGCAGGTAAAAGATCATGAGCTTGATAATTGAATTGTTATTAACATTTGAGCTGATGACCTTTGGCAACAATAGCTGGGTATATAAAGCGATCCATCCTCAAATTACTATGTCACCGTGCTATATGTGACACGGGGATAAATGTATGCAAAAGGGAATAAGGAGCCAAAAGTGGGATATAACATCCACAACGCCTAAAATAACTTTCAAGCAAACCTCATGGGAAATGGTTGATAAGAACAGAAGAAAGGGTAAGTTGTATCCACTACGGTTTTGAATAAATATTGAGGTATTTCAAGCAAATCGGTGGTTATACATCCTCACGTCTCACAGATGGTTAAAGCCACTCATGAACTTGAAATAGCAAAACTAAAGGTTAAACTGTACCTGAATATTTGTAATGGTTGGAGATGCAATCTTCCTAGGTTCAGGAGCAGCAACAACAAGCTTGTACCTAAAACAATAAAGATGTTAAATAATGATCTACTGAGGCAACAAAACTATGGTCTTGAAAGCCACACAGCTTTCAAGTCAACAAGATTCCATAAAAGAACTTCAGATGAATAAGAGAAGACTCATGACATCATCATCAAGGAGAATTTAAGCAAGTTACGTAATCTCAAATGAAAGATCAATAAGAGCCATATAACAGATTGATGAGTCATAGTGAAGAACTATGCTATCTGCAAACATGAATTTAGAAAATGCGTCCGACATGAGTCATTCCACAAACAGGAAAAGAAAACCTACAAATTCTATCAAAACTATGTTAAGAGAAAACATAATCATTTTAAGAAGTACAACACAACAACTGAGCCTTGATAAAAGAGAAAATGATGAAGATCATAACAAGTAGACCATCATTTCACATCAGTTAGAAACACTACCACTAGTCTAGAGTCAACAAATGTTGAAAGGATTTCATCTCTAAACTTTTCGAAACAGGACAAAATGGTCTAATAAAAGGAAAAGAGATCCAAAAGTCTGTTCCTTAATAAAATAAAAATTGTGAACACCCATAACTTGAGGTCCAATAAGTGTCAAGGAACAAGACGGGATACTAAAGCAGACCTGGTATGACAAAATAACACTAACACAAACAGAAAGAACCAATCCTCCATGATACTTTGAATCACCTACAGAGATGACAATGTGTCTGAACAGGCGTACAAAGCTTTCCTAAAGTTCATCCATGCGCATACAAGTAGGAATGGTTTCTCAAGTCAGAAAAGAAACTAAAAAAACAAAGTGTGATGTTTCCTTACGACGGTTCTCAACAATGGCAAAGGAAAGTTCCAAAGACTGCAAGATGCTGTATGTACAGCATTTCAACCCAATACTCTCTGCTTCACTCCGCCAACCTCGCATTGTTATAGAACCCCTCTCTCTTCTTCTGCGGACCATTCCCTATCTCCTTAGCTTAGCTTAAAAAATTACTACCCAGTCGGTTTTTTCAGAAAAACTGTCGAAGGAAGTGAATCCCTAACTGGTGCCTGTGTTCTGATATGAGTACCCAGGGTTTCATGAACAGAGCAACTCTTTATAATCGTCTTAAACAGTTTTTCAGGGTTAGATGCCCCAGGACTCAAGTGCACATCCAAAATGGATTAAGAAAGCTTTGGTTCTTCACAAAGAAAATGGTACCATGTTGACCAAGGAACTTCTCTTCGTTTCCTTTTCTTCAATCTCCAAAGGCTTGAATGTTATTTTGTGGGGTTACAGAGATCTCTCAAATCAATCAAATTTAGAGACAAATGAGAGCAATGGAAACACGTGCCTTCTTTTAAAGAGAGTAAACTACCAATAATAGAGTGAACAACCTGGCAAAAGCCACATCAATAGGTTGGGGGAAAACTAGATATGTGTAAAAAAATTAACTATTTTCAGGCAATCAATCGCAAAACTCCGAAATAATGCATCAACTGAAACCGATAGATGATACAATCAATATTCCCTCTATCCTTTTTCCATCTTGCAAAAGCAACCAAAATGTCATGAAAGATATTAGAAGTCATTAAAAGGCATAATCCTTGGGCTACGATAAAGAAAAGAAGAAAGAAAGACAAGGAGAAACCAAACAGTGAATAAAGAATTGATAAGCAAGATACAGAATAGATGTCTTAATAGAGAAGATATTTTGTGCGAACATTAATTGGTTACCCTCTCCATATTAAATTCCATTTGATGGAGAACAGGTTTGCATATTAAACAAGAGAACTTCATTTTATTTGACACATAATATGAACATCCAGAAAGGTCTTGGTCAAGTGGTAGAAGAAAGACAAGGCAGAGAACCAGAAACAAAATGTCTCGAGTTGAAGTCCCACTAGCATATAGTGAAGTCTCCGTATTTGGGTTTCTATCATTACAACTCTTTTTATTAAAGGAAGAAAGTACATATCCTATCTGAGACACCAACATAAAATTAGTCAAACATCATAACAGGAGCCAAAACTAAGCAGAGTATACAAAGGCAGCTAACTTGAACAACATACCCGCCAGTTGTAGCAGTTGCTGGCTGACCAGCTGCGTCATTCCTCTTGACATCAGCTAGCACACTATTTATATCCTCGTGCTCAAACGCAAAATAGACAGGATACTACAACAGAGATAGCAATATTCTATAAGTAACACAAATCTTGTCGACCAATAAGATTTTATTGAATATATAAAGACAAAGAAATTACTGACAAAATTCATAGGATATCTATATAAAGCCTTTCATTCAAGGAGGGGAAAAGGTATAAAAGAATTACTTGGAATAAAGCATCTTATACACCATTGTTTAGACACTGGATGATCATAAAAAGGAAAAGAGAAACGAACAGAACCAAACATTTAATCATCAAATATAAGCTTGAAGAGAATATCAGTTAATAATAGTAATTCAAGCTTCTATTTAAGAAACAGACAAACAATTACTAATTTTTCACACATCACTGAGGATGGATTTAATAATTACCCAGCATGAGCAAAACACATGCATAATGAAACGTTTAAAAAGCATAAATACATGGAACTCAGACCAAAGGCAAGATAGCTATAGGATAAGGGAGAAAAGCATAGATGGCAACAGAAAATTTTCACTCACAGGGATGTTGGCATGTATTAATAACTGTTCAAGTTCAACTAAGATATCTCTGAGAGCAGCCTCTCCGGGATTATGATCAGCTCCACCAGGACTGTCTATGTTGTCTGGATTAAATACTGAAGGAAGTAAAAACAACAAGCCCCCAAATACTTTTTTCTCCTCTAGATATTCTGCACAGGTGAGAGAAAATATCACATTGTAACTCGCACAGCGCCAATGAGACTCTCATTGAATGTAACTCCTACAGCGCTAATAAAATGATAAAGATGGAAAAAAAAAAATCAAAAGACCACATTGATAGATAGAGAAACTATAACCAGATCAAAAGTTGAGGAATTTATAGTGTTTCATACTCAACAAACCATCACATATTAAAAACAAACTGACAAATGTGACTGCCCAGTAGTATGCTCTTGGCATTTCCCCCCAGTGCTTCAAGATTAGTCTGATAGAAACTATAAGAAGATGAAACTTTGAAGACTTGTAGTGTCTCGCTCTTGTCGACCATCAAATATGTAATTGTAAACAAATTTGACAACTGGCGTTGCTCAGCCTTATTTTCTTGCATACCCCCCTCTCCCCCCCAGGGACCCCCACTACCATTTTTTTCCAATCATTCTGGCAGTACAAGATCTATGTTACGGAACAATAGGGGGAAGGGTTCAGATACCATTATAGCATAACCTCAAATAGGTATCCATTTCCCTTGGTTTGTACACTTTAACCATGATGATAAACATAACTAAATATTTAGTCCTAGTTTAATTTTATTGAGAAAGTTGCAGTAGTAGTCAGAATATCCTGCAATGCTACCTGTACCTAGTTGAAAACCCTACTTAAAACTACATTTAGATGTCTAACAGTCTAATGCCAACCTCAATCTAGCACTTACAAGAAAAGATTTAACAGAATTTTGTTAATGAAACAAGATTTTGTGCTGGTTCTAAACATGTGTTCAGTATATCATTTTTTCATGAGCAATTTTTTTTTAGCAAATCCATAAACATATGCAACATAAACAGTTCCAATAAGGACTTAATTAATTCAGCGTTTACAATGCCACTTATTGATCTTTTTGGATATCATAGTTCCTACATCCGCCTTCTCTCTGGTAAAATTCTGCAAATCTAAGTAACAATTCTTTCAATACCCCTCGACTAAATTACAAAGCATTCCATTTCATAGTTAAATCCTCTTATAGAATAATACTGAAACTCTTAACTAATTGCCTCAGCCGCACATACACAAATACGCAAAACAAAATCTTCGTTGCAAAACAATTAACAAATCACAAAATAACCTTAGTACAAACATACTACATCGGAATTTGAGTATACCTCTAATGACAGAAAGGTTCAATTCCCGAAGCGGGAGAATAAGTACTGTCCGAGAAACATCAGCTGCAGTAGCAGCAATAGAAGTAGTAGACGAGAAAAGTGAAGAGCCGGCATGGTGATTGAGCGCCGCCAGACGAGATCCAAAAGGAACACCGGAGATATCATACTGAACAAGACGATAGACATCGACCACCGTGACGCCGTCGCAGAGCTCCACACAAGCAGCCAACACTATAACCACCACCACCAACACCGATGCAGTATACATTGGCTCCAAAAGCCCAACCTTCCTCTCACTAGTCCCCATTTTTGTGCCAGAGAGTGAGTGAAAGCTAGGGTTTTACAATCACAGAGATATGGAGAAGAAGAAGTTGGTTTGATTGATCTGAACTAATAATTAAAAATTGCGGGCGACAGTGGCGATGAAGATTATAAAAGATAGACTCATAATTGAATTTCAGAGCTTTGAGAAAAAGTATAGAGAAAACTGTTATATGTGTCTTCAAACTATTTCTATTTTTGTATAAATATACGAAACATTAATTTAGAGTCAATTTAGCTCAAACATTTTACAGGCATGCTAATTATGTCCAATTAAGAAATTAGGTAACATTTTCGGTAAAAAAAAGTCACGTGACACTGAGGGTATAATTGTCTGAATAAGAACCGAGTAGAGAGAGAAAGTAAGAGAGCTGCTCTCAACCTTAGCCCTCCTTGCTATGGTGCTTTCTCAATCTCTACCATAATTTTGTGAGTTTTCTTGCTTCATTTCAGTGTTTTAGTGAGTGGTGTATTGTTTATTAGTGGATTCCTTGAAAAATTTTAACAAAGAAGTGATTTTTTTAGGGATTTTTGAAGGTTTTCAAAGGTTTTTTGAAGCTGTTCTTGGTTTTCAGCACTGCTGCCTCAGATTTCCAGCATTTCTGGATGATGTAGGAGGATTTGGAAGCTCATATTTCACAGTGTTTGTCTTCTCTGAATTCCGCACGATTCTATCTTTGCGGATTTCAGTTTTCTTTTTGATAAGTTGGGTGAAAAGTGAATATTATATAGCTGCTTTTTTTTCTGGCAGTAATAGTGTCCCTCAGGTTCACAGTGTTTTGTGGTTTTTTTTTTTGGACGTTGAAGCACAAACTTTGCAGTAATATTCTCCTTTGGATTGTGAACAATTCTATCTTGGCCGATTGTCGAATTTCTTCTCAGAATTCTTGGGCTTTTTCGTTAAACTTTGCTGTTGTACTGCTGGGTTTTCTCTGCAGAGTTACATAGGTTTTTGCATCTTTTGAGAAGGTTCCCGTGGTCCATTTTGGCTCAAAATTTACAAAAAAGCTTCCTTGAAGAGAGGCGAACAAACGAGTGTTTTGTTCTCCCCATAATTCATTTTGTAGCCAGAATCTTGATTTTGGTGCTCGAGTTCTTGGCAGAATTTTCTGGGCTGTTCTTGGTGTTCTTCATTTTTTTTGGTGTTATAAGGGTACTTTGATCTTTGAGGAGGCTAATATCTACAAGGTAGAGTGTTTTTGCTGGATAGAGTTATGGATAAGGGTGGTTTCTCCGGATTCGGGTCGGTTTTTTAAATGGGTATGAACTAATTATTTGTTCGGACAATTTTTCCCTTAGCTCCGGAGGTCACGTGCGAGTCACGTGATTTTTTTGACCGGAATTGTTGCCTAATTCCTTAATTGGACATAATTGGCATACCCGTAAATTGTTTGAGCTAAATTGTCTCTAAATTAATGTTTCGGCTATTTATAGAAAAGTATAAATAGTTTGAGTACACATATAGTAGTTTTCTCAAAAAGTATATGCCTCTTGAATTATTTTAAGAGGCATATACGAAGTATTTTAATATATTTAAAAAGTTAAAATAGTTAAAGTTATATCTTGTATAAAATCAATATGCATTCTATTATTTTACTAAATTTTCCATACATACTTTTATTTTTGTAAGATTATGAATTTTAATGAATGATATAAAATATACTAATAAAAATTCTAACAAAAAAGAAAACAATACATAAATGATGGAGCATACAATAATAGAAATAAATCCAATATTTTAAATTAATTGAGTACTTTTTTCCGGATTATTAAACATTCATGGATAATATTTTACATTAAAAAATCTTACGTTAAGGGAAAAAAGAAAACATAAACGCTCAAAAATCTTCGTCTCATCTTTTTTCTCCCTCTTTACAACTGTAGAACTGTTTGAACAAACAAGTAAAATAAAACAAAATTAGCAACTATTACTGCAACGAATATATATAGTAACAATAGCCCTAATTTTAATTGGATTGGTTGCTCTCTCTCATTGAGCAAATCAACACAATTCGTTGTTGGTGTCAATTGAACTTAACCTTTTGCTTGTGCCAACAATTTGCAAATGTCTCATCGATGTGTCGGATAGAGCTTATATAGATTTAATTGTGAAACTGTTTAATTTTCGGTTCATCTAAATAAAAAGTTAATGACTTTTAAGTTAGAATATTTAGCTGTGAACTGTTAACTCTTGGTTTCATCCTATTAAAAACTAATGACTTTTAAATTATAATATTTAGTTGTGAAACTGTTAACTCTTAGGTATCCCTTATTAAAACAAATGAGTTTTAGATTTCTATTGACTTTTGAGTTAGTGCCTCTTTTTTAAAACACTTAATTGTTGCTAATCTTCTACAAACCATTGGATTCCATCGCCGATTATTTTTTGTAGCTATATATAATATAATATAATGATGTTAAGAGATATCTAAGGTTAGTGGAGTTTATTTATTTGAAATTCTAGATTCTTTTCTAAACATTTCATAGTAGCCTAATTAGATCGTACCTCTTTCTTGGTATATCCTGATAATAGAGAGGAACATAAACTGAAACATTATGGAGCTACAAATATCGCTATGAAATCGTTAGCACCGCATAAAAATATTCCTCCTAGAGTAGCTGTTATTCTGTTAATACGAATAACAGAAGATGAAACTTAAGAGTTTATAATAATATTAAATAGTTAAAGATATTTATAACATTATAGGATCTTAAAAGGTGATAAAAATTATTGAGTTAAAAAGGTTATGAAGTTTAAGAGTTTAGAATAATATTAAATAGTTAAAGATAATTATAAAATCATAGGATCTTAAAATGTGATAAACATTAATGAGTTTAAAATGTTATGAAGTTTAAGAGTTTAGAATAATATTAAATAGTTAAAAATATTTATAACATCATAGGATCTTAGTGATAAAAATTAATGAGTTAAAAAGATATGAAGTCTAAGAGTTTCATAATGAGATCCAGTGAATATATACTACATAACCATAGTCTATTCCAATTCTCTAAAATTAATAGCATTAAATAAAGTTATTTACTTAATATCTTAGAATAACTATATTTCTTAGTTATATATATAGCTCATGAGCAATAGCTAAACTAGTATGACTAAATATTGAGTTGCATAGCTATCTAAAGCTTCAACTTATGTTATTAGCTAATGTGACAATGCATTTTAGAGAGTAATCAATGCTTACATTGCCACATGTAAGCTTTTCTTTGGACCATGAATGTATAGAATACCAAATGTCATCACCACAACTTGGCATAACTTTATATATTATAGATTTTTTTTATATGTGTTCCAAATTAATTGTCCTCCTACTCCCTCCGTTCGCGTTTATCTGTCACTTGCACATACTTTATCAGTTTTTTATTATCTGTCACTTTATAAACCCAAGAGAGTGTCACATGCATTTTTTCCCAAATTACCATTATCTTTCATTAATTTGGTCAACAACTAATTTTAATTATCCCAATATAAATGTATTTTTCAATGTTAACACTACTCCATCCAAGAGTTTGAATTAATTACATGTCGTCTACTCATTTGCAATATAAACTCGTTTGCTCCATCTGATTTTAAATTTATTTTGATTATTCTACTGCAAAAGAGAATGATGAAAGAAATAGATCTCAAATTTTTTATTCCAATTCTTTGTCAGCAAAGAAAATGGATACAAAAATAGCATCGAATATTTTGGATTCCAAACATTTGTCTAATCCTGATATGATGCTCCTTGGAGAGAAAATCAATGTCCAACGAGATTTTGGTCTCAACAAGTTTCCTCAAGAAGGAGAAGAAGTCTTTGAAGATGAAGGATATCAAGAAGTACTTACAACCATGTTAAGAATTTACCTTCCTATGTTTTATCATTGAAGATGTATTATTATCCTTTTTTTTTAGTTCTTTTTGAAGTTTAGTCATTTTTCACTTTACAAACTACTCTTTGCTTTATTTAAAGGTTACTAAACATGTTTAAAATTTAAGAGATCATCTCAAGAACAAAAGGACAAGCAAGAACATCCAAATAATTTTCAAATCATAGTATTGGTTCATATGCAACCTTAAATCAAACTTCTTGTTCCAAATAATTCAAAACTTCTTGCATTAACATCGAATCGCAATTCATCCGAGCAGGGAGTTTACCTTCACCTTCTAGAATGACTTTGTTAACACGAACCATCTTGTACTTGGGAGAACCTCTTATTTTCATGATTTCTGTCATGCACAGTTGCAGGGTCAGAAATATGCGATTAGATTTCACGGTAGAAAATTTTTCAGATGCCTTATGGACAGAATTAGCAAGCTTCTCGGTAGTTTTAGGCGACTCTTTATGTTGCAATGATTCAATATCACTAAAAAAACCCAAATCTAAGGCGTTTAAATCAGAAGAATTTGGAGGTTGACACATTAATCGAATATCAACCCCTTCTTGCTTAGCAGCTTGACAAAATTCCTCATCATTAAGAGAAATGTGTGTTCTTGCATTATCTTGTTGAATAAATATTGGGGAAGTTGAATCCTCTCTAGGCCATTTTTCCTTGATGGCATGCAAAACTTTGTCAATTAAAAACGATCTTATAATCTCTCTAGTCACTGAAGTTATTAGCTTCATCTCTAGCATACCGGCAACTCTATTAGCACTAGTCCTTTTGGCTGGTTCGTTTGTCAAGAAAGGAAATACACCAATTTTTTCGGAGAAAGTCTCATTTTCGTGTTCATCAAACCTTGGATGAGCTAAAGTAACCAAAAAGATAACTTTTCCAATAAAAGTTTTACTCTTGCACGAGCGTATTGGATATTCTTCTCGTAGCAAATATTAATTCTCAGATGTTTTTGTCATGTAGAACCATTTTTAGTCCATATGAACAATGTTATTCATCTCGACATATGTTGGATCATAAGGTAAACTAGTTTGGTCAAGCATTGATATACAAAACTTCAACCGTAACCTTTTGTTTTCTTCTGTCAAAAATGTCTTTATAGCATTTGAATGCCCTCTCAAATAACCTGATTTTACAAGCTTATATAATGTGGTCTTGCTCATATTCATATAGTGTGCTATAGATTCAAGAGTTGTTCGATGTTGCAAAGGGATCTGGAGAAAGCGAATCTTATCGAAATATACTCTCTTGCGGCCACATCTTGCTATTTTTCTATGAGATACACTCCCATTCTCATTATGTTGTGCCTTTCTCCAAATTCGTTGAATAGTATGGCTAGAAACTGAAAATGCTTATGCCACCATTTTGTCATCCATTTTTTTCAATTTTCCATTAACACTGTTGTGTATAAGTAGATCACAAATGGCTTTACGTTGATAATCGGAAAGAAATTTCAAAATTTTGAATCGACGTCTTACAGAGTCACAGTAGATTCCAAACTTCCGTTGCCATTCTCATTAGGTTCTACTGTTTCATCCTCTTCTGGAAGTGGTGGATTATTTAAATCCAAAGAAAAATTGTTTGATAAATAATGATTTGGTACAAAAGTTTGATGGAGATCGAAACCAGGACTTGTATCAATAGGATCTAGATTGAGATATGGGACTTGAAATTCTGCATAATACTATTACTTTGTATTATGAAAGCCATGGATTTGTTATTTTTTATCTAATTAATTAGAAGTCATTTTATCAGAAGATTTTAGTGGGGAAATATGAAATTTTGTAACTTTTGAATTTTTTGGCAATACAAAAATATAAAATTTTGGCGATAAACAATTTGTAAATTTCAAAATTTTGGCAGATTTTATTTCAGTATTGAGAGTCCAAACTGAGTATACTCCATAGATGTAGAAGGAATGATTTTAATTTTTAGTTTTGACAATCCAAAATGATTATAGTACATATCTGTAGACTGAAGAAGAGCAATAACTATTTCGTAGTAAATTGAACTGGTTTGGTGGATTAAGTTTAAAAGGGATTATGGGATACTTCACTTTTTGTCTTTGAAATAAATCTTTAGGTTAGCATTAAGAAGAAGGCAGTTGGATTGTAGTGGTGATCAACCAATTCCTATCATTGTAAACCCACATCTCTTAATTCTCGGTCTCAAAATCAAATGAATGGCACTCACCATTGAATACTTCACAATAAGCTCGGCGATTTTGAGATCCGCCTAGTTGCCGCCGTTCTCCGTCATTATTGTTGAACTCCAATCTCAAAATTCGACATTTGAACCGCTCCCAATAATCTCTCAGATAGACAATCCATAATAGATGATCAATAACAGACAAAATCCATTCCTCACCCTCTAGAAATATATTCAGCAGCGCTTAAATTGAGTTTGGAAGCGAAGAAACCGGATGAAGAGAAGCAATTGCATGGTGATTTTGTTGTTGTGTTGCATGGTGGTTGTGGTGGTCTATAAGGAGTAGGGGTGGTGGGGAGTGGTTGGAGCAGTGTGGCGGCGGGGTGATGAAGGAGGAGACAAACTATTTTTCTTTTCCCTTTTTTTTTTCATGGGTTCAATTGTAATTCTTTTTAAAGAAGAAGATAACTTCAATGGCTTGTTTGAAATTAATTTTAATATTTATCTTTGAAAAACACTAGAAGAGATGGGGGTGAATAGGATTTTTGTAATCTTTTTTAAAACTTTGTTCAAATTAAATGAGAGAAGAGCAAATAACACCAATGACGAAAGTTTGTAAAGAATAAGAATAAAAGACAAGTGATTTAGAGTGGTTCAATTCACAAAGAATATACGTCCACTACCTTGAAACACACCTAATGATTTCAACACTTCACTAAAAAGTTCCCTTCAGAACAAATGTAAGGTGGGATCAACCTTTTACAAAAGTGGACAACTCACAAAGAGTTTTACTTGAACCACTCAACTAGCTCACAAAGAGTCTAACTCACAAAGAGATGAAACTCAAAAAGAGTTACTTCCTAGCTTACAAAGAACTAATCTCACTAATGAGAGGGGAAGAGGGAATAACCAAATATCACCTTGAAGTGATGGATTTGTTACATAGCTCTTAAGGCTTAAAGCTCAATAAATGCTATAGCTCAAATAATTTTTGTTCAAACTTACATAGCACATGAAATTGATTGCAAAGATTAACAAAGGATTCTTTGAATGAGAGTAAATTGAATGCACTTAATGGAATGAGTAGTTTGCAAAATTTCAGTTTTGGGGGCCTAAATATGGGAGAGAATATGGCTAGCATTAAATGAATCAACAGTTAGAAAACTGTCGAAAATCGACACTTCGGTCGACTGAACATGGATCCAGATCGTCCGGGGTGCTTCCAAACTATTTTATGAAAATGCTCTGCTTCGATCTCTATCGACCTAACCATATCTTGGCTGGCCAGAGCCTTATCTCGGTCGACCGAACTGGATTGAGGTCGACCTAACCAAAGTAGTCGTTGAGTGATTTAAACCATTTGAAAAGACTGAGTGATGTGACACACATCAATTGACCTTACTAGAGGCTCGGTCAACCGACCTTCAACCGGTGTTCCGAAGTAACATTTCGGTCGATCGAGATGAAGGTTAAACATGAGTTTCCCACTAAGTCTCAAATCAAATGCTATATTCTCAAGGATAAACTTTGTATGGCTATTTTAACACTTTGAAAAACATTTTCAAAAATATTTTAACATGAAAACATTTTAAGTATACGCATGGCAAGTATGAGCATTATCATTTGAACTTTTCCTAAGGGAGATTACAAGATATGAAATATCTAATCTACCATATCATATACCAAAGTCTTCAAGTGCTTCTTGTAGGCATCTCTTAGATCTTCATTGTGTAAGATTGTGTAATTTCTTGATAGATTTGATACTTTGCTAGTAACCTATCACATAAACAATAGTTACATTAAATCTCATCAACGGTTTTTCGCTCATCAAAATAGAGAATTTAACCCTTAGGGATTACAATCCTTTTTTAACTATTTTACCCCTCAACTCCGCATGTGAACCACCGGATTTTGCCACTTTTGGGCATTTTTAGCACCCCGTAAATTGTGTGGGCATAAAGGGCTGAGGAAAAAGTTAATACTCATAACTTACTATACCTAAATAATTAGTGGACACAAATGATGATTATCTCTTTGGATTATAAGCCTATAAGCTATTTAGTCGCGCGTACGGAATGATGGAACGATTGTGCGTTGTTGGATAAGTTGATCTGATGGCTAAGTTTTGGTTCAGAATAAGAACAATGATTCATTTTTCATACAAAACTCAATCGTCGGATTAACTCATCGAGTTAACGGAGTATAGTCGTTCCGCAAGTGGCGACTGAATAATTGTTCTGCATCATATCCGAACTGAAAAATACTCCCATCCACCCACATTTGATTTCTATATTTTATTAGCACAAAACTAAAGAGTTATAGTTTGACAATAAATAAGTTACTGTTATAATATAAATAGGAGAAATAGGAGAGAAGATGATTATATAGAATAAAATGATTCTATGTATTCCATTATGTGAATCAAAGTCCTCTATTTATAGAGGTTAGGCCCTAGGGTTTATGGGCCTCGACTTCTAGTGTTACTATAAGTGTCATTCAATATATTTACAACACTCTCCCTTTGAATGGCTAATCTATGCAAAAATTGTCTCACAAAAACTTATTTGGTAAAAATCCAATGGGAAAAAAAAACTAAACCAAATTAAGAAAAAATGAGTACAATTGATGTTGGAGTATTTAATTGTTGCCTCGTTAAAACCTTGTCAGGAAAAAAATACTCCTAGTCAAGGAAAAAGAGTACATTGTCCTTATTTCAAATTACTTCCATTGTTAACAACATCATTGAACCAATGCATATAAATATTCCAGATCAACCTTAACAATTGCAATTGGTATATCTTAGTGAATAATTGTTCTAGATTTTCATAGGATTAACAAATTTCATCTTCTGGATGTTTCAATTTGTGAATACTAAGTTTTTTCCAAGACTTTCAACATTTACTTGTTTTTTCTAAACTCTTCAGGAGGAATATTTTGATGATTTCATCCTCTTTAATCCAATGATTTTTTTTTTTCGTAAGGAAAAGGCCAATCACACATCGGGTGTGCCTTGAACTCGTCATCTATAAAAAAATTCCTTTTGAAAAATAATAGCATCTATATTATGAATTTTCAATTTGCAAATCTTCTAGAGTTAGCAAAATATTAACCAATTAATTTGCAAAATTTCTCTATTGAACTCCTGGTTCATTAGAGCTTCTGCATGAATTGAGATGTTTAAAAATAATATTCACACATAATTATTTGTTCTCTCTCTCCTGATGTGGGATTACTTATTTCATCAAAATACTTGAGATACTAATAAAATAAGGCAAGGAAACTATTATGCATGGACATAAATTATCTTTCCATAATGCTTTCTGATACGGGACCATCTAGAAGACTACACCATTACCCACATCCTTTATCAAGCATGAATGGACCAATGACTAGATCAAGAACCATTCAAATGGAACAAGAACTAGCTACATTGATCCGAGAGTTAAAGTCTAAAGAAGAAGCCAAGCTACATCTAGAAGATGAAGTCCAAGTTCAACTTCTAACTCTCAAAGATACTTATTTCGGCCCAAACAAGCAAAGTGGCTAAAAAGGGCATTTTAGTCTTTTTACATATTAAAGTCTATTCTAGACTATTCTAGACTATTCTAGACTTTAATTATTTATTATTGTTATGTTATTACTTTAGCCGTGTATAGCAACTAGAATTGCTATAATAAAGGACATGTTGTCCATGTGGTAGTTAGTTTGTTATTAAGAGTCCTAATGCAACTAGGACTCTTCTTTATTTTGGTATTTATTTATATTGAGCCGCCAAGATAATAGGCACATGTCCCTATTATCTTGTTTAGGTAGTTACTTGATAGCAAGTTGTTATTCAAGAGTCCTAATTCTTCAAGGACTCTTATTTCCCTTTTCCTAGTTTAAGTTAGTTTGGTTCTCTTATAGCCGAATTCCTCTATTTAATAGAGCTTTGGGCAGCCATGTAACTTAGACTTGATATATTGATATTTTGATTAAGGTTAAACCTTTGTTACTTGTTTATGAACTTCCGGTTGAATTTCATAAACCTTTAAGTTACTGTATCAACTAGTTGGTTTCTCTAGTTGTGGTGTTTCAACATTCATTGATACTTAACCTTTCCCAGGGATCGTGTTAAGTATATTCTCATAGAAACCATTCGAGATAGAGAAAGATCTAAATTCAGCCGAGTCTTGATATAACCCATCAAGATTTCGCATCAAGTGGTATCAGAGCAAAAGGTTGATCTCTATCTTGGTGTACTTTATTGCTTTCTTGAAAATTTTTTTTTGTTTGCTTGAGATAGCCGAAAATAACAAAAAAAATTTTTTTTTACCCCCAACGAAAAAGCCACCCGGAAGTAAAGAAATTGGCAGCCGGGTTAGTCATACAATTCGGGTACTTACCATTATAAAAGCCACCCGGAAGTAAAGAAATTGGCAGCCGGGTTAACCCAAAAAATAGACAAGGATTCAAGGCCAAAAGCAAACTTCCCTTGAATAAGGGGAATTGGCACTTGTTCCCCCCCTTCATCTTGAATTAGCCACTATCAAGACTTTTCGATCTAGCACAACCGTCATCAATCAAGAGCTTTTGATCTTGTGGCCAAGATAAGGGTAAGTCTCGGGCAAAAAGGTAAGAAAAGATTTCAAGAACGAGCTATTTCAAGAAAACAGAAAAATCAAGAAAGGTAAAGATTACATCTTTTTTCTTGTTTGGCAACACATAACTCTTATACTTTTTCCTTCGACTTTTTGTTAAAGTCAAGATTTGGTTTCTTTGATATATTTTTCAGCCTTCCATCATTATAACCATTCAAACATTCAAAGTTGGAAGTTCTTGACAAGTATTTTTGGATAAATCGAGAGAAAAGATTCAATTTTAAGAGAATACACAATCTGATTACTATTCACAGATTACTATTCACGGATTACTATTCACAGATTACTATTCACAGATTACTATTCTCAGATCACTATTCACAGATTACTATTCACAGATTACTATTCCCAGATTTTGTGAAAAGATTCAATCTTTTATATCTTTTTCTACTAACGATTTTTGTGTGAATTTTTCTTGCAAAGATAATGTCTTTTAATGAAGGTACTTCGGAGCAAGGTGCCATGGACAGCGATAAACTTTTTAAAGAATCAATGCAAGCCACAATGAAAGCGGTATTGCAATCCATTGATGACTTAAAAGATCGAATGGATGTTCTTGAAATCAAGAACCATTCGGATAAAGGTAAAAGGGCTGTCCAAGATGATCAAGAAGATCAAGATTCTCAAACATCAATTGATCACAATGCAAGAATCAACCCTCGGCACAATGATGATTTTAAGCCGAGAGTTGTCCCCAAGATGATTCCAAATCCGGCCTATGAACAAAGGCAACACCATCAAGATGTAAGGTATGATCCGAGACCTCTTGGTCATGAAGAGAGATTTGAGCCGAGGCAAACTCAACATCAAGCCCAAAGGTATGATCCAAATCCTCTTTTTAATAATGAACCGAGGCCAAACAATCAAAGGTATGATCCTAGACCCTTTGATCTTGATGAACCGAGACCAAATTATCAAGCTCAAAGGTTTGATAATAATCTTGGTTCCATCAAGACCAAGATTCCTCCTTTTCTTGGTACTAATGATCCTATTTTATTTTTTTGATTGGACACGTAAAAGTTAACCATGTTTTTGATGTCCATAATTACTCCGAAGAGAAAAAGGTTAAATTAGCAGCCATGGAATTTGGAGAATATGCATCCATTTGGTGGGATCATGAGGTAAGTGAAAGAAGAAGAACGGAGCAAAGACCAATTGATAATTGGGAGGACATGAAAGCAGTTATGTCACGACGATTTGTACCCCAGAATTTTAACCGTGAGTTGTATAATCAACTCCAAAGATTGAGGCAAGGGACAAAGACCGTTGATGCATACTTCAAGGAGATGGAAATGTCCATGATTAGAGCTAATATTCGGGAAGCAAATGCGGCTACTTTGGCTCGTTTCTTGGCTGGTCTAAATGACAAAATTAGACCCAAGGTAGAACGTGCTAACCTTACTTCTCTTATTGATATGGTTTATTTTGTCGAACAAGTTGAGAGGCAGCAAAAAGAGAAGAGTTCAAGGACTAATTCGGCTAATTTCCAATCTTGGAAACGGCCAAATCAGTCCCTAAACAATTCTACTGTTTTGCCGAGCCCAATTAATGCTAAGGGCAGTTTGGGAACTACAAAAGTGGCCACGACTTCTTTTGGGGCAGCAAGGACATCAAACACTTCAAAACCAACCGATTTGCGAACTAAATCAACTACATCAAATGATCGGGAATGTTTTAAGTGTCAAGGCAAAGGACACTTTGCTAGAGATTGTCCTAATAAAAGTACCATGATTATGATGGATGATGGAACTTGGGTAAGTGATGAAGAGGAAGCCGAGGACACACTCATCGAGAAGAAGCCGAGGGCAATGGTGAGCCTCCCGTAGATGATGGTAATTTTCTTTTGGTCAATATGCAACTTTTACATTCGCAACCATTAGATAATTTACATCAACATCGTAGTAATCTTTTTCAAACTAAGTGCACTATTAAAGATCGAACATGTTTAGTTATTATTGATAATGGTAGCTGCACTAACGCTTTGTTCTTACGAGATGGTAACCGCTTTAAATTTACCTACGAAAGCACATCCGATGCCATACAAGCTTTCTTGGTTAAACAATAGCGGAGAAATTAAAGTGGATAAACAGGTAGAATTTGACTTCGGCATTGGGAATTTCAAAGATACTGTTTTATGTGATGTGGTGCCTATGACCGCAAGTCACATTATTCTGGGAAGACCTTGGCAATATGATAGGTTCGCGGATCATATTGGCCGAAAGAATGTCTACAAAGTTACCAAAGATAACATTCGATACACATTGCTTCCAATGACACCGAATCAGGTATGTGAGACTCAAAGACTACTTACCGAGGGGAGGGAAAAGAGATTAAAAGAACAAGAGTTGAAAAAACAGAGTGAACCTACCCCTAAGATACAAGCCGTGGTAAAAAGGAAGGACAAAACCGAGAATATTATGAAGTCTTTTGGCCTAAAAGATAAGAAAGAATGTTTATTCATTAATTTTGCAAAAATAGAAAGGGCGTTACGTGCAAATAAACCCCTTGTTTTACTTGTTTTTAGAGAAACCGAAAGGTTAACTCTCCTTAACACTTTTGATGATTTAACTTCTTCTCTTCCTAGTATATGTATTGATGTTTTGAAGGAATTCAAAGAGCTTTTTCCAAAGGAGTTGCCGAAAGGTCTACCTCCAATCCGAGGCATCGAACATCAAATCGACTTCATTCCGGGATCAAATCTTCCAAATAGGGCAGCCTATAGAGCAAATCCGGATGAGACCCGAGAAATCCAAAGGCAAGTCGATTTACTCTTAGAAAAAGAGCAGGTACGTGAATCTTTAAGTCCTTGTGCTAGTCCGGTTATATTGGTACCTAAAAGAGAAGGCACTTTCAGATTATGTACGGATTGTCGCGATATTAATAAGATAACTATTAAATATAGACATCCTATACCTCGCTTAGATGATATGCTAGATGAGTTAAGTGGTGCTTTAATCTTTTCTAAAATTGATTTAACTCAAGGCTATCACCAAATTAGAATGAAAGAAGGTGATGAATGGAAAACGGCTTTTAAGACTAAATATGGATTATATGAATGGATTGTAATGCCTTTTGGTCTAAGTAATGCACCTAGTACTTTCATGAGATTAATGAACTACATATTCCGTCATTGTTTTGGTAAATTTGTTGTAGTTTATTTTGATGATATTCTTGTTTATAGTAAAACCTTAGAAGAGCATGTTCAACATCTTAAGGCTGTTTTTACTATATTAAGAGAACAAACATTATATGCCAAGATCGAAAAATGCGTTTTTTGCACTAATTCTATTAACTTTCTTGGATATATTGTTAGTTCAAGTGGTATTAAGGTTGATCCGGTCAAAATTGAGTCCATTACAAGCTGGCCGAGACCAACATCAGCCACACAAGTCCGATCATTCTATGGTTTAGCAAGTTTTTATAGACGTTTTGTGCGTGACTTTAGCTCAATTGCCGCACCATTGAATGAAGTTGTGAAGAAAGATGTCTCATTCTTTTGGGATAAGCCGCAAGAAGATAGTTTCAATAAGCTTAAGCAATTACTAACTTCTTCCCCTATTTTATCTTTACCAAATTTTACACTAACTTTTGAAGTTGAATGTGATGCTTCGGGTATAGGTATTGGGGCTGTTTTGCAACAACAAGGGAAACCTTTAGCATATTTTAGTGAGAAATTGAGTGGCGCTGCCCTTAATTATCCTACGTATGATAAAGAGTTATATGCAATTGTTCGAGCTTTGGAAACATGGCAGCACTACTTGGTTGGCCGAGAATTTGTGATTCACACGGATCATGAATCAATCAAGTATCTCAAAGGACAAAGTAAGTTAAATAAGAGACATGCAAAGTGGGTTTCCTTCATTGATAGCTTTCCATATGTGATCAAATACAAGAAAGGTAAGGAAAACATTGTTGCCGATGCTCTTTCTAGAAGGTACTCTTTACTTTCTATTCTACATACTAAATTACTTGGTTTTGAACATTTAAAAGCTTTGTATGTAGATGATAATGAGTTTTCAGATTTGTTTAAATCTTGTCATGTTTCAGCACAAAAAGATTTTCACATATTTGAAGGATTCTTGTTTAAAGGTAACAAATTATGTGTTCCCTCTTGTTCTATTAGAGAATTAATTGTTAGGGAAGCACATAGTGGCGGATTGATGGGTCATTTTGGTGTTGTTAAAACATTAGATATTTTGCAAGAACACTTTTATTGGCCTAAGATGAAAAGAGATGTGCAGAAAAATTTGTGAACTTTGTTTTAAATGCAAACAAGCAAAAAGTACTTCCAAAGCTCACGGATTGCTCATGCCTCTACCAATTCCTTCCTCTCCATGGATTGATCTTTCAATGGATTTTATTCTCGGATTACCGCAATCCAAAAGAGGTAATGATAGTATAATGGTGGTTGTTGATAGATTTTCTAAAATGGCTCACTTTATTCCTTGTAGGAAAACAAATGATGCAAGCCATGTTGCGGATCTATTCTTCAAAGACATCATTCGGTTACATGGTGTTCCAAAAACAATCGTAAGTGATAGGGACGTAAAGTTCCTAAGTTATTTTTGGAAGACCTTATGGAGTAAATTGGGGACTAAGCTGTTATTTTCTACATCAAGTCATCCCCCAAACCGATGGCCAAACCGAGGTAACAAATAGAACTTTAGGGGGCTCTACTTAGGGGCACTTATTCAAAAGAATTTAAAAAAGTGGGAAGAATGTTTACCTATTGCTGAATTTGCTTATAATCATACGTTACATTCAACTACTAATAATTCACCTTTTGAAGTTGTTTACGGTTTTAACCCCCTTACCCCTTTAGATCTAATTCCTCTACCTATTGATGAGTATTACAATATAGAAGGTGATTCAAGGGCTGACTTTGTCCAAAGAATACATTATGAGGTAGCCGAGAACATCAAGAAGAAGAATGATAAAATGACAACTAAGGCCAACAAAGGCCGCAAGGCCCTTACTTTTGAAATTGGTGATTGGGTGTGGATACACTTTAGGAAAGACAGATTTCCTAAAGAGAGGAAGTCAAAATTACATCCTAGAGGAGATGGACCTTTTCAAGTTGTTGGCAAGATCAATGACAATGCATACAAAATCAACTTGCAAGGTAAGTATGGTGTTCATTCAACTTTTAATGTTACTGACTTATCTCCTTTTGATGTTTCGGATTACTTAGATGATGATGATGATTCGAGGTCGAATCCTTTTCAAGGGGGAGGGATGATACGGGACCATCTAGAAGACTACACCATTACCCAGCATCCTTTATCAAGCATGAATGGACCAATGACTAGATCAAGAACCATTCAAATGGAACAAGAACTAGCTACATTGATCCGAGAGTTAAAGTCTAAAGAAGAAGCCAAGCTACATCTAGAAGATGAAGTCCAAGTTCAACTTCTAATTCTCAAAGATACTTATTTCGGCCCAAACAAGCAAAGTGGCTAAAAAGGGCATTTTAGTCTTTTTACATATTAAAGTCTATTCTAGACTATTCTAGACTATTCTAGACTTTAATTATTTATTATTGTTATGTTATTACTTTAGCCGTGTATAGCAACTAGAATTGCTATAATAAAGGACATGTTGTCCATGTGGTAGTTAGTTTGTTATTAAGAGTCCTAATGCAACTAGGACTCTTCTTTATTTTGGTATTTATTTATATTGAGCCGCCAAGATAATAGGCACATGTCCCTATTAACTTGTTTAGGTAGTTACTTGATAGCAAGTTGTTATTCAAGAGTCCTAATTCTTCAAGGACTCTTATTTCCCTTTTCCTAGTTTAAGTTAGTTTGGTTCTCTTATAGCGAATTCCTCTATTTAATAGAGCTTTGGGCAGCCATGTAACTTAGACTTGATATATTGATATTTTGATTAAGGTTAAACCTTTGTTACTTGTTTATGAACTTCGGTTGAATTTCATAAACCTTTAAGTTCTTGTATCAACTAGTTGGTTTCTCTAGTTGTGGTGTTTCAACATTCATTGATACTTAACCTTTCAGGATTTGTGTTAAGTATATTCTCATAGAAACCATTCGAGATAGAGAAAGATCTAAATTCAGCCGAGTCTTGATATAACCCATCAAGATTTCGCATCACTTTCAAAAAACATTAATCACTAAGTCATTGATGTTTATATTTTTCAGGAAGAATTACTTATATGCTTCTAGCATATCTAAGTCTTTCTAGGACTTCATATAACTGTTGTTGTTAAATGACAACAATATGTACATACTAAGTGTTTGTGCGCTATTCAAATACATAATGTTGTCACCAAATTATTTTTAACTTTATTTAGGAATTATTATATAATTAGAATAATATTAATTAATTTTTTGTACTTAGTAATAAATAAAGTGAAAGTAGTGGAATTATTAGGAAATAAAGTGAAGGTAGCAATAGTCCTAAAAGAATAACATTTTAACAAAGTGATCACATTATATCTTTGTGGCACGAAGATAATTCCGGTACGAACTCTTTTGGATGCTCAAATTAACATATAGGTAATATTTTATCCTAAAATTTCTCAACTATACATACAATCTACTGATTACTGCAAATTTTTTTCTTCATTCACAAGCGCTTTCTAAGAGTGCGTTCATTATTATAAGAGGGGGGGGGGGTTAATTACAATAAACTACCTTGTAAATGAGGGATATATGCATTTTACTTCAAAAGTTACTAAACAATGCACCATTAGTCCAATTATTAGGGTTTTTGTTAAAAACAATTGTAGAAAAATAACTTTATTGTCTTTATACATCTTTTTGTATTTTACTTCATCAATTTGAGACAATTTTTTAAAAACCCTAGCTACTCTCATCCTAATTGTCACTAAAAGTATCATTATTGTATAACATTCTCTCATTCTAAAATCATAAATTTTGTACACTACTCTCTCAAGCACAAACTCACAATAAAAATATAAAAATTGCATCCACTCGCACTAGTCATTTCCACAATTGCAACAGTCACTTCTAGAAAAGAAAGAGAAGAGAACACATAAACGCGTGGTGGTGATAATCGAGTGCATGCAACTTTCATTAATAGAGAGAGAGAGAGAGAGAGAGAGAGAGAGAGAGAGAGAGAGAGAGTTATAATTTGTGGAAGGCAAGAATGATATACAATAATGATTGTACTAGTAGTAACAAATGTGACAATAGTAGATAGAATTTCTAGTAGGGTGGAAGAGACTAAAGAATGAAATTATTTTTTAGGAATCTTCCTATTTTTATTTTTTATGCAAATTTTAACTTCAGAATAAAAAAAATAATGTTTTAATTTATTTATTGAAGAGACTAAATTTAAAAATTCCTCAAAACCTAGTTACATTTAGAAAAAAAAAATCATGAAGGTGAAGATTCATTTTATAGTTTGTACTAATTACATTGTTCTGCGTGTAATAATATAATTACTGAACTGACAATACATTAGAAGATGTGCTAGAACATCATAGCCGTTCAGGTGCACATGATATTTAATCGTTGGGCCAGAAAAATGGACTTTTGCAGTAATAGATTGTTGTTGGGCCATTGGAAGACATGACGTTTAGTTGAGTAAAGGAGCCCGGTAAAAATCGAATTTGCTCACCCCTAGTCTAGACATTTTCACTTAAGTCTAAATCCAAATATATTGAGTTTGGATAAATCTGGATATATCTCATAAACTTTTTAAAAAACATCATTGATCATTTTCATCCCGCTCATACCTCATACCCAATCCACACCGTCCCTATACTGATGGGAAAAAGAAACTTGTTGTTCACCAAAGCAATAAACTTTGGAAAAAGACAAGAGAGGATCTGATGACAAAGTTTGCATGTTACGATTTGATGAAAGAAATCTAGTAAATGCAGGGGAATTCCCAGAGACACCTTCTCCATTACATTCGTAAAAATGGCAAGCCGCTTCTATCTCCTAACTTTTTCACTGCCTAATATTTTCATTCAAACCAAATGGATATATATATATATATATATATATATATATATATATATATATATATATATATATATATATATATATATATATATGGATTTGTTGGTCATCTTGGGTCTATTGAGTCCAAATAGATCTTACTATATCCATATTAGTTGTTTTTATTCTATATTGGGTCCAAACCTAATAATATTTGAGTACAAAAAAAAATTATCTTATACTTGATCTGAATCTAGAGGACCTGAGTCTAGATATGGGCCTTTTGATCCCATTGACGGTCTAAATACAAAACTTTGTTTTGGGTATTTTTGTCTTTGTCGGAGATGGACCATAGCAGAGAGAGAAGAACGGTCGATATGGACAAGACTCTGGATTTTTTTAGTAATTCTTCTAATACATTTCTTCCCATAATATAAGTTATTACATTTAGCAAAACAAAATAAGAAAATAAAAAAAATAAGGTATTTTCTTTTAGGACGTGCAACGAAAATTATAAAAGCAAAAATAAAGATACTTTGTTAGTCAAAATATCAATATTATTCTCTTAAATAAGACTTGTATACCACTAATTTTATTTAAGAGAGTAATATTGATATTTTGACTAATAAAATACTTTATTTTTTGCTTCCTTAATTTTCGTTGCATGTTTTTAAATGACTTATATTATGGAATGGAGACAGTAATAAAAAAAATCTCACTAATAAAAGAAGTAAATTAGGAGGGAAAGAAAAAATGACGAGACTTTGCTGGATTGTAACAGATCTAACATAAAAGCTTCATCAACTGCACTATGGTACACGCATACCTAGTAGACAACTCAACTATGTTGTAACCTTCCATACAGTATCAAATTGTGGACTTACTACAACATATGAAACTGTTATAAATATAATATAAATTAACATTGAAAACATACTCATAATAATAAATTTACAGAAAAATAAAATATAGGAGAATTGGGATAAAGTGTTAGCCCTAAGGGTAAAGTGATCAATCTTGTTTTGATGATAACAAACCATTGGTAGTTATAATGTTTGTGTGAGCATGTTCTTAATGATATGATCATTAGCACTCACACATACATTGATGAAAATGGTAAGTTGGCTCCTTGTGTAGATCATAGGTATCATCTTACACACAAGAAAGCTACACTTTGCAAGACTGCATAGCACAAGCATGGAGTCAATCCACACAGTGACGGATCTAGTACTTGAGATCAGTGGGGTCAGGGAAGATTCTAGGGGGGCCCGAAAATTTTAAAAATACTACTAGATATGGTAAATTTTAGTAAATTTTATATGTAGTTTGAAGTATTTTATCAAGTTCGCACCCCCTCCCCAAGTTGAGAGCAACTTGTTAAATATCCCGCGAAGCGGGAAGGAATTGAGACTTGAGAGTTGAGAGACAAGACTATTTTTTAGTGAAAGCAACTTGTTAAATATCCCGTGAAGCGGGAAGGATTTGAGACTTGAGAGTTGAGAGACAAAACTATTTTTTATTGAGAGCAACTTGTTAAATATCCCGCGAAGCGGGAAGGAATTGAGACTTGAGAGTTGAGAGACAAGACTATTTTTTAGTGAAAGCAACTTGTTAAATATCCCGTGAAGCGGGAAGGATTTGAGACTTGAGAGTTGAGAGACAAAACTATTTTTTATTGAGAGCAACTTGTTAAATATCCCGCGAAGCGGGAAGGAATTGAGACTTGAGAGATGAGAGACAAGACTATTTTTATTGAGAACAACTTGTTAAATATCTTCTAGAAGACTAGAAACAAAAAGCATTTTTAAATCTTTACAATATTTAAATCTGATTGTCAAATATCTTCTAGAAACAACAAGAATGGTTAACACCACTCCTCTAGTGCGGAACGGGAATTGTTCCGTACGTGCGGAACGGATTCTTATCTGTTTGATCAAAATTTTGAGAATGTTTATTTTATTAATGGGGTCATTAAATTTTTTATGTGGGGTCATTTATACATTTATTATCTAAATGGAGTAAAATATATCATATATAATTTAAAAAAAAAAAAAAAATTCCACTGGGGTCAATTGACCCCACTGGGCCTCACCTACATCCGTCACTGAATCCACATGCTATGGAAGTATTTGCAAAGTCAAGAAGAAGGAAGATCAACAAGTCAAGAGCTACTCAATCCAAGTGAAGAATCAAGTGGTATGCTCCTTGATAAGAAGAAGTGTGAAGTCCAATAAACTACAACTCAAGATTGTTATAGGACTTCATCACTCCAAGAAGATGTTAAACAAATGCTTCAGGTCAAAGCTCCAAGAAGAATTTGTAAGCCCTAAGGGCGAACAAACTCAGTTTTTGATATTGGACAAACTTTTGATGTTGTGTCTAATGATCTTAATCTTTGTGATAGAATATCAGAACTCATTATGGAAGCTCTAAGTACTTCAATCAAGCCATTGGTATCAAGATTCAAAGTTATGCAATGCTCATTTATCAAGATTGAAGATTGAAGACTTAGGTTTGGTTAGTTTAGCTTTGTCGTCATAAGTCGTTATCTTATAAAGCTCTAACCAAAGCTCTAACCAAAGCTCTCATGAACATAAGCTCTACACTCTAGTCTTGCATGCATCATAAACACGTTTTCAAAAGGCTAAGTTTCAAAACGTTCTTTACATGAGTTCGTATTTCAAAAGCCTTTGATTTCAAAGTATAAGTCCTTTAAAATGGTTTTCCAAATGTTCTTAGTTGTTACCTTTTGGGAAAACCTTTTAGACTTAAATAGATTTCAATACAAGGGTCAAATCAACATCTCTCAATGCTCAGAAGGTCGGATCATCCGAGCTTACCTCGGATCAACCGAAGAGAAACTGAGAGTTAAACTGAGTAAGGTCGGATCATAGGTTCGGTCGACCTAAGTAAGGTCGGATCAACCTAACAGCACTATTACTAGCCGTTATTTGACCGTTAAAAAGTCGTTTTTCAGCCTATTTTGAAATGTATATATACTCCAAAGCTAGAGAATGACTCTAAGACTTGCACATAACATTTACATTGATTTCTTATCAAGTCTAAACACTCTCAAAGAAAATACACTTCATCCTTATGATCTAAATCATTGAAGAGTGTTCTTTCAAAAGCAAGACAAAGTGTGTGCTACTTATGTTCAAAGAGCTTATCATTGTTGTACTTCAAAGGTAATATCTTTCACTTAGAAGAGTGAACAACCTTGTTCCTTAACTTTCTTAATTCCCTTTCTAAGTGATTGGGTTATTGTTGTAATAGTCCTACTTTGTGTGGGCAAATTGTAAAGTCCTACTTTGTGTGGGCAAATTGTTAAGTCCTACTTTGTGTGGGCAATCAAGCTCTTAGTGAGTTTTTCTTGTGTGGTTGTGTTGTAAAACTCTTAGTGAGTTAGCCACAAGTGTAAACATTCTTCTTAGTGAAGTTGTTTAAAATCCTTGGGTGCGGCTCAAGGTAGTGCATGTAGATTCTGAGTGAGTCGAACCACTATAAATCCTTTGTCTTGTTGTTGGGTTTTGCATTGCTTTTATTCATCTTGCTCAAACTCTCACTTGCATTGAATAGATTTGAAAAAGTTAGCAAGATTAGTTAAAACCCAATTCACCCCCCTCTTGTGTTTTACAGAATTCATCTACAAGACTTGAAGACCTCCAAGAAGATTAGTCTAAGCGTTATAGGTATATCCTTGTAACTAATCTTCATTTGAGAATACTAGGAATAGATGTTTAAAGCTCAACAATGCATATTTTCAAAACCTAATGTTTACTTTATTCAATATTTTGGAAAGGTTTTTGAAAACTAGTTGGTCAGTGTCTAAGTATTTTAAAATGTGTTTTATATCTTTACAAAAAACTTAAGCATGTGCATGAGAACATTAGAAACTCAACTAAGTGTAAAAACCACTTTGGGATAGTTCTCCGGTCGACCTAAGCTTTGCCTCGGTAGATCAGAGCTATCCAGTCGACCGACAGTGTTAATCCGATCGACTAGTGTGTTTTTATCCTTATTCGAGTTTTGAATGTTCCAATGCTCCAACGGCTATATCATATCCGGAGGATCGAGATTTCAGGTAGGTCGACCGACCTTTGCTTCGGTAGACCTGACCACTCTTATGCAGTCGACCGAGATATGAACAGAAGGCTTTTAACCTTTATTTTAAGGCTCTCCGGTCGACCTACTGTCTAGCAGCGGTCGACCAGAGCTGTCATCTCAAGGCCAAAATTATAGTCGTTGTGACCAACAAAGCTTGTGTATTCTTGTCCTATAAAAATCTTTCAAAGCTGAATTTTTATAACTTATCAAGCCATAAGAGGGCATATACTTTACACTTGATAAACACACAAGTAAACACTTTCTTGAGCTTTAATCTTCAAATCATTCTTTCAAAATATATCATTTTGAGTTGAGTTAAACTTTTATCTATTCTCATATATTCTCAAAAGTGATTAGAGCTTTTATTTGTATATTCAATCCAAGAGGGATTTTTGTAAGTAAGATAAATTGTAAAGTCTTCTTAGAAATAGACTAGTTACCCAGGCTTTCTCTTTGTGAGTATAGTTCTTTGTGAGGTAGCAAAAATCTCTTAGTGTGCTTCACTCTTTGTGAGTGTTTCTAAGTCCTCATTGGTGAGGCATAAATCCTCTTGTGAGAGGTATCTCTTTGTAGAGGTTGTCTCTTAGTGAGCTTAGTTCTTTGGAGAACTAGAAAAACACTCTTTGTGAGTGGAGACTTCTTTGTGAAGCAAAAGTCCTCTTTGTGAGGCAAAGACTCTTTGTGAGTTGAGTCTTCTTAGTGAAGTACAAGTCCTCATTTGTTGGGGCAATTGTAAAAGGTTGAACCCACCTTGCATTTGTTGTGAAGGGTATCCTTAGTGGATGTTGAAATCCTTAGGTTTGTTTTAAGGTAGTGGATGTAGATTCTTTGTGAATCAAACCACTATAAATTCCCGTGTTAGTTTTCTCTATCCGTACTTATTTACTTTATAGTTCATCAATTGCTATAACTTGTTTACTCGTGTACATGAACTATTTTCTTAGGATATAAAACTATTGAAAGGGATTCATGGGCAGAAACTCATTCTAAACACCCATGAATCCTCCCCTGAAGGATCCGCTCATACCATAGGAATAAAAAATATACGAAAACGACTTACGTTTTCGGTTAAAGATTCTGTTTTTCCGGGAGCTTAGCTGCAACCACCAAAGTCCTCCATTGCGGAATTACTCCCTACCGGTATCCACGCGACGAAAACGAGCAGTGAATGCTAGCTCTTCGTTTTTGGGAGTTTTGGAATCTAGAGAGAAAAAGGAGGCAAAAAATCCGATTTTCGGGATTTTAGTTTTGCGGCTCAAGAAGGTATTACCTAGGGTTTCAGCCAAAAGAGGTTTATATAGGGTGTGAAAGTTTGTTCCCAAAACCAACTCCCACATCCCATAAACCTCTGCTGGTAGTGGGAGTCTTTATCACATAATAACTCCCACGTAATCCCAGCTATAACCAATTGCCGAAAATGCCCCTTCTTAATCTCTAATTTGAATAATAACGTTTTATTATTCTCATAAAATCAATGTCAGATATAATGAACCTAGACACATTCTAGATTCATTGAATCTGGACATGAAGTTCGTTAACTCGTCTATGCGTGTGACCCTGTAGGTTCATATCACAATGGCAATGAAAACACACTTAGTAGTAGTATGAGTTCATAAATCATTTAGACTATTTATAACCAAACTAATTTACGGATATGCTCCGTTTGTCAAAATAGAGAATCCGGCCACAAAACATGCCAAGAATGTCGCGTGTCTTGCACATGTGACCGATTTTAAGGGTATAATTGTCTGACTCTTCATTTCCCTCTAACCCAAAAATGATTAAAATAAGTTTTCGGGTTCTATTCCGCTGAAGCTATGGAGTTCTATGAATTTAATGGAGTTTTCTGCTGCAAATAATCTCTTAGAGGGTACTCTTCCAGAAGAAATAGACAATGCAAGAGGGACTTGCTGATTTGCCTCAGCTCCAATGCTTGGTTCTTTCTTTTAATGATCTTTCTGATTTGCCTCAGCTCCAATACTATGTTAATATAGATATGGAATTGGGGAATTATACTATGAAGTATTGGTTCGGATTGGGTCTTCAAGAAGAGAAAGAAAATTAGGTTTCATTTTAAGAAGATGAAAGAGGGGAAGGGAAGGTAGGTAGGGTTTTTACATTTGGAAGGGAATTCAATTTTAGACAATTATGCCCTTCAAATAGGTCACATTTGCAAGACATGTTTTTTTTTATCGGAATCGCTATTTTGACAAACGGACCTATTTTTTGCTTGTTTAGTTACAAGTAGCCTAAATTAAAGTTATTACTATCTAGAGAAAAGTAACAAAAGTTGGTGTATACAGCTATCGAATTTCCCTTTTTGGTGCACATGCTTTTAAAAATTAGTTATACCTTATTTTATTCTTAGAATAGAGGGCGATAATGCTATTAAAATAGAATTCCCCATGTATTAAATGGTATGGTCATGATGAGATGATGATTCCAAAAGCTGCAAAATTTGAGATTGTAGTTTGCTTTGAGAATCTCATATAATTCTTGATTGGAGACTGATATCTGAGAATTTATTTGATGGTTTAACATTAGACTAAGATGACAATCAAACAAGAGCCAGAACCATTAAAAAAAATCTCAAATTAAAAAATAAGTAAACTTCCGGTGGACCAATTCCCATTCCTTGATGAATAATGAGTGTACTATCAAAACAATTGATAGAAAAATCAGAAATGGTGGAATAGGTACAGACCGTTTCTCTATGTTGGAGCAAGTAATGGCCAGGGACGAAGCCAGCGTTGGGAGGCGAAACTACAACAGTAACAATATGTCGAATTACATATAAAAACGGCAAAAAAAAATCTTGTGGGAGCGAAACTAATAAAATATTTAGAACTACATATAAAATTTACTATACCTAATAGTATTTTTTAAAATCTCGGGGGCCCGTCTTCGTCCTGGTAATGACAGTAGTATTTGACAATTCATAGCTGCATACCGCATCCATTTTCTTCCCCCGCCACCCCCCACCCCCCACAGAAAAAGACCGCAAGTTTGAGACTAGCAAAAGATTTATCCTAATCTGGAGTAAAGAAAGGCAAAAGGATAACAAATGATGAGTTTTAAGAATGAAATTTCTGGCATAAGGGATTCAGGAATGCAAAAGGTGCATAGTTACATACCACGATGGGAAGTATGGAACACAATTTAAACAAGACCTATGACTACTCTGCCTTGAATCCATTCAAGTATATAATTTACAGGCCTTGTAAAAGCCAACAACATTTATTCTATATATATGCCAAAACCCCATGATGGGAAAAGAATAGGCTACCGCTGCTCTCACAAATCATATTCACCGGTGGTAATTTCTACTCTAATCTGAAACAAACTGAAGCACAGCAAAAAAAAACATTTACCCAAATATATTAATCATATCATTCACAACAACAACCTGAATAAAATCCCTATGGCCGCAACCGCCATCCACGCTCAGCGAGAGCTTTATGTATCTGATTGGCTGCCATAGAGGTATCGTTTAGGGGAGGATAACTCCAGCTTTCTGACATCTGAGTATCCAACAAAAGCAAAAAGGGAAGATAAATAATCAGTTAAATTGAAAAGCATACAGAGATACAGTTGATCAGAACAGAACTACTGCTGGAAATTGAAAAATTATCTATGGCTCTAAACTCTAAGCAAAGTTTCACCCAATAATTATTCAGGCACAGAAAAAACCTCTTGTTTAAGGATATATTCAGATGTGGTACAAAAAAACAAATGAACATAATTTCTTGGATGCAATTTTAAATCATGAAGGAATTGAGTATAAGTAAAAAGAAAAGAGCTCCAGCAGCTGAAAAGAAACAAGAAGCCATTTATTAGGCCAATTCAAATTAGGCGTTAGAGCCCCTCCCTTTCCTAAATTTCTAGGTGATGATCCAAATATATTCTAAAATCGCAATTCCCAATAGATTTCTGTCTCTATCTAGCTACCTCAAACCAAACATGCTGGTGTTCTATAGTGGTCCTAAATCCTCCTCCCCTGCTGCCCGCAAGAGCAACCCCCCCCTCCCTCCTCCTCCTCCTCCTCTTCCATTGCCTCTTTTCTTAAAAGAAGAAAAGTGGGCCCAAAATGAAGAAAACTAAAAAGAAGAAAGAAAATAGTGAAGAAGAAACGCAAGGGAAAAGCATGGCAAGTACAAATATTCCAAATAAGCTGAAATAGTAGTATTCTCATCAAATTCAATTGCCACAAAAGACACAGTTTCCTGCTATAAATAAACAAATGCGTCTAAAAAAGGAAGCTAATGGAGGAGAATCGATTTCATAGTTTGGTACGAAGAGACACTAAACTGAAAAGAAAATGTGGACGTGAATAAAGATTAAATATCTACTTCCTTTCATGCAAAAATTCAATTACCTCGAATGCAGAATACTTAATATTAGCTTCCCTTTATTTAGATGTTAATAGGAAGGTTAACAACTGTTACTTACATCCTCAAGACCTGTAAATGGCCGAACCAACCCCCGGTCCCTCAAATTTTTGTGGAACTCCACAAATTTCCATCTACAACGTTCAGCTCCGATAACATAAACAGGTTTCCTGCAAGAGCCAAGCATGATATATCAAACCTTTACACAATAGTTCAGCTAAAATCAATATTTCAACAAGATACAATAGAAACCATTAAAGTATTCATTCTTAAACATACCCAGTACTGCAAGCTTCGCTCAACATACTAACTGAGTCGGCTGTGATAACAAAAGCATCTGCCCAAGCTAGATGCCCCATGTGTGGATTTGGTTCTGGGAATGATGAAAGAGTACTAACTAGTTACTTATTCTTCCTCAAGATTATATCTGAAGATTTCCCAACAATTCCAAGTCAAAGTATGGAACAATGAAAAGGATTACCTTCACCATCCCAAATGCTTACTTTTGGATGAGTTCCAAGTTCTTTCATTACAATATTCGATATCTACAGAATGACCAAAGTTCAAGAAAATATGTGAAGGGTCACATGGCCAAAATCAGGTTCAAATGAAACTGGTTAACATGTGTACCTTTTCTGGTGTCCTCCTAGAAAAAGATATTCTTACAGTCCCACAACTTTCAAGAACATTGTGCAGAGATGCTGTCAACTGCTTTGCAAGATCCCCACCATATCGACAATATCCTAATGAAATCCCCAATTGAAGATAAAAGAGAAACACAAAATTACTAGTATCTATCAGTATCCAAGGCAGATAAAGAACTACAAATAAAGAAGAGGAAGATATGTACAAAATAGGATAAGCAACAAAACAAACAAAGAAAGAAAAGATAAAAATGTCAAAGAGAAGAAAACTTTGCAATAGAAAAGTGGGAAATATCTTGGGTAGGAAAAACATTTTAGCTCAAATTTCTAAGAACTCTCTGTGATTTTTCATATCTTATAAGCGCAGATTGCAATCCAATTACCTTGATTTTGATTAATTTGTGCATGTCTTCCATAAAACAAAAGAGATGAATAAGTAGAAAAGTCAAAACATTTTCAAAGGTTAATCTCATAGGTTAATAGATCATTTTCTCATAAGAAAACATCATGCTCAACATTAAGTCTTCACACAGCATGTCAATTAAGCAAGCCTCCCAGCACAGCAAATGACTCCGCATGAATCTCCATAAACAATTTGAAGATATACATGGGTGACTACATGTTGGTTACCCACATTCACATAGACATCCGCCAATTGAATTTTATTTTATTACTGTTTAGAGGACATGAATTTTAAATCTTTTAAGTTTCTAAAGTTCAGAAATTTTGAAGGAGATGAGTAGCGGAAAATACGACTGACCAAGATGGTAAATAATTTGCAATACTCTGTTCTGCAGCAAAATTACAGTAGACAGAAACTGTACTACATATATACAACTTACTGTTTAGGTATTTATTTTAAATTGTCAAATATCTATACCTCAGAAATTTTGGAGGGAGATGAGTAGCCTAAAATGCTATTAACCAAGATGGTAAATAATTTCAATACTCTGCTCTGCCATGAAGCAAGATTACAACAGAGAGAAAGTATACAACCTTATAATTTATCGTGTAGATCCTAATGTCTAAACATTGGTAGATAGTTGGTAGATAGTAGGACAGAAGGTGAAAAGAAGGTCACGTCCTCGGTCAATCAGGGATTCTCAAACCAAAGTACAGGAGAAAGGAGAAGAATGCAACAGAAATTTGAAGAACATCAGCTAATACAAACGAAGCACATAAATCTCAAGGATTGTGAAGGATAAGAATGTTACTTGTAGGCCCTCCAATGTTGACAACAAGCAAGGGCTTAGGTAAAGGTGCAAATTCGTTATGCCAAGCATTGGCTGCACTTCGAAGAGCGGCAGCATCAATTTGATGAAGAGCCCCAACAGTGAGGACCTGAGGATGTACATATCTCAATCTTAGAGACTGAAAGTTCAGTGAAAGGTGAAATATTTCTTGGTGCCTGTAATATTCTAAAAAATGATAGCAGGTATACTTACAACATGCCCATCAGGAGGTTCACGCGGCGTTATCCACTTACGCAGAAATCGAGGAACCTGCTCTTGTGCTTCAGGAGTCAGAGGATAATAGTCATGCTGAGGGGTGATGACCAGGTCAAACCTCTCCAAATGGGACCTCGGATGCTGAATCTGAAACCAAATGTGGGAAAGAAGTAAAAAATATATACCAAAAGACGATACTCACACAGATATACGCATCTTACGAGACAATGTTCAGCACAAATCATTTCCAAAGTAAAGACATGATTTTGGCTTTTATTCTACGAGGAGAGAAAAGGGGGGTGTTGACAAAATAGTATGTCAAATAATGTAGAAGAGTAGCAGGTAAAACATGTGAATGTCGTATCCAAAAAGTAAGATCCTCCAAGGAAACAGAATGAAGCATTTGATGACTAAGAAAAGTAATAGAACAGGGACTTAATTAAGTATTAGTAAAAGACAAATTAACTTCTTAATGCAAAGGAAGACGGAGAAAGGAGGGAGAAAGAAAGAAATACGTTCAGCTTTGCTTTTAGGAATTTGTTAGATTTATCTTCCTTTACTGGGCATGAATATAAGAAGCCAATATAAAAATTCTAATAGTATTTGTCTTAAATAGCACATGTACGTGACATACAAGAAAGAGGACCCATATGTAAATCAGGAAAAGAGACTGATATGGCTTAACCAAGCATGATGGTTTAACTTCTATCTAGGTATTATCGATGAGATTGTCCAAAATCATTGCTGACATGCACAAGCACATTACAAAGGCTAAAAAAGAAGGGTTGGACAGAGATTGCTGTTGTTCCCGGGGGAAGTTTCACAACAAATGCTTAGATTGGAAGTTTTAATTCTGACCATTCTACAAGACAAGAAATTACAGTATTATATCATTCAAGTCTTCTTTTCTTACCTTACCTTTATTCTTTCCCTCCCCAAAGTTCAAGAGAATGATTTGCTTCTTATTCATTATTTGAGGAATAACTCTCTTTTACAAAAGAAGCATCATGTCAATTAATATAACATGTCCAGCTGAAATAAGAAAAAGATGATGAAATTTGTGATGAAAATAACCGTAACTACACTTGCAATCACACACTAAGTAATGCCCAACTTTGTTACTTGTGCTGCAAAGTCCCTAAAATGTATGAACTAAAATAGTTGGTGATCTACTAGCTTTTCATAATCAGGTTTGCTCACAGACCTGGACAACGAACACATTATCAGAGGTCAATCTCCTGATGGAGCTTGATATTGAAATGGTATCTCTGCCAGATGCAACCACCAATAACGGACCTTCCCTGAAATGAAATGTGAATCATGCTTTTAGTAGAAATGAGAAAACATTACATATTTTATAGCAGAAATAAGAAATAATAACATTTTTTATAGCAATGATGAGAAATCATGTAATTTTTTACTTCAGTTGAAACTCTAAATAATCCCAAAATCATATTTTTTCAAAGCAGTTTCGGCCAAAACATCAAACTCAAAGTCTCTCGACACCATTTCCAGTACAAAGTAGTAAAGACAAGGGACTAAGAATCTTCGCTATCCTATGCATTTTACCAAACTGATAGACATGCCTACAGAATTTTCAACAATTTCAAAGAAGAAGCTCAATCTTATTATATGTATGGTTGAAACCATTTAGTAAAATCTAGTGGACATGTCAACAGTTATCCTAGACCTACAAAAGAACTGGAGAACAATAAGCTTGCAACTCAATTCCTATAAAGTTGCACATGTAGACTCAACAATGCCTCAAATGTTCCAAAATCTGCAACAGACTCCACATGAAGGAAACTCCACCACATTAAGAAGCCAAAAAAAATTGTGGGAGCAGGAGAGAGTTGCTCTGTATCAAATATCAAAACTTGAATATACCAGCACGGACCCTTCTGAAGATTACATACCTATGGTGAAGCAAACCGAGATGATCACCCTATTTTTTAATGAATACAGAAAAAGGAACACAAATAAAAATAATTATGTGAGGACCATCAGACTAATTAGTAAAACTGTAAAAGTAAACACAACACAACATAGGAGAGATACTGGTATTTGCCTCTTTTCCCTTTTTTTGTTAAGTAAGATTCTGGTATTTTCATTTATGTTGTCTGACTGCATATTCAAAGCATAAATGTGCTTTCCAATTCTCAAATGTTTGTTTAACATCCTACTCATTTGGCATCATGCGAGGGCTGAGGGATACATACAAATTGGTGCATAAAACTAAGACATTCTCCTTAAGTATACACTACTAAACGGACAACATGGGACTTATTTTAAGTTGTGCTAATACTTCCCCAGTTTCCAATGTTACTCAGACTCGGGTATCGGTATCGGTGTCGGGTACGGGTACTTAAACATCTAAAATAATGTATCTGATCGGTGTTGACCAAATCCAGTAAGTATGTCATAGCTATACCCATGTCGTGTCGTGTCTACACGGGTACGACAGACATAAACAAAGGGTCTGGGTAACATAGTCAGTTTCCAGGACAGTATTGGCCACTCCATAATCAAACACTCTCTTAAGCAAATCAACAGATATGTTGCATGCTCCGCAATGTGAACATGATGTGGAGATTATCCACGAATTCAAGTTTTATGTTACCTGGACTCGGGTATGGGTGTTGGATACATGTACATATCTAGGTGTCAAACTTATACCTTTAAAAGTAAGGATACGGGGACACTTCTAAAATCGGACATGGATAGGTGAATACGGTAATAAAAAACTTTCAATGGTGACTTACTTTGTCAAGTTAATTCAAAATAATTAGTAAACATGAGAAAAACACTTCAAAGCCTAAAACATGAAAACAACCATGGTCTAAAAGTCGAGTCACCATCTTTGATATCCTCCTCACTATAGACTGGATGGGGAGGATCACCATTGGAGATGCACCTAGTCTCGGTCGAAGTACCCCCAGTGTTTTTTTACCACATCCGACAAGGATTCCACACCCACACTCATGTCGTATCGTGTTGACACGGGTACGGCAGGCAAAAGTAAAATAGTCCACGTAACATAGTCGAAGTTCATTTAATATCAGAAGTGATAACTATTATGCACCACCTGAAGCTTTTGGTTTGCTATCTTCAACACTAGACATGTCACATGCATATGTAAAAGGACGTAGTAAAACCTGACCACAAACAAAGATAAAACTCAATAGGACAGATATCCAGCAGAAGAGCTTACTTCTCAAAATTTTCCCGAGCCATAGTTACAATCTTCCTTACATCAGCTTCTAAAATAGATGATAGACCTGTTGCGCTACCATTTTCCATGGGTACATGCATTATCTTTCTCCCTCTTCCAGTAAATAAAATTCGTGAATAACCATATATCCGGGTTATTATGATATATATCGTTTTGTGAACAGAAACTGGAAGCCAGTGCAACCACTCATTGATTCCTCCTCTTGGCCTTGTAACTCGCTGCAAGTATTTGCAAAGTTGATGACATTGCACAAACACATCATCAAAATTAAGGAAACCAAGATAACTCAATAATGAAAATTAATGGATATCATTCCAAAAGTTGGGTTCGGTTAATATAGTAATTAAAATGTCATGCTTCTCAACTGGTGAAACGGACAATTTGAAATGCAATATACTAATATATCTACCCACATAGAAAGAGATTGATCTTTCAGCAATGAAAATCTTATATCAATACTCATGAATCATTCGAACTCAAAAGAGCTTCTCAGAGAATGATTTTAACTTGTGTACCTTAAGTGATGGCGTACTCACATTTAATCAATCCAAAATAAATAAAGAATATACCTTCCTTTTGATATCTTAACATGCCGTCCATGCTATACGACTAGCCTACTATAGGGAATACCATTAGCTTTATTTCCAAGTTATCCTCTGAATTTATATTAGCATTAATATTAGAATAAAATGTACAATATTTCCCAAGTATAACTACCAACTATTTCCGAAGACAACCAAACTAAACAACCCACAAGGCTTCATAGAACTGCATCAACTTCATGTGGATTTATCCACAAAAGATTTTAAAAACTACTCGCATAACCAAAGCAAACAGTGATTATTTTTCCCCATTTTCTTTCCAAATTCTAATCCAATCCCTCACCTCACACCTTCTCAGTTACACCGCATTAATCACCGAGAAACTATGCAACATGAATAGGATAGTAATGATATTCTATTTTAAATAAGAAACCAGCACTAAACTTTCTACAAAAACCTCTTTTTTAAAAATGAAAAAAAAAAAACTGAATTGTGTATAATTTTCTTATCCTGCAGACTTCTTAGAGCAAATTACAAGTGACTCGGAAAAAGGAAACCTACATATAGTGTATACTTGTCGGAGAGACCAAGGGCATGGACTAGGCCGATGCTTTGATTCTCAGAAGCCGGAAAGCCATTACCAATGATCACAGCTCGCCTGACAACGCCATAGACTCCGCCCTCAAATATGTCCGCCAGACCTCCATCGCCACCCACACCCCCTATTGCCCGTGGACTTGCCGGCGGCTCCGGTAACATTATTGGCTTCATTTATCACGAAATTACGAATCTTAAAACCCTAGAAGTTATAGAAATTAAGGTTTTGAAGGGAAAAGTGTACAATTTATGAATCTAGAGACGGAGAGAATCTTCTGTAAACGTCTATGGGATGAATTAAGCGTTGCAGTGAAGAAAAAGTAATGAATTTGGCTACGAATTGAATGGGAATTGGAGAGAGACAGAGAAGTTGAGAATTGAGAAGGTAGCAAGATGGATTGGGTGGTGGGCTTTGGTTGGCTGGCTGGGTGGTGTCACGGGTCGCACGAATATAGCATCTCTCAGCGACCGTGACGATGCTCGGAACACCATGTCATCGCATGAAGTTACCATGTGGCGCACGACGTCGGCTAGCCTCGGTTGGCCTCAACGGCGTGCAGCGTCGCATGCGCAGCCATGCCCTCGTCCCGAAAGACGAGCTCAGGCCAGCCCGCCCTACGCAAACGATCGCCCGAGCCAGTCGCCCATGTCCGTCGCCCATGCCGACGACCATGCCAGCCCAGCCAGCCCGAGACACTCAGCAATGCGCCCTAGCCCTGAGCCGCAGTGTGCGGCAGAATCGCTGGCAGCGTGCCATCGGGACCAACAACTTGGCACATGCCGTTTTGAATCCAAATGAAGTCCGAATGGGCCCAAAATTTGCAGGTCATCCTTATATGTCATTTAGAAGAGAATGCTCGAAGTAGATTGTAATTTGCACTTGTATAGCATAGGTAACTTGTTTTCCCACCTCCTGGGAAAAAAAGTCGCTACACTCTGTCACATGGGCAAATGTTTATTAAGCACCTATAGGGGGAACAAAAATCTACACACAAGCAAGCAAGAAAGCAAACAAGCAATTGTAAAACGACTCCTCCCCCTCGTCGTATTGTACATTCAAACTCTGTAATCATGCATTCAATTCAATGAAGTGATTTTAGTGAAATTTGTCCCGTGCATTTATTTTGTGTTTATTTACGATTTTGCCATTGAAGAGCGTTTGTCCCATTTTCGAAGCCGGGAGTGACTAGGGCCAAGGGCCAAGGTCACTCGGCATCACGGTGCGTCTAAGACCTTCGAGAGACGACCCGTGACAGTGGCTTGTTACAGCCGCAAATGCGGCTGAATTTCTTTCTAGAAAAATCATTGAGCCTCGAAGAAAGCTTCTCCAATTCTAGCATAAACTAGTTTATACACCTGTGCCTTGCACGGTATATTTCTTAAAATAAATGTAATTTTTTTTGTAATTTATTTAAATTTACGATATATATATATATATATATATATATATATATATATATATATATATATATATATATATATATATATTACGAGTGTTTTTAGTTTCAGCCAATCACATTCTTCTAAATCCTACGTGTATTTTCCATTAATTTTTTATCAATTAATTATTTTATAAAATTTTGATTGGTTGGTTAAATTTTACTTTTGTTGTAACCTCTTAATTGGTTCGTAAAAGTATCCCACATTGAAAAGTTATATTGTTTGTTTGGTTTGACAATACTATCAAAAAGAGTACTATCACATGTTTTGAGTGAGAAATTGGGCTGGCTATTCAGCCCATCCAAGTGGGGAAGCAAACTTATTTGTTTCTTACATTTTTTATTTATATAAATATAAATAGTTAAAGTTTTAACAAATAACGGGTTATTCAGATGACTGAGTCCTCTGAATTCCGATTGAACTTACAATCAAGTTCGATTTGGAGAGTTTAGAAATTTGTATATTTTTTAATATTTAATAGAATAAAAATAAGTAAAAAATATTAATTAAAAGTTGTGGGTTTTAATATATGTATGGTTTTTCTTTTCTTCTATTCTAATTTTTAGATTTTTCTTTTTCCTTTTCAATATTATTCAAGATCCCACATTGAAAGCGTACGAGAAATTTTTGGAGTTTGACAACATTATAAATAAAGGGGTTTGAGCATGTTTTCCAATTGAATGAATTTGTAGGTTGATATTTAGCTAATTAAATTCAGTGACAAACTCAATTTATTTTTTAACTTTATAATTTCAATAATCATTTTTTTTTTAAAAATATCTCACATAGCCATTTGATTTTTGGTAGAACCTGCGGGAAAACCTACTTATTATTTTTTTTCATTTAAAGAGTCAAAACTTTAAAAAAAAAAAAATAGTATACAGAGCTATTTGATTTTCTTATACTCTTAATTGTATAGTAAAATGGAATCCCGTGCATAGCACGAGTAATTAGACTAGTGTATATATATATATATATATATATATATATATATATATATATATATATATATATATATATATATATATATATATATATATATCGAGTCGAGATCGTCGACTACCAAAGCATATATGGTAATTTTACAGATTATGAGTTAGCAGGGAAGCCATTTCAGAACTCAACAGCCACTACACAGCGCCCTACACTGCCCTAAACGCCTTTATCAACACAGCTAAGCGGGCTTAATAGGCTTAACAGTAGTTCGGCCACATATTTCTGAAACAATCCTCCATACTCACTTATATTCTAACCATAACGCTAGATTTCAGAAAATCCTTAGTCTAAAGACACCTTAACCACAGATTTTCAATTTATTCATTAATCAGCCATAATTCAACATAAGAGGGTTTAGCCTATAAGGCTCATATAAACAAGATATAAGTAAAAATAAAAATAACAAAATTAAAAACTTACAAAATTTAAAAGAAAGTCTTCTTTGCACAGCAAACTCTGACTTTTTATTGATTTAAAGATTTTACAAAGTAAGAAAGAAAGGTGAAGAGAAAAGCTTACCAAAGCTTACAAACCATCCGTTATTTATTGACAACTGCGGATTTCAAAGAAAACTTAAAAATTATCTAAACTGTTACCAAAGTAACTTTACATAAGTGGATTCACTATTTACTTTATAAAAGTAAATACATCTTATCCTACTTTATCAAATGTAGTTTTGATATTATCTTCAAAATCTTCAAAAGTATATTCCTACCTATCCTTTTCTTTTTCAACGTCTTTTCCCTTGGCTTTACCAGAACCTTCCAGTCTAGCTGTAAGCAATTCTTGGGTACTTGTCAAAATATCATCAATATTTATCTCCATATCATCTGGGTCCTGAGAGTCTTCTAACTCCTTATACATATTAGAAGATATCATCGAACTATCATTTTTGACTGAACTTTTTTCTTGTTCCATATAAGCTTTTTCCTTTAAAGCTTGTTCCAATTTTTTCATATGTTGGGCAATAATTTCTGCACTAGACAAATTTATTTCTTCTCCATATTTCATCTTCTGTTCTTCTTCAAATTTCTTTTCATTATAAATATCCAATTTCTTTTTAATCAACTCAATAGTATCTTGGCAATTTAATTGCTTAGTATGAGAATCTTCTTTCATCATGGTGTCCCAAAACCTTGTATAAGAACACCTCTTTAAACATAATAAATGATTTTGATTATAACCAATAATTGGATTATTCCTCCAAATATAAGGAATTGAAAATTCAATAAAGAAGTTCATTTGGTAATAACCCGGAATGACCATATCACATTTCTTTGGAGTAACTTCAAGTCATTCTGTATAATACTCCTTAAATAATAAAGGAAGAATTTCTTGTGAAGTACCATAAAATTGCCACCAATGTATAAACCAGCCAGGAATATGATGATTATAAACTTCTGAACATATCTTAATAAACCAAGTATGACTTCTTTTTCCATTTTCATATAACAATACTCTATCAAACGCTTGGATATAATCCCAATAATTGCAACGAACTTGAATATCTTTAACAAAGAAAACTTTTTCTCTGAAAGGCGAAATTTCCCATTCTTCAATAGATATGATCTGTTTAATAATAATTTTAGAGAAATTATAAACCTCCTTATTGGTCCCTGTAAAATGATTAAATTCACAACCATGATTTAAGAGTAACATCTCATAATACTGCTGAGTCTTATAAGTCTCCACAGTATAACCAAAATTATTCAAATATCTCTCATAAACAGTCCAGGGTTGATCTTCCCATTTCTTATCCTCTTCATTTAAGAGTAATATAACTCTTTCTTCCTGCTTTTTAACCATTAATTCTTCTTTTTGTTTTCCTTCCTCCAGTATTCTAGCGAAAGATAGAGCAGTAGAACTGCTAGTACTAGTATTACCTTGTTCTTGAGCTTTCTTCCATGCTCTAAATTGATTAAATTCTTCTTCATCTTTTCTAGATAAACCAGAAATATCAGAAGCTATTAACTTCCTGTTTCAATATTGAGTTAGAATCCTATCAGATCCTCTACCTCTACCACCTCTTCCTCTATAAGAGGAGGAATTACCTCTTCCTATTGGTAACATATCTGCAATTGTCAATTTATATATTCACGAGTTAAAAAATCAGGAAGACTATTATCTTGTCCTTTTTTTATAAACAATTTCAAAATCAAAAGGAGCTAAATGAGCTTGCCATCTAGCAAACATTTGCTTAGATACATCATGTTTAAAATCTTTATTAAACATAAATTTAGCAGATTGACAATCAGTCTTAATAATAAATTTCTGATTATATAAATCATCTTGAAGTTTTAATATACATTTTACAATAGCAAGTATTTCTTTTGCTACAGTAGCATAATTTTTCTGGCTATTATTCCATTTACCAAAATGAAATCTAATAAAATGTTCTTGTTTATTTTCAGGATTTATCTATTTCAAGATACCACCATAACCAATATCTGAAGCATCTGTTTCTATAATTTTTTCCCAATTAGGATTAGCTAACATTAAACAGGCAAAGATTTTACTTTTTCCTTAATCTTTTGTATTATTTTAGTATGACTATCAGTCCAAGGTTTAGGATTTTTCTTCAACTTGTCATATAAAATTGCAGTATCTTTTGCTAGATTCTTGTAATAAGGTAGAATGTAATTTAGACTACCCAAAAATCTCTGTAATTGAGTTTTATCAGTTATTATATCTGGAAACTTTGATCCTAATTCTATACTCCTATTTATAGGTATAATTTCACCTTTTTCAATATTATGACCTAAAAATCTAATTTTAGTCTGAAATAAAACCATTTTAGGTTTAGAAATTACTAATCCATTAGTTATTACTAATTTTTTAAATATATCTAAATGTTTAAAATGCATTTCTATAGTTTTAGAAAATACCAGAATATCATCAATATATACAATAATAAAATCACTATAATTCATAAAAATATCATTCAAAATTCTTTTGAAATCTGAAAGTGCATTCTTCAATCCAAACGGCATTACATACCATTCATATCGTCCAAAAGGTACATTAAAAGCAGTTTTATATCTATAAGCATGATTTATTTGTATCTGCCAATATCCAGATTTAAAATCAAAATTTGAAAATATTATTGCATCATATAATCTATCTAATAAATCTTTTTTATTAGGTATGGGATACCTAACCCATTTTAAAACTTTATTTAAAGGTTTATAATTTATTACCAACCTTGGAACTCCTCTTTCTTGTTCTGAATGTTTATTAACATAAAAAGCTATACAAGACCAAGGTGAATTAGAAGGTCCTATAATCTTTTTTTCTAATAAAGATTCAATTTCTTTTTTACATAAATTCAAATATTCAGCATTCATCTGGCAAGGTCTAGCCTTAGTAGGAATATTTTCCTCATTAAAATTATCTTCATAAGGTAAACTTACTATATGTTTTTTCCTATCCCAAAAAGCATTAGGATGATCATTACATATTTCCACATCAAATTGGTTAGTAATATTAACTATTTTTTCTTTCAATTTAGAATTATTCAATTTTTCTTCTATAGTTAACATATTAACTTCTTGTTTTAAAAAATTTAACTGTTTTTCTTTATTTATTATTTCATCATATAACCCATGTAATACCTTAGTAAAAGGTTTAGTTATAAACTTAAAACTTATTGATTCCCCTTTATAGGTTGCTACAATCTTTTCCTTATCTATCCATGTAAATGGATAAATCTTATTAATAAAAGGTTGTCCTAATATTACTAGGGTTGAAATCTTATTTTTAGTTAATAAAAAACTTAATGGAATACATTTTCCATCTGTACATATAAATGCTTTAGGGAGTTTATATTTAATATTCATTTTATCCCCTCCTGCATGATTTAAACTATGAGTAGTTTTCTGAAAATATTTAGTAGGTATAACTCCTTCTTGTATAACATTCAAATCAGCACCACTATCAACTAAAGCAGTAAATTCTTGTGAATAATAATTATCTATTACAAGAGTACTTTTATATGCCATTTTTGTAAAGTTATAAACTCAATAGTCTGTAAAAATTCTTGTTTTTCCTTTTTATTTTCTTCTTCTTTTTGAATTTCTTTATTCTTGAAATCCTTATCAATTTTATCTAATATAGATAGAGTTTCTAAATTAGATATCCTAGTATTATATTCTAAATTTTTATTTTTTAAATCCTTTATTTCAGATTTAAGATTATCAATTTCTTTTAAAATATCTTTTGTAGAAGTTGGCTTTTCTTCATTATTATTTGCCATCATCTTATAAACTTCAGACATACTATATTCTTCTTTATATTTATTAATATCAAAATTTCTATTATTTTTTTATGTGCCAGATGTACTAGGTTTATTACCCATTTGGTCAATTAACTTTAATCTTAATTCTGGATCTTTAATTGTTTTTAATAATTCTACCCATTGGTCAGATTCTAATACATTAATTTCATTTTTCTGAAATTGTGATATCAATTTATAAAATTGTTCATCATCTCTATTTTTTATACAAGATTGTCCTATTTGACAAAGTTCACATTCTGATTCATTGGATTCAGTATAATTATCACTTTCTATGATTCCTAATTCATTTTCACTATTATTTTGTGAACTATCATCAGAAGTTAATAATAATTTTGATAATTTATCTTTTAAATCATCATCTACTTCTAAATTATTAATTTTCTTCTTAGTCCAACAATTTTTAGCTATATGTCCTACTTTATGACATTTATTACAAACTATAATTTTGTCTTTATTCTTATTATTATTCTTCCTATTTTTAAAGGATTTACTTTTTTCTTTTTTATCTGCTTTTTCTTCTATCTTTTTCTTAGAATATTTTCTCTTTTTCTTTCTATAATAAGGTTGTTTATCAACAATTTTCTTTTTTAGATCTCGGTTTATTATAGGAAGGTAAATCCATTCCAAATTGACCACAAAATTCTCCTAATTGCTTTCTTTCCACCAATTTTTGGTTTTTTAATTGCTGATTCAGTTTAATTTCATTACATAGATTTAATCCTTCTTGTGTAGAAGTACTTATTAACTTACCATAAGTAAATTCATTATAAGGAATAGTAGGTCTATTACCCTTAAGAGATTTTCTAATTCTTTCAGCAAATAAATAAGGTAAACCATCAATAAATTTAGCTTTCCAATGAGTACTATTACTCTCCGGTAATTCCATAACCCTATTAAGAAAAGTATCCTTATACCATCTAAAATCAGTAAGTGTTTTACACCTAAGATTTTGTAATAAAGTTCTAATATTATCATAGTTTTCAAGAGAATGTTCCTGTAAAATGTTCAATAATTTGAACCACTAAAGTATAAACCGCATTTTCTTTGGTTTCACCATTTTCTATTTTAACAGTTCTTAAAATTCCTTCCCTACCTTCAGGTCCTAAATAATTATCCCACCAGCCTTTAAGTTGGCCTGTGAATCCTGCAACTATCATTTTTGCAATGTTCAAATCATTATTACCTTCACTTTTACAAATAGTAGAATACATTAATATTCTATGCATATGACTATAAATTTGTTTTTGTGTAAAATTATCAATATTCCATTCGTAAATATATTTTCCACCATAGCTATTATTTAATTGAAAATAATCTTCTTCATTTAAAGTATCTATTGGTGAAGGCTTAGTATAATAATACATCTTCTGAATAGGCTTAGTTGCCCATTTTTCATTTACTACAGCATTTATCTCATCTATCCCTCCATTATTATCGGAGTCTGAATCCTGATAAAAAGGATTAATATCATCATCATCTAAAGTATTTATACTTAATTTTTCTATTTTTCCTCTTAATATTTCTGCTAATTTTTCAGTAACATCTTTCTCCCATGGAGAAGATTTTTTTAATTTAAAATTAGTAATTTCTGGCGGACTTTGTAAATTAGTCTCTAACTTAATAGGTTCAATAGTCTCAGGTTTAACTGTCATAGTATTATTCATTAATAATATAACATTATCAATTTTCTTATGTAAAGAAGCCATTTGTTCTCTTAATATACTCAAATAAAGATTAGCATAATTCTATTATTCTATTAAAGAATTAACATTTTTAACAGTAATACTAAGAGTATCATCCTCAAATAATTTTGACAAAGCTAAAACATTACAATTTTCCATTTTAAAAGATTTTAAAGGGGGGTAAACATCCTTTACAATACTACCATTCAATAATTTATAATTTCTTTCTATTACATTAATAAAATCTTTAATATAGGTAGAATAAAACCAAGGAACAAAATATATTATTTCATTATGTAATTGACAAAAATCATAAAATTCTTTTTGAAATTCATTTTGTTGAATTTTACAAAATTCCCAAAGAACCATTTTCTAAAAGCCTCCCATTTAGGCAATCCAAATTCATTTTTAATTGTTTTTCTGGCTTCTGAGCCAAAGCTAAAATCAATTCTAAGCTTACTATCCATTACCTAAATTATAACTCATCTGCGACAAAGTCTCTGGATCTTTCTTATTAGTATATCCCCTTAATATATTATCATCATGCAATTTTAATCCATCAATTCTATTATCCTTAATAGAGTCATTATTACTTTCATCTCTTACTTCTTCTCTAATATAAGAAGTAGATAGCCTAGATGCACTAGGTATTTCTGGATCAAAAGGAGAAATAAAAGATCTTACTGAACCAAGTCTAGAGGTATTACACTGTAATCTATTATTATTACCAAAATTTAAGGTTACTGAACCTTTTGGAGTTTGAACTACATTTAATAAATTTGTCTGTATTACTGGTTGAGGTCTCATAGCTCTTTCAATTATCCAATTTTCAGGAAAAGTTATTTCTTCCCATTTTATAGCTCTTCTAGTTGTTATATCTGATTTATTAAAATTAGTTTCAATAATAATTGTTTCATTTATTGGTTTATCAGCCAATTTATAATGAGGATTTAAGGTATATAAAGGCTTAAAATAAATCGTATAACAGATACATATTACTTCAAATCTTGGAGCATAATTATAGCAATGTGTCTTAACATTTAATGTTAAAGCATCAAGTATATTAGCATCAGTTAAGGAAAGCTGTAAATTTGGATATACATCAAAATATACTAGGACCATGTGCCAGACTAGATTTTATCATACCCATAATTGATTTTTTCCAATCAAGATTTCTACCATCTCTTAGGGCAGCTATAAAACTTTCTGGTAAACCTTCTAAAGTTAAAGGTTTAAATGCAACTTGCACTAATCCATTATGAATAAACTTATGTTCTGAGTACCTATAAGGTCTAATATCTTGTTCACTTAATAAATGAATAATCATTTCTTCATTATTTAATGAAATAGATTCTTCAGTTGTTTTAACAATCTGTTTTAAACCTAATTTTTCAAAAGTTCCTAATTGATAAATTGTCCTCGGTTCAACCTTTGGAATAGTCCATCTATTTAACAGATCTAAATTCTGAGGTATATCAGATTCTTTACTTATACTATTTTGTAAAATGTATATTAAAATTTCAAGATGATTTATATAATCAGAAATTTATTATTAAGACTGATTGTCAATCTGCTAAATTTGTGTTTAATAAAGATTTTAAACATGATGTATCTAAGCAAATGTTTGCTAGACGGCAAGCTCATTTAGCTCCTTTTGATTTTGAAATTGTTTATAAAAAAGGACAAGATAATAGTATTCCTGATTTTTTAACTCATGAATATATAAATTGACAATTGCAGATATGTTACTAATAAGAAGAGGTAATTCCTCCTCTTATAGAGGAAGAGGTGGCAGAGGTAGATGATCTGATAGGATTCTAGCTCAATATGGAAACAGGAAGTTAATAGCTTCTGATATTTCTGGTTTATCTAGAAAAGATGAAGAAGAATTTAATCAATTTAGAGCATGGAAGAAAGCTCAAGAACTATAAACCTTTAAATAAAGTTTTAAAATGGGTTAGGTATCTCATACCTAATAAAAAAGATTTATTAGATAGATTATATGATGCAATAATATTTTCAAAATTTGATTTAAAATCTGGATATTGGCAGATACAAATAAATCCTGCTGATAGATATAAAACTGCTTTTAATGTACCTTTTGGACAATATGAATGGTATGTAATGCCGTTTGGATTGAAGAATGCACCTTCAGATTTTGAAAGAATTATGAATGATATTTTTATGAATTATAGTGATTTTATTATTGTATATATTGATGATATTCTGGTATTTTCTAAAACTATAGAAATTCATTTTAAACATTTAGATATATTTAAAAAATTAGTAATAACTAATGGATTAGTAATTTCAAAACCTAAAAAAATTAGTAATTTCTGGCGGACTTTGTAAATTAGTCTCTACCTTAATAGGTTCAATAGTCTCAGGTTTAACTGTCATAGTATTATTCATTAATAGTATAACATTATATATATATATAAAATATCTTAATTTTGTTAAAATAAGAATTTCATTTAATTATAAAAATATATATTAAAAACAATCGCGATAGCCTTGGAGATGGTGCAAGAAATGCCTCAAATTCTCATTAATATAAAAATCACAAAGGATTTTAGACAAAATAGTTTTTAAGAAAAGTTCATAAATGGAAGTCCAAATGCATAAATAGGCCAAGATTTACAGAACATAAATGATGATGATTGATGAATGGATTCTTGAAATAAATTGCGAAAAAAATATTTATCCAACACACTAAACTAATTCACTCTAAATAGGTAGCCTCTAGATATTCTTTAAGTTAGTAGCTATCCGAATTTATTATTTCCAAATATTAGGTGACATCAAGTAACTATATTAAAAGCAACCATCTAATATCACCTCCTCTCAAATATCAATGGACATTCGGGTAAAAACAAAAAAACTATGGCAATTAGAGATGAGTAATTCTAAGCTAATTGATAAATTTCAGACATAAGATATGTAAGTCTAAATATAAAGATTTCAATTCGTCTTACTTGCCAAAAGAATCAATTCTTAAAGTTCTTACAAAAATAAATTGTGGCGAAAAAAATATTATATAGTGAAACAAATTATGCTCCACAAAAGAGTAAATTTCAGCAAAATTTTAACATTTAGGACTAATAAATCATTCATTACATGTACAAAAATAATTGAGAATAAACTTATGAAGAGTTAGAAGGAGAAAAACGCTAAAAGATTTTAGCCATAAAATTACAACTACAATTCCAAAATCATAACCAAAATTAGGTAAAAGAAAGCTCAACAAATTCACAAAGCTATCTAAGTGATTCCTTCTGAACCTCTCGGCCCCTCTTCTCTCCCTGTCCTCCTTCTTCTGATGCCGACATTGTTGTCGCCTTTTTTATGCTGCAACAACTGTAGAAATTCCTAAACACAGTAAAAAAAAGTAAAAATAAAAATTAGCAATAGAAAGGAGTACAAAGTATCATCACTTGATTGGAATTGGTTCCATCCATTGAAAGTCGTTGGTCACTTTTCTAGATTTGGTTATTTATCTCTCAATAGTTTTGCTCCCGCCTTTTCAAATTTCTGCCAAATAGGAGTTATTTATATGGTTATGAGAATAACTTTTCAGTTAACTCTTGTACTGTTCTATAAAACAAAATTACTCTAGGTACCTCAAAAGTCAAAACACTTGGATTTCCACCGTCTTTTCAGCTGGGTTTTTTACTCTTAATTTAGTCTCTTTTTTTCACCACCATTAACTTTTTGATATATATATCTAACTTTTAGTATTGAATTTAATGTTAAATTACTATTTGATAAATAATCATTAAAAATTCATGAGTTATTATATTTATCGGACATAACAATTGACCCGAATGAGGCTGTTGACCGATTCATTTGTATTCCGGGAAAAGTGTTTTCAAACTTTGGAGTTCTTTGAACCAGCATCTGAGACGCAGAGTAACAAGCTAAGAGGTTGTTGTGTGGATGCCAGTAGAGACAGGAGTCTGAAGGCTGTTGTTGGTGGTTCTTAGTAGCAGAATATGGGGAACATGATTATATCGGAAAAAATGTGTACTTCCTATCACAGAGTTTTGGTTCTTTCTCGTTAGTAGATTCTTTAAAGGAACGTAATCCTGCGCTATTTATTTCCGTTGCGTTTTGGGGATTACGAATTTTTTCTTCAAGTGGTGTCAGAGCCTATCACGAGAACCTAATAACTTTTATTATGTGTTATCTTGATTTTAGTAGTCTGATAATGCTTGTAATATGATGTCTTTACCTTTGTACAGCCTCTGGGAAGTCGTTTAAGTGTTAAACGAATCCTGGAATGAATTGTAAATTCGTATTTTTGGCTGTTTTCTGTTTTCTAGCTAAAGTTCGGTCGGCCAGAAGAGGTTTGTGGCAGACCGAACATGTGTTAGAAAATGGAATTTTGCTACTGCCTAGATTTCGGCCGACCGGTGAGCAATCAAGGTCAACCAAGGCTAGTCTGTTTTCAGGCCGATTGATCAGAAATGTTCTGGGTCGACGGAGGTGGTCTAATTTTACACTATTTTGGTTACTGCCTTACCGCGGTCGACCGGGAGTATGGCCTGGATCGATCGAAAAGGGGCATATAGTGTGTATTTGCGCTCTTAGCATAATTGTCGTGTTTGTTTGAGCATGGTACATAATAATAGCCTTTGACCCAATGGTTTTATTATAAATACACCATGTGTGTCGTGCCTTATCTTATCAATTCTTGTTGTAATTTTAATTTCGAATGTAACTCGAGAATTCTTTCAATTATGTAAAAGTATAGAATAGGATTTTATGGTTTTACATATGTAACAAGTGATGAAGAAAGGCGTATATCGGATGGAGGAAACCACAATGAGGAGGAAGACAATAGATAGGTTTATTGTTTTTCACCTTTAGATTGACCTAGGATTTTTCGTTGGCTCGAAAAATCTGTATAGAGCCTATTACTATGTCACAGTTTATTTACTGTTTTATGTATTTTGCATGAGATGCCTTATGCATGTTTACAGTATTTTTAGAATGTGATGCATGTTCAAACGTATAATTAGATTATACACCGTTTGGTGAGACAATTTAAAAATATCTCAAATTTTAAATATTAAGTTTATTGACTTCCAAGCGGGCCCTCGTAAAGGCCAAGATCAACAGTAGTGTGAACTTTCGAGTGGAATAAGCGCCTGTTTATCCTGGTGAGGCGCAAAAGATAAGTCAATCTGCCGGTCAACATTGGGTTATACTTAACCCGATTACCTCAATGGTTGGGAATTTGGAGGCAAAAGGGTTAAGTTGTACATTTATGTACTGAGGGTAATCGTTACCTACTTAACCAACCAAGAGTCACATAATTTATTTGATTAGCAAGTGTTGCTTACCTAAAGTGTCTTCTTGAGTATAGTAGCCAAAGCTTCCTTGAGAATGATGAACTATGGATCTTGGTCTTACTAGAAAGTTTTGAACTTTTAGAATGAGTACTTGAGGGTTATTCATTTGAAGAAAATAGCGGGAGAATAATTAAATAAAGTCCTTTTAATGATTTTAAAACATGACAACTAAAACTTTGCAAATTCTTCTCTGTAGATAAAATGGCAAATGCAATCGTTACATCAAACTCATTATCATTGCGATCCGTCCTTGAGAAGGACAAACTTGTGAAGAAACCCAAGAGGGGGGGGGGTGAATTGGGTTTTAACTATTATTGTAAACTTTTTCGAATCTTTGCAATCCAAGTGAAAGTTTAAGCAAGATGAGCAAATGCAAAGCTAAACCCAATAACAAGACAAAGGATTTATAGTGGTTCGACTCACTTAGAATCTACATCCACTACCTTGAGCCGCACCCAAGGATTTTAAACAACTTCACTAAGAAGAATGTTTACACTTGTGGCTAACTCACTAAGAGTTTTACACAACAACCACAACTCAAAACTCACAAAGAGCTTGCCCACACAAAGTAGGACTTTTACAACTTGCCCACACAAAGTAGGACTTATACAAGAAATACCCTATCACTAAGAAAGGGAATTAGAAAGGTAATTACACAAAGTTGTTCACTCTTCTAAGTGAAAGATGGATACCTTTGAAGCACAAACAATTTAGCTCTTTGAACATATGAAGTTCACTCTTTGTCTTGCATTTGAAATAACACCTTTGAATGCTTTAGATCATGGCAATGAAGTGCATTTTCTTTGTTGGTGTTTTGGCTTGATGAGAAATCAATGAGAATATGTTTTGCAAGACTTTCAAAGTGTTGGAGTCATCCTAAAGCTTTGGAGTATATATACATTTCAAAATCTCGCTGAAAAATGACTCTGCAACGGTCATATAACGGCTAGAACTCGCAGAGTTCGGTTGACCGAAGTTTAATCTCGGATGACCGAAGCCAGGGTCGGTTGACCGAAGCACCAGGTCGGTCGACCGAACCACTACCTCGGTCGACCGAAGTACCTCTTAGGTCGATCGAAGCCAATCACACAAACTCTCTGTAAATCCTTCGGTTGATCCGAGAAAATCTCGGTTGACCGACTTTTCAGAGTATGAGAGATGATGTTTAAACACTTGTTTTCAAGCCTAATGAAGTCTAAAAGGTTTTCCCAAAAGGTAACACATAAGAACACTTGGAAAACTTTTCTAAAAGACTTAACTATGAAATCAAAGACTTTTTGTATAAGAACACATGTAAAGATCATTTCGAAACTTAAGCCTTTTGAAAACGTGTTTATGAAAACATGTATGCAAGACTAGAGTGAAGAGCTTATGTTCATTTGAGCATTGGTTAGAGCTTAATGATAAAGACCAATAAAGACAAAGCTAATCTAACCAACCTAAGTCTTCAATCTTCAATCTTGAAGGATAAGCCTTGAATAGTATGTCTTTGAATCTTGAACATGGCTTGATTGAAGTACTTAGAGCTTCCATATTGAGTTCCAATATTCTATCACAAAGATATAAACATTAGACACAAACATCAAGTGTTTGTCCATTATCAAAAACTGAGTTCGATCGCCCTTAGGGCTAACAATCTCCCCCTTTTTGATTATGTCAAACTTTGATGTAATTAGATAGGATATGGACAATATTAAGTACAAGGAAGCATGATGAAGCATGGCAAAAAGATCTTAGTACAAATAAGAGCAAAGACTAGGGCTTTCAAGATAAAACTAATGAAGACTAAAGCACTAGCATGATAAACTTCTTTTTGCCAAATGCATCTAGGGACTCTTAGAAGAGCCCTATTTCCCAACCAACCTCCTTGCCTCCTTCCTTCCATATATAATAGCATTCTTGTGTGTAATATACATACCTTAGTTTACACAAGAAGCTAACTTACCATTTTCATCAATGTCGATGTGAGTGCTAAAGATCCTATTACAAAGAACATGCTCACACAAACATTAGAACTTACAATGGTTTGTTATCATCAAAACAACATAGAATATGCCCTTAGGGCTAACAATCTCCCCCTTTTTGATGATGACAAAACATTGATGCAAATGGGAATAATATGCAAAAATAAAGATACCAAAAGTATGCATGAGATAAGGATAATGAGGATCTAGACAAGTAGATATTTTCAAAAAAATATTCTACTCCCCCTAAATTAAAGAATCCCTTATCTCTCCCCTTTTGCAAGTTCTAAGCTTTCTCCTTTTGTAAATAACTTCTCTTGGCACATTTGCAACACTAAAAATTCTCCCTCTTTTTGTCAAAATCAAAAAGGGATATCAGAGCGCCAATAAGAAAAGCATTTTAACGAAAAGTAAAGATTAATTTTGGAGAAGCTTGATGAAATTTTAATAATCCTCCCCATATAAAGACAAACTTACAAACCATGGAAACAACTTGATGGTCTTGTAGATTGATAAAATAAGAACCAAAAGATCAATCCTAAAGACCAAAAATAATTATGAAGAAGGATTACTTATGAATAAGCTTGGTTGATTTCTAAACAACAAGGAGTCCATAATATCACATAAATCCAAAAGATGGTCATGTATGGCTCAAAAAGAATATCAACCTAAGCTAAAAACAAAGGAGATATGGAATAAACCTTAAAGAACAATCTCCCCGTTTATCAAACATACGATGTTAGCTATTTGAGATAAAATCAAGTTTTGATACCAATTGACCAATTGTAAAACATGATACCAAAAGTAAATATAGCCAATTGTAAAACAAGTTTGAAAATATAGCTAACAAAGTACTTGTGAAAGTGATACCATGAATACATAAGTTAAGCACATGTATCACACCCAAAAGAAGTAGAGGAAGTGTAAGAAAACACTTAGAGTACATTCCTCTAACAAGTTAATGGTTAGCTAAATGAGTATACCAACTCTTAAAGCAAGACTAACCAAAAACTACAATGAGATCACAAAGGATAAGAAAATGAAGACTATGATCTCAAAGTTATTAAGGGAGAGTATATGTGATACCAATTGAAGACATAAACAATTATAACACATATAACTTCCAAAATAACTTACACAAGTTGGCTATAAGAGTTAAAAGATGAAAAGCAAGCCAACAAGTGATGTGATGATGTAAAATATGACAATTGAGCATACATCACAATTATGAGGGAGGTATGAGTTGAAAACATTTGAAAAAACTCCCTCTTAGGTTGTGCCACTTCCAAACAATCAAATAGACACAACCCATGGCATAATCAATGCCACAAACACAGTTTACATCCTAAGTCAAGCATCTAGACGATCAACCACAAAAGATTAATGCTAAAGACTTGAATATAAACACAACCCTATATGCAATGAAGATCAAGTAAAAACAGAGCATAGCATAAAACAAACTCCCCCAAAGCATAAAACACTACATAATAGAGGGGAGGGGGGTTGATAAAAGGAGATTTCATCACAAAGATCAAATCATTAAGCTCACTAATAACATGCTCAAAAACAATCAAAACATATGAAGAGCACAACATGTTATTAAATCTCCAAGGTGCCCATTTCAAGAACAATTGAACATTATATGGAAAGTAAGATCAATAATTGTTCAAGGAAATGAAAGAGATTGAGTTTAGTAATATCTCATTGAATTTGATGAATGCTTTTGCACTTTGAGTTCCTTCAATGAGTTCTTTGAGCTTCTCAATCTTCTTTGCATGACAAGTGTAGAGTCATCAGTGATGGGTGACTATTCATTTCTTGATGAACCCTCTACAATCTTGTAATCCTTAGCATTTGACTCTTTTCTTGGAGTCTTAGCTCACTTGTGCCATTCCTTGTAGTTCATATCTTCTTCTTGAAGTTTAGAACTCTTTGTTACCTACAAGGAATTCTTGAGAACAAGTATGGTACCTTTTTAAAGGTCCTTCATGATTAGCTCATAATCTCAAGTAACACAAATATGCATAAGGATCATGCAAATCAAAAACCAAAACAACTAGATGGATTCTTAAATGAATATGACATGATAAAACAAGAATCAATCAAGTTGCATATGCTACATCTCATAGATACCTTAGCTAAACTCAACATGAACATGCTAAAGGTTATCTATATGAATATAACATTCAAGAATGTGAGATGCAACATATATAAGAGCAAGCATGTATATATATCAACAACACTCAAACACATTAAATAAAGTGTTAAGAGAGGGTGATTTTGATACCTTTGCTTTCTTACCAAGTGATGAAGACATTGGATCGATACTTTGGCTCTTGTCATCACTTGATGCTTTGCTCTTTGTATTCAAGCAACTTGGTTCTCCAATTGATTAACTTTTGAACCTTGAGAATCCAAGTGTTAAGGAGTGCTTTTGAATTTCTTCCTTTGGCACATCTCCTTTTACTTCTCCCCAATGCCACTTCTCTTAGAATCAAGTCCATTGAAGCTTTGTGACATTCATCTAACTTATAAAAACCTATAAGATCAAGGGAAGAGTAGCTTTTGGTACCCACTTTTGTTTGGGTCCATTGGGGTTAGTTAAAATACGTTTGACTCTCCAAACCGTTTTTACCCCTTTTTCAATCTTTCTCTTCACATAGCATCTAACACTTGTATGCCATGTTTACCACAATAAGTGCAACAAGTAGATGACATAGCAAATTTATGAATATGCTCATGATATTTATTTTGCTTATGTGAAGTGCTAGCATGCACAAATTGATTTCTAGGTCCCTTAGAAGAGCTAGCAATAGCAACATGATTAGCAATTTAACCTAATCCATGTTTAACATGTGAAGCACATTGCATGCCAAGAATTTGATCAAGATTTTTCTTACCCTTAGTAAAGTTATCAACAAGAAGGGTAAGATCTTTAACTTTGTTCTCCAATTGATCAAACTCAACAAGCTTGTTTTCTAAAGATGACAATTTATTACAAGCTTCTAAGTATTGTAATGAAGATGTATTGCAAGTAGTAATAAGATCATCATTTTCACATTTCAAGCAATTAACATCATCACACAATTTCTTATTTTCATCAACCAACTTAGCTCTTTCATCAAGCAAAGATTCAATTTTAAGCTTCATAGCTTTGTTTTGCTTTGCACAATTTTTCAATTTATCAAACATATCAATTAAAAGCACATTAGGATCATCCTCCTCAGCATCATAAGAATTTGAAGTAGAAGGAGAAGGATGTACCTCATTACCAAAAGCCATGAAGCATAAGTTGGCATTTTCATCATCACCGTCATCACTTGAAGAGCTTAATCCTCCATGTGTATCATCAAGCTTTTTCCACATAGAGTGGGCGGATTTGCTTCCAAGGACACGGTTGTACTCCTCCGGACTTAAGGCACAACTAAGAATGTTCATTGCCTTAAAATTTCGAGTCATTTTCATGGACTCATCTTGATTTAGCTCATTGTCCGTCTTTGGAGTTTGAACACCCTCCACTAGTTTCATCGGTACACCCTTATAAAGCTTAATTGTATTTATGCTCGATCTCCAGGTAGACTGTTCCAACAAACAGTATTTAATAACCACTTTATTAAATACATTTGAGCACGACCATGCATTTAAACAGTCTTCCCTATAGAGGGGCCCATGGATATCTCTCTCTAATAAGAGATGGACAAATCCCTTACAATGCCTCTCACATTGAAGCCATGATAGGATACTACATCCGATCGTCAGTCGTATTGATTACTCGATTAAAAGTAACGTCTGACTGAGTCAAAACGTAGATGGAAACCATGGAGACATAAGGGCTAAGGATTCCAAATAGTATTGAGGAAGTAATACTTATGACTAAAGAACCATGAATTATTACTTCTCTAACGGATCACGTCTGATACAATATATCCCAATATATTGTATCTATGATATATTTGTATTCATTACACATGATCAGTAAAACATAATAATCAATCAAACATCATACTAGTTTTATTTCATTGTAAAGAACATTACATAAAACTAGGGACAATTAGAATAGTAATTGCATAAGCTAATGAGTCTTACTATCAAATCACGCATTTGATGTTCAAAAGCAAAATTAACTATTCAAATGACATGGTCAAAAAATTATAAAACGTACAACATATGCTAATGATCCTAGGGCACTACTAACAGAAACTCTGGGTGAAAAATTGGGATTAGATTTGGGGAATGAGGGTCAAGAAGTTGACATGCTTGTTGAAGACAAAGAAGATTTGGTTGAAGAAGTTGGTGATAAGGAAGAAAATCTACCAAGTTTTGAAGCTTCACCAAAGGACATCAATGATGAAAAAGATTGAGAAGTTCAAAGGATATCATTAAAGGAACTTAAAGTGCAATAAGCACTTCTTCAAATCAATGAGAATTTCTGAACTCAATTTTTTTTTATTTTTTATATTTCCTTGTATTTCATTTCATTTTCATGTAATTCCTTTTGATATTTCATTGTGTGCCCTTAGACTAGCATTTGTTGCTCTTTACTACTTCATTTCATTGTATGAATTGGTTTTAAGGGACACCTTGATGCTTTTACAACATGTTTGTTCTTTATATGTTTTGATTCTATGAGCATGTTATAGTTTATGAGCTTAATGATTTGATCCTTATGATGAAAGCTCATTTTTAACCCCCTCCCCTCTATTCATTGTGTGTTTATTCTTTGGGGGAGTTTATATATTCTATGCTTTGTTTTAACTGGATATATATAGCATATGAGTTGTTTTGGTGTTTATATTTTAGTCTTAAGCATGATTCTCATGTAGTTGATCGTCTAGGTGCTTGACTTAGGATATAAACTGCGCATGGCATTGAATATTCCTTGGTTGTGTGTATATGGATGTTTGGCATGGTTTTTAACTGATATCGCAGGTTTTTCTGTTTTATGTCAAAAGTCCGGTCAACCGGACACTACGTATCAGGTCGACCGTGTTAGTAGTGCCCTAGGACCATTAGCATATGTTATACGTTTTATTTCTTTTGAGCATGTCTCTGAACAGTTAATTTTGCTTTTGAACATCAAATGTGTGATTTGATAGTAAAACTCATTAGCTTATGCAATTACTATTCTAGTTGTCCCTAGTTTTATGTAATGTTCTTTACAATGAAATAAAACTAGTATGATGTATGATCGATGATCATGTTTTACTGATCATGTGTAATGGATACAAAATATCATAGATGCAATATATAGGGATATATTGTATTGGACATGATCCGTTAGAGATGTAATACTTCATGGTCCTTAGTCATAAGTATTACTTCCTCAGTACTATTTTGAAATCCTTAGACCTTATGTCTCCATTGATTCTAGCATGAATGTAGCCACATTTTGACTCAGTCGGACGTTACTTTTAATCAAGTAATCAATATGACTGATGATCGGATGTAGTGTCCTATCATGGCTTGAATGTGAGAGACATTGTAAGGAATTTGTCCCTCTCTGTTAGAGAGAGATATCCATGGGTCCCTCAATAGGGAAAAACTGTTTAAATGCATGGCCGTGCTCAAATGTATTTGATAAAGTGGTTATCAAATTCTATTTGCTGGAACAGTCTACCCGGAGATCGAGCATAAATACAATTAAGCTTAATAAGGGTGACGACTACCATGCCTTATGCTTAATTAGGACCAATATATTTACCTGAAGGGATTCATGGCCGGAAACTCGTTCCAAACACCCATGAGTCCTCCCCTGAAGGATCCGCTCATACAAAACGAATCGAAAAATAGCAAGAAAAAACTTACAATTTCGGGTTCAAGAATCGGATTCTTGAATGGAAGAAGCTGTTTCTTGGATCGGATGCTACCACCGATTGATCTCCCTTTGCGGAAAGTCCCTCTACTGGTATCCACGCGACGAAACGGGCAGCGATTGCTAGCTCTTCGTTTTTCTGAGTTTCGGGAATTAGAGAGAAAAAGGGGAGAGGCGGAAAAACTTGTTTTCGGATTTCTTAGTATTTCGGCTGAAATTGTCTAACCCTAGGGTTTCGGCCAAGAGAGGCTTTTATAGGGAGTGAGAGGTTGTTTCCAGAACAACTCCCACGTCTACACAACCTCTTCTGGTAGTGGGAGTCCTTATCAGATAATAACTCTCACGTAATCCCAGCTATACCGATAATGCCCCTTATCTCTAATTCGAATAATAACGCTTTATTATCCTCAGAAAAGTGAATGTCATATACAATGAACCTAGACACATTCTAGATTAATTGAATCTGTACATAAAGCTCGTTAGCTCGTCTATGCGTGTGACCCTGTAGGTTCATATCACAATGGCAATGAAAACACACTTAGTAGTAGTGTGAGTTCATAAATCACAAGCGGTCCCTAAAGGACATTGTGACTACCCAAAGTGAATGAATATACAACGGAACCTAATATCAATCCACTATTTAATCCCTTTGTCTCGCGATATCCTAATTAGGCATAAGGCATGGTGGTCGTCACCCTTATTAAGGTTAATTGTATTTATGCTCGATCTCCAGGTAGACTGTTTCGACAAATAGCATTTGATAACCACTTTATCAAATACATTTGAGCACGGCCATGCATTTAAACAGTCTTTCCCTATCGAGGGGCCCATAGATATCTATCTCTAATAATAGAGAGGGACAAATTCCTTTCAATGTCTCTCACATTCAAGCTATGATAGGACACTACATCCGATCATCAGTCGTATTGATTACTCTGTTACAAGTAACGTCCGACTGAGTCAAAACGTGGCTCCATTCATACTAGAATCAAAGAAGACATAAGGTCTAAGGATTCTAAAATAGTATTGAGGAAGTAATACTTATGACTTAAGACCATGAAGTATTACTTCTCTGACGGATCACGTCCAATACAATGTATCCCTATATATTGCATCTATGATGTGATTTGTATCCATTACACATGATCAGTAAAACAAGATCATCAATCAACAATCATACTAGTTTTATTTCATAGTAATTAAGCATTACATAAAAACTAGGGACTCCTAGAATAGTAATTACATAAGCTAATGAGTTTTACTATCAAATCACACATTTGATAATAAAAAACAAAATTAACTATTCAATTACATGCTCAAAAGATAATAAAACGCACAACATGTGCTAATGGTCCTAGGGCACTACTAACATTACCTTCCATATAAAGAATATCCTCTGGCGATCATCAGCGATATTCCCGTTTCTTCTACGATCGTGACTTCCGGCCATTGATGGCTGCTGGTCAGCCGGCTCCGGCACCTCCTGGACTGGTGGCATGGCTCAAAAAGTCCTTTGCTGACCTTTTGTCTGCCGGCTCTCCGTCACCACCGACTGCTTTGCCGATAACTCCATTATCAAATTTTAAGGGTTGTCCTCAATTGGTGATAAATGATGAAGATTTGAGTCTTCTTGAGGCTCCTTGGAGATATGCTTTAGTTGGCAAATTCGCTAAACACATCCCGTCAATGGAATCCTTACGCCGATCTTTTCATAAAGTTGGATTTTAGATTGGTTGGTTGGATCCCCGACATGTGATTGTTCGGTTTGATTTGGAAGAAGATTTTTGTAGATTGTGGCGACAAGGAATTTGGACATTCTGTGGATTACGTATGAGGGTTTTTAAGTGGACTTATGACTTCAATTTGAACGAAGAACCCTCAATTGTGCCCATATGGATTGGATTTGAGGGCCTTCATCTCCATCTTTTCCATAAATCGACTTTTTTTTCTCTTGCTAGCGCTGTGGGTAAGCCGCTTGCTTTGGATGAACCGACTGCCAAACTTACCCGGCCTAGTGTGGCGCGAGTTTGTGTTGAGATTGATCTCTTGAAACCGTTACAAACTCATGTTCGGATCACTCATGCTCGTACCGGTAAAGGCTCTTCGAAGCCCATATCTTATGATAATCTTCCACACTATTGTTTGGCTTTCCGTGTTATTGGACATGATTAGAGCACTTGTCGTGCTCATCGAAAAACTGAGACCAGTCAGCTGATTACTGAGATTCTCAAGAAACCAGATAAGGCTGCTACGGTAGGGTACAATAGAGGCTTGGATTCTGCTGTGGAAAAGGGGAAGAATCAAGCTGTTTCAGGTGTAGAGATGACTCAAAAGGTTTTGAAATAGGGTTTGGTCGTAGGACCAATACCGGGGAACAAAAAAACTTGGACTGCTAAGCGTTCGGTGAATTGCCCAGGAGAAACTAGCTCTGGTGTTGCTGCACCCTCCGTTGGCATTGTATCTCCAATTTTGAGTGAACCTTTAGCTTCAGTAACTGAGGATATGAGCAGTGGGCATGATAATTCCCTATCTACTACCATGGTATCCAATAGCTTGCTAAAGCCATCATCATAACGGGCAACTGGGGAGGGCGTCCTCTCTTTGGCACAAAATCAACAAGTCACAGGGCTAATGGCGGTTCAATCTGCGGACAATAAAAGCCGTGTTATACCTGATGTCCTGATGGAACGGCACAATGAGGAGCAAGACACAACAACCAGGAAATACTCCCACAGACAGGAGCCTTCAACAGGAGAATCAGCACAGGAGCTTTTAGAAGGGGATTCTGAGCAGGGGAACCTGGCGTAGAGACTGATGCTGGCTCAGACATAACAGCTTTTCACGTCTCCTCTGTGACACGGCAGACTGTAAGTTTTGATGATTTTCATGTTGATTTACATATTAACTCTCCTATTTTCATGACCAGTGGAATATCGAAATCGGTGAATAATGCGGATGGTCCTTCACTCACTTTTGAGGCGGCATTGCATGAATGAGAAGCTTTTACTATCTTTGCGGAGGAATTCAATGGAACGGAAATTATTAATACACCTCCCCATTTGGAACACATTCATAAGAAGCTCGTAGTGCCTATCTCTATTCCAGTGACTCCGGTCTTGGTGAACGACCCAATCAAGAACCCGGTTCCACGTCTGACGCAGAAAAAACCTGTTTATTCACAGCCGGTAAGGCTCTCTGAAAGGTTAATTGGTAAGGGAACTCACGCTTCTATTTAAATGAATCTGTTACTTTCTTATATTTTTTATTTTATTGTTTTATTTATGAATTGGTTAATTTGGAATATTCGGGGAATCGGTAATGTTGCTTCTCTTTCTCGATTGAAACATCTTAAACGGGGATCACTCACTCTCTTTGTTAGCGGTGTTAGAACCTATGTTGGCCCTAGATGATCTAGCTATAACTTCACATTGGCTTGATTATCAATTGTAAGATTTGGATCTTCTGGAATGCTAATCTGGATATAGAGATCATTGGGGATTTTGAACAGGTTGTGCATTTGATTATCAATTCGATCTCGGGGACTTCTTTATTTTGCTCCATTATTTATGCTAAATGCTCCTATATTTTAGGTAGAAATTTATGGGCAGAATTAGTGACCTTTGCTGACAATCATAATGGTGCTTGGCTTATGGGAGGAGATTTTAATGTGGTTACCTCGTTGGATGAGAGCAGTGGTTCTATACCTGCATTCCTCCCTATTTCCGATTTTAATGCAACCATTGCGGATTGTGTGATGTTAGATCTTCCTTATTTAGGGAGCAAGTATACGTGGTGTCGGTCATCCCCTAGGCTTCTTTTGAGGAGATTGGACCGAATTATGGTGAATAGTGATTGGAATGGGGTATTTTATTCTTCTAGAGTTGAACATTTGACTCGAGCTGAATCAGATCACAACCCTCTTCTCTTATCTTTGCAAATTAATAACACGTCTTCTGGACGGGCGTTTAGGTACCAGAACATGTGGTCCCGAGGAGAGGGTTTTCAAAACTTAGTTCGTAGTTCTTGGGCGGAGCCTATGGAGGGAAATGGTATGGTTGTACTCATGGGGAAATTGAAACATTTGAAACAACCTTTGGTGGCATGGAGTAACTTGCAGTTCCCACGGTTGGAGGAGGCAATAGTGATGCTGAAATTCTACTTCGATCTGCGGAGGAAGCTCGTGATAATCAAATGAACTTGGAATCTCAGTCTTTTCTTTCAACAGTTAAAAAACAGTTTACCTTTCTGCTTGAGTGTGAGGCCACTTATTGGAGACAGAAGTCTCACTAAAATGGGTGAAAGAGGGGGATGCCAACACTAAATATTTCCATACTTACTGCTCTAATAGGCGGAAAACGATGATGATCTCTCGAATTAAGGATGACAATGGGAATTGGATCACTGACACTGACCAAATAGGCCAAATGGCGGCAGATTTTTATGAACAACTTTTTTCGGCTCAGGAGGATCCGTCTCCTTTGGATCCTTTTATCCTTTTGTTTCCTAACTGTGTGACCTCATATATTAATCGGAGCCTTGATACATTACCTTCATTAGAGGAAGTTCGTTGTGCGGTGTTCTCTTTGTCTAAAGACAGTGCAGCGGGACCGGATGGTTTTAATGGGGGTTTCTTTCATTCTTGTTGGGATATTGTAGGTGAAGATGTGACACAAGATGTGGGGGATTTTTGGGCGGGAATCCCTTTACCAAATCTCTCACAAACTCTCTTATTATTCTTATTCCCAAGGGGCAATCCCCGACCACTTTTGGTGAGTTCAGGCCTAATTCGCTTTGTACTTTTGCCAGCAAGATTATATCTAAGGTGATGGCCATCAGACTTGCTGATTTGTTACCTAATATTATTGCCGGCAATCATTCGGGATTTGTTAAAGGCAGATGCATTATTGATAATATTCTGCTCGCGTCGGAGATGGTTCATGGTATTAAACGGAAAGTTCGTGGAGGTAACTTAATCTTGAAATTAGCTATGATGAAGGCATTTGATCGGGTGTCACATGGCTATCTTCTTACTCTTCTTCGAGCGTTGGGTTTTTCTAGCCATTTTCTAAACCTCATCCATAATATTTTGCGAAACAATTGGTTTCGGTCCTTTTAAATGGGCAACCATATGGCTTATTTCAATCTACAAGAGGAGTGAAACAAGGAGACCCTCTCTCCTGATACGGGATCATATATGAAGCTTAAAGAGGTCATTTGGATAAATGACCTCATCAACATTCCAAATACGAGCTTCCAAGTAAAGCCTTTGTTCCAAGTGTTGAAAGTATCTATTATAAAGGTTCAAGAGTTAAAGAAGCCTTCAAATAAAGCTAGACACAAGGATCAAAGCCATCTAATAGCATTTGAAGGAAAGATACATAATTGGAAGGAAAACGGTTGAAAGGGTATTTTAGTCATTTGATAATTAAAGTCTATTCTAGACTTTAATTATATTTCAAATTTATTATATTGTTTAATTAGCCATGTTGGCCAAAATAAGCTAGCTCAATAATAGGACATGTTGTCCTTGATGTTAGGTAGTGTTTTTAGTTATCTAGGAGTTGTAGAGTCCTAATCCTTAAAGGACTCTTATTTGTGGGTTATTTTTGGACGAAATTCCACTCTATTTAAGAGGGATTTCAGCCATGTTATTACTTAGACTTGATATATTGATATTTTGATTTAAGGTTATTCCTTAGTTACTTTGTGTTTGATTCTCTGGGTAGAATTCATTCATGTTTGAGTTACTGTATCAATGAGTTTGGTTTATACTTATTGTGGTGTTTCAGCCCCATTGATATTCAACCTTGCGGGAGAAAGGTTGTTTATATTCCCCCATAAACTGTTCGAGATAGAGAAAGATCGGGCATTCAAGCCGAACCTTCGTATTCGTACAACGGTTTCGCATCAGGTGGTATCAGAGCAAAATGTTGATCTCTATCTTGGTGTATCTTTATTGCCTTCTTTAAAAATTTTGGGCAGAAAATTACAAAAAAAATTATTGTTTGCAGATTACTGTTCATCGTTACTATTCATGACACTGTTCATCGGTACTGTTCACGACACTGTTCACCCGAACCAAAAATCAAATTTTCGGGGTACTGTTCACGCTACTGTTCATCCGAACCAAAAATCAAGAATCAAGAAAATCAAGAAACGTCAATATTGATTCGAATTTCTAGGGGCAGTCGTGAGTTCAAGTAAATCAAGAAGCTTAAAGACTCCATCTTTTTAAAGATTTCAACAAATTCATGCAAAGATGTGGCAACAATTTGATCAAGAAGATGATAACTTTGATTATGATGATAAAAGGTATGGCTTCCCACATATAACAAAATCAAGGTATGATGATTCTTATTTTTATCCATATGAGCCGCAAAGGGATCCAAAATTTCAGCAAGTTGGCAACCTTATTGGTGCAATCAAGATTCCATCTTTTGAAGGTACAAATGAGCCAGAATTATTATTTGAATGGATACATAAACTTAATGATATGTTTGCTTGTCATGATTATTCGGAGGGTATAAAGATAAAGATGGCAGCCAAGGGATTTTTTGGTAATGCATCAAATTGGTGGCAAGATGAAAGTATAATTAGGAGAAGAGTGGGACAACGACCTATTGATAGTTGGAATGAATTGAAAGTCGAGATGAAACGGAGATTTATTTCCCATATTACTTAGAGGAACAAACCAAACGTTTACAAATGCTTACACAAGGTTCTAAATCGGTAGATGAATATTATGAAGCGATGAGGTTAGCCATGAATCGACTCGACATTCAAGAAAATAGGAAAATTGCATTGAATCGGTTCTTATCAGGTTTGAATGATGACATTAGGCCAATAGTGGAAATAGCTTGTCATGTTGATGTTATGGAGATGGTCGATCATGCGGAGCAAATCAAAGCGAAGGAATCTATGAAAGAACTATGGAAATGCATGGAACGACTAGATGAATGCATAAAAAATGGGGAAATTCAAGAAGAAGCCAATAACATAGTAAAAAGCTTGCCAAATAATGATATAATACAAGTTGATACAAATTTGGAAAGTGAAGAAGACAAGGATGAAGCCGAGCCAAAATTAGAAAGTTTGCCAAATGAAGAGTTGAAAGAAAAGAGTAACGATTCAGAAGAAAAGATTGATATTGTAGTTACATCCCACGATCTAGAAGATTCGAGGACGAATCCATTAAAAGAGGGAGGGGATATGAAAGATTTTCAAGAAGGAGAGAATGATACGGGATCATATATGAAGCTTAAAGAGGTCATTTGGATAAATGACCTCATCAACATTCCAAATACGAGCTTCCAAGTAAAGCCTTTGTTCCAAGTGTTGAAAGTATCTATTATAAAGGTTCAAGAGTTAAAGAAGCCTTCAAATAAAGCTAGACACAAGGATCAAAGCCATCTAATAGCATTTGAAGGAAAGATACATAATTGGAAGGAAAAACGGTTGAAAGGGGTATTTTAGTCATTTGATAATTAAAGTCTATTCAAGACTTTAATTATATTTCAGATTTATTATATTGTTTAATTAGCCATGTTGGCCAAAATAAGCTAGCTCAATAATAGGACATGTTGTCCTTGATGTTAGGTAGTGTTTTTAGTTATCTAGGAGTTGTAGAGTCCTAATCCTTAAAGGACTCTTATTTGTGGGTTATTTTTGGACGAAATTCCACTCTATTTAAGAGGGATTTCAGCCATGTTATTACTTAGACTTGATATATTGATATTTTGATTTAAGGTTATTCCTTAGTTACTTTGTGTTTGATTCTCTGGGTAGAATTCATTCATGTTTGAGTTACTGTATCAATGAGTTTGGTTTATACTTATTGTGGTGTTTCAGCCCCATTGATATTCAACCTTGCGGGAGAAAGGTTGTTTATATTCCCCCATAAACTGTTCGAGATAGAGAAAGATCGGGCATTCAAGCCGAACCTTCGTATTCGTACAACGGTTTCGCATCAGGTGGTATCAGAGCAAAATGTTGATCTCTATCTTGGTGTATCTTTATTGCCTTCTTTAAAAATTTTGGGCAGAAAATTACAAAAAAAATTATTGTTTGCAGATTACTGTTCATCGTTACTATTCATGACACTGTTCATCGGTACTGTTCACGACACTGTTCACCCGAACCAAAAATCAAATTTTCGGGGTACTGTTCACGCTACTGTTCATCCGAACCAAAAATCAAGAATCAAGAAAATCAAGAAACGTCAATATTGATTCGAATTTCTAGGGGCAGTCGTGAGTTCAAGTAAATCAAGAAGCTTAAAGACTCCATCTTTTTAAAGATTTCAACAAATTCATGCAAAGATGTGGCAACAATTTGATCAAGAAGATGATAACTTTGATTATGATGATAAAAGGTATGGCTTCCCACATATAACAAAATCAAGGTATGATGATTCTTATTTTTATCCATATGAGCCGCAAAGGGATCCAAAATTTCAGCAAGTTGGCAACCTTATTGGTGCAATCAAGATTCCATCTTTTGAAGGTACAAATGAGCCAGAATTATTATTTGAATGGATACATAAACTTAATGATATGTTTGCTTGTCATGATTATTCGGAGGGTATAAAGATAAAGATGGCAGCCAAGGGATTTTTTGGTAATGCATCAAATTGGTGGCAAGATGAAAGTATAATTAGGAGAAGAGTGGGACAACGACCTATTGATAGTTGGAATGAATTGAAAGCTGAGATGAAACGGAGATTTATTTCCCCATATTACTTAGAGGAACAAACCAAACGTTTACAAATGCTTACACAAGGTTCTAAATCGGTAGATGAATATTATGAAGCGATGAGGTTAGCCATGAATCGACTCGACATTCAAGAAAATAGGAAAATTGCATTGAATCGGTTCTTATCAGGTTTGAATGATGACATTAGGCCAATAGTGGAAATAGCTTGTCATGTTGATGTTATGGAGATGGTCGATCATGCGGAGCAAATCAAAGCGAAGGAATCTATGAAAGAACTATGGAAATGCATGGAACGACTAGATGAATGCATAAAAAATGGGGAAATTCAAGAAGAAGCCAATAACATAGTAAAAAGCTTGCCAAATAATGATATAATACAAGTTGATACAAATTTGGAAAGTGAAGAAGACAAGGATGAAGCCGAGCCAAAAATTAGAAAGTTTGCCAAATGAAGAGTTGAAAGAAAAGAGTAACGATTCGTAAGAAAAAGATTGATATTGTAGTTACATCCCACGATCTAGAAGATTCGAGGGACGAATCCATTAAAAGAGGGAGGGGATATGAAAGATTTTCAAGAAGGAGAGAATGATACGGGATCATATATGAAGCTTAAAGAGGTCATTTGGATAAATGACCTCATCAACATTCCAAATACGAGCTTCCAAGTAAAGCCTTTGTTCCAAGTGTTGAAAGTATCTATTATAAAGGTTCAAGAGTTAAAGAAGCCTTCAAATAAAGCTAGACACAAGGATCAAAGCCATCTAATAGCATTTGAAGGAAAGATACATAATTGGAAGGAAAAACGGTTGAAAGGGGTATTTTAGTCATTTGATAATTAAAGTCTATTCAAGACTTTAATTATATTTCAGATTTATTATATTGTTTAATTAGCCATGTTGGCCAAAAATAAGCTAGCTTTCAATAATAGGACATGTTGTCCTTGATGTTAAGTAGTGTTTTTTAGTTATCTAGGAGTTGTAGAGTCCTAATCCTTAAAGGACTCTTATTTGTGGGTTATTTTTGGACGAAATTCCACTCTATTTAAGAGGGATTTCAGCCATGTTATTACTTAGACTTGATATATTGATATTTTGATTTAAGGTTATTCCTTAGTTACTTTGTGTTTGATTCTCTGGGTAGAATTCATTCATGTTTGAGTTACTGTATCAATGAGTTTGGTTTATACTTATTGTGGTGTTTCAGCCCCATTGATATTCAACCTTGCGGGAGAAAGGTTGTTTATATTCCCCCATAAACTGTTCGAGATAGAGAAAGATCGGGCATTCAAGCCGAACCTTCGTATTCGTACAACGGTTTCGCATCATCTCCCCTCTCATCTTCTTCCTCTCGACTGAGCTATTGTCCCACGAACTCAATCATGCCCTGGACACGGGTGTCTTTTCACCGTTTTATCTTCCTCATAGCTGCCTTAAAATTTCACATTTAGCGTTCGCGGATGATGTAGTTATTTTTCTTAATAGGTCTAAGCATAATCTGCGGTATCTCATGGTTTTTCTTGAGGCTTATAAAAATTCTCCGGTCAACTCATTAATACTTGTAAGAGTTCCTTTTATACTTCCTCCTTGTCAAACCAACATTATGCTGCCAAGGTAACAGATATTACTGGTTTTATACCCTCATCTTTCCCTATGACTTATCTGGGTTGTCCTATTTTCCCTGGTCGAGCTCGTGTTATATATTATCAATCTCTTATTGCGGCTATTAATAGTCGTATTGACGGGTGGCAACATAAACTTCTAAACATGACGGGACGGCTTATACTCATTTGTCATGTCCTCTCTTCTATGACTTTGCATATTTTAGCTGTTGCTAACCCTCATTTGCAGGTTTACCGGGAGATTGAGAGGGGCCTAGAGAGATTCCGTTGGGGGCATTCAGATGGTACTCATCGTCGCCATTGGATGGCTTGGAACCGTCTGTGCTCTAGCACTGACTCTAATGGTTTGGGTCTTCATTCTTTGGACACTTATTCTTATGCTTTTAACTGTAAATTATGGTGGCGTTTCAGGTCCACAAAATCTCTATGGCGTGACTTCCTGGAGGCCAGATATTGTCGAGATTTACTTCACACTTCTCAAGTTGATCTTCAACATTGGGTCTCCCCAATTTGGCGGAAAATGCTTGGGGTCAAAGACACTGTTGAGGCAAATATGGGGCTTCTAGTGCGGGATGGCTCTTCCTCTTTTTATTTTGAAAATATTCAATGTCAACAGAGTTTCTATAACATTTGGTCCGGATACTTACCACCAGACGCTATTCTAGTGGCTAAAATTCGCGATTTATGCAAAGATCCAGTCATGGAATCACTCTCTTATTAATTCATTGTGTCCATCACATACGGTGCAACTATCGGTGATAAATCTCCAGCAAGATCATGGGCCGGATGTGTTGGTATGGATGCCGGAACCAACTGGGAAATTCTCACTCCGCACTGCCATGCATTTGCGGAACCTACCGACTGCAACTATGCTCACTCGTAAAATTTCTTGGTCAGAAACTTACCCCCGCTCTTTATCCATTTTTTTTGTGGAAGTTCTGGAGTTTTTGTTTGGCGTTTGATGATATTCGAAATCGTTTGGAATTTCATTGTGCATCCCGATGCTCTTGTCTACATGGTCAGGATTTCCTAGACCATGTTTTCTTACATTGTGAATAGGCTAGAGGTTTGTGGTTATATGCAGCTAATCTAGTGAGTCTGGATTTGAGGATTGATAATTTTCGTTCCTCGCATCATTTGGTTAAATGTTGGGTTTTTAAGGGTCGCGGGGTGAAACACAAAGCATATGTCACACTTGCTTGCTCGGTTTTATGGATCCTTTGGGTATACCGTTGTAAATTTGTTTTTGAAGGGACAAGACACTTTTTGGCAGCCATGAAAGTATCGTTACGAGATTATTTCACCCCTATATTGATTGCGGCAGGTATCCCCTTAGAATCTTCTATGCCTTTTATACGACAACATTGTTCTCGGCCTTCTTTGTTGCGATGGTTAAATTCGGAATTCTCAAGTGACATTGTTCTAAATGTTGACGGTGCGGTGCGAGGCAATCTAGGTCCGGCAACCATTGGGGGTATTATCCGTTCAGGTAATGGCAAGTTTATTTTTGGTTTTTCTATGTTTGTTTTTGCAGATGCAACAAATTCACAGGCAGAACTTGAAGCACTGCGAGTTGCACTTACGCTTGCACGCGAGAGAGGCATTTCAGTGACTCAAATCCAATCAGATTCTTCTTTTGTGGTTGGCGCCATCAGACGATGTAGAGTAGACGCTTGGCATCTTGATACTTTATTTCAACACACCAGAGATCTAATTGGATCGATTCCTATTCACGGTGTTCCACGAGAAGTGAACAAAGCTGCAGATGCCTTGGCGAATCTCTCCTTTGAAGATCGTCGGCCTAAGGTATATGATCAATTTTCATGTCTACCCCTTCCCATACAAGGTTTATGTACTTTGGATCGGTTAGGGACCCCCATCTTCGGCCCAGTTAGTTTGTCTTTTATTTCTTTATTTCCTTCTTTATTGATGTACACTGAGCTATATTTTAAAATAGCTTCGTTCTTTTTCATCTACATTACATGCTAGATCCTTCAGGAAAACTTATGTACCACCTGATTCGTATTATAAATGAATCAGTTTTGTTTGCATTGTCTTTTATTGTAGGTAGTGGATCTGTCTCCACCTACTTAGAGGTTTTTGGCTTTAGTCCCTCTCTATGTACTCTTATTTGCCTATTTGGGCCTTATTAATAAGCGGGTAGGGGTCCATGCCAAACTCCCCACCACAACAGGTGGCTTTCCAAAAAAGAAAAAGAAAAAAAAGGATATCGCGAGACAAAGGGATTAAATAGTGGATTGATATTAGGTTCCACCGTAAATTCATTCACTTTGGGTAGTTAAAATGTCCTGCTAGGGACTGCTTGTGATTTATGAACTCACACTACTACTAAGTGTGTTTTCATTGCCATTGTGATATAAACCTACAGGGTCACACGCATAGACGAGTTAACGAGCTTCATGTCCAGATTCAATGAATCTAGAATGTGTCTAGGCTCATTGTATCTGGCATTTATTTTCTGAGAATAATAAAACGTTATTATTTGAATTATAGATTAAAGATGGGAATTTTCGGTATTTGGCTATAGCTGGGATTACGTGGGAGTGATTATGCGATAAAGACTCCCACTACCAGCAGAAGTCTAGGGGACGTGGGAGTTATAGACTCCCATTACCGGAAGAGGTTGAGGACGTGGGAGTTGGTTCTGGGAACAAACTCTCACATCCTATATAAACCTCTTTTGGCCGAAACCCTAGACAACTAATGCTTGAGCCGCAATAAACCAAAATTCTCCCAAAATAAGATTTCTTGAATTCTGCCCTTCTCTTCTTTTTATATTCCCGAAACTCATAAACGAAGAGCTAGCACTCGTTGCTCATTTCGTCGCGTGGATACCAGTAGAAAGCAATTCCGCAAGGGAAGGCTTTTGGTGGCAGCAGCACATATCCGAAAGACAACATCTTTAGCCGAAAAATGTAAGTAATTTTTCACTGTTTTCGATTCGTTTTGGTATGAGTGGGTCCTTTAGGGGAGGACTCATGGGGTGTTTAGAACGAGTTTCTACCAATGAATCCCTTCAGTGGTATCAGAGGCTTGCTCATACTATTTGAATTCAATATTGTTAATCACATCATAACACGTATCAATTTCGATTTGGTATGTGTAAGTGTGAAAAACATAAAATATTGTATCTTTGATTCTATATATATATGATATATGCATAAACTGATTTCGGTTAATCATGTTTATATGTTTCTGTGATTCGTTATGTTATTAATTTGATTAATATTGCATGAACTGCTATAGCATGATTCGGTCTGTAATTTAATTCGATTAATTTGCATAAACTGATATCGCATGTTTCTGTATATCAATACTGCATAAACTGTTTATGTGAAACTGTTATTAATTCAATTAGTTCGGTTATGCTTCCGACGTGAATCTGATTAACTAATGCATAATTCGATTAATTATGTTAGGCAATTTAGTGTTAAAATCGGGGCAGAAAACTCATTCGATGAGCTAATGAAGAATCAGATTTTTCTTCCCCGGACCCCGCTCAAGACTTTATGTACTCGTTTTTATTTCATTATGCTTTATGTGAGTTTTAGCATGGTGAATAGCATGGCCAACTATACCCCCTATTGTTTTACACTTAATTGGGTTGTAATTTTATAATACGACCTGCGAGTCGGTTTTCCAATGATGTAAAATTGTAATTGCTTTCTTAGATTAGTTTTACTACTTTACATTGAAGGCTGGGTATACCCATGTAAATATGTAACAAGACTGGAGGATGCTGGATCGAAGACTTTATCCATGAGATGGATATTGACTTAGATTGACCCTTGGCTCCCACAAGACTCGTGGGAGTCATCATAGGATTAGGCCATGCTATCTCACGTTTACTTTTATGCTTTATATATTGCATGAGATGCTTTATTATTGTCTTATGGGGCTTGATTTTACATCACACTAAATCGTTTTAATTAAGTCTTAAAATGCCTACCATATCCTAAGCACTCCTTCAGCTTGGATCTGTTAGAGGAATAACCGGGTCATACACACATAAGCGCAGCAGAAATAACTTTGACCCGCCTCTATCAGGATCTTTCACGAGTAAGTACCTACGACTATGGGATAGTGTTTTACCTTATATGGATGCTAGAATGGCTGAAACGCTTTCAGCGGTTTTGTTGTAACGAACGGAACACCACGCTTGCAGGCTCCGTCTCTTCCGGTATCCACTCGATCTTCCGGAGATGGTCTTCTACTGCTTGGTGCTAGCCAACGCCTTGTAGAAGCTTTGAAGACACTCTTCAATGGATGGAGTATGAACGACCTTTTCAAGAACAAGAAACAAGCTTTCTAACTTCTTTTCTATTAGCAAAAATGCAAGAAAAAAAGGGCCCAACACCATTGCCTGAGTTGTTGAATATGCTAAGGACTGCCGAGAAGGAAATAGGCAAGTCCAAGCCCAACACCATATTGATGGTGCAAAAGGGCAAAGGACTTTTTTTCTTGCATTTTTGCTAATAGAAAAGAAGTTAGAAAGCTTGTTTCTTGTTCTTGAAAAGGTCGTTCATACTCCATCCATTGAAGAGTGTCTTCAAAGCTTCTACAAGGCGTTGGCTAGCACAAGCAGTAGAAGACCATCTCCGGAAGATCGAGTGGATACCGGAAGAGACGGAGCCTGCAAGCGTGGTGTTCCGTTCGTTACAACAAAACCGCTGAAAGCGTTTCAGCCATTCTAGCATCCATATAAGGTAAAACACTATCCCATAGTCGTAGGTACTTACTCGTGAAAGATCCTGATAGAGGCGGGTCAAAGTTATTTCCGCTGCGCTTATGTGTATGACCCGGTTATTCCTCTAACAGTGGTATCAGAGCGAGTGGGGTGAGATAATGGGGGAAGTGGGAGATCATGGAGAGAATTACTCCTCCACTCTCTCCACCACTTCAACCACCATCAAGAGGGCTGAATTTATGTCTAACATTCCAGCCATAAGGTCGGTCCAAACGGGTCGGTCGGCCCAATCATATTGGTCGGCCCAACCCGATTAAGGGCCCAATCCAATCCCGGCCCGAAGCCCGGCCCGGCCCAATCGAATTGGCGCACCTTAGATTAAATGTACTCCAACAGGATCATCAATTTTATCTGCTTGCCGAAGCAACAGATAAGTGGTTATCTAAGCAAGAGGAGATGGGAAAATAGTGATTTCCATATGCTTAGACATGGTTCGACTTAACTAGGCTACCAAAATAGTTTTGAGCCTAGGGCATAAAATGGGAAATAGCCGGGACATATAGATGTCATTCCCATGGATTGATTTTACTTTAATTATGGGGATAAGCCAAAGCTTACTTATAACTATCGTAAAATGATATTTTTCAGTATTTATCAAGTGTTGAAATTGTGGAAAGGTTTTTGGTCAAAACACTAATAACTTTGCAAATAATTTAATGTTGATAATGGCAACCAATACATCACACAATTCATTGCGATTCGTCATTGAGAAGGAAAAACTAAGTGTGACCAATTTCCTTGATTGGGCCCCGCAACTTAACGATTTCCTTAAGTAGGAAAGAAAGCTATACGTTCTTGATACGGATATTCCTGAATAGCCTGCAAACAACGCCCACAGAGCTGAGAGAGATTCTTGGAAGAAGCACTCTGATGACTCTAACGATGTGACTTGTCTCATGTTAGTCACAATGAGCATTGATCTTCAAAAACAGTTTGAAGGGGTTGAGGCTTTCCAGATGATGGGCCAACTCAAGGAAATGTTCCAAGATCAAGTCCGTCAAGAAAGATTCCTCACCACTAAGGCGTTGAATAGTTGCAAGATGACCCCTGGAACCTCTGTAAGTGCACATGTTCTTAAGATGAAGGGCTATCTTGACCAACTTGAGAAACTTGGGGCTCCCGTAGGTCATGACATGGCCACAGATATGATCTTGGGCTCACTCCCACCGGAGTATGACTAGTTTGTCATGAACTTCAACATGCATGGCATGGAGAAGTCCATACATGAGATACACGGGATGCTCAAGCAAGCTGAACTGAACATTAAGAAGACCCCTGAAGTCTTAATGGTTCAAAAAGTGAATTTCAAGAAGAAATGAAAGGGAAAGCCCATGGCCAAGAAGGGCAAAGGCAATAACGAGCCCAAACCCAAGGCCAAAGCACCAAAGGAATGAGTTTGCTTCCATTGCAATGAACCAGGTCATTGGAAATGGAACTGCAAGCTCTATTTGGAAGAGAAGAAAAAGGGAAAAGCCAGTTTGACTGTCTCTCCAGGTATTTATGTTATTAAAATTAACATCTCTGCTCCTACTTCATGGGTATTAGATACCGGATGTGGATCTCACATTTGTGCAAATGTGCAGGGGCTCAAAAGGAGTAGATAACTGGCAAAAGGAGAAGTGGACCTAAGAGTAGCGAACGGAGCAAGAGTTGTTGTAACTACCGGGACATTTAATTTAGTTTTGCCAAGTGGCCTTATTATAGAACTAAATAATTGTCTTTATGTTCCAACTTTGAGTAGGAATATTATTTCAGTTTCTTGTTTGTATATTGATGGTTTTGAAATTAATATTATGAATAAAATTTGCACCGTTCATAAAGATCGTATCTTCTATGGAGATGCCTCTTTGATGAATGGGCTTCATATTCTTAACCTCGAGGAACCCATTAAAAGGCCCATCTATAACATTAATTCCAAGAGGTTTAAATCAAATGACTTAAACCAAACCTACTTTTGGCATTGTCGTTTGGGCCACATCAACAAGAAACGCATATCAAAACTCCATAAAGATGAAATGTTGTCATCATTTGACTTAGAGTCTTACGAGACATGTGACACTTGCTTGTTAGGCAAAATGACTAAAGCTCCCTTTACTGGACAAAGTGAGAGAGCTTCTGATTTGTTGGGCCTCATACATACAGATGTATGTGGACCAATAAACACAAATACTAGAGGAGGTTTTCAATACTTCATCACATTCACATATGATTTCAGTAGATATGGCTACGTCTATCTAATGAAACATAAATCAGAATCTTTTGGAATATTCAGAGAATTTCAAAATGAAGTACAAAATCAACTTGGTAAAAGTATTAAGATACTTCAATTAGATCGAGGTGGAGAATACCTTAACCAAGAGTTTGACGAACATCTTAAGGGTTGTGGAATTGTTTCACAATTAACTCCTCCTGCCACACCACAATGGAATGGTGTATCAGAACAGAGGAATCGCACCTTACTAGATATGGTTCGATCTATGATGAGTCAAACAAGTCTTCCAATTTCCTTTTGGGGCTACGCCCTAGAAACTGATGCATTCATATTGAATAGAGTTACATCAAAAGCGGTTCAGAAAACTCCATATGAGATATGGACTGGGAAACGACCTAGTTTGTCATTTCTAAAAATTTGGGGATGCGAGGCGTATGTAAAACGCTTGTTATCTGATAAACTCGCCCCTAAATCTGACAAGTGTTTGTTTGTGAGATATCCTAAAGAAACTAAAGGATATTACTTCCATCTTCCATCAGAGAACAAAGTGTTTGTTGCTCGAAATGGTTTATTCCTTGAAAGGGAATTTATTTCCAAAGAGGATAGTGGGAGTAAGATCCATCTTGAGGAAATTCAAGATCCCCAAACAACGTCTGAACCAAATTTGGAACTTCAAGCAAACTCACGTGCTAATACTGAGCTTCAATCTTTCACACAAGGCCCAAGGAGGTCAAGTCGGGTACATCAACAGCTGAGAGATACGAATTTCTCGTGACTGATGATCATCATATTGAACTGATTGATCAAGATGAACCCACTACCTACAAAGAGGTAATTCATAGTTCTGAGTCAGATAACTGGCTAGAAGCTATGAAGTCTGAGATGCAATCCATGTACGATAACCAAGTGTGAACTTTGGTTGACCCACCCGAAGGGTGTAAGGTCATTGATAACAAATGGTGTTTCAAAAAGAAAACCGACATGGATTGTAATGTACACACTTTTAAATCTCGACTAGTAGTTAAAGGTTATAGACAAGTTCATGGAATTGACTATGATGAAACCTTTTCTCCTGTCGTTATGATAAAGTCTATTAGGATTTTACTTGCCATAGCCGCATATTATGACTATGAGATATGGAAAATGAACGTTAAGACTACGTTTCTTAATGGAAACCTTCTCGAGGATGTGTATATGACACAACCTGAGGGGTTTGTTGATCATCAAATCCTAGCAAAGTGTGTAAGCTTCAAAGACCATTTATGGATTGAAGCAAGCATCTCAAAGCTGGAATCGTCACTATGATGAACGTATTAAAGAATTCGGTTTCATAAAAAACGAAGACAAGCCTTGTGTTTATAAGAAAGTCACTAATAATGCAGTAGTGTTCCTTGTGCTTTATGTTGACGACATCTTACTGATTGGAAATGACATTCCCACATTGCAAAGCGTAAAAGCTTGGTTAGGGAAGTGTTTTTGTATGAAAGACTTTGGCAAGGCTACATACATTTTGGGTATAAGAATCTATAGAGATAGATCTAACAAAATGATTGGCCTAAGCCAGAGTGGATACATTGACAAGGTACTGAAACAGTTCAATTTGCAAGATTCCAAAAAGGGATTCTTGCCCATGTCACATGGCATTAAACTCTACAGAACTCAAGGACCTTCCACAAAGGAGGATCAAGAGCGCATGAGTAAGATTCCATATGTATCAGGCATTGGGTATATTATGTATGCCATTATATGTACTTGCCCGGATGTCTCGTTCGCTTTAAGTATGACTAGCAGATATCAATCTGACCCTGGAGAGTCACATTGGACTGCAGTCAAGAGCATTCTTAAGTACTTGAGAAGGACTAAAGATTTGTTCTTAGTTTACGGAGGTCAGGAAGGAAGTCTGGTTGTAAATGGTTACACAGACGCAAGCTTCCAGACCGACGTAGATGACTTTAGATCGCAATCTGGTTTTGTGTTTTGTTTGAATGGAGGTGTTGTGAGCTGGAAGAGCTCAAAGAAGGAAACAGTGGCCGACTCTACAACAGAAGCTGAAGCAGCTAAAGAAGCTGTTTGGATCGGGAAATTTGTTGATGAATTAGGTGTCGTCCCTAGCATTGTGAACCCAGTGGACCTCTATTGTAATAGTACTGGCGCCATTTCACAAGCTAAGGAACCTAGATCTCACCAAGAATCCAACACATTCTCAGGCATTTCCATCTGATTAGAGAGATCATTGATAGAGGAGATGTTAAAATTTGCAAAGTTCATACAGACGACAACATTGCAGATCCATTGACCAACCCACTCCTCAACCTAAACATGAGAGTCATACTAGGTCAATGGGATTGAAGATCATGTATGATTTGACCTAAGGCAAGTGGGAGATTGTTAGTAGTGCTCTAGGACCATTAGCATATGTTGTACGTTTCAAATGTGTGATTTGATAGTAAAACTCATTAGCTTATGCAATTACTATTCTAGTTGTCCCTAGTTTTATGTAATGTTCTTTACAATGAAATAAAACTAGTATGATGTATGATTGATGATCATGTTTTACTGATCATGTGTAATGAATAAAAATCATATCATAGATGCGATATATAGGGATACATTGTATTGGACGTGATCCGTTAGAGAAGTAATACTTCATGGTCCTTAGTCATAAATATTACTTTCTCAGTACTATTTTGAAATCCTTAGACCGTATGTCTCCATTGATTCTAACATTAATGTAGCCACATTTGACTCAGTCGGACGTTACTTTTAATCGAGTAATCAATACGACTAATGATCGGATGTAGTGTCCTATCATGGCTTGAATGTGAGACATTGTAAGGAATTTGTCCCTCTATGTTAGAGAGAGATATCCATGGGCCCCTCGATAGGGAAAACTGTTTAAATGCATGGCCATGCTCAAATGTATTTGATACAGTGATTATCAAAAACTATTTGCTGGAACAGTCTACCCGGAGATCAAGCATAAATACAATTAAGCTTAATAAGGGTGACGACTACCATGCCTTATGCTTAATTAGGATATCGCGAGACAAAAGGATTAAATAGTGGATTGATATTTGGTTCCACCGTAAATTCATTCACTTTGGGTAGTTACAATGTTCTGGTAGGGACCGCTTGTGATTTATAGTAGAGTGATTTCATTGCCATTGTGATATGAACCTACAGGGTCACACGCATAGACGAGTTAACGAGCTTCATGTACAGATTCAATGAATCTAGAATGTGTCTAGGTTCATTGTATCTGACATTTATTTTTTGAGAATAATAAAACGTTATTATTTGAATTATACATTAAAGATGGGCATTTTCGGTATTTGGCTATAGCTAGGATTACGTGGGAGTGATTATGCGATAAAGACTCCCACTACCAGCAGAAGTCTAGGGGACGTGGGAGTTATAGACTCCCATTACCGGAAGAGGTTGAGGACGTGGGAGTTGGTTCTGGGAACAAACTCTCACATCCTATATAAATCTCTTTTGGCCGAAACCCTAGACAACTAATGCTTGAGCCGCAATAAACCAAAATTCTCCCGAAATCAGATTTCTTGAATTCTGCCCTTCTCTTCTTTTTATATTCCCGAAACTCAGAAACGAAGAGCTAGCACTCGCTGCTCATTTCGTCGCGTGGATACCGGTAGAAAGAAATTCCGCAAGGGAAAGCTTTTGGTGGCAGCAACACATATCCGAAAGACAACATCTTTAGCCGAAAAATGTAAGTAATTTTTCACTGTTTTCGATTCGTTTTGGTATGAGCGGGTCCTTCAGGGGTGGACTCATAGGTGTTTAGAACGAGTTTCTGCCCATGAATCCCTTCAGACCGAACAGATGCGGTCGACAAGTGGAAAAATGACAGGTTGACCGGCACAGCCAAATTTCAACAATTCATGAACTTCAACTTCAGAAATCTGTAAGTTTTACTATTTTATTTATATAGGCACAACCTTAGGGGGAGTTTTCAAAAGTTTTCATCCCATACCCCTCTCAAAATATGTGATGTATGCTCAATTGATCATATTTTACATCATCACATCACTTGATGGCTTGTTTTCATCTTTTATATCTTATAGCCAACTTGTGTAAGTTATTTTGGGAATTATATGTGTTATACTTGTTCATTTCTTGCTTATATTCTCCCTTATAACTTGTGAGATCATATTCTTCACATTTCTTATCATTTGTGATCTCATTATAGTTTTTGGTTAGTCTTTCTTTAAGACTTGTTACACTCATTTAGCTATCCATTGACTTGTTAGAGAAATGTATTCAAAGTGTTATCTTACACTTCCTCTACTTCTTTTGGTTGTGATACATGTTCTTAACATATGTATTCATGGTATCACTTCCATTAGTACTTTGTTAGCTATATTTTCAAACATGTTTTCATCTTAAAATAGCTAACATTGTATGTTTAAAAACGAGGAGATTGTGCTTAAAGGTTTATTCCTTATCTCCTTTGATTTTAGCTTATTTTTGAGCCATTTATGTGTTAGAGGAATAACCGGGTCATACACATAAGCGCAGCGGAAATAACTTTGACCCGCCTCTATCAGGATCTTTCACGAGTAAGTACCTACGACTATGGGATAGTGTTTTACCTTATATGGATGCTAGAATGGCTGAAACGCTTTCAGCGGTTTGTTGTAACGAACGGAACACCACGCTTGCAGGCTCCGTCTCTTCCGGTATCCACTCGATCTTCCGAAGATGGTCTTCTACTGCTTGGTGCTAGCCAACGCCTTGTAGAAGCTTTGAAGACACTCTTCAATGGATGGAGTATGAACGACCTTTTCAAGAACAAGAAACAAGCTTTCTAACTTCTTTTCTATTAGCAAAAATGCAAGAAAAAAGTCCAGAAATTTGTCTTGTCTTTTTTCTCTCTAAAACTCACTTTTTCTCTCTATTCTCTTAGCTTCAAAAGGCTGGAGAAAACTGATTAGAATGATAGGAAAAATCTGAATTTTTCCTTTAGTCTATCAAGAGAGAGTGGGGTGAGATAATGGGGGAAGTGGGAGATCATGGAGAGAATTACTCCTCCACTCTCTCCACCACTTCAACCACCATCAAGAGGGCTGAATTTATGTCTAACATTCCAGCCATAAGGTCGGTCCAAACGGGTCGGTCGGCCCAACACGATTAAGGGCCCAATCCAATCCCGGCCCGGCCCGGCCCGCAACCGAATTGGCGCACCTTAGATTAAATGTACTCCAACAATATGGACTCTTGGTATTTTAAAATCAGCCAAGCTTATTCAAAATATATCCTTCTTCAAATGATTTTGTGGTTTTTAGATTTGATCTTTTGGTTCCTATCTTATCAATCTACTAGACCATCAAGATTCTCCAAATTTTAAAGGGTATTTCAATTCTTTCCAAAAAAAAGGGGAGAAATATTCATATTCATCAAGCTTCTCCATAATTTAAAATGTAATCCCTCCTTCATATTTCTTAAAGGGATCTTTCAAAGGGGAGAAATCTTTTAGATCTCAATTTTCAACTGTTTTTCAATAAAAATGAGGAGAAAATACTTTTCATATTGGCGCTCTGATTACACTTTTTTATTTTGACAAAAAGGGGGAGAAATTTTAATGTTGTACCAAGAAAAGTAATTTACAAAAGGAGAAAGCTTAGAACTTGCAAAATGGGAGAGATAAGGGATTCTTTAAAATAGGGGGAGTAGAATATTTTTTTCCAAAACATCTACTTGCCTAGGTCCTTAATACCCTTATCTCATGAATTCATATTTATATGCTGTAAAGATTTATCTTTTGCATATTATTCCCATTTGCATCAATGTTTTGTCATCATAAAAAAAATGGGAGATTGTTAGCCTGAAGGGCAAAGTGGTCAAAATTGTTTTGATGATAACAATCATTGACAGTTATAATGTTTGTGTGAGCATGTTCTTAATGATATGATCCTTAGCAATCACAACAATATAGAGGAAAATGGGAAGTTAGCTTCTTGTGTACAACCTAGGTATGATCATACACATAAGGAAGCTACACTTTGCAAGACTCCATAGCACAAGCATGAAGTCAATACACATGCTATGGAATTACTTGCAAAGTCAAGAAAAAAATGAAGATCGACATGTAAAGCTACTCAATCCAACAAGAGTAGAATCAAGTGGTAGACTCTTTGACAAGAAGAAGGGTGAAGTCCAACACACTACAACTCAAGAATGCTAGAGGACTTCAACATTCAAAGAAGATGTTGATCAAAGGCTTCAAAGTCCCAGCTCCAAGAAGATAAACAACTTGAAGACTTGAAGAGCTTAGAAAGATTATTCTAAGCTTATAGGTAATCCTTTGTGACTAATCTTTCCCTTGAGAATACTAGGATATAAGATTGTTTAAAGCTCAACAATGCATGTTTTCAAAACCTCATGTTTTAAATTATTCAAGTATTTGAAAAGGTTTTTGAAAACTAGTTGGTCAATGCCTAAGTAATTTAAAATGTGTTTTATATCTTTACAAAACACTTAGGCATATGCCTGAGAACATTGGAAACTTAACTCAGTGTAAAAATCACATTGGGACTGCCCTCCGGTCGACCCAGGCTTTGCCTCGGTAGACCAAAGAGGTCTGGTTGACCGACCAATGTTGAACCGGTCGACCAGTGAGTTTTTTGTCCTTATTTGAGTTTTGAATGTTCCAATGCTCCAACGACTATATTCTATCTGGACGACCGAGATATTAGGTAGGTCGACCGACCTTTGCTTAGATAGACCTGACCACTTAAATGAGGTCGACCGAGATAAGAACATAGGGTCTTTAACCTTTGATTTAAAGCACTCCGGTCGACCTACTGTCTAGTATCAGTCGACCGAAAGTGTCATTTGAAGGCCAAAATTATAGTCGTTGTGACAAACTTTGCTTGTATATTTTTTCCTTATAAATAGCTTTCAAATATGAATTTTTCATAACTAATAAAGTCATAAGAGGGCATAGGCATATACACTTTCCAAAAACACAAGCAAACACTTTGTGCATAATTTTCAAATCATTCAAAAGCATTTGTGTTGAGCTTAAACTTCATCTATCTTTCTATTCTTAAGAGTGGTTAGAGATTTTATTTGTATATCCATTCCAAGAGGGAATTCTTTGTAAGAGAGCTAAATTGTAAAATCTCCTTTGAAAGAGATTGGTTACCTTCTCACTAGTTCATTGTGAGCTAGCAAAAAGCTCTTTGTGAACTTCACTCTTGGTGAGTGTTTGAAAGTCCGATGTGTAAGCAAAAGACCTCTTTGTAAGTTAAACACTCTTTGTGAGTGGAGACGTCTGAGTGAAGCAAAAAGTCCTAAGAGTAGGCATAAGTCCTCTTTGTGAGGCTAAACATTCTTAGTGAGTGGAGTCTTCTTTGTGAAGCAAAAGTCCTCATTTGTTGTGGCAATTGTAAAAGGTAGAACCCACCTTGCATTTGTTGTGAAGGGTAACCATTAGTGGATGTTGAAATCCTTGGGGATTGCCCTAAGGTAGTGGATATAGATTCTTTGTGAATCGAACCACTATAAATCTTTGTGTTAGTTTTCTCTATCCCTTAACTCTTTGCTTTATAGTTCATGAATTGTTATAAGTTGTTTACTTTATTACATGAACTATTTACCTAGGATAGAAACTATCACATGCTTCCTTATTTTATACAAATTGCTTCACTTAAGTCATCTAAGTTGTCTTGAACATAATTGAATCACCTTATGTGCTTAAACAACATACTTGTTGTTAAGGTGAACACTTAGGAAAAAGAAGTTTTAGAAAAGGTTAAAAAGTTTTTAAGAACCTAATTCACACCCCCGTCCCCTCCTTAGGTTCTATACCCGCGGAAGTGCAATTCAATATCTATTAAGGTATTTAAATAAGGGTGAGACTACATAGAGTTTGTTTTAAAAAAGATTATTATGACTGGTGTTGAACGAGGAGTGGCATGGATAGCCCCTTCCTCTCCCTGAATTTAAACAAATGCCATTTTTTATAAAAGAAATGCATCCCAACATTTGTTTATAATCGAAATGCATGCCAATTGGGAGAATAAATAATAAATTCTCTTCAAATTTAACTATTGTGGGTTACATACCCCTCGTTTTGTATGTCTGAACTATTAGCTATAATAATAAACTTTTATATTGCTACAAATTAAAAATAGCCGATACGTATCGATACAATAAAAGGAGATTTTCTACCAATTATTTATGTCCTTTTTCTATATTTTATCTTTTATTAATATTTTTATTATTAAAGTAGAGAGCGGTGAATCATGAATATATTATTGTTAGTCTTAAATGTTAATTAGTTATCTATGCCAGCCTTCTTTCAAGATCTTTGTTAGATTAGAACATAAGCTCAAGGAATATGCAGCGACATGTATTTACATACTCTTCAAATATTGCATAGTAAACACTCAGATTTTCTAAACTTCAATTAACGATCATACCCGAACGGTGCTTAAAAGACAAGTTGTTAACAGTGTGAGTGGGATTTCTATGAAAAATCATCTTATTGGCGAATTACCTGATTGATTTTTAATTGAAGGTCCTTATTGGTATGAACCATCTATGCATGCCACAGAAGGTTTCTCGTGTTGTTAAAGATAGTACAAGAGTTATTGTTAAGAGAGACATCAAAACCGGTATCACAAATTTGGATAATGATAAGCAAATTATATTTCAAATTATCCACAATAAGCACTTGTTTACGGAAACTTGAGTGACCTTTACCGACATTGTCAATACAGAGAATTCTACCTTTCTTTTTTTCTCCAATGGTTTTGACACCACTTTTCACTTTTTTCTTCATATAGCACCTATTAGTATTATGACCATGTCTATCGCAATATGTGCAACAAGTATATGGCATGCTTGTGGATGTTGCCCTTACAAAATATTCTTATACTTCACACCATTGCTAGAATGCATGTATCCTAAATCACTCATATCATAAGCAAGATGTTGTGCACCAAGAAGTTTATTCATGAAATTGGTTGAATGCATGTATCCTGAATTTTTTAAATTAAATGAAAAGCATGCTTAATTGATTTATGTTCTACATGTTCATTAATTGTGATTTGTTGTACATTATTTGTGTAAGGGTTGCTCTGTTGTTTTTTACAAGTTGGGGGACTAAAGTGTACAGAAATAGAAACTAGTAGGGTTAGTTTGTCACCTTTTGAATATTCATGCCACATGGAAGTTAGTGCAGGTAAAGAGATTAGAGAGAAAAAGAAAGAAAAAGAAGAAGAAAGGAAATATGAAAGAAAAAAAATAAAGAGAGTTGTGAGTATTTTGCATAATTTAACTAGTAAACGAACTCCGTTTTGGATGTTCTTTAGTGTGTTTTGAAGCTAATCGAAAGGGCTACAAGTGGTAAGTGACGGAACTGCGTTTGAAGTTTCCGACATAAAGTAATTGAAGTAGGAAGGCCGTTGATTTTCTGGGTTTTCTGTGTTTGTGTTTGCTTACTTATAATTTCAAGTAAGGATCTTCACCCTTGTCTTTTCTGTCCTAAAATTCATGAAATTGGTTGTTTAAAGTTATGGGGAATTGTGTTTGAAAGATTTTAAAGTATGTTTTATTGGATTTGATGAAATATTAAATTGTTCATTCTCGTGTGTTGAACATGGAATCTAATTGCGTATGTTATGTGTATTCTTCATATTGATCTTGTTGTTATCTAGTTTTACTTCCTTGGAAGTCTTATATGCTATGTGTTGTTTGGAGTCGTCACCGGTCTTGAGCTCTTGTCTAGAATCGACCCATCACATGTTTCATTCTTTTGCATGTGTGTGTTGTTTTTTAACCCCGGGAGTTCACGATTGATGTGTTAAACTATGAGCCCGCTCCCAATTGGGATTATAAATTAGGGACTACAAACGAAAGTTGTGGAGTCCACAGTGGTGTGCAATGACAAAATATGAATGAATCCTTAACTTGTGAGCCCTTCATTCGGGGAGAAACTAAACTCATGTATTTCATTATTAATGCCTTTCAATTTCCGGCTATAAGTTAGGGATCGTTGTAGTAATTGCTTTAGAGTTGTGAATAGAGGGTTGAGCCCGTCGTGTGATTTGTTGAGTCATAACATGAATCGTATTCGAAGAGTCTAATGTTGTGTATTTCTGTATGTTGGGATTGAAGGAACCCAAGAGGGGGGGTGAATTGGGTTTCTAATAAATCTTGCAAACTATTTCCAATCTAAACAATGATAGTGCAAGTTTAACAAAAGCTAAAGCAAAACCCAATGCAAATCACAAGACAAGAGATTTAGAGTGGTTCGATTCACTAAGAATCTACATCCACTACCTTGAGCCGCACCCAAGGATTTCACCAACTTCACTAAGAAGAATGTGCCCACACAAAGTAGGACTTTACACTAGTGGCTAACTCACAAAGAGTTTTACAAACAACCACTATAAACAATTGCCCACACTAAGTAGGACTTATACAACAATAACCCTATCACTAAGAAAGGGGATAAGATGAAGGGTTTAGAGAACAAAGTTGTTCACTCTTCTAAGTGAAAGATACATACATTTGAAGCTCATCAATTGTTGGCTCTTTGAACATAAGAAGCACACTCTTTGTCTTGCTTTTATGAAATGCACTTTTGAATCATTTAGATTTTGCAATGAAGTGCATTTTACTTTGAAAGTGTTTTGGCTTGATAGGAAATCAATATAACTTTGTTGTCCAAGCCCTTTCATGTTTCTCTAGCTTTGGAGTATTTATACATTTCAAATTTGGCTGAAAATCGAGTCTCCAACGGTCAAAAAACGGCTAGTAGAAACAGAGTTCGGTTGACCGAAGCTCGAACTCGGTGCACCATGCTGAGGGTCGGTCGACCGACCCAGGGACCTCGGTCGACCGAGTGCTTCACAGTGTACTCCTTGTTTTGCTTCGGTTGATCCGAGGCAAAACTCGGTTGACCGACTTTCCGGACTTTCAAAGATGATTTTTAAACACTTGTTTTCAAGTCTAATGAAGTCTAAAAGGTTTTCCCAAAAGGTAACACATAAGAACACTTGGAAAACTTTTCTAAAAGACTTAACTATGAAATCAAAGGCTTTTTGTATAAGAACACATGTAAAGATCATTTCGAAACTTAAGCCTTTTGAAAACGTGTTTATGAAAACATGTATGCAAGACTAGAGTGAAGAGCTTATGTTCATTTGAGCATTGGTTAGAGCTTAATGATAAAGACCAATAAAGACAAAGCTAATCTAACCAACCTAAGTCTTCAATCTTCAATCTTGAAAGATAAGCCTTGAATAGTATGTCTTTGAATCTTGATCATGGCTTGATTGAAGTACTTAGAGCTTCCATTCTATGTTCCAATATTCTATCACAAAGATATAAACATTAGACACAAACATCAAGTGTTTGTCCATTATCAAAAACCGAGTTCGTTCGCCCTTAGGGCTTACAATCTCCCCCTTTTTGATTATGTCAAACTTTGATGCAAATAGATAGGATATGGACAATATTAAGTACAAGGAAGCATGGCAAAAGGATATAAGAACAAATAAGTGTAAAGCTAAGTGCTTATAAGATAAACCAAAATAGAACGAGAAACATAAGCACTGGCATGTTAAGTTCTTTTGCCATATGCACTAGGGACTCTTTGAAGAGCCCTATTTCCCAACCAACCTCCTTGCCGCCTTCCTTCCATACAATAGCTTTCTTGTGTGTAATATACAAACCTTAATTTACACAAGAAGCTAACTTACCATTTTCATCAATGTCGATGTGAGTGCTAAAGATCCTATTACAAAGAACATGCTCACACAAACATTAGAACTTACAATGGTTTGTTATCATCAAAACAAAATAGAATATGCCCTTAGGGCTAACAATCTCCCCCTTTTTGATAATGACAAAACATTGATGCAAATGGGAATAATATGCAAAGAAAAGATACCAAATGTATGCATGAGATAAGGATATTAAGGATCCAAGCAAGTAGATGTTTTCTCAAAAAAAAATCCTACTCCCCCTATATTAAAGAATCCCTTATCTCTCCCATTTTGCAAGTTCTAAGCATTCTCCTTTTGTAAATTACTTCTCATGGCACATTTGCAACACTAAAAATTGTCCCTCTTTTTGTCAAAATCAAAAAGGGATATCAGAGCGCCAATAAGAAAAGTATTTAAACGAAAAGTAAAGATTCATTTTGGAGAAGCTTGATGAAATTTAATAATCCTCCCCATATAAAGAAAAACTTAAAAACCAAGGAGACAACTTGATGGTCTTGTAGATTGATAAAATAAGAACCAAATGATCAATCCTAAAGACCAAAAATAATTATGAAGAAGGATTACTTATGAATAAGCTTAGTTGATTTCTAAAAAACAAGGAGTCCATAATGACACATAAAACCAAAAGATGGTCAAGTATGGCTCAAAAAGAATATCAACCTAAGCTAAAAAAAACAAAGGAGATAGGGAATAAACTATAAAGAACAATCTCCCCGTTTATCAAACATACGATGTTAGCTATTTGAGATAAAACCAAGTATGATACAAATTGACCAATTTTTAAAACATGATACCAATTGTAAATATAGCCAATTGTAACACACGTTTGAAAATATAGCTAACAAAGTACTTGTGGAAGTGATACCATGAATACATAAGAAAAGCACAAGTATCACAACCAAGAGAAGTAGAGGAAGTGTAAGAAAACACTTGGAGTACATTCCTCTAACAAGTTAATGATTAGCTAAATGAGTATAACAACTCTTGAAGCAAGACTAACCAAAAACTTAAATGAGATCACAAAGGATATGAAAGTATTATACCACTTGTAAAGAATATGATCTCATAGTTATTAAGGAAAAGTATATGTGATACCAATAGAAGACATGAACATTTATAACACATATAACTTCCAAAATAACTTACACAAGTTGGCTATAAGATATAAAAGATGAAAAGTAAGCCAACAAGTGATGTGATGATGTAAAATAGGACAATTGAGCATACATCACATATATTGAGGGAGGTATTAGTTGAAAACATTTGAAAAACTCCCCCTTAGGTTGTGCCACTTCCAAACAATCGAATAGACACAACCCATGGCATAATCAATGCCACAATCACAGTTTACATCCTAAGTCAAGCATCTAGACGATCAACCACATAAGATTAATGCTAAAGACTTGATTGAATATAAACAAAAACCCCTATATGCAATAAAGATCAAGTAAAAACTAAGCATAGCATATACAAACTCCCCAAAGCATAAAACACTACATAATAGAGGGGAGGGGGTATATAAAAAATATTTCAACACAAAGATCAAATCATTAAGCTCACTTATAACATGCTAAAGAGAATCAAGAACATATGAAGAGCAAGCATGTTATAAAATCTCCAAGGTGCCCATTTCAAGAACAATTGAACATTATATGGAAAGTAAGATCAATAATTGTTCAAGGAAATGAAAGAGATTGAGTTTAGTAATATCTCATTGAATTTGATGAATGCTTTTGCACTTTGAGTTCATTCAATGAGTTCCTTGAGCTTCTCAATCTTCTTTGCATGACAAGTGTAGAGTCATCAATGATCGGTGACTTTTCTTTTCTTGATGAACCCTCTACAATCTTGTAATCCTTAGCATTTGGCTCTTTTCTTGGAGTCTTAGCTCACTTGTGCCATTCCTTGTAGTTCATATCTTCTTCTTGAAGTTTAGAACTCTTTGTTACCTACAAGAAATTCTTGAGAACTAATGTGGTACCTTTTCAAAAGGTCCTTAATGATTAGCTCAAAATCTCAAGTAAACACATATATGCTTAAGGATCGTGCAAATCAAAAACCAAGACAACTAGATGGATTCTTAAATGAATATGACAAGACAAAACAAGAATCAATCAAGTTGCATAAGCTACATCTCATAGAAACCTTAGCTAAGCTCAATATGGACAATAATGAACATGCTAAAGGTTATCTATATGAATATACCATTCAAGAATGAGAGATGCAACATATATAAGAGCAAGCATGTATATATATCAAAAACACTTAAACACAAGAATTAAAGTGTTAAGAGAAGGTGATTTTGATACCTTGCTTTCTTACCAAGTGATGAAGATATTGATTGACACTTTGGCTCTTGTCATCACTTAATGCTTTGCTCTAAGTACTTAACCAACTTGGTTCTCCAATTTGATTACCATTTGAGCTTTGAGAATCCAAGTGTTAAGGAGTGCTTTTGAATTTCTTCCATTGGCACATCTCCTTTGATTTCTTCCCAATGCCACTTCTCTTTGAATCTATAACATTCAAGCTTTGTGGCATACATCTAACTTATAAGAACTTATGAGATCAAGGGAAGAGTAGCTTTTGGTACCCACTTTTGTTTGGGTCCATGGGGGTTAGTTAAAATACGCTTAACTTTCCAAATAGTTTTTACCCCTTTTTCAATCTTCTTCTTAACATGGCATCTAGCATTAGTATGACCATGTTTTCCACAATATGTGCAACAAATGTGTGGCTTAGAAGATTTGTGAACATGCTCATGATATCTATTTTGCCTATGTGAGGAACTAGCATGCACAAAGTGATTCTTAGGCAACTTAGAAGAGCTAGCATGATCAATGTGATTAGCATTATAACCAAGACCATGTTTAACATTTGAAGCACGTTGCATATCAAGAATATGATCAAGCTTTTTTGTTCCTTTGGAGAACTTGTCAACAAGTGATGTAAGCTCAACAACTTTGATTTTCAAACTATCAAATTCAACAAGTTGACATTCAAGAGATGACATTTTATCACATGCTTCTTTGTATTGTAATGAAGATGTTTTGCAAGAGATAATAAGATTTTCATTTTCACATTTCAAGCATTTAACATCATCACACAATTTTTTCATTTTCATTAGTCAATATTGATCTTTCATCAAGCAAGGATTCAATTTTAAGCTTCATCTCTTTGTTTTGCTTTGCACATTTTTTCATTTGCTCATACATATCATATAAAAGCTCATTAGGATCATCCTCATCATCATCATCATTAGAACATGAAGGGGAGGGAGAAAGATGTACCTCATTACCAAAAGCCATGAAGCAAACATTTGAGTTTTCCTCTCCTTCTTCATTTTCTCTCTCATCTTGATCCCATGTGCATAGCATGCCCTTTGCATTCTTTGATTTGAAGAATTTTTTTTCTTTTTGTCTTCCTTGAGTCCCTTTGCTTTGGCGGTTGGGCACTTTCCTAAGAGATGTTGATTGCTTCCACATTCATAGCATTCCATCCCATAAGGATTTAGTTCTCTTCTATTTTGAGGGAATTTTTCTTCCTTTCCCGAAAGCATCATTTTCATTCGCTTTTACCACTAAATCCATAGTCTCATCATCTACATTGATGTCTTCTTCATCACTTGAATCATTTTAATCATCAACATCAAGAATAGCCTTTAAAGCACCACTCACTTTTGCCCTTTCAAGATGCTCATTCTTTTTTGTGTGTGAGCTCATAAGTGAGAAGAGAACCAATGAGCTCCTCCGTTGGATAAGTCTTCAAATCTTTGGCTTCTTCAATGACTAGAGCTTTTCCTTCCCAACTTTTGGGAAGTGAGTTGAGAATCTTCCTATTTATTTCACCCAAAGTGTAATCTTTACCATATGACTTCAAACCATTTACCACATTGGTGAATCTTGTATTCATCTCATTGATTGATTCATTTGGCTTCATGGTGAATAGCTCAAACTCTCTAACTAGCAAATTCAACTTTGACTCTTTCACTTGATTTGTGCCTTCATGAGTAACTTCAAGCATTTTCCACTTAGCATGAGCCGATTTGCTTCCACGAACACGGTTGTACTCATCCCGGATTCAAGGCACAACTTAGAATGTTCATTGCCATATAATTTCGAGTCATTTTCTTGGACTCAACTTCATTTAGCTCATTATCCGGTTTTGACATTAAAGTACCATCAACAATCTTCAATGGAATAAAAGGACCTTCTTCAAATATATGCCATAGAGAATAATCAATGGAGCACACATATATCTTGAATCAGTTTTTCCAAGCATTATAGTTGTTTCCATCAAAGAGAGGTGGTCTATTTGTAGAAGAACCCTCTTGGTAGGCTAAAGCGGAAATACCGGCCATGATCTTTACTTCTAGTGGTTAGACTAAAATTGAAGACGAGGCTCTGATACCAATTGAAGGAACCCAAGAGGGGGGTGAATTGGGTTTCTAATAAATCTTGCAAACTATTTCCAATCTAAACAATGATAGTGCAAGTTTAACAAAAGCTAAAGCAAAACCCAATGCAAATCACAAGACAAGAGATTTAGAGTGGTTCGATTCACTAAGAATCTACATCCACTACCTTGAGCCACACCCAAGGATTTCACCAACTTCACTAAGAAGAATGTGCCCACACAAAGTAGGACTTTACACTAGTGGCTAACTCACAAAGAGTTTTACAAACAACCACTATAAACAATTGCCCACACTAAGTAGGACTTATACAACAATAACCCTATCACTAAGAAAGGGGATAAGATGAAGGGTTTAGAGAACAAAGTTGTTCACTCTTCTAAGTGAAAGATACATACATTTGAAGCTCATCAATTGTTGGCTCTTTGAACATAAGAAGCACACTCTTTGTCTTGCTTTTATGAAATGCACTTTTGAATCATTTAGATTTTGCAATGAAGTGCATTTTACTTTGAAAGTGTTTTGGCTTGATAGGAAATCAATATAACTTTGTTGTCCAAGCCCTTTCATGTTTCTCTAGCTTTGGAGTATTTATACATTTCAAATTTGGCTGAAAATCGAGTCTCCAACGGTCAAAAAAGCGGCTAGTAGAAAGCAGAGTTCGGTTGACCGAAGCTCGAACTCGGTGCACCATGCTGAGGGTCGGTCGACCGACCCAGGGACCTCGGTCGACCGAGTGCTTCACAGTGTACTCCTTGTTTTGCTTCGGTTGATCCGAGGCAAAACTCGGTTGACCGACTTTCCGGACTTTCAAAGATGATTTTTAAACACTTGTTTTCAAGTCTAATGAAGTCTAAAAGGTTTTCCCAAAAGGTAACACATAAGAACACTTGGAAAACTTTTCTAAAAGACTTAACTATGAAATCAAAGGCTTTTTGTATAAGAACACATGTAAAGATCATTTCGAAACTTAAGCCTTTTGAAAACGTGTTTATGAAAACATGTATGCAAGACTAGAGTGAAGAGCTTATGTTCATTTGAGCATTGGTTAGAGCTTAATGATAAAGACCAATAAAGACAAAGCTAATCTAACCAACCTAAGTCTTCAATCTTCAATCTTGAAAGATAAGCCTTGAATAGTATGTCTTTGAATCTTGATCATGGCTTGATTGAAGTACTTAGAGCTTCCATTCTATGTTCCAATATTCTATCACAAAGATATAAACATTAGACACAAACATCAAGTGTTTGTCCATTATCAAAAACCGAGTTCGTTCGCCCTTAGGGCTTACAGGGATGAGCAACATATGGTGTTTGTGTCACATTTTTTATGTATAGATGTTGGGTTTCGACGAGTACGGTTTATACATTGTTCTAGTTTTGGTATTATTGTTATATGTGCATTTGGGTCAAAATTGAGTATTTTGAGGCTGGTATTGAAGAAGTACAGAATTGTACTTTTCATTTTGTTACTTTTACACTGAAAATGGTCATGTCTAAATCTCGATGGAAACCAGATGATATGCTAGTGGTCTTAATCAAACTACTGGGACCAGGCAAACGAGTGGAAAGTCTATTGCGGTCGACTGAGTTAATAAGCCACTCGACTGGAGGGTATTTTGGTAGATTGGTTGGTTCTGTCTAGTCGATTGGACTTCTGGACAATTTTCTGTCCTGGTCTCGGATGACCATTCGGTCGACCATACCTCCCGTCTAGTCGTTTGAAGGGTATTTGGGTCATTCTTGTCTTCTGTTTTGTTCTGGTTCCTTTTGGTGTTTTCTAAAGATTAAATTGTGAGGTTTTAATGTGTACATTGTGTTATACAAAGGGACTTAAAATTTTCATGTTTTCATTCTCTTTTCTGGGTAGTCGGGAAAACAATTTTGTGTCGTATTTGATATTTCATCTCAATGGTGTTGATGATTACTGGGCTTCATAGCTCATTTCTTTACTTTCCTTATTTACAGATGATGAGGTACAATGAAGCTTGGGACGGGGATTTTGATGAGTGATCCCTAATGAATCTTATGTAATAGTGGAACTTTTAGTCTGTTTTACCTTTGAACTTAAGATGTAATAACACGTAGAACAACTCACACTTTATTTTATGTTGGACTTATGTATTTACTCTGATATTGTGTAAGACTGTTAGTCTCCCTTTTAATAAAGATATATTGGACTTTATCATATCTGCTTTGGTTATGTGCCTAATTGGCATATAAGGTGCTGCCAAATCATCACCCGAGCACAGGTGTGACAAAAAGAAATTTGAATTTCCTTCGATTGAAGATTTAATTTTAGTCTTCATTTACTTATATTGCTTAGCAGTTTCTTGAGTTGAGTATCCATAACATATAAAACATCATAAGGTTTCTCCTCATCACAATCAACTATAAAGATAGAGCTAGAAGGTAAGGATTGTACCACTTCACCAAATTCCATAAAACAAACATTAGCACTTTCATCATTTTGATGTTCCCCTTGATCGCCGCTCTCATCTTCATCCCATGTGTCTTTCAATCTTTTTGTATTATTAGGTTTGAAGAATTTATTCTTCTTTTTCTCTTCTTTAGCTTCTTTTTATTTGGCCTTGGAACATTCTCTAATCAAGTATTATATACCTGGACATTCATAGCACCTCATTCCATTAGGATTTTGTGAATATTGTCATTTTCAAGCTTGAAATGTTCTTTTGTCATTTCCTTCTAAGAATATCCTTTTCATGCTCCTAACCACCTTTGTCGTGGTAGCATCATCCATTTCGATTTCTTCATCATCACTAAAATCCTTAAACTCATCACTCTCATCATTAGCTTTGAGAGAAACTAATTTTTTTCTTTATCACTTAGTTAAACCTTTTTCAATAAAATCTTCAGTCGGATAAGTTTTCAAATATTCAGTTTTTTTCAATAGCGAAATCCTTTGGTAGTGCGTATATGATTTTCATGTTGACTTCTCCGACCAAATATTTCTTCCCCTAAGCCTTCAAACCATTCGTAATGTTTGTGAATCGAGTAATCATCTCATTGATAGTTCCAGTTGATTTCGTGGAGAACAACTCATATTTCATCATAATCATATTGAGTTTTGATTTATTAACATGGTTTGTACCTTCGTGAGTGACTTCCAAAGTCTTCACATCGTGTGAGCGGACTCATGACCCGTTACCTGATTATATTCTTCCATGCATAGAGCACAACTCATAATGTTCATAGCATGATAATTCATAGTCATTTTCTTGCTTTCTTATTCGGTGAACTCAATTTTGATCTTTTCAAATAGATACCATTTTCATAAGAACATAAGTCCCATCATCAATCACACTCGATAAGTCGAAATCGATGGAGAACACAAATTTTTAAGCGATTCTTCCAACATTTGAAATTGTTGCTATTAAATATAGATGGTTGAATTGTTGATGAACCCTCATTATAACGTAAAGATGACATTTATATTTACTTCTAGCTAAAGGTGGAAAATCCCAGGTCAATCTAAAGGTGGAAAAGCAATAAAATCTAGCTATTGTCTTCCGCCTCCTTGTGGTTTTCTCCATCTGATGGATGCCTTTCTTTATCACTTATTACATATGAAAAATATAAAATCATATTCTATACTTTTAAATAATTGAAAGAATTTTCGAGTTACATTCGAGATTAAATTTACAACCTTAATGAATAGATAAGGCACGACACTCAAGCCGTATTATAATAAAAACCACTTGGTCAAAGGCTACTACTATGCACCATGCTCAAATAACACGACAATCTTGCTAAAAGAGAAAATACACACTGCCTTCCCCTTTTCGGTCGACCGCGATAAGGCAGTAACCAAAAATAGTGTAAAATTAGGCAATCTCGGTCGACCCAGAACATTTCTGATCGATCGGCTTGAAAACATACTAGCCTCGGTCGACCATGATTGGTCACCGGTCGGCCGAATTTTAGGCAGTAGCAAAATCCAATTTTCTAGAACATATTCGGTATGCCGCGAACCTCTTCCGGTCTGAAGCGAAACCGTGATATTTTATATCAAGATTCGGCTTTTTAGCAGATCTTTCTCTATCTCGAAATAGTTTCTATGGGAATATACTCAACACAACTCCAAGCAGGCTAAGTATCAATGAAGGCTGAAACACCACAACTAGAAAAACAAGCTAGTTGATACAGTAACTCAAAGAATATGAAGTTCTACCGTAAATTCATAAACAAGAATCAAAGGAATAACCTTAATCAAAATATCAATATATCAAGTCTCCGTTTAAAGGTGGCCGAAATCACTCTTTAAATAGAGGGAATTCGGTTCCAACAATAAAAAGGAAAAGCATAAAAGAGTCCTTGAAGAAGTGGGACTCTTGGAAAACAACTTGCTATCAAGTAAAACACTTAAACAAGATAATAGACAACATGTCCTATTATCTTGCATTCTAGGCGGCTAGAATAACAAACGAGTAACAAACAATTGAAGTATGAGGACTCTTTAATAACTAACTAACAAACACATGGACAACATGTCCTTTATTAAAGCAATTAGGCTACACACGCCTAAGAATAAAATAAATAACTTGCTGAATATAATTAAAGTCTAGAATTGTCTAGAATTGACTTTAATGTGTAAAAAGACTAAAATGCCCTTTTTAGTTTCGTCCCAATTCAGGACAGATTGTTGGGCCAACTTGCACTACGATTTCGGATATCAAGCAGGCAGAATCTGATCTTGTGATCTGCATAGAAGTTGTAGATCTGCCTCTTATCTTTAATATGCAATTGGAATCAGCTTCATTGAATACTTATATCGAAAGATATGATCATTATACCAAACAGTAGCAAAGCTGTCCATTCCTTGTACACTTGTGATACTTAAGAGGTTGACTTGTACAACATTCCTAGATGTAATTTAGAGTCTTCTTTGTATCTGAATGCATGTTCCCTTGAGTTGGGAAGCCCCGAGGTTGGTACCGCATCACGGTCGACCGAATTATTCCCAAAAAACATAAAACAACCAAAAACACGAATAAAAAATTCATTCAGGGATTCGTTTAACACGTAAACGACTTCCCAGAGGTTGTACAAAGGTAAATAACATCATATGACATGCATTATATGTCTAGTAAAAGCACGATAACACATAAACAAAGTAGTTCGGTTCTCGTGATAGCCTCCAATACCACTTGAAAGGAAAAATTTGGAATCCCCACATAAAATAAGCAGAAATAAAATGGGATTTCGTTCCTTTAAAGGAACTACTCACGAGAAAGAACCAATACCTTGTGGTAGGAATAATACCTCTTTCGATCTAATCGAATATCCCGGATTTTGCTACTTTAAATCAGCAATTGTAGCCTTCAGACTCTCGTCTCTACCGGTATCCACCCTGATCAACCTTGAGTTTTGTCGTTGTGCTTGTGATGCTAGTCATGCGAGCTACGAATGTTGAAGACGATCTTTGTGAGCTTCGTTGCTATAGAAATATAAACTAGAATTTAGAGATAAGAAAAACAAATTTTCTTTCTCTTTTTGTGTTCTTGAGAGCAAAATTTTAGAGAATGTTACTCTCTTAATTTCGGTTAGAGTGTTCTTGGAAGGGTGGGATGGAAATTTTGTATTTTGATGAATGCTTCATCAAGTGGTGTTAGTGGATTCACCCACTAAATCCACACTCACACATTTCTCTCACCACTACCCCCTTAATAAACACACACACTCTCACACAAGACATGTGTCAGTTTGACCAGGTCCAACTGGTATGGTCGATCGGAGAAATGGTACTTGGCCGACATGAGTGACAAACAAGTTCGGTCGACCTGAGACAGCTTTCGGTCGACCAGGTCCAGTCCATCCGAGTCCCATTTTTTCCAATCCAATCGAACGCACAATCCAATTGAGTCTGTCCAATCTAATTGAGCACATATATCAAATGTAAACTCTAACAACTTCATCGTAGTCTTTTCTAAAACTTTGGCACCATGACATCTTGTAGGAAGATCCAAGGAATAAAAGGACATTCTTCTATAATGCTCGACAAGGAAATTTCATTAGAAGACAAGAATAATTTAAACGCACATTTCCATCTATCAAAACTGGAGCCATCAAATAGAGGTGGTCTAGATGGGGATTGGTCATCTAAGTTTGAAAATCTATGAGACATGGATCCTCCTACGATGTAAGTCCAATAAAAAGTAGACTAGTCTCTGATACCATTTGAAAGACCCTTTTTAGGGTATTGTAATACACAAGGGGGGGGGGTGAATTGGGTTTTAATCAATCCTGTAAACTTTTCCGAATCTAAGCAAGGCTAGTGTAAGTTTGAGCAAGATGAATAACAACAAAGCAAAAGCCAACCACAAGACAAAGGATTTATAGTGGTTCGATTCACTTAGAATCTACATCCACTACCTTGAGCCTTACCCAAGGATTTTCAACAACTTCACTAAGAAGAATATTACACTTGTGGATAACTCACTAAGAGTTTTACAACACAACCACAATACAAAACTCACTAAGAGTAAATTGCCCACACAAAGTAGGACTTATACAAGAATAACCCTATCACTAAGAAAGGGAATGAGATGGTTTAAGATGAAGGTTGTTCACTCTTATAAGTGAGAGATAGATACCTTTGAAGTACAAGAATATTCATCTCTTAGAACATAAGATGCACACTCTTTGTCTTGCTTTAGAAAGATCACTCTTGAATGATTTAGATCATAGAGATGAAGAGCATTTACTTTGAAAGTGTTTGAGACTTGATAAGAAATCAATAAATATATATATGTTATGTGCAGCCTTAGAGTCATTCTCAGCTTTAGAGTATATATACATTTCAAAATATACTGAAAAAACGACTCTGCAACGGTCATATAACGGCTAGTAATCGCAGAAGTTCGGTTGACCGAACTTGACCTCGGTTGAGCCTAAGCAACCTCAGTTGAGCCGACCATAGCTAGGTTGAGCCTTAGAAGAACTCGGTCGACCGAGCCCACCATTAGGTCGACCGAACTTGGCCTTTTTCCAAAGGCTTCAACTCTCTGTCTTGGTTCGGTCGATCCGAGGAAAGCTCGGATGATCCGACTTTTCTGAGTATGAGAGATGTTGATTTTTCACTAGCTTTGAAATCTTTTGAAGTCTAAAAGGTTTTCCCAAAAGGTAACAAGTAAGAACATTTGGAAAACCATTTTAAAAGACTTAGACTTTGAAATCATAGGCTTTTAAGATAAGAACACATATAAGAATCTTTTTGAAACTTAGCCTTTTGAAAGCGTGTTTATGAGCATGCAAGACTAGAGTGTTGTACGTTTATGTTCATAAGAGCATTGGTTAGAGCTTATAAGATAACGACTTATAAAGACAAAGCTATCCTAACCAAACCTAAGTCTTCAATCTTCAATCTCGACGAGATGCGCCTTTAAGTATAACTTTGAATCTTGATCATGGCTTGATTGAAGTACTTAGAGCTTCCATTTTGACTTCCGATATTCTATCACAAAGATTGAGATCATTAGACACAACATCAAATGTTTGTCCATTATCAAAAACTGAGTTTGTTCGCCCTTAGGGCTTACAATCTCCCCCTTTTTGATTATGACAAACTTTGATGTAATAAGATAGAATATGGACAACATTAAGCACAAGGAAGCATGGCAAAAAGACAAATATCCATTAAGAACAAATACTAGTGCTTAGAAGATAAAAACCAGGATAACGAAAGCACTAGAATGATAACTTCTATTTGCCATAGCATCTAGGGACTCTTAGAAGAGCCCTATTTCCCAACCATCCTCCTTTCCTCCTTCCTTCCATAAAAAGATGTTTTGAGAAATAAGATATATAATAAGCTCCCCCTCAAAACATGCATGAGTTCGGATGATCCGAGATAAGCAATGATAGCATAATGATAAGCAAGGGTAATAAAGATAAAACACTATTTTTCTCCCCCTTTGGCATAATCAAAAAGACTTCAAGCATCATAAAAGTTCTAAAAATAACGACGTAAAGCATCATGATCGTTCTTAGGTTCTATAGAAGAAAGTAGAGCAAGATTATCTATGAAATACCGCCTTGTTTTGACGCCAACGGATGGATCACCAATTATTTGCTCTTGAGGGTGACCTTGCTTGTATATCCAATCCTTTGGTAGCTCATTTGTTGAAGGATCATTGCTTTGAGTGACTTGGGGATCATTTTGAGTAGTTTCAATGTCCTCATTATCCTTGGAATTATCATCCAACATAGGAGCTTGATGGATTTCATTTATACTTTCCAAAGGCATACCTATATCATCATCATCTTTTCTAGGCAAGTAGATGTTAGATTCATCAAAAGATACATGCATGGACTCTTCAATACTCAAGGTTCTTTTATTATAGACCCTATAAGCCTTTTTGTTTGAAGAATAGCCAAGAAATATTCCTTCATCGGATTTCTTATCAAATTTTCCAAGGCTATCTTTAATGTTGAGCACAAAACATTTGCAACCAAAAACTTTGAAATATGAGATTGATGGTATTTTTCCAAAGATAAGCTCAAAAGGCCTTAAAAGAACTCTATTAACAATATAACAAGCGGTGTTCACGGCTTCGGCCCAAAAATATTTAGGTAAAGAATTTTCACTAAGCATAGACCTTGCCATTTCTTGTAAAGTTCTATTTTTCCTTTCAACAACCCCATTTTGTTGAGGCGTTTTTGGAGCCGAAAAGTTATGTGCGATGCCATTTTCATTACAAAACTTTTCAAAAAATTGATTGTTAAATTCCCTTCCATTATCGCTTCTCAAGGTAACAAGTTTTAGTTCAAGCGAGTTTTGAACCTTTTTGAAAAGATTTGAAAACTCATGGAAGGTGTCATCTTTTTGTGCAAGAAAAATTACCCAAGTGAATCTTGAAAAATCATCCACAATAACAAAGGCATACTTCTTACCACCTAAGCTAGTGGTCCTCATTGGTCCAAAAAGATCAAGATGAACAAGTTCAAGTGGTTTGGAAGTGGAAACTATTTGTTTAGGCTTGAAAGAAGTTTTTGTTTGTTTTCCAAATTGACAAGCATCACAAAGACGGTTTTTCTCATATTTCACTTTTGGAAGCCCACGTACTAGCTCTTTAGAGGAAAGAGTATTTAAGAGATCCATGCTCACATGACCAAGCCTACGGTGCCATAAGAATGCATCAACCTCATTTATGGATAAGCATTTAAAATCGCATGCAACAAGATCATCCAATGACAACATATAAACATTACCGGTTCTATTAGCAACAAGCATTTTTTCATGAGAAGAGCTATCAACAATAGAGCAAGCCTTTTTGCTAAACATAACATCAAAACCATTATCACAAAGTTGGCTAATACTTAGCAAATTATATTTGAGGCTATCAACAAGAAGAACATGCTTAACAAGAGTTGAAGAATCTTTACCAACATTTCCAATGCCAAGGATTCTACCATTCTTTTTGTCCCCAAATGTGACATAACCTTCATAGATAGGTTCCACGTCTTTGAATAATGAGGCATCTCCGGTCATGTGGCGACAACGTCCACTATCAAGAAACCATTGAGCCGGAGTATTTACCTTGCTTGCAAGTACCTAATACAAAGGAGGATGAGTGACTTTTGGTACCCACTTTTGTTTGGGTCCATGGGGGTTAGTTGAAGTATGCTTAACTCTCCAAATGGTTTTTACTCCCCTTTCAATCTTTTTCTTCACATAACATCTAATACTAGTGTGACCATATTTTCCACAATAAGTGCAACAAATATGTGACTCAAAAGATTTGTGAACATGCTTAACAAATCTATTTGCCCTATGTGGCGTTCTAGCATTCACAACATGATTCTTAGGTATATGGGAAGAGCTAAAAGTAACAACATGATTAGCAATATAACCAAGACCATGTTTAGAATGAGAAGCACGTTGCATACCAAGAATTTGATCAAGATTTTTCTTACCCTTAGTAAAGTTTTCAACAAGAAGGGTAAGGTCATTAACTTTGTTCTTCAAAAGATCAAACTCAACAAGTTTATTTTCAAGGGATGACAATTTAACACATGCTTCTTTGTATTGTAATGAAGATGCTTTACAAGTAGTAATGAGACTCTCGTTTTCGGATTTCAAGCAATTAACATCATCACACAACTTTTTATTTTCCTCAAACAACTTAGATCTTTCTTCAAGCAAATATTCAATTTTAAGCTTCATATCTTTGTTTTGCTTTGCACATTTTTTCAATTGATCATACATATCACATAAAAGCTCATTTGGATCATCCTCATCATCATCATAAGAATTTGAAGTGGAAGGAGAAAGATGTACCTCATTACCAAATGCCATAAGACATATGTGGTCTTTTTCTTCTTGATCATCATCACTTCCTTCTTCATCCCAAAGGCTTAACATGCACTTTGAGTTTTTGAGATTAAAGAACAATTTCTCTTCCTCTTCATGATTAATGATGAAATCAAGATCAATACCCTTTCTAGGAACATTTTTCCTTTTCTTCATCTCGAAGGTGAGTAGAGAGCCAATAAGTTCCTCCGTTGAATATGTCTTTAAGTCCTTGGCTTCTTCAATGGCAAGAGCTTTTGTTTCCCAACTTTTAGGAAGAGAATTGAGAATCTTCCTATTCATCTCACCCATAGTGTACTCTTTACCATAGGACTTCAAGCCATTTATCACATTGGTGAATCTAGTATTCTTCTCATTGATTGATTCATTTGGCTTCATGGAGAATAACTCATATTCTCTAACTAGAGAGTTCAACCTTGACTCCTTGACTTGATTTGTGCCTTCATGAGTAACTTCAAGCACTTTCCACATAGTGTGGGCGGATTTGCTTCCACGGACACGGTTGTATTCATCTTGATCCAAGGCACAACTAAGAATGTTCATTGTTAGTAGTGCCCTAGGACCATTAGCACATGTTGTGCGTTTTATTATCTTTTGAGCATGTAATTGAATAGTTAATTTTTGCTTTTGATTATCAAATGTGTGATTTGATAGTAAAACTCATTAGCCTATGTAATTACTATTCTAGAAGTCCCTGGTTTTATGTAATGCTTAATTACTATGAAATAAAACTAGAATGATTGTTGATTGATGACCTTGTTTTACTGATCATGTGTAATGGATACAAATCACATCATAGATGCAATATATAGGGATACATTGTATTGGACGTGATCCGTCAGAGAAGTAATACTTATGGTCTTAAGTCATAAGTATTACTTCCTCAATACTATTTTAGAATCCTTAGACCTTATGTCTTCATTGATTCTAGTATGAATGGAGCCACGTTTTGACTCAGTCGGACGTTACTTGTAACAGAGTAATCAATACGACTGATGATCGGATGTAGTGTCCTATCATAGCTTGAATGTGAGAGACATTGTAAGGAATTTGTCCCTCTCTATTATTAGAGAGAGATATCCATGGGCCCCCTCGATAGGGAAAGACTGTTTAAATGCATGGCCGTGCTCAAATGCATTTGATAAAGTGGTTATCAAATGCAATTTGTCGAAACAGTCTACCTGGAGATCGAGCATAAATACAATTAAGCTTAATAAGGGTGACGACCACCATGCCTTATGCTTAATTAGGATATCGCGAGACAAAAGGATTAAATAGTGGATTGATATTAGGTTCCGTTGTATATTCATTCACTTTGGGTAGTCACAATGTCCTGGTAGGGAACGCTTGTGATTTATGAACTCACACTACTACTAAGTGTGTTTTCATTGCCATTGTGATATGAACCTACGGGGTCACACGCATAGACGAAGCTAACGAGCTTCATGTCCAGATTCAATGAATCTAGAATGTGTCTAGGTTCATTGTATCTGACATTCACTTTTCTGAGAATAATAAATTGTTATTATTCGAATTAGAGATAAAGGGCATTTTCGGTATAACTGGAATTACGTGGGAGTTATTATCCGATAAAGACTCCCACTACCAGCAGAAGTCTAGTGCACGTGGGAGTTATAGACTCCCATTGCCAAAAAGAGGTTGATAGGACGTGGGAGTTCAGACTCCCACTGCCGAGAGAAGTTGAGGACGTGAGAGTTAGTTCTGGGAACAAATTCTCACACCCTATATAATAAACTCTTGGCCGAAACCCTAGGTGACTAATGCTTTTCAGCCGAAATACCTTAGTATCCAGAAAATAGTTTTCTGCCTCTCCCTTTTCTCTCTAATTCCCGAAACCCAGAAAAACGAAAAGCTAGCAATCGTTGCCCGTTTCGTCGCGTGGATATCGGTAGAGGGACATTCCGCAAAGGGAATTCCGTTGGTGGCAGATTAGCATCCAAGAAACAGGATCTTCCATTCAAGAATCGGATTCTTGAGCCGAAAATTGTAAGTCTTTTTCGCTGTTTTTCGATTCGATTTCATATGAGCGGATCCTTCAGGGGAGGATCCATGGGTGTTTGGAACGAGTTTCCGCCCATGAATCCCTTCATTCATTGCCTTATAATTTCGAGTCATTTTCTTGGACTCAACTTCATTTAGCTCACGGTCCGACTTTGGAATTTGAACACCATCAACCACTTTCATAGGTACATATGGACCTTTTTCAAATATATGCCATAAAGAATAATCTATGGAGCACACATATATCTTGAATCGGTTTTTCCAAGCATTATAGTCGTTTCCATCAAAGAGTGGTGGTCTATTGGTGGAAGACCCCTCTAAGAAAGCTAAGGCGGAATTTTCGGCCATAATCTTTACTTCAAGCGATTAAGCAAAAGGTGAAGACGAGGCTCTGATACCAATTGTAAAACACAAGAGGGGGGTGAATTGGGTTTTAATCAATCTTGTAAACTTTTCCGAATCTAAGCAAGGCTAGTGTAAGTTTGAGCAAGATGAATAACAACAAAGCAAAAGCCAACCACAAGACAAAGGATTTATAGTGGTTCGATTCACTTAGAATCTACATACACTACCTTGAGCCTTACCCAAGGATTTTCAACAACTTCACTAAGAAGAATATTACACTTGTGGATAACTCACTAAGAGTTTTACAACACAACCACAATACAAAACTCACTAAGAGTAAATTGCCCACACAAAGTAGGACTTATACAAGAATAACCCTATCACTAAGAAAGGGAATGAGATGGTTTAAGATGAAGGTTGTCACTCTTATAAGTGAGAGATAGATACCTTTGAAGTACAAGAATATTCATCTCTTAGAACATAAGATGCACACTCTTTGTCTTGCTTTAGAAAGATCACTCTTGAATGATTTAGATCATAGAGATGAAGAGCATTTACTTTGAAAGTGTTTGAGACTTGATAAGAAATCAATGTATACGTTATGTGCAAGCCTTAGAGTCATTCTCAGCTTTAGAGTATATATACATTTCAAAATATACTGAAAAAATGACTCTGCAACGGTCATATAACGGCTAGTAATCGCAGAAGTTCGGTTGACCGAACTTGACCTCGGTTGAGCCTAAGCAACCTCGGTTGAGCCGACCATAGCTCGGTTGAGCCTTAGAAGAACTCGGTCGACCGAGCCCACCATTAGGTCGACCGAACTTGGCCTTTTTCCAAAGGCTTCAACTCTCTGTCTTGGTTCGGTCGATCCGAGGAAAGCTCGGATGATCCGACTTTTCTGAGTATGAGAGATGTTGATTTTTCACTAGCTTTGAAATCTTTTGAAGTCTAAAAGGTTTTCCCAAAAGGTAACAAGTAAGAACATTTGGAAAACCATTTTAAAGGACTTAGACTTTGAAATCAAAGGCTTTTAAGATAAGAACACATATAAGAATCCTTTTGAAACTTAGCCTTTTGAAAGCGTGTTTATGAGCATGCAAGACTAGAGTGTTGTACGTTTATGTTAATAAGAGCATTGGTTAGAGCTTATAAGATAACGACTTATAAAGACAAAGCTATCCTATCCAAACCTAAGTCTTCAATCTTCAATCTCGATGAGATGCGCCTTTAAGTATATAACTTTGAATCTTGATCAATGCTTGATTGAAGTACTTAGAGCTTCCATTTTGACTTCCAATATTCTATCACAAAGATTGAGATCATTAGACACAACATCAAATGTTTGTCCATTATCAAAAACTGAGTTTGTTCGCCCTTAGGGCTTACAGTAATGACAGTTTCGGTCTGGATTTGACAGTTTCGGTCGACAGGTACTAAGGAGTATAAAGGCCATCTGTCTTCATCTCGATAGACCGCAAGATGGGGTCCGGTCATCCGAATGATAGCTCGGTCGACTGACCTGCAACAGGGTCGTTCGAGAGAATGTAGTCGTTGGAGCATTGGAACATTCAAAATCTGACTAAGGACAAAAACAACATCGGCCGAGCACAAGTCGGTCGACCGGACTTCATCTGGTTTTTCGAGGCTAGGCCTAGGTCGACCGGAATGCAGTCCTAAAGTGTATTTTCAACATAGTCAAGTTTCCAATGTTCACAAGCACATGCCTATTTGTTTTGTAAAGATATAAAATAGATTTTATAGAACTTAGGCATTAACCAACAATTAAAAAAGTTTTCTAAAACCTTTTCAAAGATTTGAAGAATTTAAAACATGAGGTTTTGAAAACATGCATAGTTGATCTTTAAACATTCTATATCCTAGTATTCTCAACTGGTATGGTCGATCGGAGAAATGGTTCTCGGCCGACCTGAGACAGCTTTCGGTCGACCGGGTCCAGTCCATCGGGGCTCGATTTTTCCCAATCCAATCGAACGCACAATCCAATTGAGTCTGCCCAATCTAATTGAGCACATATATCAAATGAAAACTCCAACAATTTCATCGTAGTCTTTTCTAAAACTATGGCACCATGACACCTTGTAGGAAGATTCAAGGAATAAAAGGGCCTTCTTCTTTAATGCTCAACAAGGAAATTTTATTAGAAGACAAGAATAATTTAAACGCACATTTCCAACTATGAAAACTGGAGCCATCAAATAGAGGTGGTCTAGATGGGGATTGGTCATCTAAGTTTGAAAATCTATGAGCCATGGATCCTCCTAGGATGTAAGTCCAATAAAAAGTAGACTAGTCTCTGATACCATTTGAAAGACCCTTTCTAGGGTAATGAACCTATGAGGGGGTGAATTAGTTTCTTAAAAACTTTTTAGCTTTTCTAAAACTTCTTTGCCTAACTGATCACCATAAAAACAAGTATGTTGTTTAAGCACATAAGGTAAGTTAATGATGTTCAAGGCAACTTAGATGATTAAGTGAAGAAATTGAATAAAGCAAGGAAGCATGTGAAAGCTTTCTATCCTACGAACATATGTTCATATAGTCAAGTATACAAGTTATAACAAGTATATGAACAATGAAGTAAAGGAGTATGGATGGAGAAAACTAACACAAGGACTTATAGTGGTTCGATTCACAAATAATCTACATTCACTACCTTGGGACAAACCCAAAGATTTCAACACCCACTGATGGATACCCTTCACAACAAATGCAAGGTGGGTTCTACCTTTTACAACTTCCCCAACAAATGAGGACTTGTGCTTCACAAAGAAGACTCCTGTCACAAAGAGTGTTAAGCTAACTAAGAGCCAATCTCACCAATGAGATACTTTCCTTACAAAGGGGAATTATGCCTAACAAATAGGACTTTCAAACACTCTCCAAGAATGAAGCTCACAAAGAGCTTTTTGCTAATTTACAAAGAACTAGTTTCTCACAAAGATAGATTGGGTAACTAGTCTCTTTCAAAGGAGACTTTACAATTTTTCTCTCTTACACAAATTCCCTCTTGGAATGGATATTACAAATGAAAGGTCTAATCACTCATTAGAATAGAAAGATAGATGAAGTTTAAGCTCAACTCAAATATGTTTTTGTATGATGTGGAAATTAAGCTCAAAAGTGTTTGCTTGTGTGTTTATGAAATGTATATGCCTATGCCCTGCTTTGACTTGGTTACTTATGAAAACTCAGCTTTAGAAGCTTTATATAGGGCAAAAATACACAAGCAAAGTTGGTCACAACAGCTACAATTTTAACCTGGATTTGACACTTTCGGTCGACAGATACTAGGAAGTTTAAAGGCCATCTGTCTTCATCTCGATCGACCGCAATATGGGGTCCGGTCTTCCGAATGATAGATCGGTCGACTGACCTGTAACAGGGTCGTTCGAGAAATATAGCCGTTGGAACATTCAAAATTTGACTAAGGACAAAAACAACATCGGTCGACGTAACAACACATGTCAGTCGACCGGACTTCATCTGGTTTTCGAGGCAAGGCCAAGGTCGACCGGAATGCAGTCCTAAAGTGGGTTTTCCACATAGTCAAGTTTCCAATGTTCACAAGCACATGCATATGTGTTATGTAAAGATATAAAACACATTTTATAGAACTTAGGCATTAACCAACAATTAAAAAAGTTTTCCAAAACCTTTTCAAAGATTTGAAGAATGTAAAACATGAGGTTTTGAAAACATGCATAGTTGATCTTTAAACATTCTATATCCTAGTATTCTTAACTGGTATGGTCGATCGGAGAAATGGTTCTCGGCCGACCTGAGTGACAAACAAGTTCGGTCGACCGGAGACAGCTTTCGGTCGATCGGGTCCAGTCCATCTGGGTCCGGTTTTTCCCAATCCAATCGAACGCACAATCCAATTGAGTCTGCCCAATCTAATTGAGCGCATATATCAAATGTAAACTCCAACAACTTCATCGTAGTCTTTTCTAAAACTTTGGCACCATGACACCGTGTAGAAAGATTCAAGGAATAAAAGGACCTTCTTCTATAATGCTCAACAAGAAAATTTCATTAGAAGACAAGAATAATTTAAACGCACATTTCCAACTATCAAAACCGGAGCCATCAAATAGAGGTGGTCAAGATGGGGATTGGTCGTCTAAGTTAAAAAAATCTATGTGCCATGGATCCTCCTAGGATGTAAGGCCAATAAAAAGTAGACTAGTCTTTGATACCATTTGAAAGACCTTTTTTAGGGTAATGAACCTATGAGGGGGTGAATTAGTTTCTTAAAAACTTTTTAGCTTTTATAAAACTTCTTTGCCTAAGTGATGACCTTAAAAACAAGTATGTTGTTACAGCACATAAGGTAAGTTAATGATGTTCATGGCAACTTAGATGACTAAGTGAAGAAATTGTATAAAGCAAGGAAGCATGTGAAAGCTTTCTATCCTAAGAACATATGTTCATATAGTCAAGTAGACAAGTTATAACAAGTATATGAACAATGAAGTAAAGGAGTAGGGATGGAGAAAACTAACACAAGGATTTATAGTGGTTCGATTCACAAATAATGTACATCCACTACCTTGGACAAACCGAAGGATTTCAACATCCACTGATGGATACCCTTCACAAAAAATGCAATGTGAGTTCTACCTTTTACAATTTCCCCAACAAATGAGGACTTGTGCTTCACAAAGAAGACTCCCGTCACAAACAGTGTTAAACTCACCAAGAGCCAATCTCACCATTGAGATACTTTCCTCACAAAGAGTACTTGTACCTAACAAATGGGACTTGCAAACACTCTCCAAGAATGAAGCTCACAAAGTGCTTTTTGCTAATTTACAAAGAACTAGTTTCTCACAAAGAGAGATTGGGTAACTGGTCTCTTTCAAATGAGACTTTACAATTTTTCTCTCTTACACAAATTCCCTCTTGTAATGGATATTACAAATGAAAGCTCTAATCACTTTTTAGACTAGAAAGAGAGATGAAGTTTAAGCTCAACTCAAATATGTTTTTGAATGATACGGAAATTGAGCTCCAAAGTGTTTGCTTGTGTGTCTATGAAATGTATATGCCTATGCCCTGCTATGACTTGGTTACTTATAAAAACTCTGCTTTAGAAACTCTATATAGGGCAAAAATACACAAGCAAAGTTGGTCACAACGGCTACAATTTTAGCCTGGATTTGACAGTTTCGGTCGACAGGTACTAGGGAGTTTAAAGGCCATCTGTCTTCATCTCGATCGACCGCAAGATGGGGTCCGGTCATCCAAATGATAGCTCGATCGACTGACCTGTAACAGGGTCGTTCGAGAGAATATAGTCGTTGGAGCATTAGAACATTCAAAATCTGACTAAGGACAAAAACAACATCGGTCGACGTGACAACACATGTCGATCGACCGGACTTCATCTGGTTTTTCGTGGGTAGGCCTAGGTCGACTGGAATGTAGTCCTAAAGTGGGTTTTCCATATAGTCAAGTTTCTAATGTTCACAAGCACATGCCTAAGTGTATTGTAAGGATATAAAACACATTTTATAGAACTTAGGTATTAACCAACAATTAAAAATTTTTTCCAAAACCTTTTCAAAGATTTGAAGAATGTGAAACAAGAGGTTTTGAAAACATGCATAGTTGATATTTAAACATTCTATATCCTAGTATTCTCAACTGGTATGGTCGATCGGAGAAATAGTGACAAACAAGTTCGGTCGACCTGAGACAGCTTTCGGTCGACCGCGTCCAGTCCATCATGGCCCGATTTTTCCCAATCCAATCGAACGCACAATCCAATTGAGTCTGCCCAATCTAATTGAGCGCATATATCAAATGTAAACTCCAACAACTTCATCGTAGTCTTTTCTAAAACTTTGGCACCATGACATCTTGTAGGAAGATTCAAGGAATAAAAGGACCTTCTTCTATAATGCTCAAAAAGGAAATTTCATTAGAAGACAAGAATAATTTAAACGCACATTTCCAACTGTGAAAACTGGAGCCATCAAATAGAGGTGGTCTAGATAGGGATCGGTCATCTAAGTTTGAAAATCTATGAGCCATGGATCCTCCTAGGATGTAAGTCCAATAAAAAGTAGACTAGTCTCTGATACCATTTGAAAGACCCCCTTTTTAGGGTAATGAACCTATGAGGGGGTGAATTAGTTTCTTAAAAACCTTTTAGCTTTTCTAAAACTTCTTTGTCTAAGTGATCACCTTAACGACAAGTATGTTGTTTAAGCACATGAGGTAAGTTAATAATGTTCAAGGCAACTTAGATGACTAAGTGAAGAAATTTTATAAAGCAAGGAAGCATGTGAAAGCTTTATATCCTAAGAACATATTTTCATATAGTCAAGTAGATAAGTTATAACAAGTATATGAACAATGAAGTAAAGGAGTAGGCATGGAGAAAACTAACACAAGAATTTATAGTGGTTCGATTCACAAATAATCTACATCCACTACCTTGGGACAAACCCAATGATTTCAACATCCACTGATGGATACCCTTCACAACAAATGCAAGGTGGGTTCTACATTTTACAATTTCCCCAACAAATGAGGACTTGTGCTTCACAAAGAAGGCTCCAGTCACAAAGAGTGTTAAGCTCACTAAGAGCCAATCTCACCAAAGAGATACTTTCCTCACAAAGAGGACTTATGCCTAACAAATGGGACTTGCAAACACTCTCCAAGAATGAAGCTCACAAAGAGCTTTTTGCTAATTTACAAAGAACTAGTATCTCACAAAGAGAGATTGGGTAACTAGTCTGTTTCAAATGAGACTTTACAATTTTTCTCTTTACACAAATTTCCTCTTGGAATGGATTACAAATGAAAGCTCTAATCACTCTTTAGAATAGAAAGATAGATGAAGTTTAAGCTCAACTCAAATATGTTTTTGTATGATGTGGAAATTAAGCTCAAAAGTGTTTGCTTGTGTGTTTATGAAATGTATATGCCTATGCCCTGCTTTGACTTGGTTACTTATGAAAACTCAGCTTTAGAAGCTTTATATAGGGCAAAAATACACAAGCAAAGTTGGTCACAACAGCTACAATTTTAACCTGAATTTGACAGTTTCGGTCAACAGATACTAGGAAGTTTAAAGGCCATCTGTCTTCATCTCGATCGACCGCAAGATGGGGTCCGGTCTTCCGAATGATAGATCGGTCGACTGACCTGTAACAGGGTCGTTCGAGAAATATAGCCGTTGGAACATTCAAAATCTGACTAAGGACAAAAACAACATCGGTCGATGTGACAACACATGTCAGTCGACCAGACTTCATCTGGTTTTCGAGGCTAGGCCTAGGTCGACCGGAATGCAGTCCTAAAGTGGGTTTTCCACATAGTCAAGTTTCCAATGTTCACAAGCACATGCATATGTGTTATGCAAAGATATAAAACACATTTTATAGAACTTAGGCATTAACCAACTAATAAAAAAAAATTCCAAAGCCTTTTCAAAGATTTGAAGAATATAAAACATGAGGTTTTGAAAACATGCATAGTTGATCTTTAAACATTCTATATCCTAATATTCTCAAAGGTTTACATATAAAGCAAAGACTAATCTTCCTAAGGTCTTCTAGTCTTCAAGTTGATTCTTCAGCGAGATTGGACTTTGAAGCCTTTGATCAACATCTTCTTGGAGTGTTTAAGTTCTATAGCAATCTTGAGTTGTATGTATTGGACTTCAAAATTCTTCTTGTCAAGAAGTCTACCATTTGATTCTTCTTCTTTTTAATTGAGTAGCTATTAACATGCTGTTCTTTCTTCTTCATTACTTTGCAAGTACTTCCATAACATGTAGATTGACTTCATGCATGTGCTATGAAGTCTTGCAAGGTGAAGCTTCATTGTGTGTATGATTATACCTTTGTTGTACACAAGAAACTAACTTACCATTTTCATCAATGTTGGTGTGAGTGCTAAGGATTATATCATTGAGGACATGCTCACATGAACATTAGAACTATCAATAGTTTGTTATCATCAAAACAGGATTGATCACTTTTCCATTAGGGCTAACAATGCCTTTTGGATTAACTAATGCACCTAGTACTTTCATACGATTAATGAACTATGTTTTGCATGCTTTCATTGGGAAATTTTTTGTTGTTTATTTTTATGACATCTTAATTTATAGACAGAACTTGGATGTGTTAGAGGAATAACCGGGTCACACATAAATGCGCAGCGGAATAAAACTTGACCCGCCTCTACCAGGATCTTCCACGAGTAAGAACCTACGACTATGGGATAGTGTTTTACCTTATATTGATGCTAGAATGGCTGAAACGCTTTCAGCGGTATGTTGTCACGAACGGAACACCACAATGCAGGCTCCGTCTCTCCAAGTATCCACTCGATCTTCCGGGGATGGTCTTCTACTGCTTGGTGCTAGCCAACGCCTTGTAGAAGCTTTGAAGACACTCTTCAATGGAGTATGTATTTCAGACCTTATCAGAAGAATAAGATACAGGATTTCTAACTTCTTTCCTATTAGCAAAAAGCTAGAAAACAAGTCTAGAAATCTATCTTTTCTTTTCTCTCTAAAAAAAACTCACTTTTCTCTCTTCTCTCTAAGCTTAAAAAGCTGGAGAAAAACTGATTAGAATGAATGGGAAAAATCAGTATTTTTCCCTTAGTCTATCAAGAGAGAGTGGGGAGAGATAAAGGGGAAAGTGGGAGATCATGGAGGAAACCACTCCTCCACTTTCTCCACTCCTTTAACCTCTAGATAAGAGACATATGAGCTGAAAATATGTGTCCAATTTTCCAGCCATAAGGTCGGTCCAAAACGGGTCGGTCGGCCCAATCATATTGGTCGGCCCAACCCGATTAAGGGCCTAATCCAATCTCGGCCCGGCCCGGCCCAATCGAATTGGCGCACCTTAGATTAAATGTACTCCAACAAGCCCAATCCAGTTGATCTATGAGTGCGACCCAAGAGGTATCTATGACGTTGGCCGTGACATCATATGTCACAGGTAATGAGAGGTATCTAGCAACGCATCATTACCCCCAATTCATAAATATCTGGTGATTTATCATAATCACAACATTTGACACTAGTAGTTAAATCCTTTTGTCCTTGATATCTAGATTGAACACAAGTCATGGAAAAGTCACACTTGTATTGTCCAATCTTTTAGTTTCTTGATTCGCGAGTAGACTAATCAAATGACATCAATTTCATATACTGATTCACTTGTTCATGGCCATGAATTAGTCAGACTCCATCAAGGGGCCCAAGATATCGCTCCTTCTATATAGGAGGGACAAATCCTTTCTGCATCCCACTCATCCTGAACAAGATTCGTGATATACCCAATAAATGCCTTTATTGCTCACCCAGTTACGGATAGCGTTTAACATTATCAAAGCATAACACTAGCCATGCAAGAACTCTTGTGAGACCTCAAGTCGAAGGATCTCATATACAACCCAGTCAAAATTTTGAGAAACACCGTTGACTATTATATAACAACCCATGGTGTGTTTCTCATGTCGGGTCTGTCCAGTATAATGATTCTCTAATCATATATACCTATGTGACGATCCGATATCTTATATCAATCACTGCACATACTAGTCTTACGCATTATTATTGTCCTCGAAGATTCCAAAATAATGTTCGACTAGGGACGTTTCAGAATAGTATCTCATAACAATTATAAATACTATTCTAAGGACATATTATTTATTTATGTTGTTAAGAACGTAGAAACATAATGAATAATACTGGAATTAATTGCCTTTTATTCATCAAAATGAAAATTACATTAAATACGGTACAATAATCTCCCACTTGCACTAAAGACCCAAATTACAATAAATGGTCTTTAGGGCATACTAATGATCTGTCTCTAAAGATCGGTCCCTCCGGATATCGGATACCCATGGAGCTAGTGTGACGATCATGCTGCTGCTGCGACAGTGGCTTCGTCAGTGGATCGGCGACATTGTCTGCCGAGTCTACTCTACATATATGCACATCACCTCTCTCTATAATCTCGCGGATTAGGTGAAATCGCCGTAGTACATGTTTGGACCTCTCGGTGAGATCTAGGTTCCTTAGATTGGGGAAATAGCCCCATTGTTATCACAATAGAGGTCTATCGGGTTCGCAATACTAGGAACCACATCGAGGTCGGAAAATAAATTTCCCGATCCAAACCGCCTCCTTAGTCGCTTCACAAGCTGCTATGTACTTAGCCTCTGTCGTAGAATCTGCGATGGTTGATTGCATTGAAGCTGCGCTGACTCACAAAGCACCTCCATTCAAGTTAAACACATATCCGGATCGCGATCGGAAATCATCTCTGTCGGTTTGGAAACTAGCATCGGTGTAACCACTTACAATGAGCTCATCCACCGCTCCATAAATCAAGAATGTATCCTTAGGCCTTCGTAAGTACTTGAGGATATTCTTGACTGAGATCCGATGACGTTCACCGTAATTAGATCGGGTATCTCGCTCGTAATGCTTAAGGCAAACGAGACATTCAGGGCGAGTACATATCATGGCGTACATGATGGATCCTATGGCGAAGCATAAGGAATCTCTTTCATGCGTTCTAATTCGGCGAGCATTTTAGAACACTGTTCCTTCGACTGCAAACGAGTACCATGTGCCATAGGACAAAGTCCTTTCTTAGACTCTTGCATGCTAAACCGCTCTAGCACCTTGTCTATATATGTACTCGACTTAGGCCAATGAGTCTCCCTGGATCTATCTCTATAGATCTTGACTCCCGAATATAGTCGGGCTTCTCCTAAGTCTTTCATAGAGAAACACGTACTCAACCAAGCCTTTACAGACTTTAAGGTTGGTATGTCGTTTCCAATGAGTAGTATGTCATCTACATACAAAACCAGGAATACAATTGAGCTCCCACTAACCTTTTTGTAAACACAAGGTTCATCCTCATTTCTAATGAAGCCAAACTCACGGACGGCATCATTAAAACGGATGTTCCAGCTTCGAGAAGCCTGCTTGAGTCCATAAATGTGTTAGCCCTAAGGGCGATCGACTCGGTTTTTTGATCATGGACAAACTAGTGATGTAGTGTCTAATGTTTTCATCTATGTGATAGAATATTGGAACTCAATATGGAAGCTCTAAGTACTTCAATCAAGCCTTGATCAAGCTTCAAATATATCATTCAAGACACATTTCGTCAAGCTTGAAAATTGAAGACTTAGGTTGGTTAGGTTAGCTTTGTTGAAAATGGTATTTATCCTTAAGCTCTAACCAACGCTCTCTTGGACATAAGCTCTACACTATAGTCTTGCATTGCATGTTTTCATAAACACGTTTTTGAAAGGCTAAGTTTCAAATAGTGTTCGTATTTCAAAAGCCTTCGATTTCAAAGTATAAGTCTTTTAGAAAAGTTTTCCAAGTGTTCTTACTTGTTACATATTAAAGAAAACCTTTTAGACTTTAAAAGACTTCAAAAGAATTCAAAACGTGTGAAAAATCACTTTGGCAGTTCGGTCAACCGAGCTCAAGTTCGGTTCAACCGAAGAGAAACTGAGACTTGGAAAAGTTCGGGCTCGGTCGACCTTTCCCTACTTCGGTCGACCGAGGTTACCTTTAGTGGATCCGGTTGGCTCTGGTTCGGTCGACCGACCATGGTTTCTGTCAACCGAAGCTTGGTTCGGTCATCCGAGGTTTCCTGAACGGTCAACCGAACTCTGCTTTTACTAGCCGTTATTTGACCGTTGGAGACTCGATTTTCAGCCTATTTTGAAATGTATTTATACTCCAAAGCTAGAGAATCATTCTAAGGCTTGCACAACAAAGTTATATTGATTTCTTATCAAGCCAAAACACTTTCAAAGTAAAATGCACTTCATTGCAAAATCTAAATGATTCAAAAGTGCATTTCATAAAAAGCAAGACAAAGAGTGTGCTTCTTATGTTCAAAGAGCCAACAATTGATGAGCTTCAAATGTATGTATCTTTCACTTAGAAGAGTGAACAACTTTGTTCTCTAAACCCTTCATCTTATCCCCTTTCTTAGTGATAGGGTTATTGTTGTTTAAGTCCTACTTAGTGTGGGCAATTGTTTATAGTGGTTGTTTGTAAAACTCTTTGTGAGTTAGCCACTAGTGTAAAGTCCTACTTTGTGTGGGCACATTCTTCTTAGTGAAGTTGGTGAAATCCTTGGGTGCGGCTCAAGGTAGTGGATGTAGATTCTTAGTGAATCGAACCACTCTAAATCTCTTGTCTTGTGATTTGCATTGGATTTTGCTTTAGCTTTTGTTAAACTTGCACTATCATTGTTTAGATTGGAAATAGTTTGCAAGATTTATTAGAAACCCAATTCACCCCCCTCTTGGGTTCCTTCAATTGGTATCGAGCCTCGTCTTCATTTTTTAGCATAACCGCTTGAAGTAAAGATTATGGCCGGTAATTCCGCATTGGCGTATTTAGAGGGTCTTCCACCATTAGGCCACCACTTTTTGATGGTAATAATTATGAAGCTTGGAAAGAACGTTTCAAGATATATGTGTGCTCAATAGATTATTCTTTATGGCATATATTTGAAAATGGTCCATATGTGCCTATGAAGTTGGTGGAAGGTGTTCATGTGCCAAAACCCGGACAAGGAGTTAAATGAGCTTGAGTCCAAGAAGATGACTCAAAATTACAAGGCAATGAACATCCTTAGTTGTGCCTTAAGTCAAGATGAGTACAATCGTGTCATTGGAAGAAAATCCGCACACTCCATGTGGAAAATGCTTGAAGTTACTCATGAAGGCACAAATCAAGTCAAGGAGTCAAGGTTGAATATGCATGTTAGAGAATTTGAGCTATTCTCCATGAAGCCTAATGAATCTATCAATGAGATGAACTCAAGGCTCACCAACATTGTAAATGGGTTGAGGTCTAATGGCAAGGAGTATACTACCGGAGAAATAAATAGGAAGATTCTCAATTCTCTTCCTAAAAGTTGGGAAAATAAAGCCCTTGCCATTGAAGAGTCCAAGAATTTAAAGACCTATTCAACGGAGGAACTTCTTGGCTCACTACTAGCCTTTGAAATGAAGTTAAAGAAAAAATTGTTCTACAAAGGGTAGTAATCTTGAGTCCATCATCAATAATGAAGAAGGAGAGAATTTGTTCTTCACTCTCAAAAATGCAAAGTGCTTGTTAAGCCATTGGGATGAAGAAGAAAGTGATGATGATCAAGAAGAAAATGATCACACATGTCTTATGGCATTTGATAATGAGGTACATCCTTCTCCATCTATTTCTAATTCTTTTAATGATAGTGATGATGATGAGGATGATCCTAATGAGCTTTTAATTGATATGTATGATCAATTGAAAAAATTGTGCAAAGCAAAACAAAGCTATGAAGCTTAAAATTGAATCTTTGCTTGTTGATAACAAAAAGCTTTGTGATGAGGTTGATTGCATGAAAATCGAAAATGAAAAACTTATTGCTACATGCAACTCTTCTTCATTAAAGTATCTAGAAGCATATGATCAATTGACATCTCTTGAACTCAAACTTGTTGAATTTGATCTTTTGGAGAACAAAGTAAAAGATCTTACCCTTCTTGTTGAAAAATTTTACTAAGGGTAAGAAAAAATCTTGATCATATTCTTGGTTTGCAACGTGCTTCACATGATAAACATGGTCTTGGTTATAATGCTAATCACAATGATCATGCTAGCTCTTCTAAGTTGCCTAAGAATCAATTTGTGCATGCTAGTACCTCACATAGGCAAATTAGATTTCATGAGCATGTTCACAATTCTTCTAAGCCACACATTTGTTGCACATATTGTGGTAAGCATGGTCATACTAATGCTAGATGCCATGTTAAAAAGAAGATTGAAAAAGGGGTTAAAACGATTTGGAGAGTCAAACGTATTTTAACTAACCCCCATGGACCCAAACAAAAGTGGGTACCAAAAGCTACTCTTCCCTTGATCTTATAGGTTCCTATAAGTTAGATGTATGCCACAAAGCTTCAATGGACTTGATTCAAAGAGAAGTGGCATTGGGGAGAAGTTAAAGGAGTTGTGCCAAAAGAAGAAATTCAAAAGCACTCCTTAACACTTGGATTCTCAAAGCTCAAATGTTAATCAATTGGAGAACCAAGTTGGGTAGATACTAAGAGCAAAGCTTCAAGTGATGACAAGAGTCAAAGTGTTAATCCAATGTCTTCATCACTTGGTAAGAAAGCAAAGGTATCAAAATCACCTTCTCATAACTCTTTGATTAATGAGTTAAGTGTTTTTGATATATATACATGCTTGCTCTTATATAATTGTTGCATCTCACATTCTTGAATGTTATATTCATATAGATTACCTCTAGCATGTTCATTATTGTACATGTTGAGTTTAGCTAAGGTATCTATGAGATGTAGCTTATGCAACTTGATTGATTCTTGTTTTGTGATGTCATATTCATTTAAGAATCCATCTAGTTGTTTTGGTTTTTGATTTGCATGATCCTTATACATATTTGTGTTACTTGAGATTTTGAGCTAATCATAAAGGACCTTTAAAAAAGGTACCATACTTGCTCTCAAGAATTCCTTGTAGGTAACAAAGAGTTCTAAACTTCAAGGAGAAGATATGAACTACAAGGAATGGCACAAATGAGCTAAGACTCCAAGAAAAGAGTCAAATGCCAAGGATCACAAGATTGTAGAGGGTTCATCAAAAGAAAAGTCACCTATCAATGATGACTCTACAATTGTCATGAATAGAAGAGGAGATTGCTTTCATCTCATCAATCAAGGATGAAGAACAAAGAAAATGGAGCAATCACATGTCAACCTCTCTATGAGCTTCAAATGAAAGTGATCACACAAAGGCCTCAATGGACTTGTTGATAAATAAGATCTACCAAAATGGTAAGAAGTCCAAGCTCAAAGAGCGTTGAGGTACAAAGCTTAACTCATCCTTTGATTAGTGGTCATTATGTTGTTTTTGATCCTTATGAGCTATAACATTCCTATATGATGAGTTTAGTTAAATGGCTAAGAAGTATTTGCTCATTCAATTTTCAACTTGCATGATCACTTTGTGGATTGTTAGTGCAAGTAGTTTAGGATATACTTCTAGTCTTTGTAAGACAAAGAGAGTTTGTGCATTTTTGCTTATGGTTTATGTACATCATTTTTTGCTTGTCAACATGCTAAAAGTGTATTCCAAACTTGACAAGAATGATGGCTTAAAAGCATAAACTTGTCTATTTAAACTCTCTTGTTTATGTGCATGGGTTCTTTTATTTTGATAATGTGTTTTGTGCTATCTCTAGACCTTATTATGCTTAGAGTACAAACACTATCACAATTGGTAACTAGATCTTCTAGAATGCACATATTTTATCTCTTTGGTGCTTGAACTTCATTTACATATGCTTAACATGATGCGCTTGATTTTTTATCGCTTTTTGAGTATCATGTTAAGAAGTTGCATCATTAAGAGATATAGGGGGAGTCTTCATATGTTTTTATCTTATACCCCCCTTAAATGTGATGTATTCTCAATTTTTCATATTTTACATCATCACATCACTTATTGGCTTGGTTTTCAACTTTCTTATCTTATAGCCAATTTGTGTTAGTTATTTTGGGAGTTATACATGTTATACATGTTCATATTCTACATGTGTTTTCCCTAAATAACTATGAGATCATATACTTTGATATTGGTATTATTCTTTTGTGATCTCATTTAAGCTTTTGGTTAGTCTTGCTTCTAGAGTGTTATACTCATTTAGCTAACCATTAACTTATTAGAGGAATGTACTACAATTGGTATCTTACACTTCCTCTAAATTTTTTGGTTGTGATACATATGCTTAACTTTTATGTTTTAACAATTAGTATCACATCCCACTCTTGTTAGCTATATTTTCAATTTGTTTTTCATCTTAAAGAGCTAACATGTTTTGTTTGATAAACGGGGAGATTGTTCTTTAAGGTTTATTCCTCATCTCCTTTGTTTTAGCTTAGGTTGATATTCTTTTTGAGCCATATATGACCATCTTTTGATTTATGTGTTATTATGGACTCCTCTTTGTTTAGAAATCAACCAAGCTTATTCTTGATCAATCCTTTCTCAAAATGATTTATGATCTTTAAGATTGATTTTTTTAAACCATTACGGATTCTCATTTGTTTTTAAAAGTTTTTTCTTCAATTGATATCAGCTTTTGTTTTCAATTGGTATTAAATTTTTTTTTCAATTGGTATCATTTTTTTTTAAAGGGAGAATTCGTATATTTCATCAAGCTTCTCCAATATTAATCTTTACTTTTCGCTAAATGCTTTTCTTATTGGCGCTCGATAGCCCTTTTTTGATGTTGACAAAAAGAGGGAGAATTTTTAGTGTTGCAAATGTGCCATGAGAAGTATTTTACAAAAAGGAGAAAGCTTAGAACTTTGCAAAATGGGAGAGATAAGGGATTCTTTAATATAGGGGAGTAGATTTTTTTTGAGAAAACATCTACTTGCTTGGATCCTTAATATCCTTATCTCATGCATACATTTGGTATCTTTATTTTGCATATTATTCCCATTTGCATCAATGTTTTGTCATCATCAAAAAGGGGGAGATTGTTAGCCTAAGGGCATATTCTATGTTGTTTTGATGATAACAAACCATTGTAAGTTCTAATGTTTATGTGAGCATGTTCTTTGTAATAGGATCTTTAGCACTCACATCAACATTGATGAAAATGGTAAGTTAGCTTCTTGTGTAAACTAAGGTATGTATATTACACACAAGAATGCTATTTGATGGAAGGAAGGAGGCAAGGAGGTTGGTTGGGTAAAAGGGCTCTTCAAAGAGTCCCTTATGAATATGGCAAAAGAAGTAATCCTAACTAATGCTTTTAGCTTCTATGTTTACTTGGTTTATTTTCTAAGCATTAGTCGTTGCACTTACTTGTTCTTATATCCTTTTGCCATGCTTCCTTGTTCTTAATATTGTCCATATCCTATCTAATTGCATCAAAGTTTGACATAATCAAAAAGGGGGAGATTGTTAGCCCTAAGGGCGATCGACTCGGTTTTTGATCATGGACAAACTAGTGATGTAGTGTCTAATGTTTTCATCTATGTGATAGAATATTGGAACTCAATATGGAAGCTCTAAGTACTTCAATCAAGCCTTGATCAAGCTTCAAATATATCATTCAAGACACATTTCGTCAAGCTTGAAAATTGAAGACTTAGGTTGGTTAGGTTAGCTTTGTTGAAAATGGTATTTATCCTTAAGCTCTAACCAACGCTCTCTTGGACATAAGCTCTACACTATAGTCTTGCATTGCATGTTTTCATAAACACGTTTTTGAAAGGCTAAGTTTCAAATAGTGTTCGTATTTCAAAAGCCTTCGATTTCAAAGTATAAGTCTTTTAGAAAAGTTTTCCAAGTGTTCTTACTTGTTACATATTAAAGAAAACCTTTTAGACTTTAAAAGACTTCAAAAGAATTCAAAACGTGTGAAAAATCACTTTGGCAGTTCGGTCAACCGAGCTCAAGTTCGGTTCAACCGAAGAGAAACTGAGACTTGGAAAAGTTCAGTTCGGTCGACCTTTCCCTACTTCGGTCGACCGAGGTTACCTTTAGTGGATCCGAAGTTGGCCTGGTTCGGTCGACCGACCATGGTTTCGCCAACCGAGCTTGGTTCGGTCATCCGAGGTTTCCTGAACGGTCAACCGAACTCTGCTTTTACTAGCCGTTATTTGACCGTTGGAGACTCGATTTTCAGCCTATTTTGAAATGTATTTATACTCCAAAGCTAGAGAATCATTCTAAGGCTTGCACAACAAAGTTATATTGATTTCTTATCAAGCCAAAACACTTTCAAAGTAAAATGCACTTCATTGCAAAATCTAAATGATTCAAAAGTGCATTTCATAAAAGCAAGACAAAGAGTGTGCTTCTTATGTTCAAAGAGCCAACAATTGATGAGCTTCAAATGTATGTATCTTTCACTTAGAAGAGTGAACAACTTTGTTCTCTAAACCCTTCATCTTATCCCCTTTCTTAGTGATAGGGTTATTGTTGTTTAAGTCCTACTTAGTGTGGGCAATTGTTTATAGTGGTTGTTTGTAAAACTCTTTGTGAGTTAGCCACTAGTGTAAAGTCCTACTTTGTGTGGGCACATTCTTCTTAGTGAAGTTGGTGAAATCCTTGGGTGCGGCTCAAGGTAGTGGATGTAGATTCTTAGTGAATCGAACCACTCTAAATCTCTTGTCTTGTGATTTGCATTGGATTTTGCTTTAGCTTTTGTTAAACTTGCACTATCATTGTTTAGATTGGAAATAGTTTGCAAGATTTATTAGAAACCCAATTCACCCCCCCCTCTTGGGTTCCTTCAAAATGGATCTCTGAAGCTTACATACTTTTCCAGCATTCTCTGGAGTGACAAAACCTTCAGGCTGTGTCATATACACATCCTCATCAAGTTTTCCATTAAGGAAAGCGGTTTTGACATCCATTTGCCGATTTCGTAGTCATAGTAAGTCGCAATAGCCAAGCAAAATCCGAATGGACTTGAACATAACTACGGGGGAAAAGGTCTCATCATAGTCAATACCATGAATTTGTTTGAAACCTTTCGCGACCGGTCGCCCCTCATGACGTTTGTACATTCCCTTCCATGTCGGTTTTAATCTTAAAAACCCATTTGCACCCCTATGGGAGTTACCCTTCAGGTGGATCAACCAAGATCCAGACTTGGTTTGTGTACATGGAGTCCATTTCGGATCTCATGGCCTCAAGCCATTTCTCGGAATCCCGGGCTATTAATTGCTCGTTTGTAGGTTGAAGGTTCATCGTGATCCACAAACATAACATCACCATGTTACGTTATGAAAAATCCAAATTTTTTCTCGGAGGTGGACGACGAACTCTACCGCACTCTATGCAATTCTTGTGTTTCTTGAATCAGTGCTTTGGGCTGCACAACTGCTTTGTGGCACTCTGCCGCACAACAACTTGTGGAGTCTGTTCAATTTCCATCTCATCATTAGTGCTAGTTTGAGAGTCCGGAACTTCGAAAGTTCTACACTACTCCCACTTGTGTTTCTAGAAACAAATTCTTTTTTCTAGAAAGACTCTCGTATGAAAGCAACAAACACTTTGTTCTCGTTAGGGATATAAAAGTAGTATCCTTTAGTTTCCTTAGGATAACCTACAAATATGCACTTTTCGATTTCGGAGCCGACTTATCGGAAGCCGAGCGTTTTACAAACGCTTCACGACCCCCAAATCTTGAGGAAAGACAAACCGGGACGCTTCCCCATCCCATAACTCGTATGGCGTCTTTGTAACTGATTTAGATGGAATGCGGTTAAGTGTTAAAGATACTGTCTCTAGTGCGTGTCCCCAAAAGGAATTGGGCAGGCTCGTGTGACTCATCATAGAACGAACCATATCTAATAAGGTTATGTTCCTCCTTTCAGATACACCATTCCATTGTGGAGTAGCTGGAGGAGAAAGTTGTGAAACGATTCCACAAGCTTTTAGATAGTCACAGAATTCTTGACTCAAGTATTCTCCTCCTCGATCAGATCGGAGAACCTTAATATTCTTGCCAAGTTGGTTTTCTACTTCTAGTTTAAACTCTTTAAACATAGCAAATGCTTCGGATTTGTGTTTCATCAAGAACACATATCCATACCCTACCGAAGTCATCGAGTAAAGGTAATGAAGTAGAGGTAACCACCCCTTGCATGTATATTAAAAGGGCCACATACATCACTATGTATTAGTCCTAATAAAGCATCGGCTCTCTCACCTAGCTTAGTGAAAGGTGATGCTGTCATCTTACCCAACAAACAAGATTCGCATCGATCATAAGACTCGAAGTCAAATGATTCCAATAGTCCATCTTTATGGAGTTTGGATATGCGATCTTCGTTTATGTGGCCTAAGCGACAATGCCAGAGGTATGTCGGATTAGAATCATTATTCTTAATCCTTTTGGTATTTATATTTAAAATTGGCATATCAAGATCTAAAACATATAGACCATTAATCAAAGAGGCACTTGCATAAAACATATTATCCGTAAATAACGACAATCGTTGGTTTTTTATCGAAATCTCAAAACCTTTCTTGTCCAAACAAGAAACTGAAATAATATTCTTAATTAAACTAGGTACATAGAAACAGCTTTTCTAAACCCAAAACAAGCCCCCGAAGGCAAAGTAAAAGTACAAGTCCCTACGACTAGTGGTCGCAACACGTGCTCCGTTGCCTACTCGTAGTTCCACTTCACCCTTTGCCAACTCTCTACTCCTTTGCAGTCCCCCGCACATTAGTACAAATGTGAGAACCACATCCGGTATCAAATACCCAAGAAGTAGTTGTATTTAAATTGATATCAATCATATTAATATCTATAACATAAATACCGAGCCCGTAGCAACAATTGCTTTCTCCTTTTCCAAACCTTTTCCCTCGCAAGATAGCTTTTGCAGTTCCTTTTCCAAATGACCCATCTCACCACAATGATGACAGATAGAGTCCTTGGCTACACCACCCTTAGGTTTCAGAGTGCATTGTTGAAAGTGGTTTGCTTGCCCTCGGGGCTTACCTTTCGGTTTGCCTTTGGGTTTCGCAAAACCTTTGCCTTTGCCCTTTTGCACCATCAAGTATGGTGTTGGGCTTGGACTTGCTTATTTCCTTCTCGGCAGTCCTTAGCATATTCAACAACTCGTGCAATGGCTTGTCAATTTCATTCATGTGATAATTCATAATGAATTGATCGAATGGCTCGAGCAACGATTGCAAGATCAAATCGATCGACGACTCTTGTCCCAAAGGAAATCCCCAGCTTTTTCAAGGTTCGAACATAACCTATCATCTTAAGAACGTGAGTTCCTACCGGCATTCCTCGGACATTTTGCACCGAAAGAGAGATTTCGATACATCGAATCTCTCCCGGCGTGCTTGCCCCTCGATATAGTTGCTTCGGGTGAGCCAAAGATCTCATAAGCCCCCATGTCCTCATGTTGCTTCGAAGCTCGAGTTCATGGTGACAAGCATGAGGCTAGACACATCTAAAGCATCACTAACATGCTTCGATAAGCGATCCCTTTCAAAGTGCCGTAGCACGAGCCTCTAGTATAGCAGAATAGGCTATTCCAGGGACATACAGACTTTCTTTCATGCTTGAGAACGATTCTCAAGTTCTCGAACCCGATCGAGGAAGTTAACTCCCTCTAATTTGTCCTTCTCAAGGGACAGAACGCAGTGATAGTGTTTGGTTTGAATTTGCCATTTTCTACAACAAAATATATATGCAAAGTAAGTACCGATTTAAAAATCATTATTAGGTCTTTATCTTTTTAATGATTTCTCCCACTATTTTCTTCGAGTGAATAACCCTCAATATCAACTCGAAAAGTTCGTTAACTTTCTAGCGGGCCAAGATCCATATTTCACCTCGTTCTGAGTCAGCTTTGGCTGATCGCCCAAAACTTAGTTATTTAGGTAGGCAACGTTTGCCAATTACATCAAATTATGTAATTCTTGGTTAGTTGAGTGAATAACATTTATTCAAGCGTATCATTATACACTTTTCTCAACTCTTTTGCCTCTAGATCCTCAATCCATCTATTGAGATAATCTAGTTAACTAGGACCCTAAGTTTTAGCCGGCGGATATCACAACTTATCCTTCGCGCCTCACCCGGATAGACACGTATGCACAGCTTTGGCATGTCCCATACTAATGTCGATCTAGGCCTTGACGAGGGCCAAACTTAGGAAGGCACTAATTAATATTTTAAATGAGGGATTTCGCTTTTTAACAATCTCACCGAAAAAGCATAAATAAAACAGCTTTTATGCTTATATACTTATGCATCCAATACATAAAATAAAATGCAATAGTAATCGCCATATCCTATTCGGTTTTTCCAAGCCAATGGAAAAACCGTGAAGTCAATCTAAGGTCAGTAAAATAAAAAAAATCTATTCTACACCGTCTTGACCTTCGAGTTGGTTGCCTCCAAATCTTCATCATCTCAAATTTGTACCTTCTCCTAATCTAGAATTACAAAATTTCTAAGGAAACCTCGAGTTACATTCGAGGAGATATAATGAGAATAAAATTACAACTTTTGAATGATAAAATAGGCACGATACGCAGATCGTATTATAAAATAAAACCAACAGGGTAAAGGCGACTACTATGCATCATGCTCAATTAACATAACATTTTATGGAAAAACGAGCAAGCAGCAAACAAATGAACATTTCATATTGTCTCGGGTTCGGTCGACCGGTCGGGGTCTTCGGTCGACCGAAGACCAACTCGGATCGACCAAGACCAACTCGGTTGATCCGAACAATATCATTTTAGCTACTGTCTTGCCTCGGTCGACCAAGTGCCCTGAATCGAGATTTTTTCCAACTTTTGAATGACTTCAAAACTGGAAATTCTCAACAGATATACATACAAAAAAACTGGAAAAGCATGTCATACATGATTTACAACATTTCTAGCAACCTAAGGCATGCATAACATAGATTCATAATCTACATTTAAACACCATAACACATAAAGTCTATAGGGTACTCGTAACCTCGCTCTGATACCACTGTTAGAGGAATAACCGGGTCACACATAAATGCGCAGCGGAATAAAACTTGACCCGCCTCTACCAGGATCTTCCACGAGTAAGAACCTACGACTATGGGATAGTGTTTTACCTTATATTGATGCTAGAATGGCTGAAACAATTTCAGCGGTATGTTGTCACGAACGGAACACCACAATGCAGGCTCCGTCTCTCCAAGTATCCACTCGATCTTCCGGGGATGGTCTTCTACTGCTTGGTGCTAGCCAACGCCTTGTAGAAGCTTTGAAGACACTCTTCAATGGAGTATGTATTTCAGACCTTATCAGAAGAATAAGATACAGGATTTCTAACTTCTTTCCTATTAGCAAAAAGCTAGAAAACAAGTCTAGAAATCTATCTTTTCTTTTCTCTCTAAAAAAAAACTCACTTTTCTCTCTTCTCTCTAAGCTTAAAAAGCTGGAAAAAAACTGATTAGAATGAATGGGAAAAATCAGTATTTTTCCCTTAGTCTATCAAGAGAGAGTGGGGAGAGATAAAGGGGAAAGTAGGAGATCATGGAGGAAACCACTCCTCCACTTTCTCCACTCCTTTAACCTCTAGATAAGAGACATATGAGCTGAAAATATGTGTCCAATTTTCCAGCCATAAGGTCGGTCCAAAACGGGTCGGTCGGCCCAATCATATTGGTCGGCCCAACCCGATTAAGGGCCCAATCCAATCCCGGCCCGGCCCAATCGAATTGGCGCACCTTAGATTAAATGTACTCCAACAGGATGTACATGTCTTACATTTGAGATCAGTTTTAGAAGTACTTAGTAAAGAGAAGTTATATGTTAACTTGAAAAAGTGTACTTTTTTGCACCGATAAGCTTGTTTTCTAGGTTTTGTTGGGAGTGCTTCAGGAATTGAGGTTGGTGAAGAGAAGGTCAAAGCCATCCAGGAATTTCTGACCCCCTTCCAATTTTGGAGAAATTAGGAGTTTTCATGGACTTGCTAGCTTTTATGGAAGATTCGTGAAAGATTTTAGTATCATTGATGCACCATTGAATGAAGTTATCAAGAAAAACGTAGCCTTTATAGGGTGAAGAACAAGAGAATTTGGATTAGCTTCTTAAACATAAGCTTACTCATGCTCCTTTACTTACTTTACCTAATTTTTCTAATGCATTCAAAATAGTGTGATGCTTCTGGTGTAGGAATTGGCGACTGTTCTTATGAAGGAAGGAAAACAACTTGCGTATGTTAGTGAGAAGCTCAGCGGCGCTGCCCCTAACTACCCCAGTTGTGACAAAGCGCTATACTCATTGGTTCGAGCTTTAGAGACATGGCAGCACTACTTATGGCTGAAAGAATTTATGATTCGAACAGATCATGAGTCTTTGAAGCATTTGAAAGGACAAAACAAGTTGAACAAGAGACATGCACGATGGGTTGAGTTCATTGAGAATTTTTCTTATGCCATCCAGTACAAACAAGGTAGGGAGAATGTGGTGGATGATGCCCTTTCTCGCAGGTATGCCTTAATCTCTACACTTGATGCTAAATTCCTTTTTTTTAAAACATATTAAAGAACTTTATAATGATGATCAAGATTTTAGTGATGTTTATGGTGCTTATGAAAAATATGTCGAGGGAAAGTATTACAGGCATTAGGAATTCTTGTTTAGAGAAAAGCGATTGTGTTTGCCTAATTGTTCCATGAGAGATTTGATTGTGCGAAAGTCCACGGGAGAGGATTGACGGGACATTTTGGGGTTGCTAAAACCTTCTTAGACATCTTACAATAACACTTCTATTGGCCACACATAAAACGGCTTGTTGAGAGAATTTGTGGTAGATGTATTACTTGTACAGATTCTAAATCTAGGGTACAACCATATGATCTTTCACGTCTTTACTAATTCCTAGTTCACCTTGGATTTATATTTCTATGGACCTTGTTTTGGGTTTACCTAGGAGTAAGCGTGGAAGTGATTCTATTTTCGTTGTGGTTGATCATTTTTCTAAAATTGCGCATATTATTCATTGTCATAAAACTGATGATGCATCTAATGTTGTGGATATGTTCTTTACGGAAATTGTAAGATTACATGGAATGTCAAGGACAATCGTGTCAGATATGGATTTTAAGTTCTTGAGTTATTTTTGGAAGACACTATGGGGTAAACTAGGAACACAGTTGTTGTTTTGTACTAATTGTCATCCTCAAACTGATGGACAAACCGAAGTGGTTAATCGAACCCTATCTACTTTGTTAATGGCTGTCATTAGTAAGAATATTAAGATTTGGGAGGAGTACCACATGTTGAGTTTGCTTATAATCGTTCTATGCATTCTGCTACTATGTTTTTGCCTTTTGGAAATATTATGGTTTTAATCTCTTAACTCCTTTAGATTTGTCATCTATACTTATTTTTGAGTATTTTAACTTAGATGGCAAGAGGAAGGCTAAATTAGTTCAGCAACTTCATGAGAAGGCACTGTAAAACACAAGAGGGGGGTGAATTGGGTTTTAACTAATCTTGTTAACTTTTTCGATTCTTTGCAAAGCTATTGGAAGTTTGAGCAAGAAGAATAAAAGCAATGCAAAACCCAATCAACAAGACAAAGAATTTAGAGTGGTTCGATTCACTTAGAATCTACATCCACTACCTTGAGCCGCACCCAAGGATTTCAAACAACTTCACTAAGAAGAATGTTTACAAATGTGGCTAACTCACTAAGAGTTTTACAACACAACCACACAATGAAAAACTCACTAAGAGCTTGCCCACACAAAGTAGGACTTTACAAATTGCCCACACTAAGTAGGACTTTTACAAGAATTACCCAATCACTTAGAAAGGGAATTGAATGTTTAAAGAACAAGGTTGATCACTCTTATAAGTGAGAAATATACCTTTGAAGTACAAGAATGTTTAGCTCTTTGAACATATGAAGTCCACTCTTTGTATTGCTTTTTGAAAGAACACCTTTGAATGATTTAGATCATGGAGATCAAGTGTTTTTGCTTTGAAGGTGTTTTAGACTTGATAAGAAATCAATCTTTATTGTATTTTCAAGTCATAGAATGATTCTCTAGCTTTGGTGTATATATACATTTCAAAATAGGCTGAAAATCGAGTCTCCAACGGTCAAATAACAGCTAGTAAAAGCAGAGTTCGGTGAACCGAACAGAGCACTTCGGATCCACTCTGGGGACCTCGGTCGACCGACCCCATGCTTAGGTCGACCGAACTTCCTCTTGGTCGACCGAAGCTGATCAGTTTAGCTCTCAGTTTCTGGTCAGTTGATCCGACCTTGGCTCGGTTGACCGACCTTCCTGAGCATATTTTTCACACGTTTTGAAATCTTTTGAAGTCTTTAAAAGTCTAAAAGGTTTTCCTAAAAGGTAACAAGTAAGAACACTTGGAAAACCATTTTAAAGAACTTAGACTTAGAAAAACAAAGGCTTTTGAAATACGAACACTTGTAAGGATCATTTTGAAACTAAGCCTTTTGAAAACGTGTATGTGTGAATGCAAGACTAGAGTGTAGAGCTTATGTTCATAAGAGCTTTGGTTAGAGCTATATAAGATAAAGACTTATAAAGACAAAGCTAATCTAACCAAACCTAAGTCTTCAATCTTCAATCTTCAATCTTGAAAGATGAGCCTTGAATGATATGACTTTGAATCTTGATCATGGCTTGATTGAAGTACTTAGAGCTTCCAATATTAGTTCCGATATTCTATCACAAAGATATAAACATTAGACACAACATCAAGTGTTTGTCCATTATCAAAAACCGAGTTCGATCGCCCTTAGGGCTAACAATCTCCCCCTTTTTGATTATGTCAAACTTTGATGTAATTAGATAGGATATGGACAATTTTAAGTACAAGGAAGCATGGCAAAAGGATATAAGAACAAATAAGTGTAAAGCTAAGTGCTTATAAGATAAACCAAGATAGAACGAGAAACATAAGCACTAGCATGTTAAGTTCTTTTGCCATATACATTAGGGACTCTTTGAAGAGCCCTATTTTCCAACCAACCTCCTTGCCTCCTTCCTTCCATAAAATAGCTTTCTTGTGTGTAATATACATACCTTCGTTTACACAAGAAGCTTACTTACCATTTTCATCAATGTCGATGTGAGTGCTAAGGATCCTATTACAAAGAACATACTCACACAAACATTAGAACTATCAATGGTTTGTTATCATCAAAACATCATAGGATATTTTGCCCTTCAGGCTAACAATGAAGTACAAGAATGTTTAAGCTCTTTTAACATATGAAGTCCACTCTTTGTCTTGCTTTTTGAAAGAACACCTTTGAATGATTTATAAAGACAAAGCTAATCTAATCAAACCTAAGTCTTCAAGTGTTTGTCCATTATCAAAAACCGAGTTCGATCGCCCTTAGGGCTAACAGGCACGAATTAATATAGAGAAAAAGATCAAGCAATATCTCAAACAAGCTAACAAGTGACGACGCAAGCAGATTTTTGAGCCTGGTGACTGTGTACGGTTACATATGCGCAAATAAAGATTTACAACGCAAAAACGTTCTAAGTTACTACCTCAGAGAGATGAACTTTTTCAAGCACTAGTACACCAGATTTTAGTGTATTTGTTAATCTCCAATGACAGACTTATTTCATCTACGGCAAGTAAACTAAAATATGGAGGATTGAAACCATTGTATAAATACAAAAATAATAATTTCTTTTTTGTTGACTGATACAAAGAATTAATTAACACAGAAAATAAAAGGAATCAAGAGCCAAAGAAAGCACCAAGCATTCACATATTTCTGAAACTATCATATCAACCCATTTGTTCCCCATACGGGGATGCAAAAGTTCGGATTGTTACCAACGATGAAGGCATAAATTGTATTTTGGGGCAAAAAACTGAAATAGTATATCGATCTACCTATAAAAAATACAAAAAATAAATAAATTGGGGGGACGAATTTGATAAAAAATTCTGAACTACATATAAAAATTACTATATATTACTATATCTATTAGTATTTTTAAAAATCTCGGGAGGTGACTGCCCCGCCCCTGCAATCGTCCCTGATTGTTACCCCATACAATGCACTCAGTGCATTCGATAGTGTAGTATACCATATAATGCATGCAATACATTATTAGTATGTGCTTGTATATTCATGTATATTACTCCTTTTATTCCATAATATAAATTGTTTAGTGCATGTAGTAAAAAATAACGAAGTAAAAAATAAAGTAATTTTTAATAAAAATATCAATATTACTCTTTTAAATAAAATTAGTGATATAAAAATCCTATTTACGAGATAAATATTGATATTTGGACTAATAAGATACCTTTTTTTTTTTTACTTTTATAATTTTTGTTATATATTTCTTAACGATTTATATTATGGAATAGATGTAATATTTAATACATTTTTTACTCGATAAAGTATATATAAACTGTATGGCGTACTGCTCTATAAACTATATGGTATATTTCTAAATTATTGAGTACAATTTGTACACTCTATGCTGTGACAGTTTGAATCGTCTGTGACCTTAAATCCTTTGTCCCTGGCCAACCGTTGCATGTTTGAGTGAAGTCAATGCATCTAGGAAGAAATATTGAATTTTATGATCATAAATATACTCTTGCTTTCAGATTCGGTCCCATCTCGTTTTTATCATGTCTACAAACTCTTCGTCTAGTTTAGTAGCTCTTGCAGATCCACCTCGTTTTTCTAATTCTCGTAGAAAGAAAAGAATATGCGAGTTTATTGGAGCCCAGTCATACATTTTTACCAATCTTTCAGAAAAACAACAAAGAGCAACAGGAAAATTATGGATATACCAATTGTTTTTGTGTACTTTAGGAAGAAAAAAAAAAAAAAAAAAAAGTGGAATGGAAATTTTAACATCGGTAACTGTTAACGCTAATTATTAAAACATTACGCTACTGACAACATAATTCCAAGAGTCTGCAAAAACATTTCCAGAAGAAGCACAGTCTATTAATGTAAACTCAAATCTTGTTCAACAATAAATATTAAGAAAGATAACCAGTTGAAAGAAGTTCAACAGTGAGAACCAATTGGAATATGAAACACTGCATAGCAACGTATTTCTAAATTTATCTCGAGCGAGCATCCAAATCAAGAAGCAGAGTGCCTCCTTCCATAATTACATTGAGACAGTTTGAGAGCGATCTGTAGCATATTTCAATCAAGTCATTTACGACAAGAAGGTAGAGTGATGCCACCACAAGCAACGGCAATTATTATGTACAAGAAGATCACAATCAAGCCTGTTAGTAGTGCCCTGCAAAAATAAGAGCAGTAAGTTTCCAACCATGAGCTATAGAAGAAGAATCTGAGAACTGAAGAGCAAAATAGCAGCAGGACAACTAAATAAATGAGTATGCTCCAATTCTACAAAACTAGTATTCTCATAAATTCCTATTTATTTCTTGAGTCATAAGTTTCTAGTTATTTCTCGATTGATTTGAAGAAATATAAATTATTATTACTTGGTGTAACTAAAATTCTTCTATCCAAAAAATAAACACAGGAATAGATAGGGAGAGGATTTAATTCATTTAAAAGACAGTAAAAAAAGGGAAAATCCCATCCCAACCCAACTCGACATCCCCCTCCCAGACCAAGAAAGACAACAAGGTGACAAAAGAGCATAACATAGCTTAGACAGCATTCAAAGGGCATAAAGAAAAGAGTAAAAAGACTCGAAAGAAGAAAAAATTAGACAGATTTATCCTACCATGGAAAATAACAAAATGAGATTAATGTATCAAATTAACTCCCCAATAAATCAGCAAGCATACCAACTAAGAAAATCACCGATGTTTTAGGATAAAAGTGGTTACCCTATATCCTACAACACCAGCCTGAAACATTTGGCACTATTTGTTTTATATTTTGACAGTGCAGAAACCATTGTCTGTATAATATAATGTACAAATATCATCAAAAATTTGCAGACACGGACAATTATTCAGATTTCTAGCATTTCAAGTCACTTTAATGGTTAAGACTAGTGTAGTTGGCAAGTACTTCCGACTCGGAACACTAAGTCCCGGGTTCAACACACCTACCCCGTTGTAGGATTTGAAAAAGGAATTTTTAAATTCTGTAGTAGAATTAGAAAAGCAAAGCTCCAGTTACTACCAGGGTAGTCAATCCCACATAGCAGATAGCGGGAGCGGTGCTATTTGAAATTTTAAGTAAATAATTAACAAAAATTCAAGACAACAACATAGTCACACGGGTCGGAATACGGTTCGCAATACGGAGTACGATTCGATACGGAATTCGCTTAGTTTAGAAAAACCCGGTACGGTAGGGGTATATTCATGTATTTTTTTATTTTCATTTTCATAATTTTCAACTTTGAATCCAATTTCATTTAATTGGAGTCTTGAAGGTTGGAAACATTTAATACTAGAATTTTGAAGGTTGAAGATATTTAATTGGAGTCTTGAAGGTTGGGGACATTTAATACTAGAATTTTGAAGGTTGGAGACATTTAATTGGAGTCTTGAAGTTGAAGTGCCAGTATTTAATTTCATAAATTTTTAAATAGTATATAATGATCCCATACAAACCAAAGTCATAAATTTTTAATTTCAATTTCAATGGTATTTGGTAAAAAAAACATACCCAATTGATGAGTATTTATAAAAGATTATCTTATTGCAATTTAATTTGATACACACATGTCTAATATTTTAATCTGAAATAAAATATTGTATACGAATAACATTAATGAAATACGGTTCGCAATCGCAATACGGAATACGGTTCGGTACGGAGTTCGATTGCTTTTCCAGCGAACTGTGTGACTATGGACAACAACGAAAACAAAGTCATAACCAAAATCATTAAATCCAAGATAAGAAACATAACCAAAGTCATTAAATCCAAGATATTCTTAAATATTAGATACACCTAAAAATTAGGTGTTTCTGAGTTGCTGAAGATACTCACAAATATTAGGGTTTTTTAAGATGGAAGTCCACAATTCATCCATAAGTTGACATTTGTTAAGGTCAAAAGGGTTTTTTTAGCCCATATCCAAATAGCGCCGCTTTTGCGCTATTTCAGCCGCTATAGCAGCCTCTTTTACCGCTAAAATTATGCGTGGCGCTATGGGGGTGTTTGTAGCGGCCACGTTCAGCTCCGCTCTGCTATGCCGCTATTGACTACACTAGTTTCTACCTAATCAGGATGATAGTTTCCTTTGAAATCTAGATTTTACATTACCTAGGAGTTCATATTACTGGAAAGTTAGATGAAATTCTTTCCATATTTTCCCCAATTTTGATGCTTGTATCCAATTATTGTTTGTGGTGTAAGATCAGACCCTGCTGAAATCATTTGGGGGTAAATTTTGAAACTACTAATAAATTTGGTGAATAATTAGGACGCATGGGGGAAGAAGAGAAGGTTGGGGGGGGGGGGGGGGGGGGGTTGTTCATCATTAAGGATGAAAGTTGCTATATCTATTCCTTGCCAAACAAAAGGGTTAATGTGCGAGATGTGATATTTAACTACAGGTCTTTAAAATCCAGAAAAAAAGACTAATCTGAGAAGTATTCAAAACTCAGTACCTCTCCATGCATAAAAGAATCACACTTTGAGGAAAAGAATTTAGAAACTGGGAAGAATTACAAAAGGAAATGCAACCTGCTGATTTCTTGTCGACCAAAAAAAAGTTGCTTTGCTTTCCAAGATCAAATATTTTTAATTGGTTAGAATTCAATTAGTAGCTAGATGACACAAGTAAAGAAAACCATTAAAACCTTGTCTTCAACTGCTACAGTCAAGGAAATTCTCCTGATCAATGGTACCTTGTTCATAGTACGCTAGGGTATGCAGTACGGGTACAGGAACGCGGTACGCTAGTTTTGCCGGTACGCAATACACGGGAGGGGGGTAGGCCTAGTTAGGATGCTTTTTCATTGTGCGGTACGCCAAAAAAGTAGTACACAATATGTTAAGGAGCGGTTCGCTGAAATATATATATATAAAAATTGACAGTTAGGAATATCATTAACAGAAATTTCAATTGTACATCCAACTAGTATAACACAATAAAATATATAAGCAAAGCATATAAGATCCAATAGGGAAGCATCAACTTAAGAAAAAGTCACCAATCACATAAGTTCTCTCTCCTTTTCCTCAACTTCTCTTTACTGAAACGGTACGCTCCTCTCAGAATACTGTTGCGAGAACGCACCACATTTGGGTACGAAAGTACCGGTACAGGATGCCGGGGGGGAGTATCAGGTAACACTGCTCCTGATATTGGTGCTGGCGGAAGTACAGCAAAAAAAAAAAGAGCCTTTGATTCACGTTGAAACTGTGGCTTTTAGAGATAACGAACAGAAACCAAGTTTAGGGACTAAATTAGCAAATTACAGTGTTGTAAAAATCGGCCTAGTCGGGGACTAATCGCTAGTCGGCCTCCAAACGCCTAGAAAAATCAAAAATCGGGGTGAAAAATCGGATTTGGAAAAAATCGGACAAAAATCGGCCTAGTCGGTCAAAAGTCGGATTAATCGGTCAAAATCGTTGACCTTTTTAAAAAAATCGATTTTTTTGTCCAAAATCTAATTTTTTTTATTGCAATTTTGAATTTGTGGCAGTAGCTATTTATAGCAGAATGGTCTTTGCTCCATTTTTATTTTTTATGTTCTTTGATCCATTGTCTTGGCTCCAGAATGTGAATCAAAGATTTTGTGGTAGTTTTGAATTTTTTTATGGCAATTTTGAATTTGTGGCAGTAGCTATTTATAGCAGAATGGTCTTTGCTCCATTTTTTTTTATTTTTATGTAGCAGTAGGTGGCAGTAGGCAGTAACTTTTTTGCGAATTGTTTGATATTTTCTTGTTTGATAGTGTTGTAAATGGGATCTTCAAGTGCTGCATCCGCTAGTGTTTCTAAATCTATTGAATCTTTTGCCGTTTCTGAACTTAAACGAAAATCAAAAGATGTTGGTTGGGATTATGCAATTTTGGTCGATCCAAATAGATTGGATAGGGTCAAATGCATTTTGTGTGGGAAGGTAATGTGTGGAGGGATTTACAGATTGAAACAACACATTGCACATATGCCTGAAATTTTGTTTGACTGGTATATTATATATGATAACAGAATTTTAAAAAATACATTGTAATTTAGGGTCGCCGACTAGTCCCCGACTAGGCCGACTAGTCGCTAGTCCCCTGTCTGCCGACCGACTAGCGACTTTTGCAACACTGGCAAATTTTATGTTCATAAGGAAGAAACATAACCGAGGTCTATTTTTTATAACCATGAAACATAATGACTGTTTTGCAGTGCTGGAAAGTACATTCATAAAATCCTAGTACGCTAAGCTAACTAGGACTATTGTCCTACAAAAATCCTCAGATTCTAGATTAACGTAATAAACCTTGTAAACTATTCAGGAGTTTTTGTGCATCGCTCATTTATATAAAAAGTTAAAACTTAAACTTTAAGAAGAAAAAGCAATACATATCCTCAATCACGCTAAACAGTTTAAAACATTTTATTCCTTGTGGGCTGACAATAAAAGCGATCGATTAAAACACTTACAGAAGCTTGGCATTTTTCATCCAAAGAGCTCGACGAAGACGCTTAGATTGCTTCTTGAAGTGAAATGCACTATCTTGCATTGTTGCAGTTTTGTCAACAAGTAGTTCAATTCGATCGCCTCTTTCCAGGATCTTATCTATGTTATCCACCATGATACTGCGTATCTAGATATTAGGTTGAGTCAAATTGTTAGTATTAACGAAGGTAAAAGAGGAAGAAACAATTAGGAAAATGTGGATACGGCAAATCAGAATAAGCATGCAGTGATTTTGAAAGTTAAGCTTCAGTTACCAACAACAAATAGGCCAACTACCAACAACAAATTTCATTGTGTGGATATCTTTATATATTAGGGGTTATTCAATTTTTGCTGAATCATAGAAATTTTGGCAATTCAATTCATTCTGCCAAAGTAGAAGTGAGAAACTGTTAGAATAACTTTCAAATATGATATCATTTGAAGCATGTGGCTGGCTGCAAATACTTATACAAGTAAATCTTTATAAATATTTCTATGATATATTTCTTAATTCTTAGAAAAAAGTGAGTCATGGAACTCTGAATTCCCGAGTACAACGTGGTAAAAGTGTCACCAGTTACGTATACTCTTATTCACAAGCACCATGTCTTCTTTCTTTCAGCTGTGGTACTGAGAAAGTGTTATTTGCATCGCTCATTTTAGCTGTGGATTAGATCATGAATTTTAAACAGCTAAAAATTGAATATAAACATGTTCTCCGACAATGCACCATAAAATAGTTAAAATCAGCAGGATTTTTCACAAGGACTTATGAAGTGCTTACTTCAAATATTTCCATAGTGTAAGCATCCGGAAAAGTCAAGAATCAATTAAATTTTACTTTCTGGTTTGCAATGACTAAGGATTAATATTCCAGTCACTGCATGTGTGTAAAATTTGTTACACGAGCATAATCTGATTATTTATTCATTTCTTTTCCTCCAGAAAGTATACAAAAATAAACAAATAAAAAATAATAATTTACCTCACCAACTTCCCCTCTAACGCGGTTCAGAGTATCTGCACTAGGGTTACTGGAAAAGAACTCCATTTGCTGATGTAAGACCCTTGAGAATTCATCATTCATAGCATACGCAGGTGCATAAGCAGCCACTCTTCCGTAGTTCTTCATGAACCGCATATGTACGTTCTCTAAATATGTAAATGGTATTCTTCCTGGATGAAAATACAAAAGATGATACACGTCATTTATGGAACCGAAGAAGGATGTATATTAAACGAAACCAAATAATTTCCATTCAGAGAGGGAGAGAAAAGCTATACGAAGTTGGACAGGTGGATATCTTCACATTATCACGAGAATTAAATCAAATCACCACTTGCCAATGTCTAGATAGAATGTCAATGCGAGATATTATTGATGTTAACAAGAGGTGGCAAATAAGTATAAAGAAAAATGATAAATTAAAAAACAGAGAAGCATAGAAGAAATGATCCATTACAAAGTGCCATGACAAGTAACAGGAACCCTGTCAGTAACAACTAAATTCAGTACTCTAAAATGCATAGTATTTGATTCTTGCGGCAAGAGAGAACTCCCAACTTGCTTCCCATGTAGATTCTTTTAAACTCTAGAACCCCATTGCTAACCATAGTATGGAAAAGAACAGCTTTTAGTAAAACTATCCTAGCCAACCTAAGTACTGGACTACACATAATCTTTACTTTGGACTATACATGGAAAATGATCCACAAAAATTTCGCATAAACATTCTCATCTCCAAAACCCATTTTTGGAAGCACCTAAATTCTGATCTCCAAATCCCACTATCAGTCAACCTAAAATATACTCCCTCCGTCCGGATTTGAATGTCGCAAAAAATGGGCTAAATTTTAAGGATTGTTTTTTACTTGGGATACAATTGAAAATTTACACTGAAATTTTTGCTAAACTTAGAAATGGGACATTCAATTCCGGAAATCCCAATAATACTCCCTCCGTCCGGATTTGAATGTCCCATTTTCCTTGTCCGGATTTGAATGTCCCATTTGCCTTGTTGGGATGTCCAGAATTGAATGTCTAATTTCTAAAGTTAGCTAAAATTTCAGTGCAAATTTTCAATTGTATCCAAGTCAAGACAATCCTTAAAGTTTAACCCATTTTTTGGGGAATTCAAATCCGGACAGAGGGAGTATCATTTGCAAGTCACAAGACATAATACTCAGAAAAGTAAATTCCATATGTTATTCAGAAATATGCACTAATCACAAGAAACTAAATTTAAAAAAAAAAAAACGATCAAAGAGTCCCAATTATCTGAAAAAATAAGCAATCATTACTCATTTTTATCATGTTCTAAACCTTAATTCCCAAAACGAACTAAGAGAAGAACAAATTAACAGACAAAAGAAAAAATCCAAAACCCTAAGCACACAAAAAAAATTCCAAAACAGAAGTAAAATTCACAATTTAACATACATACTTCCAAAAGTGTCGTTGGCCATACAGAGAAAAGTGAGGCCATCGGTCTTGAGGATATGGAAAATATACCGATCCTGAGAGTAACAGAGTCTAGAATCGGCCTCCGGCGGCAATTTCTCCAGTATCCGCCTTGCCACAGCACCTGTGTTCCCTGTCGCCGCACTGAACTCCGCCAGCACCGTCGTTCCTCGAGCCACCACCGCATAAAGTATCGCCATCTCAAAATTCTTTCAGTTTCTATATATACATACAATTTGAAGTATATATATGTATATTAACTCTGTGGAGATTTGGGGTTTTCGTAGATTCTTGATCGGAGGAAGGAGGAAGGGAGGGAGGTTGTGGAGGAATGGTGTCAGCTAGTAACTGCAAGTCCACGCAGCTCGAATCGTTACTATTTTTTTCTAAATTTAATGAGCAAATTATTATTTTTTTCTAAATTTAATGAACAAATTACTATAATGGCCCATAAACTATTTTGCTTTTAATATTTTTATCCAAAACCTTTTTTTTCATTTTTTTTCCTACACAAACTATTTTCAATTAACTATATCTCTAAATCAGTGAACTTTGTGGCGGTTCCGGCGGAATCTGATCACAAAATGGACAACTGGAGACTTTTTGAAGGGCAAACTTGTATATTCAATTATCTATTATTTATTTTGTTTTTTCACTCTTTTTGTGAAACCCCACCCTAATTTGACATATGAATCTTTTTGTTCGACCCAATAAAATATTATTTGTGACGGATAATTGTGCTAAGTACTTTTAAAACTCAAATTTCTAGCTCATGACCCAATTACTTGGATTTTAGTAGTGTAAAATTACATAAATTAGGGAAGGATCAAAATAAGCTTAAGCTTTAAGGACATTATCGCAATATTCTAGGCTTTTAAAATTTATCGGATTAGTCATGATACATTAAGTCGTATCGTATTTTGAGATTTTCGATACAAACTCAATGGAGATAGGAGGAGACTTTAAGCTACATCCATGATTTATACTAGAGACAACCTTAGGAGGAAATCTGTTGGATTCCACAAAAATTGATAATCCTGCGTAAGCGATTTGATTGATTGATCGTCCGAAATAAGTAAAGTGTTCCTATTATGCGCTTTGATTAAACAAATTTTATTTTTGTTAGTAAAATTTGGATTGAACATGAGGTGTTTTGTGAAAATCGTTTGGAACAATTATTGAAGCTCTACGTCTATAAGATTTTAAACTGATTAAAAAAAGTTCGATGGTGATTTGGTTTTCTTTAAAAATAGATGCATGCATTGATTCTTTTGGGAATTATAGAATTGGAAGTCCTTTTTTTTCTTCTTAAACCAAAAGTGTAGTTTCTTATCAAAAGTTTGAGTCCAAAAAACTTGTAGGAATGAATATGACGGTTCATAGTTTGAAAAAAAAAAAAGAAGAAGAGAGAATGATAGTTTTGATATGGACTGGATCTTGTTACAAATCAGAGTAAAAGCAAACAGGAAACTTGGAGAAGAAGAAGAAGATTTCGAGAGAAGAGGATATTTTCTCATTGAATTGAAAAAGGTACATAATCTTCTATTTATAGATTTCTAGTTACAATGTACAACTAAATAAAGTACAAGTAAATTAAGCTATCCTAGAGCTATCATATACCTCTATCTTGCACATAAGAGTGTTAGAATCTACACTGGAACTATTTTCCTGAGCAATAGAATCATTATGGTTGTTGTAAGTGATATTGTCATCTTCCCAACACAAAGGATCAATTCATGTCACTACAGTGTGCACATGATTATCAGACTTAGAAATGAGATGCTCGTTTGAAGGATTAAGAAAACTAGTATTATCTTGAAATTGCACATTTCTAGAAATAATGATCTTATTAGTGCTGATATCAAGAAGTAAATGCCATTTGCTACTAATAGGAAATCCCATATAAACACACTTGATTTCCCTTTGATCAAACTTGGTCCTTCCCTGTTCTTGAGTACAAGCAAAAGCTAAACAACCAAATACCTGGAAGTCAATGAGGTCGTAACCTAGTGGAACAAGCCTCTGAAGGGATTCATGGGCGGAAACTCGTTCCAAACACCCATGGATCCTCCCCTGAAGGATCCGCTCATATGAAACAATTCAAAACAACGTAAAAACTTACAATTTTTCGGATTCAAGAAGCTACTTCTTGAATGGAGGATGACGATTCTTGGAAGTTTTTTTTTTCACCAACGGAATTCCCTTTGTGGAATTTCCCTCTACCGGTATCCACGCGACGAAACAAGCAGTGATTGCTAGCTCTTCGTCTTTCTGAAGTTCGGGAATTTAGAGAGAAAAGGGGAAAAGCGAAAAGAAAACGTTTTTCCCTTTCTTGTATTGGTATTTCGGTCGAATGACTTAATCTCTTAGGGGTTTCGGCTAAGAGATGTTATATAGAGTGTGGGAGTTTGTTCCCGCAACAACTCCCACGTCTACTCAACTTCTCTCTACTGTGGGAGACTCGACTCCCACGCCCCTCTAGACTTGCTGGTAGTGGGAGTCTTTATCTGATAACAACTCCCACTTAATCGCAGCTATAGTTAAATACCAAAATTGCCCCCTATCTCTAATTCGAATAATAAACACTTTATTATTTTCGTAAAAACAAATGTCGATACAATGAACCTAGACACATTCTAGATTCATTGAATCTGACATGAAGCTTGTTAACTCGCCTATGCGTGTGACTCAGTAGGTTCATATCACAATGGCAATGAAAACACACTTAGTAGTAGTGTGAGTTCATAAGTCACAAGCTGCCCCCTAGCAGGGACATCGTGACTACCCAAGGTGAATGAATTTACAACTGAACCTATTGTCAATCCACTATTTAATCCCTTTGTCTCGCGATATCCTAATTAAGCATAAGGCATGGTGGTCGCCACCCTTATTAAGCTTAATTGTATTTATGCTCGATCTCCGTGTAGATCTGCTTCGACAAATAGCATTTGATAACCACTTTATCAAATACATTTGAGCACGGCCATGCATTTAAACAGCTCTTTCCCTATCGAGGGGCACATGGATATCTCTCTCAATAATAGAGAGGGACAAATTCCTTACAATGTCTCTCACATTCAAGCTATGATAGGACACTACATCCGATCTCGGTCGTATTGATTACTCGCTACAAGTAACATCCGATCGAGTCAAAACGTGGCTCCATTCATACTAGAATCAATGAAGACATAAGGTCTAAGGATTCTAAAATAGTATTGAGGAAGTAATACTTATGACTTAAGACCATGAAGTATTACTTCTCGACGTGATCACGTCCCAATACAATGTATCCCTATATATTGCATCTATGATGTGATTTGTATCCATTACACATGATCAGTAAAACAAGATCATCAATCAACAATCATACTAGTTTTATTTCATAGTAATTAAGCATTACATAAAACTAGGGACTTCTAGAATAGTAAATACATAAGCTAATGAGTTTTACTATCAAATCACGCATTTGATAATCAAAAGCAAAATTAACTATTCAATTACATGCTCAAAAGATAATAAAACGCACAACATGTGCTAATGGTCCTAGGGCACTACTAACAGCCTCTACCCGGGAGGTCACGGGTTCGACACCCTCCCCCTACGTGGTGCAATAAAATTCTCCTCCTCTGGTGAGGGAAAGAATTAAGGTTGCTGACCAATAAATAAATAAATAAATAAAAAAAAAAACCAAATACCTTGAAGGTGTCATATTCAAGAACCTTATTATATAGAGTTTCAAAAGGTGATTTATCTTTTAGAATGGGAGTGGGGTTGCATTTACAAGTCTAACAGCATGAAGAACAAAGAAGTTCCAGAATCTGAGAGGTAAAGAAGATTGAAACCTAAGACTTCTAGCAATATTTAGGATATGTTGATGCTTCCTTTCAACAAGTCCATTTTGCTCGGGTGTTTCTACATATGTAGTTTGATGAATGATGCCTTTATAGGAATAAAAACTAGGCATAAGAAATTCTTGTCCATTATCAGTCCTAATGACTTCAATGGAAGTGTTAAACTGTGTTTGAACATATTGACAGAAGGATTCAAGAAGGTTTTTTATTTCTGACTTAACTTTCATAAGAAAAATTCAACAGTATATACTATATTCATCCACCACAGTTTGAAAATAATGATGGCCATGAATAATTTTTATTTTAAGAGGTCCCTATATATCAAAGAGTACATTTTGGAAAGGGTAAAAAGTGTCCACACCCCCTAAACTATCTTAGATTTTGATTTTTGACCCTCAACTAAAAAACGTCAAGTGTTTGACCCTAAACTTTTTTGAAGTATCAATGGTGCCCCTTCCGTCCAATTTCTCCGTTAAATAATAACGGAAGGTGCCCATGTGACACTCACATGATAAAAATTGGGGCAAAAATAAATTAACCTTTAAAAAAATGGATTAGAAAATGAAAAACCCTCCCTAATTTTCTTAACATCCCAAAATTAGAAAGCTCTAAATCCTTGAAAGAAAATGTGATCTCCCACTGGAAATTGATTCAAGAAATCTTGATAAATGAGTAAATAATATTTTCAATTTTTGGCAAAAAAAAAAAAAAAAAATCATGGAAGTCATACTTAAGTTGTTATGGGATATGATGAAGACACTGAATATCTTCTTTGCTCAAAACTAAGTTAAAAAACTCGGTATAATTAGTTACAGCTTTCATGGAGTTTAACATAATTTCACGGAAGTCATGTTTATGTTATTTTGCAAAAATAAAATAAAAAAAAATTGCTTAAGTTGTTCTTGGGAAATTTGCAAGATTTTAATTTCAGAAAGAAGTGAGATTTCACTAGACATGAAATAAAGAAGAGATTAGGAAGAGATTTATGGCGAACCTCGATTTTCTAATCCATTTTTTTAAAGGTTAAATCATTTTTTTGTCTAATTTGCCCCCATTGTTTATCATGAGAGTGTCACATGGGCACCTTCCGTTATCATTTAACTGAGAAATTGGACGGAAGGGGTACCATTGATACTTCAAAAAAGTTTAGGGTCAAGCACTTGACGTTTTTTAGTTGAGGGTCAAAAACCAAAATCCGAGATAGTTTAGGGGGCGTGGACACTTTTTACCCTTTTGGAAAATGCCTCTAGCAGAATTAGTTATCTCTTTGTATGGTGCCTTCCTTTGTTTAGCTAAAAAACAAATAGGACAATAAGAAGTATCAGGAATGATAACATTGGGAGAAAGTTTCTTAGCAACTTTCATTCTAGGAATAGAAGTATGTCCTAGTCTAAAATGCCACAACAATGTGTCATTGTCTTTATTTATGCTATTTACATAAGAAACATGTTGATTATTAGAAGCAGCAGTACACAAAGAACTTTTATTTAGTTAATATAACCCTCTGATGAGATCAGCTGTACCAATCTTCTTCAAGGACACTCTTTCTTGAAGAACACAGTCAGAAGGAACAAAAGCAACAAGAACACCAGATTTAGTGACTAACTGACTGACAGAGATTAGATTAAATCCAAAGTTAGGAACAAAAAGAACGTCATGAAGAGTAATAGAAGAACAAAGTTGAACTGTGCCTTTGTGTGTCACATGTACTTTAGTTCCATTAGGTAGATTAACAAAATAAAATTTGACAGGATAAGAAGAAACAAAGTTGTTTAAGGAATGAGTGAGATGATTAGTGGCTCCTGAATCCATTATCCATATGTCTAAATTTAAAGAAGAACTGATACCTGAATCATTTAGAAGATTTGTGAAGTTTGCAGATAATTCATAAGTAGTTTGTTCAGTAGGCTATCCTTCTTTGTTGTTGATGTCTCTAGATCCTAAAGCATTACTTGTCTGCTGTGCTTGCATAAGTTTGACAAGTTACTGGTATTGCTCCTTGGAAAACAAAGAATTTTCTAAGTTAGACACAGCATTAACATTGCTCATATTGTTAATACCTGTAGACTGCATGACTTTACCTCTACCATAGTTATGATTCATTTAAGATCCATTTGCTCTTGGTCCTTTAAATTTTTGTGGAAACCCATATTTTTTGTAGCACCTATCTATATTGTGCCCATTCCTGTTGCAAAAGGTGCATTGAAAATTCCTTTGATTTCCAGAAAAGTTATTTGAATTGCTCCTGAAACCAACTTTCTTGACATTCTGGTTGGCACAGCTATACAAAGTTATGCTTCCAGCTCCTTCTCCATTAGCTTTGTTGTTGGTATTGTTGTTGTTAGGAGAGTAATTCATTTGCATTTCTGTCTGTATAACCATAGAAAACACCTTGTAGATAGATGGCAAAGGACTCATCAGCAAAATTTGTGACTTAACTGCAGCATATGGGTCATTCAACCCTTTCAGAAATCTTATTACATAATCAGATTCCACATATTTCTGAATTTCATGAAGTGCTTCACATGAACAGTTAGGCAAAGGCCTTAGGATGACCAGTTCATCCCAAACAATTCTCATCTGAGTGAAATACTCATTTACAGACAAATTTTTTTGGCTAATGTTTTGCAGCTCTTCAAACAGACCAGGCATCCTGAATTGATCACCATTGAAGAATCTATCATGAAGATTCTTCCAAATCTCAGCAGCAGAGTCAATCCAGATTACACTATGTGCAATAGAGGTAGAAACAACATTAAGTATCCAACTCATTGTCATATTATTGCATTGTTCCCAAGCAGTTGAATTCCTATCTTCATTTCTAGGTTTTGTCAAAGTTCCATCAACAAAACCAAGCTTATTCTTGGATATGAGTGCAATCCTTATTGTTGCAATCCTCATTGATCTACACCAAGCATTGTAGTTATTACCAATAAGAAGCTTAGGAAGAAGGACTACCGAAGGATTTTCACTTGGATGAAGATAATATGGATTTCTAATTGAGGTTTCATTAGTGTTAATAGCCAAAGCAAACAATCTGACTATGAAAATGCAGGAAGAAAAATAGTAACAATAAACAAGGAACTTGATCAGTTAACAATGGAGAAACAAATCATAACCTCATTGCTCTGATACCATGTTACAAATCAGAGTAAAAGAAATCTGGAAACTTAGAGAGGAATAAGAAGATTTCGAGAGAAGAGAATATTTTCTCATTGAATTGAAAAATGTACATAATCTCCTATTTATAGATTTCTAGTCACAATGTACAACTAAATAAAGTACAAGTAAATTAAGCTATCCTAGAGCTATCATACACCTCTATATTGCACATAAAGTGTTTGCTAAAATGCACCAGCTATCCACTTGCAGGTTGAGTGGGAAAAGCAGTTAGAACTTCAACTGCTCACGCGGTTTCAAGGCTATGTTCCAGTGTGATGACTTTCTAGAAGTATCTTGGGGTACGAGGCTAAACTCTGGTACATTTGGTTTGAATTGGATGTGATATTTTGTTGGGAAGATTTGCTGTCTTAGGCAGCTTCTTATTATGGTATTGAAGCTTATGTGTTTGGCTGAGCTGTTGTGTCAGCTTGTTGTTCTGCTTTCTTCCTTTTGTATTTTGATAGATCTATTGGACCTTATTGTTCAGAATTGACTGTATCACTACATAATGAGTAGAAAAATAATTATGTGATACTGTGACTAATTGTAAACCACGAGATTTATGCGGACCTAGTCAATATCAGAATTTTTCAAAAGAGAATATATTCTCGTCTTTGTTTTAAAAGGGAAAAGTTACCAAAAGCTTTATATCTTATTGTAACCATTTAGTACATGGAATTAAGAGAAATGGTGTCATTTCCCTAGTATCCTTACCCCCTACTGTATTCTGTGATGCTGAAACTGATGGTGTGTGTTCTGACATTGCCATTGGGTGTAAATTATCTTTTATGAATAAATAGTCTTATTTCCATAAAAAAATTCTGGGGATGTGATTTACTATTTTGACTTTGTGAAAAACATGTTCCACCATTTCTTTTCTGACTCTTGGGTAACATGGGTAAAAAGCTATATTTATATTTAGGCAAAAACGTCATTTTTGTCCTAAAAGTATTTTCTAAGGGAGTTTAAGGTCCTCTTCAATTAATTTTCACCATTTTCATCATGTTGATTTTTACGAACTGCTATTAGAGTACTTACGTCCAATTTTCTATATAGATACTGACAAGTCAGTCATGTGTCTCACATGTGAGGCACTTTTTAAAGCTTTTTTTCGAAAATTTCAATATATTTCTCTCAAAAAAAAATTGGATACTCAATTATTAAAAAAATAAGTATAGATACCCACTAAGTTATCCAAAAACAAATCCCTAATACCCTTTCATTTACATTCATCTCCATCCCCTTAACTCTTCTCCGCTGCCGCCGCCAACCACAACCACCACCTTCATTTGCCTCTCCCCTTCTCCAGGACCACCACCATCAACAACCGCTGCCACCTAATTTGGTCATGCCCAACACAAGCTAAACCCCATATGAAATTCTTACTTCCAGTTTCTCAAATCACTTGGGAATAGTGATGAAGGGGTGGTTCTCCACCACCACCACCGCCACCACTATCAACCACCTTCATCCCCTCCCTTCCCATGTCTCACCACCGCACCACCACCACCATCAAGGTGTCACCTCCCTTCTTCTGTCTCGCCAGTAGCCACCAAATAAGAACAATTGTTTTTAACTCACTTTGAGGGATACATTACAGAGAAACAACTTCTCATTGCTATGGAAACAGAAACAAGATTTTCACAAGAAATAAGCTAAAAAAACATCCCAGAAAGGGACATCTGAATCAAAGAAATAAGAAGAGCATAACAAAATACAACTAAAAACAATAACTTAATATAACATAAGCACAAATATTTTGTTCCACTATAGCATTAAAACCCAGAAATCAAAAACAAAAACCCTCATCGTTAAATGAATTAAATAGAATGTGAATTAATCAATTTGCCAAAAACTCGTTATTGAAATTGGAATTCAACAACATATTATTAAATTATGAAAACCCATTTCAAAATGAATCGACTTGAAATTGAAATTCAACAACTACATATTATGTAATTATGAAATTCATTTCGAAATTAAGCATAATAGAAACATAAAGTTGTGATGTAATACAATTAATTATCATCACAACAACAACAATAATAACTCATCTTCAAGTTCAAGGATAAATGGATATAATAAATTAAAGAAAAAGGGTGGAAAATTGCAGAGCCGCCAACACCAAATGCCGGTGGTGGTTACCAACTTTACTTTTTATGGGTATTTTAGTATGGTGTATTGATCACCAAATGTAATGCCATTTTGGTTGGCTATTGAGTGGAATTAGAACAAAGCTCACCTGAGATTTGAAAATGTAATATTGGTCATTATTTTATGGAGTTTGGTAGCAAAAATTTGGGCTTGGCATTGATTTGAAGGTGGTGGGGTTGCAGTTGGTGGTGGAAGGTTGTGGGCGGAGGAAGATGGTGGAGGGAATGGGTTTATTGTTTTATTTTTTAGTTAATTTAAATTGAGTATTCATAGTTATTTTATTTAACAATTGAGTACCCAATTTTTTTTCCGAGAGAAATAGGTAGAAATATTCGAAATAGCCTTAAAAAGTGCTTCACATGTGAGGCACATGACTGGCTTGACGGTATCTAGACATAAAATTGGACGGAAGGACCCTAATAGTAGTTCGTAAAAACCAAAAATATGAAAATGGTGAAAATTAATCGAAGAGGACCCTAAACTCCCTTAGAAAACACTTTTAGGGAGAAAATGACATTTTTGCCATTATATTTATTTTGTTCTTGCCGGACTATTAGAAGCAAGGTTTTGAAACCCGGACCGGGCATCGACCCGAAAAAGTTACTGGGTCACGGGTCACTGGTCGGACCGGTGGTCGGACCGTCATCGACCCGTTCATCAACCCGGTGACGTCATAAATATTAAAAAAATATATAATATATACTTATTAATAAAAAATAAATTTAATTTAAATTTTCCAAATAAACATCTCGTTGATATAAACATTGATATTAATATTAATGTAAAATTTAAAAATATTACAAATATAAAAGTGATATAATTACAAAGTAAATAGTTTAGGACTTATTTATAATATAATTATCTTATAGGATTTTATATGCTAATATTTTAATTACACTCTTAGTCCTGAGTATATATATCCTCTTACAACCCTAAGGACAAAACCCTAAAATCCTTCCTCTCTTCCCCTCCTTCTCCGGCGCCCCTTTCCCTTCTTCCCTCTCCGGCGCCCCTTTCCCCTATCATTTCCTTCTCCCCTCTTCTCCTTATCCGCCGCACCTCCCTCTCTCCGCAACCGCCCACTTTTTTTTCTCTTCTCCTCTCCTTCAGCTCACTTTCGTTATGGGCACTACAACATAGTTGGATCGGGCATATTTTATATGCTCTCCCGCCACCGCCACCGCCACCGCCACCTCCCTCTCTCTCTCTGCCGTTAACGCCCCGCCACCGCCCCTCTTTTTTTTTCTTCTTTTTCCCTTTTTTTATACAGGAAAATTTAAAAAAAAAGTATTTTATGACCAGTCGGTTTTCTAAAACCGCTCCCAGCTTTACTGCTCGAACAGTCCCGACCGGCCGGGTCCACCGGGTCAGTGAAATTAGAACGATTTTTGGCGAAAACGGGTTTGGCACCTAACCGGACTGCTCGGAGGTCCGGTCGACGATCGGACCGGTCCGATCCGGGTTTCAAAACATTGATTAGAAGTACAACTTGAGACTTATATCAATTTCTGACACAATTGTTTTGCATAATGTTTAATCTCTGTATTGTTCTGAAAGTCTTTTCCTACCAATGAAACTTTGTACTTATGTTTTGATCTCAATATTGTTCTAAATGTCTTCTCCTACAAATGAAACTTTTATTTTGTCGAAAGTTATTTGATTTATGATAAATTCCCTATTAGTAGCCATTATCTATTTACGTATTTCTATAAATAGACTTATTTTTTTATTAGACTATTTATAATCGCATCTTTTTACAGGCTACTATAAATGTCCAATTAGTGAATCCGACCACTTTTCAGGCCAAAAACTGGCATGTGACTTGCACATGCTCTCGGAGTGAAGGACAAAAATTGTCCACAAAATTTTCCCACCACTGATCTTCCTTCTTCCTCTAATCTTATCATCAACCCATCCCTTCTCCTCCTCCTCCACCGCCCTCCACCCTACACCACCACCACTCCTCTTTATTTTTTTTCCACCACCCTCTTCATCTCATTTTCATCATCAACCCAATCACAATAGCAGAAATTGAGATTAAATTTGGGATTTAGTTAGCACTTTTGGGGTTAATTTGTTAAAACAAATTCATGAAATGAGATAAAATAAAAATTGAGTCTTGAAATGTACCAATCACAATAGCAGAAATCGAGATTAAATTTGAAGGAATTTAGGAATTAGATTTCATTTACCAATGTAAAATATTACTAATTTTGGTTAATTTCTTGGAGACATCTATGGAAGTAAAAGAATTGTACCATCAATCTTCTTCACGATTTTCTTGACTTTATGCTTGCAACCATCACAGTGAAATGAATTTTTGGAACTCCAAAAAAAAGATGTGGGTGGTTGTGTAGGGTGGACGGCGGAGGGCGGTGGGCGGTGGTGGAGGAGGAGAAGGGGTAGTGTTGATAATAAAGATGAGAGGAAGAAGGAAGAGGGTGGTGGGAAAAAAAAAAGAGGAGTGGTGGTGGTATAGGGTGGAGGGCAGTGGTGGAATAGGAGAAGGGGTGGTGTTGATAATGAATATGAGAGGAAGAAGGAAGAGGGGTGGTGGAAGAAAATTTTGGACAATTTTGCCCTTCACTCCGAGAGCATGTGCAAGTCACATGCCATATTTTTGGCCTGAAAAGTGACCGTATTCACTAATTGGACATTTCATTGCCCGTAAAAATATGCGATTATAAATAGTCAAATAAAAAGATAAGTCTATTTATAGAAATACGTAAATAGATAATGACTACTAATATGGAATTTCTCTTGATTTAAACATGTTTTCAAAAGTCTTTAATCCGGATTTAGGAATGTCAGTGTCAAATGATCATGTATATGTACTAAAATGTTATTTGAATTTTTTACACGTGTAATATAATATAGAGTAAAGGGTAATATGCATTAAATAGCCCCAAACTGTTTCAAAATTTTAAATGTTGGGCCAAAACAATTATTCTTGCGGATTATGACTATGAAAAATTTACGGGCTGCGGAAGTAGGACTTAAGCGAGTATTCCGTCCAAAATTCAAAAAAAAAAATCCCCTGACGTTCCAGCCCTGTGAGGGGCTTTTTGTCCAAAAAAATTGAACATCATTGATGTCTTTTCCTGCTAACCACCTCCGTCTTCATCAACCACCACCACCACTCCACTCATCCCCTCCCATTTAGCCGCACCACCCATTCCCTTCCCCCACAGTCAACTCCCATAACTTTTTCCATTGTGCGACATCACCCACCTCCACACTACCACCTCATCACCACCCTTATTCATCATCTCCACTAACCGGCCAAAAAAAGATATTCAACAAAAAGTAACCTTCTTCAAAAACCCCATCAAACCCCATCAATTTCTCTGTAAAAAACACCCAAATCCATTAACAGATTCTTCCATGGCTGCCAAAATTGAATTAATTAAGGCCAAAGAAGATAGCTTGCTTGAAGAAAGCTCAGAATATATATGAAATTAGGTTCCAATTTTAAATAGTTTGAAATTTAGACAACCCAAATGATAAACCCCTAGATTACTTCGCATGATTCATTTGTAATTCCAACAAGAATCTAGATGAAAAACAATTATGAGTTTTCAATTCTGTGAAGAAGATTAGCTCTTGGTTAATGTTTTGTGTTTGTAGTGATTTACCTCTGATTGTATAAACAATGTCAAATTATTTGAAGATTTTGAAGCATGAGTTTGTCTATTAAGATTTATTCTTTTGCAATTTTTTAAATGGGTCTCTCTAAATAATTAAAATGAAAATGGGTTTTATGAAGTTTTTATCGGATTTCATCAATTGAAAATGGAAATGGGTTATTGTTATTGAGATTTTTGTGAAAATGACATTTTTTATTGACCGGAAAATGTTGTATGTCGCCGGAGAAGATGACCGGAATAAGTTGTCGTTCACCGGAGAAGATGGAGCTCGCAAGAATGGGTCGAGTCGGTTTGTTTAAGGACAACAGGTCAGGTCGGGTCGGGTCTAGTATAAGAGATAATTATGTCTTTTTGCAATTTTAGGCCGAAAAATTCTAAATTTTGGCCAGAAAATTCGCCTGAGTCCTACTTCCAAAGGCAATAAATTTTTCATGGCCATAATCCGAGAGAATAATTGTTCTGACCTAACATTTAAAATTTTGAAATAGTTTAGGGCTATTTAGTGCATATTATCCTAGAGTAAATAGCTATTTATGCCACAAAAGTAATTTCGTTTATTATTTCTGCCACAAATAATTTTTGGGTACCTTTTCTGCCACAAAAGTAATTTTGTGTGCCATTTCTGTTACAAATAGTTTTCCGGTGCCTTTTGAGCCATAAAATTAGTTTTTTGTGCTATTTTCGCAACACATGATTTTTTGTGCATTTTCTGCCACAAATATTAGGTTAATGGTCGGGTTGGGTTGGAAGGAAATGTTTAGAATTGGATGGTTTGCCAATTTTACTCCTGAATTAGAATACAGTGGAGAAGAGTCGGTCGAGTTAAGGTTTGAGTCAGGTCGAGTCTGAATTGTATAAGTCGCATATGAAACTTATAGCACGCGAAATTTCTTTTGTGGAAGAAAAGACACCGAAAAACTATTTGTGGCAAAAATAACACACAAAATTACTTTTGTGGTAGAAAATGTACCGAAGAACTATTTATGGTATAAATAGCACACGAAACTACTTTTATAGCAAAAATAACTTTTTTTTTTCTTTATATAATATATGTAGAGAAATTCGTTATTTATAACACATAACTATTTTCGAATTTCACTTTTTAGCACAAATTATTTATTAGGCTAAAAAACTAGCATTAACTATTTACGGGCACATATTTCTGTTCAATTAGGGATTCCAACACTATTTTAGGCAAAAAAGTCACATGACTCCGGCATTAAGAGCAAAGTAGTCCGTTCCCTCCATCATATTCTTCATGTTCATCTTCTATAAAGAAATCCTGTCATTTCCCATATTTCTCCATTTTAAAGCCCTAGACCTTCATTCATCTTCTTTGATTTTGCACATTTTTGGATAGTAGTACTTGATGATCTTCAGAAATTCTCTTTTATTTCTACTTGTAGAATCTTGATATTCTCTATAACCCATTCCCACGTCTATTGTAGAACCCCAAACCCATCTCCTCTCCCAAATTTCTATCCAATTTTCATCAATTCCCTCAAAACTCACATTCTCAAATCCTCTAATTCATTGTTTTCCGCCATCACTACTCGTTCTTATCCAAATTTCAAAAATAAATTAATTATTTGTGAATGTGTTCATAAGAGGGGATAATGCCGAGCTAATATATCACGCCGCCTGATTATTCGGGCTGAAAACTCCGATCAAGAAATTGGAGTTAAATTCAAGAGAGTACTCAAAATTTTCATCTTTTTAATCCATTTAACAACCTTAGACTCAGATTTTCCTCCTGGATTAGCGTAGACATTAAACCACAAAGCATCCAACTTGTCAAACAATGCCCTCTTCTTTTCAGCAACCACTTTCCAGATTATGCTATAAACAGACAAAGTAATTTTCGTTCATGAAACACATCAAGTTAGGAAAAATCCACATTCAATTAAAATATACCTTAAATAAGTTTCCACTGTGTCTGAGTTTAATAACCCATTCAATATTGAAAACCCTTCGTTTTCTTCGCCATTACGCCGGCTGGAGGACCTTCGAACCATCTCCGATATTGGATTGAAATCGCGGTTCAACACTAGGTTTTTCTCAATTTGGGAGAAATGGGGAAGATGAAAGAGGTGAATCGATATTGAGGGTAAAGCGATTCTCCTGGGGTTAATTTTTGGTGAAATTCCTAAATTAGTCCCGGTATATTGAAGGGGTTTTAAAAAAATAAAATTAATTTTTACTGTAACTGCTGTGAACGGAAGGACCATTATCGCCAAACGCAAATTGTTTAATGTTCTAAAAACAAAACAAAAAAAGAATAGGGACCATTATCACCAATCGCATAATATTACAGGACGAAATTCATCAATCTGCCTAAAAAAATCCTATTCACCCCTCCCCTCTAGTGTTTTTCAGGCTAATTTTACTTTTTCTGTGTGAAAAGATTTGTGGATAATACAAATTCATGCTCAGAAACCTATTTACGTTTCTTGGAGTGAGACATTCGTGCATACAGTAATGAAATCTACTTAACAGTGTCACAAGTTAATTGTAAGGGTGTGTTTGTTTCTTAGAATTGGTTTTGCAATTGGAATTTCAATTCTATTAAATTCCATGGAATTATAAGAATTTGGAATTCTAAGTTTGTTCAATTCTATGGAAATCCAATAATTGGAATCCTATGAAATTCCAATTCCAAATAATTAAATTCCTTTGTTTGGTAAAACTACGGAATTTATGTGGAATTCAATTCAAATTTTAATTTAATTGTTTGAAACACCAAAAAATCATATAATTAAAAATAAAATGAAAAAATGCATCTAGTGTGAAAAGACTAATATTCTCCTAATACAAATAGCCAAAGTACATTTGAAGTAAAATGACAAAAATACCCTTGTTAAAAAAATTATCGGTGTAAAATAACGGAAATATTTTTTATTGCAAAATTAAAAGAACATTCATAGTAATGAATAAAAATTTTATAATGCAATTCAAAATTGAAGATTCATTTTTAGACGTAGTGAGTAAAATTTTCTAGTCATGATCTCCCACATATAAAGTTAAAGACACAATTTTATGCCAACTAAGTAGACATATATGAGAAAATTGGGAAATATTTGACCAACACAAAGTGGAACAATTTGAGAAAATCGGAAGACAACTTCAACAATTATTTATTCTAACATTAAATACCACTAAGCAAGACAACAAAAATATTATACAATGATATATTAGTATGTAACTGACGAGGAACCTTAATTTTTAATGTCGAGTAAATAATAAATAATAAATAAATAAATCTGAAAACTATTTTAAAGTATAGAATAGACTTTAATTTACAAGATTACTAAAATGCTCTTTTTAGACACTTTGCTTGATAGGGCCGAATTGTACACTTTGTAAACTTAAGAGGTTGACTTGGATATCATCTTCTATTTGAAGTTTAGCTTCCTCTTTAGTCTTTATGTCTCGGATCAATGATGCAATAAATTGTTTATATTTCTTGTCCTTAGCCGTGTCATTGTGATGCAATAAGTTGGGTCACATTCCTTATCCTTAACAGTGTTATTGGTCCTTGTAGCTTGGTTAAGGGATCCTTTGAATAGGTAGCCCCTCGAATGGTCCTCATAGTAACGCTTGATCTTTGATTTTTTCATTCTCGGATTTTTACTTTAACGTAACATTTTGTTATTATAGGATAACACGTGGCTTCTCGTTTAAACCAAAATTATTTTATTATTTGTTCAACTCAATCAGTGTACAGTGTCCAAGAAGAAGGTGTATTAGGCGTAATAAAAGAAACTTTATATTAATGTTAAGTTTCAAAAACTTTTCTCAACCTCTGAAGAGATACAAAATGGAGGTTTTTCTCACTCCTATCGCTGCCTGAATGTCTCTCCTGCGCTACTAAGTACTTAAAAGCCTGGAGTGAATTGGGTTTTTTTTTTAAACTTTTGAAATTTTCTTTCAAATGTAATGAGAAGTGATGAGCTGACCAAAGTAGAGAGTTGCAAATTAATAAAGAAATATCAAAGACACAAGATTTATAGTGATTCGATTCATTAAAAATCTACGTTCACGACCTTGAGACTAGCTCAAAGATTTCAACAACAAACTATAATCCCTTTACGACTTAATGATGGTGGGATAAAATCAATATTACTCAAGTGAGTAACTCACTAAGAATTTTACACAACCATCACTTCACACGCTCACTAAGAGCACCAATAGGTGCATTTTTTGGGACGGATAAAGCGGAAGTTTTTTTACGACATTGATGGGTACATCGGTCACATGAGTTTTTGTTTCAAACCTATTGGTGGGATTCATCTCCGTTTTTCATGGTTTTAATAGTCATTACTACGTGGTATCAAAACTAAATTCCTATACACTAATCTCTTCCACTGGATATTTCATTGTTTGCTCCATAAATTAATCCGATAAATGTGTTTTTGGTCACTTGTCCGTGATCCTAACTAAACTAATAGTTTTTGGGTGCGCCTCTCTGTTTTCTCGGTAAAAAAGAGAAAACATGTATACTAAAGAACATGGGAGAGAGAGAGAGAGGGAGATTGCTAGTTCTTTGATACTAAGAAATTTTAAGAAAATGTGTGCAAGAATAGAGATTTAAAACTATGGAACGAATCCAAAAATTATTGCAAATAACGAAAATAAACTGAAGGACTTTGCCTCGTACAATATTGAAATCACCTAACTCTAACGGGGATGAAGATTTCATGAATTGAGTAACCGGAAATATAAGAACTAACTGGAATACAATCCAAGAGATCGCTAATCTAATATAATATAATTGATACGGTGGGCCCCAGGGACGAAGTCAGGAATTTGGTGTTGGGGGGCGAAACTGATAAAATTCTTGGGGGCAATAAAAAAAGTAAAAAAAAATTCTGGCGCCATGGTGGGCCTGATCCAAGAGTTCAACTAAAAATGTCACAAGGAACCCGAACTACTAATATATAATAAAACATCAAAATATTTTTGCAAATAGAATAGGTCTCAACGCGTTAATGTTTGGCTATAAAAAAAACAAAAAACTAGATTTGGAAACATATATGATGCTTGTGCTGAATGACCAAATCTTGACATTGATAGAAGTACTAATTGGGCCACTCTCTTTAGCTGGAAAAGGGACCCATAAAATGCCTAAAACCGTTTTTCCAAGTCTTTGTGGAATCTCAAATGGCAACACGTACAGACTTCACTATACTATATTTGACAATCAAAGATTGTAAAATGTTAATTAATCTGTACTTTCTTGGGTATTTCATTCTGTAAAATATATATTATCATGGAGATATATTTGGCACTTCATAAAAAGGTTGTTTTTAACTCTTCTCCCTTTTTAAATAATGAAACGATTTTTATACCCATAATTATAAAACCAATTCTAAAGAACTTCATTTGAGCTATAGATTAATTTAGAGTGATCACAGGGAATAAAAATATGCCGTTTATAATTATTTTTTCTGATAGGCAGTCCGTTTTATGTACACGGTTGAAATTGTCTTCAAATTATGGAACAATATTTGTTTATTTGACATGCTAAAAATGTCACACCCCGCCTCTGGAATGATGACATGGCAGTCAGTGGCGGAGCCACAGTGGGGAATGGAGGCAAGTGCCCCACCAGATTTTTCCAAAAATTTTAAGTTTTAGTTTTGCTTTTTATAACACCTCGTCTCGTGAACATTGCTTTATCAGTACTCCATTTTGAATCACTTTACGATTTAAAATTAAATTATTTAGTTTGTGAATTATAGGAATACACCACTTGTATTTTAACAATTTTGCTCTTGATTTGGTAACAAACTTAAGTGTGTAAGAGATTAAAAAAATAAAATTACTAATAAAAAATTCACAATGGGCTCTCTTGTAAACTATAAAAAGTTTACAATAAAAAGTCCACAATATGAAGTCAGAGGACTTGGAGGTTTATGAAGCACTGTCAGTAGAGTGAAAAGGTTGAACAAAATGTGAATAACTCTAGTCTATATGATTTCATAAAAAATATTTTTTTTGGCTCCGCCAATATATATACTTTTATGAATTTATTTTGTCAAGGTTAATTGTGCCCCCCCAAAGAAAAATTTCTGCCTCCGCCACTAATGGCAGTGCCCCATTGGTTAATGAAGCACCAAAGCCGCAGTCAAAGATTTACTAAATAAAGGAGTTCATTATTCAAAGCCCATAAAATAGTAACAAGAGAACTAGCGGAAGCGTTATTCTAAAAATGAAATTATTTCTAAGTTATTACATCTGATAAATGAACTACAAGTTCCAATAACTATAAAATGAAATAACACATGTGAACTAATCTAATTAGGATCACTCTTCGTAGCCCCCTTCCCAAGCATCAACAACATCATCATATTGCTCATCATCACCTGCACAATAGCGGATGGGATCGAGCTCCCGGTGCTCAGTAGGGACCTATAACAGTAATAACAATAGCAATATATATAGACAGAACAAAACAGATACAATAGAAATCAGAAACAGATAATGCAGATGCCCGTTTCCCAAAATACCCCTATGGAAGTATATGCAAACGACTCAATCCAAATCTCGCAAGACTCAGGACTCAATGCAGGACAGTGCAGTACATCATCGTAATGTAATGCAAGCAAATGGGATCGCACAAACTGCGGTTTTTGAAAAATGAATTTTAAACTTGTGCAAAAGTGCACCAAAACATTACCCAACATCCCAACTCATATGGAACCAAATAGACTCCAAGATCGCAAAATAATGGATACACTTTTTCCCTTTTCTCTCTTCTCTCTCTTCCTCCTCTCTTTCTCCTGCTCTATTTCTCTCCTCTGTTGCTGGCCAGATTCCAATGGCCAAATCTTGGTCCTTTTGTTCCGTTAATCCTACTCTATTTTGCACTACGAATCATATGAAACCTTTTTCAGAGTTTTTTTCTTCAAGATTCAAGACGTGGTTAGATGAGTCTCAGATCTTCGCAGATCTATATTTTTTTTCTATTTTTCTAGGAGGATGTGTTCAACCCGGACTTGATTTGGGCCCTTTATCATCTTTTTACATCTTCCCGAGACAATTTATAGGACGGTTGATACGCCCATGGTCCTATAAATTGTCGACCCCTAAGGAAGATGTTGAAAGTGATATTCTCCTGTCCCTGTGTTTCGAGGATTGCAATGAAGATGATTTGAACAAGAAGATTATGTATTTGTTTAGTTTGCTAGTTTTATTAGTTGTTTTTCCTAACCATCCAAGTTTTCTTGGGTGTGTCTTTTGTCTGTTATCGTGATTTTTTTAAATCATTGTATAACTATTATTTTCTGTATTTTCAGATTTTCCTTTGATTGTAATGGCCTCGGCTATTTGTGATTAATGGAAATATAATTTATTTAGAAAAAAAAAAAAAACATATAATGAACAACCAAGAACGAACACATAGAATGCAACAATTAAGCAAATAACCACCTTCTTCGTACCTAAACGATTCCATAACCGAGTATACGACAAGCACCATGCGTTGCCCATTTGGTACACCCAATTACATACTCGTCTTAGATACTTAGAACGTAGCTACCTACTATGACACGACTCCCACCACATGAACTCACATATCTAATCTCTACTACCCAGCAATAACGGCAGTGGTCCCAGTTATCAACCAAACTAGGACAGTTTCAGTAAACTCGTGTCGGATTCTCCCCCAAACTACGGGACACAGATTTTAAGGTTCAATCCTTACATTGTCTCATCACCCCCAACCAGGGACTCCACAAAACCACCACCGTACCTTAAGTGTGGGCCACAGGACAGAATAGATCACAAGACCTCTTGGGGTCAAAGAATAGAGAGCAGAACAGAAGGCGGACTGAACCTGCTAACTAGCAATCCTAGATATGAGCTCAATATGGGGCGACGACTCGGTCGACCAAACCAATTAGGACAACAATAATGACTCCTAATAAACGACTCCAAATAAGACTCAAAAGCGATTAAGCAAAGAGACAATTACAGTCAGATTTTCGAAACGGTAACAGAACAGTTCAGAGGCAGTTTATGCGAGTATAGCAATTTAAGATAGCATTAGTAAAGCGATTACAAGGCATGCTCAATTTACCCAATTCAATTAATAGTTAACATTAAAGACTCAATCTATAGCAGTTCATGAAATTGAATATTTCCAAATACAGTAAAAACATGCCAGAACAGTATATCAATATTAATCAGAATTGCAGAACATAAATCAACATAGGAAAGCGGGTCCCTACCTCTTACGAACGCGATAAGTCACATAAATCCGTAATCAGTCCTGACAACTCACTCCGGAGGTGATAACTTTCTGCTGGAACCTCCGATTGACAATCAGTCTGCGCTCACTCGTAGATTATCTCGCTGCGATCGATTTTCATATAAGGTTTGTCGAAAAACAATAAGTATTGCCCTCTCAAAAGTCCTGTCGAAGTTAATTAGAAATTCGTCGTGAATTTACCTTTTCTTGTCTTTTGTAGCGCACAGATCCCGAGGAGGTAGAGAGTCGCCGCTGCCATGCTTCTTTCTTCTTTTCTGGCTCGGTTCCCGAGGAAACAATTATTCAGTTCGGTTCCCATGCGGAACGCTTAAAAATCCTCACGTGCGGGCCGCGGATCCAGCCGTTGGTTCCCACTGAGCATGGTTCGACGGCTGTGAGTTAAGGGAGAGTAAAAAGGGCACAAATTAAATTTCGCAAAAAAAAAAAAAATTAAAAGGAAAACACGCCAACACGCAAGGTCACGTCATTGAGGAGAGAGAACTGACAAAACCCGCCTTTTCACCTTCTTCTTCATCGAAACTTGGCAAAAAAAGGTCTGCAAGGAAATTTTGAATTTTTTTTTTTGCTGTTCATCTTCCTCTCCCGCTTCCGCAATTTCTTCCTAAAAAAAAATCATTGTTCTTGTCGCCCAAAAGAGAGCCAATAGCAAATAAATCAAGACAGAAATTATGAGTACATCCAAGTTTAAAGCGGAAAAAGAAAGAAAATGGGAATTTCTCTGTACAACCGAGAATATAATTTCTCTTAATGAAGAATTATTAAGAGATAAAGAGAAGAATGCAAAAATATTGGAACTTTTGCAAACTTCAGGTTTTTTGGGCTTTACCAAAATTTCTCTTGGTGGGTTAAATGAAGAGTGGCTTAAATTTTCCATAAAAAACTATGAATCATCTGAGAGATGCATCAGACTGGCCAGTGGGAGGAAAATTAACATCACTGCTGAAGACATGCAAAGGGTATACGGTGTACCCATGGGTATTAGAGATGTACCATCATCAAAGGAGCTTGAAGAAAGCTATAACATTGTAGAATTGAAGAAGTATGCTAAGGATTTTTTGAAGATGGAGACTTCAAACAAAGGTTATGTTAATCGGCGAGACCTTTATAACATTCTGGTTGAAGGACAAAATCTGAAATAAAAAAGATGGGTAATGTATTACCTTATGCACGTTTTTAGCTGCTTGTTTGTTGCAAGCAATTCACGTATGGTCAGTGTTCGATTGACCAATCTGTTTAAAGAGGGCAACAAATACAACTGGGCAGCCTATCTGGCAGATCTTGTACACGAAGCCCTTGAACAATCCCATTCAAAGAAAGTTGGCGGCAAGCAATCAACTTTCAGAATTCCTGCTGACATGCACTTTGTTATGGTATAAATTATTTTTTGTACTGTGAACATCTGTTTATAATCGGGGAACATCTGTTTATAATCTGTGAACATCTGTTTATAACCTGTGAACATCTGTTTGTAATCTGTGAACATCTGTTTATACTATGTGAACATCTGTTTATAATATGTGAACATCTGTTTATAACCTGTGAACACCTGTTTATAATCTGTGAACATCTGTTTTTAAGTTGGGAACATTTGTTTATAACCTGTGAACATCTGCTTGTAATCTGTGAACATCTGTTTTTAAGTTGTGAACATCTGTTTATAATATGTGAACATCTGTTTATAACCTGTGAGCATCTGTTTATAACCTGTGAACACCTGTTTATAATCGGTGAACATCTGTTTTTAAGTTGGGAACATCTGTTTATAACCTGTGAACATCTGTTTGTAATCTGTGAACATCTGTTTTTAAGTTGTGAACAACTGTTTTTAAGTTGTGAACATAAGTTTTGTATAATGAACAACTGTTTGTAAGTGGTGAACATCTGTTTTCATGTAGTGCACACATGTTCTCTGTTGAGCATATGCTATGTGTTTTGAACACATGTTTGTAATTTTTTGTATTGCAGGTGCATTCCCTGGATTACCTTACCGGCAACAACCTTTATCCCGATGGGCAAACTTGTGGCTTTTGGAATGTAGACAGTATGAAAAGTATTTTCAGCTCACTATTCCCGAATGGTGACTTCGAGAATGCTGTGGAAGCAACCCTTGTTTCCACAAGAGAAGAGCAACGAAAGAGGGATAGGCTAACCGAGCTTTTCAAAGAAAGAAAAACTTTGACCAGGGAAATTTCAGAGAGAAAGAGTTTGATTGTTGAAATAAACAAATAAATTGTTGAACTGAGAGGTGGAGGGGAAGCTGAGGTTGAGGAGGATTTTGATGACAATGAGGCAATTGGGCAGTGGCCTCAAAACACAAAGAGGAGTAGGGTCATCAGGAAAAGGAAACTAAGAGAGGCAAGTAATGTGGAGGGTGACCAGCAAAAGGAAGCTCAAGAGCACTATGATGGTGTTGGGAATGATGATGTTCACACTGTTGATGAAATGGAGGTAGATGTTCAGTCTGTTGAGGTGGAGGCTGCTGGAGATGAGGTTGAGGTGGTGGCAAGTTATATGGATGATGACCAGGAAAAGGAAGGTCAAGAGTACCATGATGGGTTTGGGAATGATGATGTTCAAAGTGTTGATGAAATGGAGGATGATGTTCATTCTGTTGAGGTTGAGGTTCAGGCTGGTGGAGATGAGGTTGAGGTTCAGGCTGGTGGAGATGAGGTGGAGGCTGGTGGAGATAAAGTTGAGGTGGAGGTTGCCGGAGAGAACGTTGAGGTGGAGGCTGCTGGAGATGAGGTTGAAGCTGTACTCCGCGATGTTTGTGGATATTATAAGAATGTAAGCTCACACATTATTAATTTTAACATTATTCTTACTCTTACAACACATGTTCAATTTCCATGAACAGATGTTCAATTTTCATGAACAGATGTTCAACTTCAATGAACACATGTTCAATTTCCATGAACACATGTTCAACTTCCATGAACATATGTTCAGTAATAGATAACATCTATTCCTTATTGCTGAATAGATGTTCAATAACCAAGAACAGTTGTTCATCATTGGAGAAGTTTTTACCCTCTTTTAAGGACTAATTACAAATGTTGTGTATGGAATTAGCTTGAAGATAAGCCTGATGAACAAGCCGACAATGTGGGGGAAGTGAAAACTCAATCCCCAATACATTTAAATAATCCTGAAATAGATGAGGTCGTTCAGGAGACACCGACAATTGAAAGCAGTTCAGTAGGAGTAAAAAAGGCAAAACATGTTAAGACAAAGAGGCTGGTGAAGCCTAACAGGTCTATATTGAATTCGCCATTCATAACACATAACAAAGACGATGCCTCCCTTAATGCCGATGAGTCAGCATTGGTAGAGTTTGCATGGAATGATGATGATCCGTAAGTAACTTGAATACTAAATCTTCTGTTTCATCTATATTGAACATCTGTTTATGTGTGCTGAACACCTGTTTATGTGTAACGAACATCTGTTTATGTGTAATGAACATCTGTTCTGATAAAGTGTTCTGTTTTACAGAAATGTTATTATGTTCGATTGTGGACATGGATTGGTGAAGAGGGAGCACTTTAAGACATGTATGCCAGGGCAACAAATGGTTGACGACGTTGTAAATGCATTTGCCCACATGCTGAATGTGGATGAAATTACCGCTACAAAGGGGAAGATGAAGAAATTCGTCTTTACAACATGTATAAGGGTACGTTTTTTTTCCAAATACAAGGGTTGTCAACATAAGTTATCAAATGCCTAACTAATTATCTTTGTATTTTTCAGAGTTGCGCGGTAGGGTACTGGAATGGGGAAAAAATAATATTCCTTTGCCTAAGATTCCAGAAATGGCCAAATTTGTTGAAGACGAGGTTATTGGAGGAATGGATTATTTGCCAAAGGGTAGTGATGGCTGGGTGCCTGACAGTGTTGAGACGGTAAGGAACAAATCTCCTGAACATATGTTTTTTTGTTACTTATTGAACTCGTGTTTTACCTGACAACTCGTTTTTATTATCAGTTCTTTCTCCCTATCGTGGAAGGAGGGCATTTCTGGGTTTACGTTCTTGATATGAATGCAAAGGAATTTTACATTCTTAATAGTCTGGCAGTGGATAATTAGGCAAATTCATTTAAATACTATCCGTTGGGACAATTTGTATTGGCTCACGTGGCTGCATGGTTGAAGAAAAAATTGAAGTTGAGGTACAACTTCAAAAACGTTACCACTAAACACGGTCAGGTTCCAATCTAGCCAGTAGATGAACAGGATTGTTGTGGAGTGTGTGTATGCAATGTGTTGGAGCATTGGGTAGGTCATATTCCACAAAAGTATTTTTCTACATGGACGAATGCAGCACACATTGTAGCTCTGAGGAAGAAGCTGGTTGCTCGCGTTGGCACACCCAATTAACAAACTTGCCGCAGACATGATGGAAAAAGCCATTGCATACAAGCATAACGATTTGAATGACTGAACATTAGGATATATGTACTGCAAAATTGGCAGTTTTAGATACAATGTTTTATTGGTAAAATTTGTTCTCTGTACAATGTCAGGATTTTTTGGTAAATTGGTAGTTTTAGATAGAATGTGTTATGTAAATTGGCGGGTTTCTTGTTCAATTGACCAAAACATGTGTTCATTGGACAAGAAGATGTGTTCAGTTAAAAAGAACATGTGTTCAGTAACCGAGAATAGATGTTCAATATAATAAAACAGATGTTCAATTAAATACAACATGTGTTCAGTTAAAATGAACATGTGTTCAGTAACCGAGAACAGATGTTCAATATAATAAAACAGATGTTCAATTAAATACAACATGTGTTCAGTCAAAATGAACATGTGTTCAGTAACAGAAAAGATGTTGAATATAATACAAAAACATATTCATTCTAAGATAGTGATAGGTGTATGGCTTCTTCATCTAAATATGAAGGGCCTCCTGATTCTTTTTCTCGTTGTTTAACATGCTTGGCCCTTGCCTTTTGCCTTTTGATCTCTACAAATCTCTTTAGTCTCTTCCTTGACCTATTTGCATCTTTCCTCTTTTTCAGCTCTAAGAGCGTAGGTTGGACTCCATTACTAACAGCAGCTTGTGAAAAATCTGCAAATCAAATAATTAATGAAATTCAGGTTAATTTAGAACGAAACCTAACTAAATTGTGGAACTTTGTGCAGGAGTGTGTTTACCCTGAAACACGGATTCAGCTAATGTCATGTTACATTAGCGAACATATATTGAGTCAAACATGAATAACTATTCATGCGGATCTGAATAGCAATTCATGTTTGACTGAATAGCTATTCTCTCACCCCACGATAGGTATTCATGCTTATTGGGAATAACAGGTGCATGTTTGGAACCGGTATGTGCGAGTAACTCATTTACAGTCTTGCACAAATCATCGAATGATCGATCAACAAATTCATAAGTAACATCACTTCCACATACATTTGTTACCAGCAATACCATATTCCCAGAAAGTTGTTGATAACATTCTCCGTATTCTTTAGGTGCTTTACCACCATTAGCAATGCAAGTTAGGTCTAAACTACATTTAACAGTTTTTGTCCACCTTTTCAGCACGTAATGTGATGGCAGCTCTCTCAGTTTCTTGTGGAATCCACCGCAAGACCCCAAAAGTTCCATAACTCTAAGGGCATGTCGGCAATGCAAACCTAGTATTTCAAATAATCGACAAGTGCATTCAACAATTGCTTTTTCTGGATCCACCATGACAATCCGCTCGTCAAGTTTTGATATCATACCACCATTATAAACATTCTTGAACACATGTTATGCATTCATACTTTGTGTATTTTTTGATGGACATGGGTTTAACAAGTACTCCATCGACTGATGATACTGCACACAATAAAAAACGGATCCATGTTAGAAAGCACATGTTCATTTTAACTGAACACATGTTCAGCCACACAAAACACATGTTCAGCCACACAAAACATATGTTCAGCCACACAAAACATCCGTTTTGTCACACAAAACACATGTTCGGCCGTGTAAAACACCTACAATTTGGGAGTTGAGTACCTGTTCCTGCCACATTGCGAATACATTAGGAGTGTAATGTTTTGCTGCACTATTGGCCAAAGGGCTATGTGGATTGTTGTTGTTCGGCAACTTGTTCATTGATTCAAAATTGCGTAGAAACTCCGCATTCCTTCTATCGTTCAACATTCTATTGAAGTGAGTAAAGAACTGAGCTAGATTATGGTCAGCCTTAAGATATCCTCTAAGAACACTGTTGTTGGACTCACTCAATTGTGTTGATCGAATCCCAGCAGTAAAATGCATTCTAACCCATGCAGAGGACCATTGTTCCCGAAACCTATGGATCCTTTTGATCCATGAGTGAACTACATCTTGTTTGTTTTTTTCCTTAACCATACACTCCTTCTCAACCTTTGCCCACACATAATCAAACTCATTTTCATCGTCAACATTATACATTGCATTAAAAAAATTCTCTCTGACTTCTTCTGTCCACATGGAACTAAGGTTCTTTACAGCATTTTCCTTGATGTGCCATGTGTTAGTAGTGCCCTAGGACCATTAGCACATGTTGTGCGTTTTGTTATCTTTTTGAGCAAGTAATTGAATAGTTAATTTTGCTTTTGATTATCAAATGTGTGATTTGATAGTAAAACTCATTAGCTTATGTAATTACTATTCTAGAAGTCCCTAGTTTTATGTAATGCTTAATTACTATGAAATAAAACTAGTATGATTGTTGATTGATGATCTTGTTTTACTGATCATGTGTAATGGATACAAATCACATCATAGATGCAATATATAGGGATACATTGTATTGGACGTGATCCGTCAGAGAAGTAATACTTCATGGTCTTAAGTCATAAGTGTTACTTCCTCAATACTATTTTAGAATCCTTAGACCTTATGTCTTCATTGATTCTAGTATGAATGGAGCCACGCTTTTGACTCGATCGGACGTTACTTGTAACAGAGTAATCAATACGACCGATGATCGGATGTAGTGTCCTATCATAGCTTGAATGTGAGAGACATTGTAAGGAATTTGTCCCTCTCTATTATTAGAGAGAGATATCCATGGGCCCCTCGATAGGGAAAGACTGTTTAAATGCATGGCCGTGCTCAAATGTGTTTGATAAAGTGGTTATCAAATGCTATTTGTCGAAACAGTCTACCTGGAGATCGAGCATAAATATACTTAAGCTTAATAAGGGTGACGACCACCATGCCTTATGCTTAATTAGGATATCGCGAGACAAAGGGATTGAATAGTGGATTGACATTAGGTTCCGTTGTAATTCATTCACTTTGGGTAGTCACAATGTCCTGCTAGGGGCCGCTTGTGACTTATGAACTCACACTACTAACAAGTGTGTTTTCATTGCCATTGTGAGATGAACCTACAGGGTCACACGCATAGACGAGCTAACGAGCTTCATGTCCAGATTCAATGAATCTAGAATGTGTCTAGGTTCATTGTATCTGACATTCACTTTTCTGAGAATAATAAAGTGTTATTATTCGAATTAGAGATAAGGGGCATTTTCGGTATAGCTGGAATTACGTGGGAGTTATTATCCGATAAAGACTCCCACTACCAGCAGAAGTCTAGGGGACGTGGGAGTCAGAGTCTCCCACAGCCGAGAGAAGTTGAGTAGACGTGGGAGTTGTTCTGGGAACAAACTCCCACACTCTATATAATATCTCTTAGCCGAAACCCTAGCCAGTTAATTCTTTTAGCCGAAATTAAACAACTCTCTGAAATCTGATTTCAGAATTTCTGCCTCTCCCTTTTCTCTCTAATCCCCGAAAATCAGAAAAGACGAAGAGCTAGCAATCGCTGCCCGTATCGTCGCGTGGATACCGGTAGAGGGACTTTCCGCAAAGGGAGATCAATCGGTAGCAACATCCGATCCAAGAAACATCATCCTCCATTCAAGAAGTAGCTTCTTGAATCCAAAACCGTAAGTTTTTCTTGCTGTTTCTTGCTGTTTTCGAATTGTTTCATATGAGCGGATCCTTCAGGGGAGGATCCATGGGTGTTTGGAACGAGTTTCCGCCCATGAATCCCTTCACCATGTGCACAATCCATGGAAAGAGTTAGGGAACTTAGACTTGATTGCAGCAGCCATTGCAACGTCCTGATCTGTAAAAATTGTTATGGGGGATATCCCCGACATACATTTAAGAAATGTCTTGAAAAGCCATTGGAATGAAGGGATTGTCTCGTCGTATAGTAGTGCAGCTCCAAATATGCATGATTCGTGATGATGGTTGAAACCAACAAATAGAGCTGAAACAAAGGGGGAGCAGTTACGCTATTAAATACATGCCAAACAACACTTGTTCATCAACATAAAACAGGTGTTCATAATCATGAACACCTGTTCATCAACAGTGAACAGGTGTTCATACATGATAAACAGGTGTTCATAATCAACAAACAAGTGTTCATACATGATAAACAGGCGTTCATAATCATCAAACATGTGTTCATTGGCAAAGAACATATGTTCAGTGAGAAAGAAAAGGTATTCTGGAAACTAGACCTCATAATATACCTGTGGGTCTGAAATTGTTGTTGGTCCTATACGTTGTATCAAAGGTCATTACATCGCCAAAGTGACCATAATCCATCTTCATTAAACCATCTGCCCAGAAAATATTAGCTAGTTTCTCCTCGCTGTCCATTTCAATATCGTAGTAAAAACGCAGGATTTTTATAAGCTTCTTGACGAAAATGCTCTAGTAGTGCTGATCCTTCATCTAGTTCCATTGACTTTTGTCTTCTTCAAGAAAGGTGATTCTTTAAATCCACTTTGAGGAAGCCAAGAGTGTCATTGCCGCTGGCTTGCTGTGACATTATAGTGAATGAAGATTTAAGTGCTACCCCAAAACTATCATTCATCTCAGCAACAATTTCATGAAGACTCGTCACCTGGCGATTCGATCTTATTAAGTGGGCATATTTTATGGGGTGAAGGGGATGATTATGCTCCTTTACCCAATCACTAACTACAAATACACGCCTTAGTTTATTAAATTTCACAACCAGTTTGGCCTTACAACCAGTTCGCTCCTCAGCACGCTTACTCTTGAGAAATGGCGTGGCTTCGACGTGACATTCAGGTCCTTTTTCCATGTTCTTGGGGTCATGTATACTGCCTTTCCTGTACCCCTCTTTATTACAAACATACTTCAAGTAACCCACCTGTTCCTTGTCTCCGCGTAATGGCTTACAATAATTTTTCCTTACACCAAATCCTAAACTATGAGCATAATTCAGGTAAAAATCTCTAAACTCATCTACTGTTGAGAACTCCTTTGTCCTCATATCCAAATATTTTGGATCCTGGTGATTTCCTGTTGAAAACAGGTGTTAAATCTCAAAAACCAGCTATTCTGTGCATAAAATACCTGTTCATGTGTTCAGTCGACAAGAACGTATGTTCGGTCGACAAGAACATGTGTTCAGTTGACAAGAACATGTGTTCAGTCGTCATGAACATGTGTTCAGTAACAGAAAACAGATTTTCATATTCATATTCATATTCATATTCATATTCATATTCATATGAGAGTAAACAAGTTTTCGATGTTCAAAGGCTTTCTTACCATTCTGATCATCGTGTCCATCTTCCAATCCTTCCAACCCTGCGTCTATTTCATAATATACTTTAGATTAGAAGAATAATATGAGAAAAACATAAATAATATGACATAACAACTCACCATTATCTGATTCATCACCCACAACAACTGTTTGTTTCGATATCTTAGTTGTCCAAGTAGCATCATTTTCATTATCACTACATAAAAAATCACTTCGTTTGGGCATTTCCTTTTGCCTAGGTCTCCAAACAAACCATTATCTTGAATAGAACTTGTGTGGCCGGAGTAAGGGACACCGTTCTTCTCAAGAAATTCTCTGAATCTTTTCCATTCATCGTTATTTGCATGTTCTTCAACTGGTATTTCATTAGTTTCCATTTAATAAAATAGTCCTCTAAAAAAGAAGCCTTGGGAGAGAAGTAAAAAGATGAAAAGGAAGAGCTTTTCGGATTTTAAAAGAGAGAGAAAAGGAAGAGAATGAAGGAGACAAAAAAGATGAATTTTAGAGATGTTACAATATATCTTCCAAATGTGAGAGAAAAGTGTGAAATGCTGAAAAGGGGGGAAATGATATGTCATTTTCCCGCCTACTTTTTTGGAAGACCAAATATTTTTCCTCTCCTTTATACCCCTGCTTATAATCTGACCGTTGGATCAAAATCACAAAATCCAACTACCGTCAAAGCGCCCCGCAGGTGCGGACAGCTTTATGTTCAGCATACGAGCCAAGGCGTTATTCACCAATGGTTGCCTTCCAATCCGTATTTGTTTCTTGCTCACACGCGGCCACAGCACCGCTTCTTTCTTTTCTTGCTGTTGTTTTGCACGGGTTCCAAGAAACCCCACTGTCTGATCAAGATGTCCGTTCGCTTCTTTATATTTTGCGGCTACTGACTTTTCCTTTCCCCTTTTTAATTTATTTTGTTTTTAATCCCATGTAACTCACGAATTCCCATGATCTGCTAGTTATTGCCTTTTGTTATTGATTTTTTTTTATTATTAATAAATCCCTTTCCCCATTCCCCTCAATTTTAACGTCTTTATCTTTTCTTTATTCTTATATCTATTCCAATTCCATTTTCTTTCTTTTTTTATTTAATCAAATTCAATCCTTGTTCCCACGAAATGCTTTTATTTTATTTTCATCCTTAAATCATATAATCCATTTTATTTAATTCCTATTGTTATTATTATTATTACGGTGACTTACAATTAAATAGTTCGACTACAATACACGTGCGAAATGCCCACTAAAACGTACACAGAATAAAACATGTAACATATAGTAACAATTAATTAGACACGTAGTCACATCATCATATAAAATAAATTACGCCTATCGAAAAAAATTAATTACACGTTAAATATCGCGTAAGCAATAGTTACGGGTTTTACAAAAAAGAATGTCCTCCAAAAGTTTAAGAAATATTTTGAAATGAAAATAAAATAAAACGAGTTTCTTTCATATTAGTTTTTTACGAATATGGGCATTAAAAAGTCATTGTATTCATAGCAAAAAATGGAGAGTGCAAATTGCTTTTTGTACTGTGCAAATATCATCTCTATATTTATTTTTGGGACAATATTATCAATATATTAATTTTTTTGGAAGGAAATATACATGACATGTGATACCATTCGTTTCACAATATAATATATTTTCACTTTTTTTTATTTCTCTACAAATTTAATGTATCATATTTCTAAAATTACTCTCACTCACACACAACTTCCACCCTTGTGGAAAGTAAACCATCCTCCCAAACACCAAGACTCCTATGGCCCCTAAACTACTTTAGCCGCGGCTAGCATGACCACCACTGTGGCAGCTTTGCAGATCTCTTGTCCGCCCCCACGCAACCAAAAGCTATGTTACCAATCAAAGATCTTACATCATACAAAGGAGAACCTACTATAATCATAGAGGAAGCCGATTTGCTCTCACCGGAAAAGCCATGGAAATTGGCTTTGGTTGTAAAATTCTCGCGAAGGGGTCCTCCGTTGCATATTCTGGAGCGGGATTTTCAAAAACTTCAATTCAAGGGAAGGTTTTGGATTGGTTGGTTAGATTCACGTCATGTGATAATTAGATTTGAGAACGAAGAAGATTATTGTCGATTCTGGCGCAAGGGATTGTGGGTTTTCAATGGAACGCGAATGCGCGTGTTCAAGTGGACGTATGACTTTGATTTGGCGGTGGAATCATCAATTGTTCCCGTCTGGATACGTTTGGAAGGTTTGTCAATTCATCTTTTTAACAAAAGTTAAGTTTTTTTCAATTGCAAAGGCCGCCGGGGTTCTGCTTGTTCTTGATGAACCCAAGGCTAAGGTGACAAGGCCTAGCGTGGCACGGATTTGTGTTGAACTTGATCTATTGAATCCAATCTGCAATAGAATTTGGATTGGTCATGCACGTTCGGGGAAGGGATTTTGGCAAAGAATCGAGTACGAGAATTTGCCTCAATATTGCTCATGTTGCTGGAAAATAGGTCATGGTAATTCAGATTGTAGAGGGTCACCTGGATCATAGGGCTAACGTCACAACCACAAAAAATGACGTCAACCGCAAGAAAGCAGTTCCACCGCCTGAGAAAATGGTGGTTCCGCCGCGGATTTTGATGTCCGGCGTCATTGTCGGCGAGCCTGTGAATGTGCCAACTGAGAAGAACGGCGCACAAGAGACTAGGGTTGGGCCGATTTTGCATGGGCCGTTGAAGAACATAGTTGATATTGGATCAGGAAGTAATAATGAGCACGGGTCAGGGCCAGAGCCCACCTGTAAGGATCTGTCTGAACGGTTAGCGGCGGAGTTGGCGGCGGTTGTAAGCCAAAAGACACAAGCTGCGGCGGATGTTGAGATTGTTAGTCCCGTGCCAGACAAGGACTGTTTGCCTGGTCAACAGGCACCCATAACGGGCCGAGTCGATGGTCCCTCACTGGATCGAATGGAAGATACTTCAACGCCGAACCGGGATGTAGAGGCAGACAATACGGGTCTTCCATGAGAGCTTGTGGTGGAGGAGCAAGCTACAATGGAGGCTGAGCTTGAAGAACAGGCGGCTGGCATTGTGCTTGAAGAGCTGGCGTCTGCAGTTGGGCCTGAAGAGGTAGCTGAAGTTGGGCTTCAAGAGGTGGTAGCGGCACCATCCCATGTTCGCTTGGGCCAAACACAAGAGGCCCATCAGCTCTTTGTAGAGGGCACAAGCCCATCAGTCATGATGTGTGTTACTCCAACACCGGTTTCGCTAATAATAACGGAGGAAATTTCTCCCACGACGGACCCCGTGATCACGATAAAGTTGGGGTGGGGGGTGTTCACATAGCCCGGATGTAGAACGAGAACAAAAATTTGCGCCGGTCTGAATTACAATATATGATGCACAAGCTGCTAGCAATCAAAAGGACCCAAATTATTTGGAAGCTCCTTTCAAAGATAGACACAAATTATTTGCAAGCTTTCGGGAACTCAATACAAGACTCAAGACAACTGTTAGGGGGCACATTGATACAATTGTTCAACCGGAGAATGAGTCTCTTGCACCTGAAAATACCGAGGTTCCGAATACGAGATCTTTAGAAGCATTGGCAGATATTCAGCTGGAGGACGATCACGACGATTTCATTCCTGTTCGCACTCGCAAAGGTAAAAAGGGAAACATAAAAGCTCCTACTGAGCACTATATGGAGACTAGGTACAAACCTTTTAAAAGACGTTAGTTTTTACTACTAATATTTATATAATACTAGAAACAATACTCCCTATGTAGTAGTGAATTTGTTTCCACCTTTTATTTGAGGGTAATAAATGTCCCTCTCCACGTCTGTTTTTCGGTTCTACTTCAATAAAAATACTTAATTTAAGGAAAAAATGCTCACTCATACATACAATTCTCTTATTTTATTATGTAGTGTAATTTGTACATGATATAACAGAAAAAATATATCTTCTTTAACATTTGAAAAATATAAAAAATATCATATTTAAAATAGGAAACAATGAGAAGTACGTATGGTACGAGAAAGTCATTGCCCTTTTTATTTATTGAGTGAAGTGTCATGTCTTTATTTTTTATTTTATTTTTTGCTAGGATGGAGAATTATATTACGATAAAAGAGTTACAAATCAAGAAACAGTAAAGTACATAGAAAATTTAAACATAAGAAAAATACATTAAAGCCGATTAAGAAGTTTTAGTCTAGGTGAATATTTGTTTTCCTTGTCATGAACCCATGTTTCATAAGCAAAATCCGGAACTGTATACAAAATTTGGCGATCATTCAAATGGAGGGAGATTCCATGTTTTTCCATTGAGTCAGCCATTTGTTTGATTTGTCTGTAGACGTGAGCTAGTTGACCCATTTTGAGCTAAGAGAATAGGAATTTGCAGTCATGAACAATGTTAGCATGTATACTGTTGTTGATTTCTAACCCATTAATCAAGTTGAGTGTGATGATAGAGTCTATATTAATTTTCTGATTAAAATATTGCTATTGTAGGGCTAATTGAAGTTCAGACCACAGGGCAATGAGTTCAGCTTCATTGTGAATTGTATTTGTAAGATGTAATTTAAAACCTAAAATCCAGTCTCCCAAGTATTTCTGGAAAACCTTCTGCCCTTCCAACACCTATTTTAAGGCATGAACATCAGTATTCAGTTTTAGGGCAGACCTATTTTATCCTTATGATAGTCGGTGTAAAATGGTATGAGTTATTGCCTTGCACATATTCGAGACTTTGACCAATAATTGAAAGACCCTTGTGAGGGTATTGAACCTAGGGGTGGGGTGGGGTGAATTAGGTTCTTAAAAATTTCGTGAGCTTTTTTATAACTTCTTTTGCCTAAGTGTTCACCTTAACTACAAGTACGTTGTTTAAGCACATAAGATGGTTCAATTATGTTTAAGGAAACTTAAATGACTAAGTGAATCAATTGTATAAAGCAAGTAATAATGTGTAGTTTTTCAATCCTAAAAACATATGTTCATATAGTAAAGTAGACAAATTATAGCATGTATGAACAATGAAGTAAAAGAGTAGGGGATAGAGAAAACTAACACAAGGATTTATAGTGGTTAGATTCACAGAGAATCTACATCCACTACCTTAGGACAAACCTAAGGATTTCAACATCCACTACCTTAGGACAAACCTAAGGATTTCAACATCCACTAATGGATACCCTTCCCAACAAATGCAAGGTGAGTTATACTTTTTCAAATTGCCCCAACAAAATGAGGACTTGTCCTTCACAAAGAAGACTCTACTCACAAAGAGTGTTAAGCTCACTAAGAGCCAATCTCACCAATGAGATACTTGCCTCACAAAGAGAAATTTTTCCTACACATATGACTTACAAACACTTACTAAGAGTGAAGCTCACAAAGAGCTTTTTGCTAGTTCACAAAAAACTAGTTCACAACAAATGAGAAAGGGGCAACTAGTCTCTTTCAAAGGAGACTTTGCAATTTAAGCTCTCTTACACACAAATCCCTCTTGGATTGAATATTACAAATGTAAGCTCTAATCACTCTTGAGAATAGAAAGCTAGATGAAGTTTATAGCTCAACACAAATGCTTTTGAATGATATGAAATTAACCACAAAAGTGTTTGCTTGTGTGTTTATGAAGTGTATATGCCTATGCCATTTTATGACTTGATTAGTTATGAAAATTCAGCTTTAGAAGCTATTTATAGGGCAAGAATACACAAGCATTGTTGGTCAGAATGGCTATAATTTTGGGCTTGAAATAACATCTTCGGTCGACCGCTACTAGAAGTAGGTCGACTGGAGTGCCTTGAATCAAAGGTTAAAGTCCCTCTGTCCTCATCTCGGTCGACCTATATAAATCTCGGTCGTCTGGAGAGAATACAGCCGTTGGTGAAATACCCGTAGGGAATTTGCAATACCCGAATGGGAGAACCTTAGAGAGGGCTGAATGTTCTCAAACTTTTTAAACTTTTCAAACTTTTCTACCAAATTATTTTCCTAAGTGATCACCTTAACAACAATTATGTTCATTAAGCATATAAGGTGAATTAAAGTATTATCAGTTAGATGACTTATGTGTTTAAAATGCAACATATAGGAATACAAGACAATGTATATGATCAAGGATTGTCTAGGTCAAGATTCCTATATGTAAAGCTTGTAAGAACAAACACACAACTCATGAGAACTAGCATTTAGCAAGAGAGATAAAAAAACTATAAAGATCTTTAAATGCAAGTCATATGCCCAAGCCAAGGGAAGATATGACAAGAAATTAATCTAACTCCATAAACACAAATAAAGCTCATACAATCAAGTTCAAGTGAATATAAGCACAAGTATAATGTAAGAACTTGAAAGTAAAGAGATAGAGTTAGAAGATCAAACATAAGGATGTAGAGTGGTTCGATCACAAAGATCTACATCCACTACCTTAGGACACGCCCAAAGATTTTGGCAAATTCCTCTAGCTTGTCTTGAGAGAGCTTACAAGGAAGAACAACCCAACAAATGGTCTTTTACACACTCATGTACCTTCCAAGGGAAAGGCCAACTAATGGTCCTTTTATGCACACATGCAACCCTCTACCCATGTGAACTCTTTCTCTAACATAGTCTATCAAGTGAGGAGGTTTTACGAATACATTCAACTGTACTTCTATTTCAGGTTCACCACTCACTATAGTTCCTATGATTACAAGAAAAATGCAGTCCAACTAATGGAGGCCAAAAACCACCACTCTCACAAACAAGCCTTGCCCCTCAACCTATTACAAAGAAAGATAATTTCAACACATGAGATTTTACATTTAAGCTCAATAAAGAAAAATCCCTATAAGGATTGGTATTACAATTAAAGCTCTAAATCATATTTGAGAATGAAATAATATGTCGATGAAGCTCTTTCTCAAATAGAAATGTTTCGATGAATGATTAGAAGAATTAAGCTAATGAAAGTGTTTGATTTTCTTGTCTAAAACTTATAAAGTAAGGCCCCTCTATTGTCTTGAGCAAAGAACGAATTTCAACATCAAAAGCTATTTAAAAGGTCCAAAAATAGCAACCAAATCAAGTTACAAACGCTATATTTTTGCCTTGACATAACAGCTTCGGTCAAGGAAAGCAAATCGACCGGACTAAGCAGTCGATCACCCATAGTAGTTCCAAAGTTAAGTTCAAATGATTCTGTCTACATCTTGGTTGACCGTGATAAGTGGTCCAGTCGAACTAGGCACATGCCGATCGACCGACCTGAATTAGGTCATCCGAGATATTCATAGCCATTGGAGTCTTGGAACATTCAAAAGTCATAATGTACAAAAGACACTTCGGTTGACTAGGAAACACATGTCGGTCGACCGGACTTCATCAGGTCGCCCGAGGTCTAGGACCTGATTAATCGGACTTCAGTCCATAAATGGTTTTTCCACTTGATCAACTTTCTAATGTTCTCAAACTCATGCCTAAGTGTTTTTGAAAGATATTTAAAACATTTTAAAGATCTTAGACATTAACCAACACTTAAAGAATGTTTTGCAAAACTTTTGAAAGATTAAATCAAAGTATGAGATATGCTTTTGAAAATATGCAAAAGTATGAGCTTCATCATACTATAAACTATCATTCATCAAATAAGATTAGTCACAAGAATATACCTATAAGCATCTTGACTAATCTTCTTCTTTGTCTTCAAGTCTTCAAGATGAGTTTCTCTTTGAGTTTGGACTTGAAACATTTGATCAACCTCTTCTTGTGATGAAGTCCTTTGTAGTCTTGTCAAGTTGTAGCATCTTGGACTTCAACACTTGTTGATCTTCCTTTGTTTTTGCAATATCTTCAATTAGCATTGTGGATGACCTTTTGGCTTGTTCTACGGAGACTTGCAAAATGAAGACTCTTCTTGTTTGTAGAACGGCCTTTGAAATCCACAAGAAGAGCTTCCTTTGATTTTGCAATATCTTTCAATGACATTGTGAATGACCTTTTATGCTTGTGCCATTGAAAACTTGCAAAATATAGATTTTTCTTGTTGTAGAATGATCTTTGATGTCCACAAGAAGCTATATTTCAATGCATGTGCGAGTGTATAAAATCATATCATTGAAACACAATGCTCACATAAACATTAGAACTTCTCAATGTTTTATTATCATCAAAACAAGATTAATCACTTTGCCCTTAGGGCTAACATTTGGAGCATTGGAACATTCAAAACTTGAATAAGGACAAAAACACACTGGTCGACCGACTCAACACTAGTCGGTCGACCGACTGCTTCTGGTCTTCTGAGGCCAAGCCTAGGTCGACCGGATTGCACTCCCAAAGCGGTTTTCCACTTAGTAGTTTTCAATATTATTATGCACACTCCAAAGTGTTTTGTAAAGATATAAACACATTTTAAAGTACTTAGGCATTGACCAACACTTGAACAAGTTTTCAAAAACCTTTTCAAAGACTTGAACAAAGTAAAAACATGAGGTTTTGAAAACATGCATAGTTGAGCTTTAGACATTCTATTCTAGTATTGTCAAGGGAAAGATTAGTCACATGGATTACCTACAAAGCATAAACTAATCTTCCTAAAGTCTTCAAGTCTTCACGTTGTATATCTTCTTGGAGCTTTGACTTGAAGCCTTTGATCAACATCTTCTTTGAGTGATGAAGTTGTCTAGCAAACTTGAGTTGTAGTGTATTGGTCTTCACACTTCTTCTTGTCAAGGAGTCTATCACTTGATTGTACTCTTGTTGGATTGAGTAGATCTTGACATGTTGATCTTCCTTCTTCGTGACTTTGCAAGTACTTGCAAAGTGTAGCTTTCTTGTGTGTATGATCATACCTTTGGTTTACACAAGAGTCTAACTTACCATTTTCATCAATGTTGGTGTGAGTGCTAAGAATCCTATCATTAAGAACATGCTCACACAAATATTAGAACTATCAATGGTTTGTTATCATCAAAATAAGATTGGTCACTATGCCCTTAGGCTAACAATAATATCATGACACGATAGATATGGTTTGTTTTTCTTGAAAATTCTGTTGTTAGGACTAATCCAAAATTGTTAGCAGGCAAATGTAAACGTGGTCTTCCAATGAATGTAATCTTGATGTCCTAGGGAAGTCATACTGTTCATTTTATCCCAGGTCTGGAAAGGAGTGGAAGAGTCATGTCTCATAGCATATGCAAAATTCTATACAAGTATGTTTCCATCTTTTTGGCGTGGATAAATAAATTTCCCAATTTCATGTAGTGAATATGACAATATTTCAAGTACTGTTGGTTTTTTTTTATTAATATTGAGCCAGCGATGTTGACCTTATAGTCTATTGTTGCGAGTTAGAAAAGTCACGCCAACAATGTTAGTATTTTATAACAAAAGACTCATTTGCTTTACCAAATGGTTTTGATTATGTTTTTCTATATTCAATTTTTTTTTTATATAATATAGGGGGACTATAAATGGTAATTAAAATTTAATACACAATAAATAGTGTTTTTCAAGTAATCAAATTACGTCTTAATCACTTGATATTTTCGAAGTTGAATGACTTAATGTCTTTTACATCATGACGTGAAAGAAAAATTTCTACTTCCAACGAGAAGTTGGTCAAGAAAGAGATGGAGGTGAATCAAAACAAGAACAGAAATTTCTGAGTACTGGGCCGAGACTAAATTGTAGCTCTCTGCCAATATATGTTGACAAAAACAGAAGAAAATTATTTGGATTTTGGTCACAAAATAAATTGTCTTTTTCCTAGGCATTTACTAGAATATGTTATTATTAGTTCTTTGCAGTATATTTTAGGATTGAGGGTTAAGAGTTTGTAAATTAGTAAAGTCTAATTCTGCAAAGAAAATTTTCTTTAATCTCATCATTGTTTCAAAACATTAACAAATAATGAAAAAATTGGGGATCAAATTCATTACATGAAAGTAGTAACTTTTACCGTTTTCTACGAAAAAATTTAAAATATTTTCTCACAGTATATAATCTTATTTACTAAAACTACCAAATAACATGTAAATAAAAATTAGACACTAAAAGAGCAAAAGTACTAGTTTAATATTATATAGAGAGGTGCTACATCACTTCATATTTTGTTAATGACACTCCATCTAAGTTAGTATTTCTTTTAGTTGACACTTTTGTTAAAGGCCGGATTGACTTGAATCAAATGGCCCTCTGTCCTCATCTCAGCCAACCAATATAAATCTCGGTCGTCCGAATAGAATATAACTGTTGGAGCATTGAAATATTCAAAACTTGAATAAGGACAAAAACACACTGGCCGACCGACTCAAAACTGGTCGGTCGACCGACTGCTTCTATTCTTCCGAGGCTAAGCCTAGGTCGACCGGATTGCACTCCCAAAGTGGTTTTTCCACTTAGTTAAGTTTTCAATGTTCTTATGCACATGCCTAAGTGTTTTTTACAGATATAAAATACATTTTAAAGTACTTAGGCATTGACCAACACTTAGACAAGTTTTTAAAAACCTTTTCAAAGAATTGAACAAAGTAAAACATGAGGTTTTGAAAACATGCATAGTTGAGTTTTAAACATTCTATTCTAGTATTCTCAAGGGTAAGATTAGTCACCTGGATTACCTACAAAGCATAAACTAATCATCCTAAAGTCTTCAAGTCTTCAAGTTGTTCATCTTCTTGGTGCTTTGACTTGAAGCCTTTGATCAACATCTTCTTTGAGTGATTAAGTCCTCTAGCAATCTTCTTGGTGCTTTGACTTGAAGCCTTTGATCAACATCTTCACACTTCTTCTTGTCAAGGAGTCTACCACTTGATTGTACTCTTATTGGATTGAGTAGCTCTTGACATGTTGATCTTCCTTCGGCATGACTTTGAAAGTACTTCCATAGCATGTGGATTGATTTCATTTTGTGCTATAAAGTCTTGCAAAGTGTAGATTTCGTGTGTGTATGATCATAACTTTGGCTTACACAAGAAGCTAACTTACCATTTTCATCAATGTTGGTTTGAGTGCTAAGGATCCTATCATTAAGAATATGCTCACACAAACATTAGAACTATCAATGGCTTGTTATTATCAAAACAAGATTGATCACTATGCCCTTAGGGCCAGCAATCTCCCCCTTTTTGACGATGCCAAAATATTGATGCAAATGGGTATAATACGCAAAAGATAAGGCTTTAAAGCATATAAATATGTATGAATGAGATAAAAGTATATAGGATCTAGGCAAGTAGATGTTTTGGAAAAAATATTCTGCTCCCCCTATATTAAAGAATCCCTTCCCAAATTTTATATTAAAGAATCCCTTATCTCTCCCATTTTTCAAGTTCCCATTTTCTCCTTTTGTAAATTGCTTTTCTTAGAACATTTGCAACACTATGATTTGTCCCCCTTTTTTGTCAAAATCAAAAAGGGCAATCAGAGCGCCAATATGAAAAGTATATTCTCCTCATTTTATTGAAAAATAGAGATCTAAAGGATTTCCCTCCATTAAAAGACCCTTTTTATGCTTACAAAGAATATGAATGAGGGATTAAGTTTAAAATTTTGGAGAATCTTGTTGATCTAATAGATTGATAAGACAAGAACCAAAGAATCATATCTAAAGACCAAAAATATATTTGAAGAAGGATAAATTTTAAATAAGCTTGTTTGATTTCAAAATACCAAGATTCCATAATGACACATAAATCTAAAGATGGTCATATATGGCTAAAAAATGAATGCATCAACCTAAGTCAAAGTCAAAGGAAATAAGGAATAAAATCTTTAAGCACAATATCCCCGTTTATCAAAACATACAATGTTAGCTATTTAAAAAGGAAAACATGTAAAAAAAACATATAGCTAACAAAGTTGGCTATAAGGGATAAAAGATGCAAACACGCCAACAAGTGATGTGATGATGTAAAATTATACATCACATATTTTGAGGGGGTAGTGGATGAAAACATTTTAAAACTTCCCCTATGGTTGTGCTTATATGAATAAAGCAGCAAAAATTACAGATTACAGAAGTTGAAGTGTGAATTTTGCTGAAATTTGACTGTCCCGGATCGACCGCATAGGGTGCCTTTGGTCGACCGTAAATGTTCGGTCGACCTACGCCCCATTGTCCGATCGATCGGACTTTTGGAAGAAAACAGAGAAACATACAATTTTCAGTTTAAACCACTACAAAACAACCAAATAACACAACCAAGGCATATAATATGCCACTAACACAGTTTATATCCTAAGTCAAGCATCTAGACTATCGACCATATAAGATTCATGCTATTGACTTGAATATAAACAACAAAACAACCCCTAAATGCTATATAGATCAAGTTAAAACCAGCCCATATCATCTAATAACTTCCCCAAAGCATAAAGCACAAAGAATAGAGGAGAGGGGAGAGGGGAGGGGTTTTAAAGTGAGCTTTCATTACAAGGATCAAATCATTAAGCTCTATAATAACATGCTCATAAAATCAAAACATATGAAGAGCAAAGACATGTTATAAGCATCAAGGTGTCCCTTTAACACAAGCAATTCATACAAGGAAATTGAAATTATAAGAACAACAATTGCTATGCTAAGGGTACACAAGGAATAACAAAGGGAAATATATAAAGAAGTGAATGAAATACAAGAAAATATAAAGAAATTGAGTTTAGAATTTCTCATTAAATTTGAAGATTTGCTTCTTGCACTTTGAGTTCCTTGAGCTTCTCAATCTTCTTCATCATCTTGAGCATTTATGTCTTTATCTTGCTCATTTTCTTCATTATTTTCTTCTTCCTTGTCTTCAATCTCCATATCAATCTCTTGACTCTCTTTCCCAATATCTTCACCCAAATCTTCATTCCTTTCTTCACCCAAATCTTCTTCTTCTTCAAGATTAACAATTTCTTTGGGCTCCTCATCCTTTTTCTTCTTCTTCTTCCTCCTCATTTTCTACAAAAGTTGATGTTTTTGCCTTTGTATTCCTATTGATATCCTTAACTTTGTAGTCCATCTCATCAAATCTAGTTTTCAAATCCCCAACTTGTTCTTTTAACTCCTTCACATCACCCTCAACGCTTGATAACTTTTCAAGTGTCATCTTCAAACTATCATTGATATGATTGAGGATGCCATTGTTTACTTCATTTCTTGGTTGATGAGGTATTCTACCAATATTTACTTGGACATCCCCCTTCTTCATTCACTTCAAAGTGAATATTATCACCTCCATCTCCTTGGCCTTCTTTCTATGGCACATTTTCATCATCTTGTACATTTGGCATTTGGAGTCCTCTCTTCTCCATTTCTTTATTCAATGTCTCAATACTTTTGAAGATTTGTTGTGAGCTATCATTGCGGCCAAGAGTTCCTCATTAGTGCATTTTGAATGGAACTTCTACTTATTGTTCACAATGATCATGTGCATCTTATGGAATTGTCCATCATTGTACATATTGTAGAGAACACTTCTTGGAGTGGGAGTGGTAAACTTGAGCTTGAATCTTTTGAATAGCAAAGTCCATAAACTCCCATAAGGCAAGAACTTGGAGGAATGATTCAAGCTATTTATGAAGTTCTTCATAGCCAAGAATGCCAAGTATTTCACAAAGCATACCCTCCGAGAAGCTAAACTCCAAATTTACAACCCGAGAAGTCCACCAATACATCCCATCCTCCTTTAATCAATCTTTTCTCAAATTTGCTCCAAATTCATATATGGTTAATGGATAAATTTCACAATTATGAGAGAAAGGACGTAACCAAGCCATGTCTATGAAGTATTCAACTACTTCTTCCAACGGTCCAAGGTACATATCACTAACCATTGTGTACCCATGGATTATACCTCTCCTACTTTGAACTAAATTTTTAAAAATATGTCTAACTTCCTCCTTATAAAATCCAGAATACATTTTCTTAGTAGTATAGGAGGAAGATTCACCTTGAAATTGCGAAGGAGGAGGTGTAATTGGATAATCTTCATCAGAATCTGTGTCTTCGTCAGAGTGGTTTGTCCTTTTCGCCTTTCCTCTGCTCCGATCAGCCATTCTTTTGATGTTTGCTCTTTTTGGATCGGGTTCAACCGGTTCTCTAATTGTTAGAGATTTTTCAAGTGGTCTTTTGGTGGGAGGTTTCTTCTTTGAAGAATTATCCTTGGGTTTTCCTTTGGAAAGATTTTTGGAAGGATTGGGTTTTGGATTTTGATCCGTGATTGAAGGATTTTAATGTTTATGGAAGGAATTGAAGTTTGGAATAGTATATGCTTCGGTTTTGAGGAAATTTGATGAGAGGGTTTGAGAGTATTTGAAGAGGGAAAAATAAACTTTTAAATTATGAACTGAAAACTCTTGATTTCTGCTAAATCGCGATTGTTCGGTCGATCGGAGGTCCTATCCGGTCGCCCGGCCTCATCCAATTAAAATTTGAATTTCTTTCTGTCCATATTTTGAATGACCGAGAAGGGATGTCAGTCGACCGGGATACCCTTTCACTGATGAGTATTTTGAGGTCGATCGGGATATCCTGTCTTTGACTGAGGAAATTTGACCATTATTGCGGTCGACAGGTGCCTTATCTGGTCGGACGAATATCCCATGTTTCCTGCAATAGAATGTAATTCTGGTACCCATTTTATTATGGGTCATTGGGGTTAGTTTTGGGGTTCTTTTCAACACAAATTGACTTTGTACTTCTTTAAATCTTCTTCCTATTAATGCAACGGGTAGTATGATGATCACATTTACCATAATAATAGAAATTAGCATTTAGCATAGTGGCATGTGATGTTCTAGCATTAAAAAAAGTAGATTGTGCAAGTTTATGTGTGTGCTTGTGCTCTTGAAAATTATGAGCAAGAGAAGCAACAAGCACATTAAGAAGGATATCTCTAGCACATGTACACTTATCGACATAAGCAATTAATCCATCAAAATTGTGCCTCAAGATATCACATTCAACAAGTTTAAAATCAACATTATGCACCTTCTCAAGTAGTTTATGGTATTCAAGAGAATAAACATCAAGCGATAAAAGTGCATCATCTTGTTTATTTTCTAGCTTAGTATAAGAGGCAAGCAGTTCGTTATATTCTACTTGCATGCAAGATCTTTCGTTTAATGAGCAAGCAAGTTCTTTACAAATAGTTCTATTCTTCTTAGCCATCTTCTTCAACTCATCATATAAATCAATTAAAAGAAAATAGGAAACATCATCATTAATATGATCACTATTTAGAGTTGAAGTTAAGCTTTTTACCTCATCACTCAAGGATTTTGGTCTTTGGATTGCAAGTTGATCTTCTTCATCAATTAGTTCGATGAGACACCTTGAATAGTCTTTTGTAGAGTCATCTTGGATGGATGAGCACTACAAGAAAACTGTGTTACAGAGACGGACATTTCCATCGCTAAACTCAGTTTAGCGACCGACTAACGACCGAATGATGTGGTCGTGTATTTTTCGTCGCAAAGCAAATTACCGACCGAATACCGACGGAAAGTCTAGCGACCGAATATTCGGTCACTATTTGTTACCGACCGAACAGTCAACATTGGTGACTTTTGACTTTGACTATGTAATGACCAACTACTGACGTAATATGTCATGACCGAAGATGTCGTCTCCATTTACCGACCGAATACTCCGTCGCTATATAGCGACCGAATACCAACCGAAAAATAATCAATAAACCCAAAAATACCATTACATAACCAAGTTTACACTTCTCATTTACAATACAACACTCACAATCAAAGTCCGCACTTCTCATTACATTACAATACTCACAATCAAAGTGCACACTTTAAATTACAACTATCACAATCAAAATTTGCACTTCTCATTACATTACAATACTCACAATCAAAATGTGCACTTTGAATTACAACTATCACAATCAAAATGGGCACTTCTCATTACATTACAATACTCATAATCAAAGTGTGCACTTCCCATTACATTACAATACTCACAATAAAGTGCACACTTTGAATTACAACTCTCACAATCAAAGTGTGCACTTCTCATTACATTACAACACTCACAATCAAAGTGCACACTTTGAATTATCAAAACTCACAATCAAAGTGCACACTTCTCATAAACTCCTTGATGTCATTTATATGTATATCCTTGGAAATGCATGAGTTGGAATCTGAAAATTCAAGAATCAAATTATTTTATGGCAATAAAATTACCACTTTGAATTATGATAAAAAGTTATACAATACGACAATTAATTTATGGAATTCCAAGAAGCGAGAAAGAGATAAATCATTCTAAATCATCCTCCGACATAAATTGATCCTCTTCTTCAGAATTGTCATCACCCGACATAATTTCATCATCATCATCATCAACACGGCTCGTACCGGCCTCAAGCACAACTTCAATTTCCCCTGACCGGTGTGCAAGTTGACCAACTTCAGTAACAGTTTGATCAATGCGACTGGTCTCCTCCTCGTGTACATCATCCTGGTACGGTACAGGAACACCAGGAACGTCAATTAGACGTGGTTTGGAACGACAACCAACCAACTAATCAGCCCTAGATGTTGTCTTACTACCCGGATAAGGTGTGTAGTAGACTTGTTGACATTGCAAAGCAAATACAAATGGATCGTAACCCTGGTACGTTCTTTTCCTATGTATTTCTACAAGTTTATATTGAGGATGCACCCTCAAACCTCGATTTGGAGTAGAATCAAACCAGTCGCTTTTGAAAAGAATTATTTTTTGGTGAGGTACTCCAGCAAGTTCAACCTCAATGACTTGCTTTAACACTCCGTAATAATCTCCTTTAACCCATACCCCACTATTTGTCGTTCCTTTTCCATCGCTGTGGGCTTTTGTGTGAAATCTATAACCGTTAACAAAGTAACCGGTGTATGACATCAATCTCCTTGACGAGCCACATGACAGATTTTTCAACAACCTTTCGGAATGTTCCGAAAGGCTATGTATCTGTTGAGAACAACAAAAGTTAAATTAGTTTAGTTTAGGCATTCTTAAGACAAGTACATTTCCACACAATACCAACTTACATGAGTTCCAAACCATTTGGAAAAATAACTATAAACCCGGCTTTGAAGTTCTTCCTCCGTTATCTACGGAGTTTGGTCATGTACTTCACTGACAAATTTCATGAGTTACAAATTAAATGACAATATTGTTATTTGGCTACTTTTAATTATATAACAAAAATGAAGCAATAGATGGGTTTACTTACTGAATATATGGTTCGACCTCTTCACAATTCATCAGGATATAATTCATGGATGTTTTATAATCTTTATCAGATAATAAAATCTTTTCTTTTGTTCCAAATGATCTTCCCGGTAAGTTGCAAATTGATAATACATCTGGTCCACTAGTCTCGTCTTCACCATCATTTCGCCCGATGGTTGTAACTTTCGTTTTCACGTGGGGTTCGAAATAATAGCTAAAGAATGAAGCAGCTTCTTTGACCAAGTATGTGCATTGCAAATTGATCCCTCAACTCTAGCCTTGTTTTTTATCTTCTTTTTTAGATGGTGCAGGTATCTACTTAAAGCATAAGTAGTTAATCACATTGTAAATACGTACATGAAAAATAAAAATGAAGTTGAGATCATAAAGACATTGGTTGTTACCTCTCAAATAGGTACATCCACCTAAACTGAATCGGGCCACCAACTTTGGCTTCGTAAGGAAGGTGAACCGATAAGTGTTCCATCACATCAAAAAATTCCGGAGGAAATATTCTCTCTAACTTGCACAATAAAATAGCAATAGTGTCCTCCAATTCTTGCATATGCGCCACACTCAACTTTGGGAGAACACAAATCTCTATAGAACAAACTAAGTTCAGCCAAAGGTCCCCAAACACTTGCCGGTAGTACTTTTCTAAGTGCTATAAGGATAAGTCTCTCCATGAATACATGAGAATCGTGACTCTTCATTCCAGACATTTTCAACTCTTTCATATCAATGCATCGCGCCAAATTCGATGCATATCCATCTGGGAGCCTTAATTCTTTAACCCACTGCAAAACCATATCTTTTTGTGCCTTGGTAAGAGTGAAACATGCCTTCGGTTTCGTTGCTTTACCTCGTCCATCGTGTTTAATATTCAATTCCGGGCGACTGCAATACCTTTCAACATCCACTCTAGCCTTAACATTGTACTTACTTTTACCCTTCACGTCCAACACGGTGTTAAAGACATTATCATACACATTTTTCTCATTATGCATGACATCAATGTTGTGTCTTATCAGAAGTGTCCGCCAATAAGGTAAGTCCCAAAATATGCTACGTTTGGCCCAACTGTGATCCCGACCCCTGCCTTGCTCTTTACCAATCTCTTCAGCTGTAGCGGTAATTTTTGGATAATCTCTAACTCTAAACCACATTTCATCACCAGTCAAGCGAGATGGCGAGTCTGCTCTCTCCTGTCACCGGTCTCTTAGAAATCCCTTTGCATCTCTTCTAAAAGGATGATTAGGTGACAAGAAGCATCTGTGGCAATCGAACCACGATTGTTTCCCGCCAGCAAGCAAATGGAAAGCTTGTGTTTCCTCCATACAATATGGACAAGCATGAATGCCAGCTGTACTCCATCCACTCAACATTTCATATGCTGGGAAATCACTAATTGTCCAAAGTAATGAAGCACTAAGTTTAAAATTTTGCTTTTTGGAGATGTCATAAGTTTCCACACCTTCACCCCACAACTGATTTAATTCATCGATGAGAGACTGCAAGTACACATCAATCTTGTGTTTTGGATTTTGGGGTCCAGGTACAATGATAGTTAAAAATATTACACTGTTCTTCATACACATCCAAGGGGGGAGATTATAAGGTGTTAGAAGAACTGGCCAAGAAGAATATTTCTTCCCTGACATGCCGAAAGATGCAAAACCATCTGTACATAACCCAAGCCTTACATTCCGAGGTTCCGCTGCAAAATCGGTGTGTGTTCTATCAAAATGTTTCCAAGCTTCTCCATCCCGTGGGTGATTCATTATTCCTTCTTCCCTCTCACTGTCTGAGTGCCATGTCACGTGTCTTGCTGTTTTCTCAGATGCATACAATCTTTGTAATCTCGGAGTAATTGGGAAATAATACATCTTTTTGCAAGCAATCTCTTTCTGTCGTGTATTTTTTGATTTATTTTTCTAAATGTACCTAGCATGACCACAAAACTTGCATTCTCTACTCTCAACATCGTCTTTCCAGTACAACATACAATCGTTAAAACAAACATCAATCTTTTGCACCGGTAATCCAAGGCTTTCAACCAATTTCTTCATTTGGTAAAAGTCGTCTAAAGCATTTTTTTGTGGAGGAAGTGCCTCTTTCATCAACTGCGCAAATTTATCTAGAGTAGTTTCAGATAAGTTGTCTTCAGACTTAATACTCAACAATCTAGCAGTCATTGATAGCTGTGAATGGTTTGTACAACCATTGTACAATGGGCTATCAACAGCCTTCAACATGTCATAGAACATTTGTGCCTCTGGATTGGGAGGTTCTTCCACATCTCTATTATCCGGGTCATTAAAACTTGGTCCTGCAGCATCAAGAACCATCTCTCGATAATTGTTCTGTGTCGTATGTCTTCTAGAATTATCCATATCATGAACAAGCGGGATTTGAGGCATTGGAATGAATGCCTCACCATGACATGTCCAATTAAAATAGTTAGACACAAATCCGTTCATAACAAGATGATACTTCACAGTATCAGGCATATGAAAATACTTATTCTTACAAACCCCACAAGGACACCTAATCCCATTAATTTGTACATTAATAGACATACTAACAGCGAAATTCACAAATCTTTTCAATCCCGCTATAAATTCTGGACTATGACGAGGTCCACCATTTGTTGTCGAATCCATAAACATCCAACTACGGTCCTCCATTATAAACACAATGTCTGCATATATCAAGTTTTAATAAGTAAATGAATATTAGCGATGAACCTTATGTTTGATTTTCAACCTTAATTTTGAAGCAATTGGTATGTTCGATTATCAATTATTTAATTATTGAAACTAAAATGATATAATTAGCCTACACTCCAATAATTAAAAACGGAAATCCCTAAAACTTAAAAAAGTCGGGGAGATAATACAAAGATAGAAAAGTCAAGGAAGACAATACAAAGATAGAAAAACCGGAGATATAATACAAAGATAGAAAAACATGGGACAGAATAAAAAGATGCAACATGAGAGAAAATTCATAGGTCTTCATGACATGTCTCATCTATACAACGCTGTTGAAACACACATTTCACATGCAAATTGACAATTGGGTCATCAGAATCTGCTCAAAAATACAAATATTGGTCAAATCTCAGATTTTTTACAAGAAATTCATTATAAAATCATGAGTGTGTGTATGAACAAAAGTCCTTTAGTATGATAAATTATCAATCCAATTAATGTTTCATTGTATATTAAAAATGACTTGAAATCTAAATTAATGTTTCATTGTGTACATGAAGCCATACTTATTTTGGACAATCCTAATTTTGCTTACAAAGTAAAGAAAACGACTTCTTGACACATTTTCCTTCTTTTAAGCTATCTTTGAATTTTAAGATTCTTTTAAGCATATCTCAAACACCTTAAATTCAACCCAAAAAATAAAAGGTAAAATGTCCTAAAGCAACTAAGATTTCACTAAATACCCATATGCAACCAAATGTTTGTATCCTTCCAACCCAAAGGTTTCATTCTTTCACTAGGGGTATTATAATTTTAGGCAAAAAAACATGAATTGTGACCAATTTTGTCAAACTCTCTCAAAGGCAAGATTCTCACCTAAACCATAAAAAACCTTAGAGAAGAAATGGTATAAGATCATGAATTTAAACATTAATAACACTATAATAAATAGAAAAGGCAAGATCTCACCTTAACCCGAAAAAACCCAACTGAAATCGGAGATGGGTGCGACTCTTGGAGGCGCCGGAGGTGGTGGCGACGTCTTGGAGGCGCCGGAGGTGGTGTGGATGGGAGGAGTGAGGGGTTTCGTGGTGGACTTGGGGGAAAATCACCAATAGGCGAAGGTGGAGGTGGAGGCCGCGACTGGCAGAATGAAGAAACAGGGAGAGGCTTCTTGCCTTAGGGATTTTTAGAGAAATAAAACGCAAGAAACGACATCATTTACTTCTTTCTTATTGGCGACCGCATTGTCAAAATCGGTCGGTATTCGGTCGCTCCTTTTAAATGCAACAACTGATAAACAACGACATCGTTTAACCCTTTAGGCATAACGACCGAATGGTTACCGTACAGCCGAGTTCGGTCGCTATTCCGTCACCCCCTCTATGCCTAGCGACGGAATTGCCACGGACCGTGTGAAAAAATTAAAAACCCGAGAACCGACTGCGTTCAGAATGCGAGTACGAACTAATACGAATCTTTTAGTAATTATTTGTTTATTGATAATCAATTCTTAAAATTAAAATTACATTACTCAATTATTATTTTAAATGTAAACACTAAGTATTACTTAAATTATTGTTAGTAGTGCCCTAGGACCATTAGCATATGTTGTACGTTTTATATCTTTTTGAGCATTTCACATGAATAGTTAATTTTGCTTATGAACATCAAATGCGTGATTTGATAGTAAAACTCATTTGCTTATGTAATTACTATTCTAGTTGTCCCTAGTTTTATGTAATCTATTTTACAATGAAATAAAACTAGTATGATGTTTGATTGATGATTACGTTTTACTAATCATGTGTAATGAGTACAAATCAAATCATAGATGCAATATATAGGGATACATTGTATTGGACGTGATCCGTTAGAGAAGTAAAACTTCATGGTCCTTAGTCCTAAGTATTACTTCCTCAATACTATTTTAGAATCCTTAGACCTTATGTCTCCATTTGATTATAGCATGAATGGAGCCACGTTTTCACTCAGTCGTACGTTGCTTTTAATCGAGTAATCAATACGACTGATGATCGGATGTAGCGTCCTATCATGGCTTGAATGTGAGAGGCATTGTAAGGAATTTGTCCCTCTCTACTATTAGAGAGAGATATCCATGGGCCCCTCGATAGGGAAAGACTGTCTAAATGCATGGTCGTGCTCAAATGTATTTGATAAAGTGGTTATCGGATACTATTTGTTGGAACAGTCTACCTAGAGATCGAGCATAAATATAATTAAGCTTAATAATGGTGACGACTACCATGCCTTATGCTTAATTAGGATATCGCGAGACAAAGGGATTAAATAGTAGATTGATATTAGGTTTCGTTGTATATTCATTCACTTTGGGTAGTCACAATGTCCTGCTAGGGACCGCTTGTGATTTATGAACTCACACTACTACTAAGTGTGTTTTCATTGCCATTGTGATATGAACCTACAGGGTCACACGCATAGACGAGCTAACGAGATTCATGTCCAGATTCAATGAATCTAGAATGTGTCTAGGTTCATTGTATCTGACATTCACTTTTCTGAGAATAATAAAGTGTTATTATTCGAATTAGAGATAAGGGGCATTTTCGGTATAGCTGGAATTACGTGGGAGTTTTTATCCGATAAAGACTCCCACTACCAGCAGAAGTCTAGAGGACGTGGTAGTTGAGGACTCCCACTGCCAAGAGGAGTTGAGGATGTGAGAGTTAGTTATGGGAACAAACTCTCATACCTTATATAATGATCTCTTGGCCGAAACCCTAGCCTATTAATTTTTCAGCCGAAAAAAATCACCAACTCTCTGAAATTCGATTTCAGTTTTCGGTCTCCCCTTTCTCTCCCAATTCCGAAACTCAGAAAGACGTAGAGCTTGCACTCGCTGCCCGTCTCGTCGCGTGGATACCGGTAGAGGGATATTCCGCAAAGGGAATTCCGTTGGTGGCAGATTAGCATCCAAGAAACGTCATCCTCCATTCAAGAAGTAGCTTCTTGAACCCGAAATTGTAAGTCTTTTCTTGCTGTTTTTCGATTCGTTTTGTATGAGCGGATCCTTCATGGGAGGACTCATGGGTGTTTGGAACGAGTTTCCGCCCATGAATCCCTTCAATTGTTCTGCTACAAGTCTATTTATGGATTTCGTGAATAAGTATAAGTTTTACGTGTTTGACTATTAAAGTTAATGTTTATACAAATATATATTAGTAATAGGAAATAAAAATAGGCAGAATGTTACTATATATACTTAAAAGTCCCCGCTTTAATAATAAAAATGGAAACCGAAAAAACGACCGAATGGCGACCGCACAGCTGAGTTCGGTCGCTATTCCGTCGCCCCCTCTAGGCCTAGCGGCGGAATTGCGACGAACCTATTCTGTTGCCAAGCCCTGACCATTAACCCTAACACGGTCGCCATTCCGTCGGCATTCAGTCGGCACAAAGCTTTCCAGTAACATATAACAGAAACCATAAACAGTCTCCCTACAATTCAGTATATCCACAATTCAACACAAAACAGACCCCTGCCACAATTTAGTATATCCACAATTCACCAGAAAACAAACCCATATAAATTCCAAAATTATTAAAAAACATAACACAAAAAAAAAAAAATAAAGCATACAATAGTTAAATAACCCGTTTACAAATTTATACAAAATAAACTAAATAATCTATTGACTCCCCAAAACATCATCTACAGTTAATGGGTCATCGCCATAGTCTGATTCTAACTCATCATCTAGGGTACTAATCAATTTGGCTTCTATCTCAGAGGCACTTAAAACAATATTGTCCCTATTTGTTAAAATATCTACTAAGGTACTAGCTAATGGCTTGTTTCTCTTCTTTTCTCTCATCTTGAATTCTCTTTTTTGCTCAGCCAATTTAGTTTCCATCTCATTCTTCCACTTGGCTTCCATTTCGTTTAGCATTTGTTCCATAGATGAATGCGAGAGTGCTTGGCTACCTCGCTTCATTGTCTTTACCACTTCGGTGAACGAACCAAGTCCTTGAACACGTCCCTTTCTTAGCCCGCCCACTGCCTCAGCAGATAGCTCAATCTGAGTCGGCAAATCCGGAGGAGACTGGCCGGCTTGAGTTGCTTGGCTCGCGGCGGCGTCATAAACCGCATGCAACACCCTTGTCAAATAAAATGTCAGGTTATAACATTAAAGAACTAATATAAAAAAATGGATAAAAATTAATGAAATACCTACAAACAACTCTCTAAAATCTTCATCAACCCATTCGCCTTTCTTTGGGCCGATATGGTGTTGATGAAGATAATCGTAACTGGCCGGGAATGGGAATGCCCGTTAACAAAAATCATTAAAACATTTAAATACGCACATAAAATAAAAGACAAATATGAATGTGTAAAACAATATAATCAATTGCCAGTCTCATGTGGTGCTCAATGTGGCTGAGCAAACCGCCCGTGTGTTTCATCGGGCCTTTGCCACCTCTCATTTCTTTCCGATTTTTTGAGGCCTGTGCAGACTTGGCTTTAAATTTCGGAGTCTGCCAGTACTCTCGAAGATGCGCACAATCGGTCTCACAAACCCATGAGGGCCTCTTATTGTTTTTGCGTGCGTCGCTCATAATGCTGCTGAGTCTCATCGTAAGCAATATACGCCAACTTGACTTGACACCCGCCTCATGCTCAGGAGCCCATCGGTACCTTTTCTGCATTTTTAAACAATGTTAGATAATTAAATTCGAAAACCTGTAATTTTATTTGTTAATTAATTTATTTACCATGAACTCTTCCCACCACAAATTTTCTTCTTCCTGGGGAACATCCTTTATGGTGTTATATGGCCCCTTGAAACGATCTTGAAATATTGAAGTAATTACGGCGGAACAGCTGGGGTGCCAATCTAAATCTATAATAGCCAGGAAAAAAAATCAATTAGTTACTAAAATGATTACAAGAAGTATAATTAACTTAAAGGCAATAATTAAAAATTTTACTTACGTGCCAATGGTAGGTTGCAGGAGATTACGAGTATCTAGTATAGCCGCAACTCCACCAGTACAAGTATCATTCGCCATCTGTGGGACAATAGATTGGTGAGTCTTAGATCCTACAACCGGCGTAGACTCAGTCGCCGGTACTGACGCAGATGCATCCCGAGATGCATGTGCATCAGCATCCCGCTCGTGGGCAGATGGTGGAGTAGAAAATGAGTCCCCTAATGGACCTGGCTAGGAGGTAGGGGCATAGAAGACGCTAGTGACTGACTAAATGGTAATTGAACAGCTTTCTTTGGAGGCATCTCTAAAATACAGATTAAGCGGATTAAGAAGTAGCAATAAACGACAATTGAAGAAAAAATAAAGTAACATTAATTCAGAACAGTAAAATGAGAAAATGGAAATGAATTGTAAAATATTTATGCTTATCAAATAATTACACAATCAAGGAAAACCCCATGTATGCAAGTATGACATTTAAAGTCCTTGGAACTCGGAGGCTGTTTCCATGTATGCAAGTATGACATTTAAAGTCCAAAAGGGAAAACCTGAAAAACTCGCAACAGGATATATTTGAAAAAAACATAACAGAACAAATGCGACTTACATAGTCTGCTAACAACTCACTGACACAAAACTAAAACCTCCATGCAAGCTCAATCTAAACCATTTGAACGCAAGCTATTCAAATTCAAAATTCACATCCTTAGGAAATGATTTCTGTTTTCTCAAAAACCGGAAATGTCAAACGAGAGAACCATACCACCTTCATTTTCTTCCCTTAGATTTAGTAAACCACTAATTTCCGAAAGAAGTAATGCTAATTTTCATTCTTAAACATAAAAGGGTGAAATACTAGCAAAGAAGAACAAGGAACACTGACATTGTAATCAGGAAAAAAGGAAGTAGAAATGAAGTAGATAAAATGGCAGGAGGTAGGAGGCCGTTTTGTAGCCATTGACGAGATATCAGTTAATTTAATAACTTAAACAAGGTAATTTAGGTTCATAATTCAAAGGAGAATACAAAAGTTCACAACTAGCATCAATCTAAAATTATCTTGGCAGCAGAACTACTACAAAACAAAAATTATCTTGGCAGAAAATATCACTGTAGAGAAGGTAAAAATACTGCAAAACAAAAATTACAATTACTAAACCTTTATTTTTCAGTTTTGGCAGAAAATTTACAATCTTGGCAGAAAATTTTATTTTTCAGTTTTTACTTAAAACTGGCACACGAAAAATCGTTTTACCTCAGTCTCTTTAGTGCCTCGATAAGCTACTGAGGAGGGAACTGAAGTCCGACGTCGTTCTGGGTGGATTGTTGTGGGCTTCAGGGGGAATAAGGAGATAGCGGTGACGTGTCGGAGATGGCGGTGAAGCGGTGTCGCGTCGGAGATGGCGGTGAAGTTGTGTCGCGTCGGAGATCGCCGGAAGAAGGAGATGGCGGTAAAGCGTCGGAGATGGCGGTGTAGCTATGAGGCGTCGGAGATGGAATGTTTTGGGTGGAGGATAGCGATGATGTTAGGGTTTCGGAAGAGATGGTTTATATATAAAAGATCAAAACGATGTCGTTTTAACGCCGTTATGTATTCCGTCGGTATTCGGTCGTTAACTTTGAACAAAACGACGTCGTTTTAATTATTTTTAAACCTTAATTTTTTAAAAGAAATAAAAGATCAAAACGACGTCGTTTTAACGCCGTTATGTATTCCGTCGGTACACGGTCGTTACTTTCCATCGGTATTCGGTCGTTAATATTGATCAAAACAACACCGTTTTAATTATTTTAAAACCTTAATTTTTTAAAAGAAATAAAAGATCAAACTGACGTCGTTTTAACGATGTTATGTATTCCGTCGGTAAACGGTCGTCACCTTCGGTCGGTATTCGGTCGTTAAAGTTGTACAAAACGACCTCGTTTGTATTTGGTCAAGGTGACCGATATGGACGACCAAATAGCGACGAAATAGCAACCGCTCTTTCCTTGGTTTCTATTCCGTCGCTATTCGGTTGGTATCTTAGTGGACGAAAATATCGGTCGCTAAGTTCGGTCGCTATTTAACTGTTTTCTTGCACTGGAGTGTATACTTCTTGATGAATTCTCTACATCTTTGTTGACATTGGCACATGACTCTTTTCTTGGAGTCTTAGCTTGTTTATGCCATTCCTTTTGTGAAGTTTAGATTCTTTGAAACTACAAGAGGAACTTGAGACTTTCAAGGTACCTTTAGTAAATGTCCTTCATTGTTAATTTTATTTCTCAAGTGGCATATGTGTGTGCATGGGTCAACATTATCAAAGATAAAACCACATGGATGATTCTCATGAGATGAGAAATAAGGACAAGAATCATCCAATTGTGTGATGTTGTACAATTTAGATACCTTAGCAAGAGAAACAGAAAGAAAATGAAGATCTTGCATTGAATTATCTAAATGTAAAAGTTCATCAGTAGGAAATGATGCAACATCAACAAGAGAAAAAGTATATGCATCAAACTGACATCCCAAACAATTAATATCATTAATTAAAGTACCATGAGAGAGTGAAGTTGATACCTTTGTTACCTTACCAAGTGATGAATGTTTGGGATTAGCATTAATGTCTTGTAGTTGAGCATCTTGGTTCCTTAAATGTGGTTGCCATGAAGCTTTGAGGAATCCAAGTGCTATGGAGAGTTTGTGATTTCTTTCTTTTTGAACATCTCCATTTAAAGTCTTCATCATCATTCTCCTTAGAATGATTGAGTCCAAAGCCAGTTCTTGAGAGATGTGTATCTTCACATCCATGCACTTTGTTGAGAGCTTCTTCATTTAATGCACTAAAAATGAGCAATTTAAGGCTTTGAAGTTGAGTGTCATCCTCTTGTAGTCTTCTTTATCATAGTCTTTCCTAGACTTTGGCACCACGACACCTTGTGTGTAGATTGAAGGAATAAAATAACATTTTTCTATAAGGTTCAACAAAGAAATGTCATTAGTGTTGGAGTACATTTAATCTAAGGTGCGCCCGGCCCGGCCTGGATTGGATTGGGCCCTTAATCGGGTTGGGCCGACCAATATGATTGGGCCGACCAACCCATTTGGACCGACCTTATGGCTGGAAAATTGGATATATTTTCAGCTATTACCTCTTAGAAGGAGGTTGAAGTGGTGGAGAATGTGGAGGAGTGGTTTCCTCCATGATCTCCCACTTTCCCCTTTCTCTCTCCCCACTATCCCTTGAATGACTAAGAAAAATGCAGATTTTTCCAAGCATTCTAAGTCATTATTCTCCAGCTTTTGAAAGCTCAGAATAGAGAGAAAAAAAGAGAGCATTCAAGAGAGCTTGAATAGAAAGAAAAGACAGCTTTTCTATATACTTGATTTCTAGCTATGGCTAATAGAAAAGAAGTAAGAAAACTGTTTCTTGTTCTTCGAAATGTCCTATATCCACCATATATATATACTCCATCTTGAAGAATGTATTCAAGACTTCTACAAGGCGTTGGCTAGCACCAAGCGGTAGAGGACCATTCCCGGAAGATCGAGTGGATATTGGGAGAGGCGGAGCCTGCGTTGGTGGTGTTCCGTTCGTGACAACTGAAATCGTTTCAGACGATTTCCGCACTTCGAAAGGTATACTACTATCCCATAGTCTACGGTTCTTACTCGTGTAAGATCCCATTAGAGGCGGGTCGTTTTATTTCCGCTGCATAACCTGTTTTAGACCCGGTTATTCCTCCAACAGTGGTATTAGAGCCACTCACGAGTACCCTATAGACTTAATGTGCTATAGTATTTTAATATAGATTATGAATCTATATTTTGCATGCCTTAGGATTGCTAGAAAATGTTGTATATCATGTATGACATGTTTTTGCATCATTTTTTTTTATGTATGAGAGTCGAGAATTTCGGTCAACCGAAAGGCCAGTTTTGGTCAACCGAGTACTCTCAGTACTCTGTTCGGTCGACTGCAATGTATGTTCGGTCAACCGAGTACTCTCAGTACTTTGTTCAGACGACCGAGCGAGGTGGCCGGTCCACCGAACTGAAACAGAATATGAAATGTTCATTTTGCTGGTTGCTCATTTTTCATAAATTGTTATGTTAGTTGAGCATGATGCATAGTAATCGCCTTTACCCTGTTGGTTTATTTTATAAATACGATCTGCGTATCGTGCCTATCTCTTTTTATCAAAAGTTGTAATTCTCTTCTCATCAAATCCCCTCGAATGTAACTCGAGGTTTCCTTAGAATTATGTAATTCTAGATTAGGATAAGGTACAACTGTGATGATGATTTGGAGACAACCACCTGAAGGTCAAGACGGTGTAAAATAGAATTTTTCTTTTCACACCCTTAGATTGACTTCACAGTTTTTCCATTGGCTTGGAAAAACCGAATAGGATATGGCGATTACTATTGCATTTTTACTTTTTATGTATTGGATGCATATGTATATAAGCATAAACTGTTTTATTTATGCTTTTCTGGTGAGATTGTTAAAAACAAAACCCCTCAATTAAATATTAATTAGTGCCTTCCTATGTTTGGCCCTCGTCAAGGCCTAGATCGACATTAGTATGGGACATGCAAAAGCTGTACATACGTGTCTATCCGGGTAAGGCGCGAAGGATAATTTGTGATATCCGCCGGCAAAAAACTTAGGGTCCTAGTTAACTAGATTATCTCAATAAATGGATTGAGGATCTAGAGGCAAAAGAGTTGAGAAAAGTGTATAATGATACGCTTGAATAAATGTTATTCACTCAACTAACCAAGAATTACATAATTTGATGTAATTGGCAAACGTTGCCTACCTAAATAACTAAGTTTTGGGCGATCAGCCAAAGCTGACTCAGAACGAGGTTAAATATGGATCTTGGCCCGCTAGAAAGTTAACGAACTTTACGAGTTGATAATGAGGGTTATTCACTCGAAGAAAATAGTGGGAGAAATCATTAAAAAGATAAAAGACCTAATAATGATTTTTTATCGGTACTTACTTTGCATATGTATTTTGTTGTAGAAAAATGGCAAATTCAAACCAAACACTATCACTGCGTTCTGTCCTTGAGAAGGACAAATTAGAGGGAGTTAACTTCCTCGACTGGTTCAGGAACTTGAGAATCGTTCTCAAGCATGAAAGAAAGCTGTATGTTCTAGAACAGCCTATTCCTGATACACCAGAGGCTCGCACTTCGACCGCTGAAAGAAGTGCTTATCAGAAGTATTGTAGTGATGCTTTAGATGTGTCTAGCCTCATGCTTGTCACCATGAACTCTGAGCTTCAGGAGCAACATGAGGACATATGGGCTTATGAGATGCTGGCTCACCTGAAGCAACTATATCAGGGACAAGCACGACAGGAAAGATTCGACGTATCGAAATCTCTTTTTCAATGCAAAATGTCTGAAGGAATTCCAGTAGGAACTCACGTTCTTAAGATGAAAGGTTATGTTCAGAACCTTGAAAAACTGGGATTTCCTTTGGGGCAAGAGCTGTCGACTGATTTGATCTTGCAATCGTTGCCTGAGTCATTCAGTCAGTTCATTCTGAATTATCACATGAATGAAATCGATAAGCCATTGCCTGAGTTGTTGAACATGCTGAGGACTGCCGAGAAAGAAATAGGCAAGTCCAAGCCCAACACCATACCGAAAGGTAAGCCCAAGGGCAAGCAAACCACTTTCAACAATGCACTGAAATCTAAAGGTGGTGTAGCCAAGGACTCTATCTGTCATCACTGTGGTGAAAAGGGTCACTGGAAAAGGAACTGCAAAAGCTATGTTGCAGGAAAAATGCTGGAAAAGGAGAAAGCAAATGTTGCTTTGGGCTCAGGTATTTATGTTGTTGATATTAATGTGATTGATATAAATTTAAATACAACTACTTATTGGGTACTTGATACCGGATGTGGTTCTCACATTTGTACTAATGTGCAGGGACTGCAAAGGAGTAGAGAGTTGGCAAACAGTGAAGTGGAACTACGAGTTGGCAACGGAGCACGTGTTGCAGCCCTAACTGTAGGGACTTGTACTTTTACTTTGCCTTCAGGGCTTGTTTTGGGTTTAGAAAACTGTTTCTATGTACCAAGTTTAACTAAGAATATTATTTCAATTTCTTGTTTGGACAAGAAAGGTTTTGAGATTTCAATCAAAAACCAACGATTGTCGTTATTTTTGGATAATATTTTTTATGCAAGCGCCTCTTTGATTAATGGTCTATATATTTTAGACCTTGATATGCCAATTTTAAATATAAATACAAAAAGGATTAAGACTAATGATTCTAATCCGACATACCTCTGGCATTGTCGCTTAGGCCACATAAACGAAGACCGCATATCCAAGCTCCATAAAGATGGGCTATTGGAATCATTTGACTTCATGTCTTATGATCGATGTGAATCTTGTTTATTGGGTAAGATGGCAGCATCACCTTTCACTAAGCTACGTGAGAGAGCCGATGCTTTATTAGGACTAATACACAGTGATGTATGTGGCCCTTTTAATATACATGCAAGGAGTGGTTACCTCTACTTCATTACCTTTACTGATGACTTCAGTAGGTATGGATATGTGTTCTTGATGAAACACAAATCCGAAGCATTTGCTAAGTTTAAAGAGTTTAAACTAGAAGTAGAAAACCAACTTGGCAAGAGTATTAAGGTTCTTCGATCTGATCGAGGAGGATAATACTTGAGTCAAGAATTCTGTGACTATCTAAAGGATTGTGGAATCGTTTCACAACTTTCTCCTCCAGCTACTCCACAATGGAATGGTGTATCTGAAAGGAGGAACAGAACCTTATTAGATATGGTTCGTTCTATGATGAGTCACACGAGCCTGCCCAATTCTTTTTGGGGACACGCACTAGAGACAACAGCTTTAACACTTAACCACGTTCCATCTAAATCAGTTGCAAAGACGCCATACAAATTATGGACTGGGAAACGTCCCAGTTTGTCTTTCTTCAAGATTTGGGGCTGTGAAGTTTTTGTAAAACGCTCAGCTTCTGATAAGCTGGCTCCAAAATCTGAAAAGTGCATATTTGTAGGTTATCCTAAGGAAACTAAAGGATACTACTTTTATATCCCTAACGAAAAAAGTGTTTGTTGCTCGCACGGGAGTCTTTCTAGAAAAAGAATTTGTTTCTAGAAACACGAGTGGGAGTAGCGTAGAACTTACTGAAGTTCCAGACTCTCAAACTAGCACTAATGATAAGATGGAAATTGAACAGACTCCACAAGTTGTTGTGCAGAAGGTGCCACAAACAATTGTGCAGCCAGCAACAGTTCAAGAAACACAAGAATTGCGTAGATCTGGTAGAGTTCGTCGTCCACCTCAGGATGAATGGGATGCAAAAAGGATTTGTCCCTCTTATATAGAAGGAGCGATATCTTGGGCCCCTTTGATGGAGTCTGACTAATTCATGGCCATGAGCAAATGAATCAGTATATGATATTGATGTCATTTGATTAGTCTACTCGCGAATCAAGAAACTAAAAGATTGGACAATACAAGTGTGACTTTTTCCATGACTTGTGTTCAATCTAGATATCAAAGACAAAAGGATTTAAATACAAATGTTAAATGGTGTGATTATGATAGTCACCAGATATTTATGAATTGGGGGTAATGATGCGTTGCTAGATACCTCTCATTACCTGTGACATATGATGTCACGGCCAACATCATAGATACCTCCTGGGTCGCACTCATAGATCAACTGGATTGGGCTTGTTGGAGTACATTTAATCTAAGTTGCGCCAATTCGATTGGGCCGGGCCGAGATTGGATTAGGCCCTTAATCGGGTTGGGCCGACCAATATGATTGGGCCGACCAACCCATTTGGACCGACCTTATGGCTGGAAAATTGGATATATTTTCAACTATTATCTCTTAGAAGGAGGTTGAAGTGGTGGAGAATGTGGAGGAGTGGTTTCCTCCATGATCTCCCACTTTCCCCTTTCTCTCTCCCCACTATCCCTTGAATGACTAAGAAAAATGCTGATTTTTCCTAGCATTCTAAGTCATTATTCTCCAGCTTTTGAAAGCTTATAATAGAGAGAGAAAAAGAGAGCATTCAAGTGAGCTTGAATAGAAAGAAAAGACAGCTTTTCTATATACTTGTTTTCTAGCTTTGGCTAATAGAAAAGAAGTAAGAAAATTGTTTCTTGTTCTTCGAAATGTCCTATATCCACCATATATATATATACTCCATCTTGAAGAGTGTCTTCAAGACTTCTACGAGGCGTTGGCTAGCACCAAGCGGTAGAGGACCATCCCCGGAAGATCGAGTGGATATTGGGAGAGGCGGAGCCTGCGTTGGTGGTGTTCCATTCGTGACAACTGAAACCGTTTCAGACGATTTCCGCACTTCGAAAGGTATAATACTATCCCATAGTCTAAGGTTCTTACTCGTGAAAGATCCCATTAGAGGCGGGTCGTTTGATTTCCGCTGCATAACCTGTTTTAGACCCGGTTATTCCTCTAACAATTAGAAGACAAAAACAATTTAAAAGAACATTGCCAACTATCAAAGTTGGAGCCAGCAAATAGAGGCGGTCTGGATGGTGATTGGTCATCTAAGTTAGAAAAGCTATGAGCCATGGATCTTCCTAGGATGTAAGTCAATTAAAAGAAGACTAGGCTCTGATACAAATTTGAAAGACCCATTTGAAGGTATAGAACCTAAGAGGAGAAGGAGGAGGAGGGTTGTGATTTAGGTTCTTAAAAACTTCTTGAGCTTTTCTAAAACTTCTTTTGCATAAGTATTCACCTTAACAACAAATATGTTCTTTAAGTACATAAGGTGATTCAATTATGTACCAGGCAACTTAAATGACTAAGTGAAGCAATTGTATAAAGCAAGGAAGCATGTGTAGTTTTTCAATCCTAAGCACATATGTTCATATAGTCATGTAGACAAATTATCGCATGTATGAAAATGAAGTAAAAGAGTAGGGATAGAGAAAACTAACCCTTTACAAATTCAAGGTGAGTTCTACCTTTTACAATTGCCACAACAAATGAGGACTTGTGCTTCACAAAGAAGACTCCACTCACAGAGTGTTAAAATCATAAATGAGACACTTTCCTATACATCGGACTTACAAACACTCACCAAGAGTGAAGCTCACAAAGAGCTTTTTGTTAGTTCACAAAGAACTAGTTCTCAACAAATCAGAAAGGGGTAACTAGTCTCTTTCAAAGGAGACTTTACAATTTAAGCTCTCTTACACACAAATCCCTCTTGGATTATATATTACAAATGTAAGCTCTAATCACTCTTGATAATAGAAAGATAGATGAAGTTTATAGCTCAACACAAATGCTTTTGAATGATATAAAATTAAGCACAAAAGTGTTTGCTTGTGTGTTTATGAAGTGTATATGCCCATGCCCTCTTATGGCTTGATTATTTATGAAAATTCAGCTTTGAAAACTATTTATAGGGAAAGAATACACAAGCATTGTTGGTCACAACGACTATAATTTTGGCCTTGAAATGACATCATCGGTCGATCGCTATTAGACAGTACGTCGACCGGAGTGCCTTGAATCAAATGTTAAAGGCTCTCTGTCCTCATCTCGGCCGACCTATATAAATCTCGGTCGTCCGGAGAGAATATAACCGTTAGAGCATTGTAATATTCACAACTTGAATAAGGACAAAAACACACTGGTCGACCGACTCAACACTGGTCGTTCGACAGAATATAACCGTTGGAGCATTGGAACAATCATAACTTGAATAAGGACAAAAACCACACTGGTCGACCGACTGCTTCTATTCTTCCGAGGCTAAGCCTAGCTCGACCGAATTGCCCTCCCAAAGTGGTTTTTCCACTTAGTTAAGTTTCAAATGTTCTTATACGCATTCCTAAGTGTTTTTTACAGATATAAAACATATTTTAGAGTACTTAGGCATTGACCAACACTTAAACAAATTTTCAAAAACCTTTTTAAAAAATTGAACAAAGTAAAAACATGAGGTTTTGAAAACATGCATAGTTGAGCTTTAAACATTCTATTGACTTGTTTGATCTGTTGAAGGGGTGAATGTGTTCTCTAAGATTTATTTGAGGTCGGGTTACCATCCGCTTAGGATTAAACCCGAGGATATCCCAAAAGCTGCCTTTGGAACCCGGTATGGGCACTAAGAGTTCATTGTTATGCCGTTTGGAATGACTAACGCACTAACGGCTTTCATGTATATGTTGAACCGAGTCTTTCAGGTTGTCTTGAAGTTCGTGGTGATCTTGATCAACGACGTCTTGATCTATTCAGCGTCGATGAAGCGCACAGAGTACACTTGAGATTGGCGTTGGAGATTCTGAGAAGGGAGAAGTTGTATGTCAAACTCAACTGGTGTGAGTTTTGGTTTAAGAATGTTACGTTTTTTTGGAAAGTGATTTCAGTCGAAGGAGTATCAGTTGACCCGAGTAAGATTGAGACAATAGTTGATTGGCCAACACCTAAGATAGTTGCTGAGATAATGAGTTTTCTGGGGTTAGCCGGGTACTATAGGAAGTTTGTGCAAGATTTCTCTCGTATTGCTGATCATTTGACTCGTTTGATACAGAAACATGTTAAGTTTGAATGGGGTCCGAAATGCGAGAACAGTTTTCAGATATTGAAAGAAAAGTTAACTACAACACCGATATTGACCTTACCAACAGAATCATGATGCTTCACCCTCTATAGTGATGCATCATGCATCGGGTTGGGTTGTGTGTTGATGCAAAACGGGAAGGTTATAGCGTATGCTTCTAGGAAACTGATGTTAGTAGTGCCCTAGGACCATTAGCACATGTTGTGCGTTTTATTATCTTTTGAGCATGTAATTGAATAGTTAATTTTGCTTTTGATTATCAAATGTGTGATTTGATAGTAAAACTCATTAGCTTATGTAATTACTATTCTAGAAGTCCCTAGTTTTATGTAATGCTTAATTACTATGAAATAAAACTAGTATGATTGTTGATTGATGATCTTGTTTCTGCGATCATGTGTAATGGATACAAATCACATCATAGATGCAATATATAGGGATACATTGTATTGGGACGTGATCACGTCGAGAAGTAATACTTCATGGTCTTAAGTCATAAGTATTACTTCCTCAATACTATTTTAGAATCCTTAGACCTTATGTCTTCATTGATTCTAGTATGAATGGAGCCACGTTTTGACTCGGTCGGACGTTACTTGTAATGAGAATAATCAATACGATCGATGATCGGATGTAGTGTCCTATCATAGCTTGAATGTGAGAGACATTGTAAGGAATTTGTCCCACTCTATTATTAGAGAGAGATATCCATGGGCCCCTCGATAGGGAAAGACTGTTTAAATGCATGGCCGTGCTCAAATGTATTTGATAAAGTGGTTATCAAATGCTATTTGTCGAAACAGATCTACCCGGAAATCGAGCATAAATACAATTAAGCTTAATAAGGGGTGACGACCACCATGCCTTATGCTTAATTAGGATATCGCGAGACAAAGGGATTAAATAGTGGATTGTCAATAGGTTCCGTTGTAAATTCATTCACCTTGGGTAGTCACAATGTCCTCGCTAGGGGCAGCTTGTGACTTATGAACTCACACTACTACTAAGTGTGTTTTCATTGCCATTGTGATATGAACCCTACGAGGGTCACACACATAGACGAGCTAACAAGCTTCATGTCAGATTCAATGAATCTAGAATGTGTCTAGGTTCATTGTATATGACATTTGTTTTTCCGAAAATAATAAAGTGTTTATTATTCGAATTAGAGATAGAGGGCAATTTTGGTATTTAACTATAGCTGGGATTAAGTGGGAGTTGTTATCCGATAAAGACTCCCACTACGCTAGAAAGTCTAGGGCGTGGGAGTCGAGTCTCCCACAGCCGAGATAAGTTGAGTAGACGTGGGAGTTGTTCGGGAACAAACTCCCACACACTATATAACATCTCTTAGCCGAAACCCTAGGAGATTAAGTCATTCAGCCGAAATACCAATACAAGAAAGGAAAAACCGTTTTTTTTCTGCTTTTCCCTTTTCTCTCTAAATTCCCGAACTTCAGAAAGACGAAGAGCTAGCAATCACTTCTTGTTTCGTCGCGTGGATACCGGTAGAGGGAAATTCCGGAAAGGGAATTCCGTTGGTGAAAAGAAAACTTCCAAGAATCGTCATCCTCCATTCAAGAAGTAGCTTCTTGAATCCGAAAATTGTAAGTTTTTACCGCTGTTTTCGAATTGTTTCATATGAGCGGATCCTTCAGGGGAGGATCAATGGGTGTTTGGAACGAGTTTCCGTCCATGAATCCCTTCACCATTAGCATATGTTGTACGTTTTATATCCTTTTTGAGCATTTCATATGAATAGTTAATTTTGCTTATGAACATCAAATGCGTGATTTGATAGTAAAACTCATTTGCTTATGTAATTGCTATTCTAGTTGTCCCTAGTTTTATGTAATCTATTTTACAATGAAATAAAACTAGTATGATGTTTGATTGATGATTACGTTTTACTAATCATGTGTAATGAATACAAATCACATCATAGATGCAATATATAGGGATATATTGTATTGGACGTGATCCGTTAGAGAAGTAATACTTCATGGTCCTTAGTCCTAAGTATTACTTCCTCAATACTATTTTTTGAATCCTTAGACCTTATGTCTCCATTTGATTCTAGCATGAATGGAGCCACGTTTTGACTCAGTTGTACGTTGCTTTTAATAGAGTAATCAAAACGACTGATGATCGGACGTAGCGTCTTATCATGGCTTGAATGTGAGAGGCATTGTAAGGAATTTGTCCCTCTCTATTATTAGAGATAGAGATATCCATGGGCCCCTCGATAGGGAAAGACTGTCTAAATGCATGGCCGTGCTCAAATGTATTTGATAAAGTGATTATCGGATACTATTTGTTGGAACAGTCTACCTAGAGATCGAGCATAAATATAATTAAGCTTAATAAGGGTGACGACTACCATGCCTTATTCTTAATTAGGATATCGCGAGACAAAGGGTTTAAATAGTGGATTGATATTAGGTTCCGTTGTATATTCATTCACTTTGGGTAGTCACAATGTCCTGCTAGGGACCGCTTGTGATTTATGAACACATACTACTACTAAGTGTGTTTTCATTGCCATTTTGAGATGAACCTACAGGGTCACACGCATAGACGAGCTAACGAGCTTCATGTCCAGATTCAATGAATCTTGAATGTGTCTAGGTTCATTGTATCTGACATTCACTTTTTTTGAGAATGATAAAGCGTTATTATTCGAATTAGAGATAATGGGCATTTTCGGTATAGCTGGGATTACGTGGGAGTAATTATCCGATAAAGACTCTCACTAGCAGCATAAGTCTAGGGGACGTGGGAGTTAAAGACTCCCACTGCCGAGAGGAGTTGAGGATGTGAGAGTTGGTTATGGGAACAAACTCTCATACCTTATATAATGATCTCTTGGCCGAAACCCTAGCCTATCAAATTTTCAGCCGAAAAAAAATCACCAACTCTCTGAAATCTGATTTCAGTTTTCGGTCTCCCTTTTCTCTCACAATTCCGAAACTCAGAAAGACGAAGAGCTGGCACTCGATGCCCGTCTCGTCGCGTGGATACTCGGTAGAGGGATATTCCGCAAAGGGAATTCCGTTGGTGGCAGTAAAGTATCCAAGAAACAACATCTTTCATTCAAGAATCGGATTCTTGAACCTGAAATTGTAAGTTTTTCTTGCTGTTTTTCGATTCGTTTTGTATGAGCGGATTCTTCAGGGGAGGACTCATGGGTGTTTGGAACGAGTTTTCGCTCATGAATCCCTTAAGTGGTATCAGAGCCTTGCTCATACGATTCGGATTCGATATTGTTAATCACACCATAATACTATCAATTCCGATTTGGTATGTGTATGTGTGAAAACAGAAAAGATTGCATCTTTTGTTGAATATATGTGATATAGGCATAAACTGTTTTCGGTTTATCATGTTTATACGGTTTTATGAGCTGCTGTTGTATTAACTGTTTTTGGTTTCATGATTTTGCATGAACTGCCTTAGCATGATTTGGTTTGAAATTTAATTCGATTAATTTGCATAAACTGTGAATCTGTAATTAATTAGATTAATTCGGTAATGTGCATAAACTGTATATGATTATGAATCTGTTTATGAATCGGTTATCAATTTGGTTAATTCGATTAACCTATGCATAATCCGATTATGTAAGTTAGGCAATTGAGGGGTAAATCGGGACAGAAAAACTCATTCGATGAGCTGATGTAGAATCAGATTTTTCTTCCCCGATTCGCGCCACGATTCGTCGTTCCCCTGAATTAAGACTTTGTGTATGTAGTCGTTGTTGATATTCATTGTGCTTTATGTGATTTTAGCATGGTGAATAGCATGGTCTACTATACCCCTTGTTTTCCATATTTTGGTTGTAATTTTATAATACGGCCTGCGAGCTGTTTTCAATGTTGTAAAATTGTAATCGCTCTCTTAGATTGGCTTTACTGCTTTACATTGAAGGCTGGGTATGCCCATGCAACTATGTAACAAGGCTGGTGGATGCTGGTGTTAGTAGTGCCCTAGGACCATTAGCACATGTTGTGCGTTTTATTATCTTTTGATCATGTAATTGAATAGTTATTTTTGCTTTTGATTATCAAATGTGTGATTTGATAGTAAAACTCATTAGCTTATGTAATTACTATTCTAGAAGTCCCTAGTTTTATGTAATGCTTAATTACTATGAAATAAAACTAGTATGATTGTTGATTGATGATCTTGTTTTACAGATCATGTGTAATGGATACAAATCACATCATAGATGCAATATATAAGGATACATTGTATTGGACGTGATCCGTTAGAGAAGTAATACTTCATGGTCCTTAGTCCTAATTATTACTTCCTCAATACTATTTTTTGAATCCTTAGACCTTATGTCTCCATTTGATTCTAGCATGAATGGAGCCACGTTTTGACTCAGTTGTACGTTGCTTTTAATAGAGTAATCAAAACGACTGATGATCGGACGTAGCGTCTTATCATGGCTTGAATGTGAGAGGCATTGTAAGGAATTTGTCCCTCTCTATTATTAGAGATAGAGATATCCATGGGCCCCTCGATAGGGAAAGACTGTCTAAATGCATGGCCGTGCTCAAATGTATTTGATAAAGTGATTATCGGATACTATTTGTTGGAACAGTCTACCTAGAGATCGAGCATAAATATAATTAAGCTTAATAAGGGTGACGACTACCATGCCTTATTCTTAATTAGGATATCGCGAGACAAAGGGTTTAAATAGTGGATTGATATTAGGTTCCGTTGTATATTCATTCACTTTGGGTAGTCACAATGTCCTGCTAGGGACCGCTTGTGATTTATGAACCCACACTACTACTAAGTGTGTTTTCATTGCCATTGTGATATGAACCTACAGGGTCACACGCATAGACGAGCTAACGAGCTTCATGTCTAGATTCAATGAATCTAGAATGTGTCTAGGTTCATTGTATCTGACATTCACTTTTTTGAGAATAATAAAGTGTTATTATTCGAATTAGAGATAAGGGCATTTTCGGTATAGCTGGAATTACGTGGGAGTTATTATCCGATAAAAACTCCCACTACCAGCAGAAGTCTAGTGCTCGTGGGAGTTATAGACTCCCACTGCCAAAAGAGGTTGATAGGACGTGGGACTTTAGACTCCCACTGCCGAGAGAAGTTGAGGACGTGAGAGTTAGTTCTGGGAACAAACTCTCACACCCTATATAATGATCTCTTGGCCGAAACCCTAGACCATCAATGATTTCAGCCGAAATACCTTGAGATCTAGAAAACAGTTTTCTGTCTCTCCCTTTTCTTTCTAATTCCCGAATCTCAGAAAACGAAGAGCTAGCAATCGCTGCCCGTTTCGTCGCGTGAATACCGGTAGAGGGACATTCCGCAAAGGGAATTCCGTTGGTGGCAGATTAGCATCCAAGAAACGCCATTCTCCATTCAAGAAGTAGCTTCTTGAATCCTAAACGTAAGTTTTTCTTGCTGTTTTTCGAATTGTTTCATATGAGCGGATCCTTCAGGGGAGGATCCATGGGTGTTTGGAATGAGTTTCCGCCCTTGAATCCCTTCAACTGGATCGAAGACTTTGTCCATGAGATGGATACGGCCTTAGATTGACCCTTGGCTCCCACAAGGCTCGTGGGAGTCATCATAGGATTAGGCCATGCTATCTCACGTTTAATTTTTATGCTTTATATACTGCATGAGATGCTTGTATGAATGTATTACGTGTTTTATTGTCTTATTCAAACCGAACGTTTTAACTAAGTCTTAAAATGCCTACCATACTCTAAACACTCATTGAGCTTGGATCATCATTTTGTCTGCTTGCCAAAGCAACAGACAAGTGGTTATCTAAGCAAAGAGAGATGGGAAAATAGTGATTTCCATAAGCTTAGACATGGTTCAACTTAGCTAGGCCATCAAAATAGTTTTGGGCCTAGGGCATAACATGGGAAATAGCCGGGACATATAGATGTCATTCCCATTAGATGATTTTACCTTAATTATGGGTGTTAAGCCAAAGCTTTCCTATAACTATTGTAAAATGGTTTTTCCCACTATTTATCAAGTGTTGAAATTGTGAAAAAATATTTTTGCTCAAAAACTAATGACTTTGCAAATAATTTAATGTAGATAATGGCAACCAATACATCACACAATTCATTGCGATTTGTCCTTGAGAAGGAAAAACTAAGCGGGACCAATTTCCATCACATTCTCAGGCATTTCCATCTGATTAGAGAGATCATCGACAGAGGAGACGTTAGTACTTGCAAAGTTCATACAGACGACAACATTGCAGATCCATTGACCAAGCCACTCCCACAGCCTAAACATGAGAGTCATACTAGGTCAATGGGATTGAGAATCATGTATGAATGGAACTAGGGCAAGTGGGAGATTGTTAGTAGTGCCCTAGGACCATTAGCATATGTTGTACGTTTTATATCTTTTTGAGCATTTCATATGAATAGTTAATTTTGCTTATGAACATCAAATGCGTGATTTGATAGTAAAACTCATTCGCTTATGTAATTGCTATTCTAGTTGTCCCTAGTTTTATGTAATCTATTTTACAATGAAATAAAATTAGTATGATGTTTGATTGATGATTACGTTTTACTAATCATGTGTAATGAATACAAATCACATCATAGATGCAATATATAAGGATACATTGTATTGGACGTGATCCGTTAGAGAAGTAATACTTCATGGTCCTTAGTCATAAATATTACTTCCTCAATACTATTTTTGAATCCTTAGACCTTATGTCTCCATTTGATTCTAGCATGAATGGAGCCACGTTTTGACTCAGTCGTACGTTGCTTTTAATCGAGTAATCAATACGACTGATGATCGGACGTAGCGTCCTATCATGGCTTGAATGTGAGAGGCATTGTAAGGAATTTGTCCCTCTCTATTAATAGAGAGAGATATCCATGGGCCCCTCGATAGGGAAAGACTGTCTAAATGCATGGCCGTGCTCAAATGTATTTGATAAAGTGGTTATTGGATATTATTTGTTGGAACAGTCTACCTAGAGATCAAGCATAAATATAATTAAGCTTAATAAGGGTGACGACTACCATGCCTTATTCTTAATTAGGATATCGCGAGACAAAGGGTTTAAATAGTGGATTGATATTAGGTTCCGTTGTATATTCATTCACTTTGGGTAGTCACAATGTCCTGCTAGGGACCGCTTGTGATTTATGAACACATACTACTACTAAGTGTGTTTTCATTGCCATTGTGAGATGAACCTACAGGGTCACACGCATAGACGAGCTAACGAGATTCATGTCCAGATTCAATGAATCTGGAATGTGTCTAGGTTCATTGTATCTGACATTCACTTTTCTGAGAATGATAAAGCGTTATTATTCGAATTAGAGATAAGGGGCATTTTCGGTATAGTTGGGATTACGTGGGAGTAATTATCCGATAAGGACTCCCACTAGCAGCAGAAGTTTAGGGGACGTGAGAGTTAAAGACTCCCACTGTCGAGAGGAGTTGAGGATGTGAGAGTTTGTTATGGGAACAAACTCTCATACCTTATATAATGATCTCTTGGCCGAAACCCTAGCCTATCAATTTTTCAGCCGAAAAAAAATCACCAACTCTCTGAAATCTGATTTCAGTTTTCGGTCTCCCTTTTCTCTCACAATTCCGAAACTCAGAAAGACGAAGAGCTAGCACTCGCTGCCCGTCTCGTCTTGTGGATACCGGTAGAGGGATATTCCGCAAAGGGAATTCCGTTGGTGGCAATAAAGTAACCATGAAACAACATCTTCCATTCAAGAATCGGATTCTTGAACCCGAAATTGTAAGTTTTTCTTGCTGTTTTTCGATTCGTTTTGTATGAGTGGATCCTTCAGGGGAGGACTCATGGGTGTTTGGAACGAGTTTCCGCCCATGAATCCCTTCAACTGAAACCTTATGAGAAGAACTATCCTACACACGACTTGGAGCTGGCAGTGGCCGTGTTTGCCTTGAAGATTTGGAGGCATTACCTTCATGGGGAACCGTGGGAGGTTTTTACCGACCACCAAAGCCTTGAGTACATTTTCACACAACATGAGCTTAACATGAGACAGAGGATGTGGTTAGGGCTATTGAAAAATTACGACCTCATGATTAGATATCACCCCGGTAAAGATAATCAATGGTTGATACTTTGACTAGGAAGAACTCAGGACAGTTAGCGGCATTATTCACCGATCAGCGGGGAGTTATTTGCCGAGTTCGAGAAGTTGGAGATTGAAGTCGTTGAGTCTACCAGGAACATCTTGGTAGCCTTGGTAGCTTAACCGACTATTTTGGAAAGGATTGAGGAAGGCTAGTTGTCAGATTCAGACTTTAGTAAGGAACATTTGTTGGCACAATTGGGGGAAAAATTGGAATTTCATATACATGAACATGGCATTCTTCGGTTTCAGGGCAGATTGTGTGTACCATCGGATTCGAGCTGAGATTTGAAGCTTTACAAGAGGCTCATAATTCGTGATTGTCGGTGCATTTGGGGGACTTGGAAGATGTATAAAGGGCTTAAGGGTAATTTTTGGTGGAAGGGCATGCAACGGGACATATATGAGTTTGTGGCTAAATGCCTCGTTTGTCAACAAGTAAAGGCGAAACATCAAAGGCTTGGCGGTCTACATAAACCTTCAGAGAATGCCGTTTGGAATTGGAAAAACATTACTATGGATTTCGTGGTTTGTTTGTCTTACGACAAAATCGAGAAACTTACCATTTGGGTAATTCTGGATCGACTTACGAAATCAACTCACGTCTTACTTATGAAAATCACAGCAACCATGGATACCCCTTGTTCAGATGTATATGGATGTGATCGTGTGACTTCACGGGGTTCCTATAAGTATTGTGTCGGACCTGGACACTCGGTTCGTATCACATATTTGGAAGAGTTTTAGTCAGGCCAAAAGAACCAAGTTGTCTTTAAGTACTGCATATCATCTTCAAACTGATGGGCAGTCGGAAAGGACGATTCAAACATTGGAGGACATGTTACGAGCTTGTGTATTGGATTTCAAAGGTAGTTGGGTAGATCATTTGACGTTAATCGAGTTCGCCTACATCAACATTTATCAAGTAAGTATTGGTATGACACCTTATAAGGCATTGTATGGGATAAAGTATTGATTACCAGTTTGTTGGGATGACATCGAAGAGAACACGGTAACAGGGCCGAAATTGGTTCAAATCACGATGGAAAATTTAACGTTGATTTGGGAACGGATTAAGGCAGATCAAGAGAGGCGGAAAAGTTGGGCTGACAGTAAGCGAAGACCGATGGAGTTTCAGATTGGGGATAAAGTGTATCTGCGGGTTTCGCAGCAAAGGGGGTTATGACTTATGAGGTTCGGGAAGAACGGGAAGCTGAGCCCGATGTATATTGGTCCTCATGAGATTTTGCAAATAGTAGATAACTTGGCTTACCGTTTGGAATTGCGGCCAAAGCTGTCACGAATACACAATGTATTCCATGTAAATTGAGCACCTATATCAAATGTAAATTCCAACAAACCAAATCCTGTTGATTATAGTGTGCGGCCCTTTAGGTATTCTCTATGTTGTCCGTGACAATAATTGTCAACAGTAATGAGAGGTATCTAGCAACACATCATTACTCCTAATTCACAAATAGTCTGGGTAATCCAAGTAACCACAACTATGATCTTTTGCATTAATCCCTTTGTTCTTGATATCTAGATTGAACACAAGTTTCTTGATTCCCGAGTACACTAATTAAATGGCATTAATATCTAATATTAATTCACTTGTTCATGGCCATGATTAGTCTCCCTCTATCAAGGGGCCCAAGATATCACTCATGTTATATAGGAGGGACAAATCCTATGTCTATCACACTTCATCCTGACATAGTTCATAAATATAGCCAACAAATGCCTTTATAGCCCATCTAGTTACAGACGGCGTTTGACACCATCAAAGCATACCATTAGCCAAGCAGGAAATCTTGTGTGATCTCCAGTCGAAGGATTTAGGTACAAACAGAATCATCATAAGAACACTGTTGACATTCATATAACTATCCATGAAGTGTTCTTATAGTCGGGTCAGTCCAGTAACACTTACATACCCATGTGTTTGATTTAATATCACATATTTAATCACAACACATACTAGTCTCCACACATTATTGTTATCCTTAAAAATTCACAATAATGATTGGCTATGGACATTTTAGAATAGTTTAATATAACAATTATATAACTATCTAAGGACGTTATTATTTTTTTTAATACAAAAGCACAACCGTATTCAAAACAATAATAATGGAATTCATGTCTTTAATATTTCATCACGTGAAAATAATACAACAATCTCCCACTTGCAATAAAGACAACAATGTTGCCTTTTAGTGTATACTGTACATAAGAACTATCTCTTAGACCAGTTCTCTTGGTATCTAATACCCATGCTACAAGTATGACGATGCTTATGCTGTGTCAATAGCTTCGTCAGTGGGTGGCTGTGTTACCGTCTGTATGAACTTTGCAAATCTTCACATCTCCTCTATTAATGATCTCACGAATCAGGTGATACCGCAACAACATATGTTTGGACCTTTGGTGAAACTTCTGGTTCCTTTGATATATGGCTCCATTCACAATGGAGATCATTCTCATTAGACATTCGAAATGCTTGGTGTAGCACACCAAGTTCATCAAATGAACTTTCGGATCCAAATCTCCTAAGAAGCATCTAATGCAGCTATATACTTGGCTTTGGTTGCAGGTTAGGCAAGACACATATCCCGATTGCGATCTAAAGTCGTCTTGTAATTTTTTGTTTGTAGGTTGTAGGTTCATCATGATCAATAAAAATAACATCTCCATGCCTATTACGAAAAATCCAATTTTTTCGGTGATCAGCGAACTCTACTAGACCTACGCAATTCTTGTTTTTCCGGAACTGGCTCCACAATAGCTTGTTGTGGCAATTCATTAAGTTCCACGTGGCTGCCACTTGTTTTCCCAGAAAGAAACTGTTTCTCCAGAAAAACTCACTTTTGAGCAACAAACACTTTTTTCTCATTAGGAATATAGAAGTAGTACCCTTTAGTTTCCTTAGGATACCCCACAAAAATGCACTTGACCGATTTTGAGCAGAGTTTGTCCAAAGTTGGAGGTTTTCACAAACGCCTCACAACCCCAAATCTTTAAGAAAGACATACTAGAACATTTCCCAATCCATATCTGAGATGGTGTCGTTTCAACAGATTTAGATGGAACTCTGTTTAGTGTTAAAACTGATGCTTCTAAAGCATGTCCCCAAAAGGAGTTTGGAAGGCTCGGGTGACTCATCATTTATCGAACCATATCTAATATAGTTCGATTTCTCCTTTCGGATACACCATTCCATTGAGGAGTATCCGGTGGAGAAAGTTGTGAAATAATTCGACAAATCTTTAGATAGTCACAGAATTCTCGGAGTAAGTATTCCCCACTTCGATCGGATCGAATGATCTTAACACTTTTGCTAAGCTGGTTTTCTACTTCATTCTTTTACTCTTTGAACTTTTCATAGGCTTCAGACTTGTGTTTCATAAGAAGCACGTATCCAAAAAGACTGAAATCGTTAGTAAAAGTAATGAAATATAGATAACCACCTTTTGCATGGATATTGAATGGACCACATACATCACTATGTATTAGTTCCAACAAATCCTTTGCTCGTTCTCCAGTTCTAGTAAAAGAATAAGCAGTCATCTTACCCATTAAACAAGGTTCGCATGTATCATATGATTCGAAATCAAATTATTCTAACAATCTATCTTTATGGAGTTGTGAAATACGGTTTTGTTTATATGGCCTAAGAGACAATGCCAGAGGTATGGAGGATTAGACTCTTTAGTCTTTATCCTCTTTGTATTTATGTTATAAACCGGTGACTCTAGGTCTAACAAGTATAAACCATTCACCAATGTAGCACTACAATAAAAGACATCATTTAACGATAACGACATTCGTTGGTTTTTAATATGAATATCAAAACCCATCTTATCCAAACAAGATATCGAAATAATATTCTTTGTTAAAGTAGGTACATAAAGACAACTGTCTAAATCTAGAACAATTCGAGAAGGCAAACTAAGACTATATGTTCCTACAGCTAATGCAGGAACTCTTGCTCTATTGCTAACGCGTAGGTCCACGTCGCCTTTTTCCAGCTCTCTACTCCTTTGTAGTCCCTGCATATTCATGTAAATGTGAGATCCACATCCGGTATCTAATACCCATGAGGAAGTAGTAGTAGACAAGTTTATCTCAATAACATAAATACCTAAGCCAGAAGCAACATTTGCTCCCTTTCCAAGCTTTTTACTGGAAAGAAAACTAAGGAAATTTCTCTTCCAGTGTCCTTTCTGTCCACAATGGAAACAATATACATCCTTTAGCCACAGTGCCCTTGGGTTTCAGTGCTTTCTCAGAATGTTTAGGTTTTCCCGAAGGCTTGCCTTCAGGCTTACCAAAACCCTTGCCTATGTTGTTGTTGACCATGTAAATGGCCTTGGACTTGCTGATTTCCTTCTCGGTAGTCCTTAACAGATTCAACAATTCTGGGAAAGGTTTGTATTTTTCATTTATGTTGTAGTTTAATTAAACCTGACTGAATGGTTCAAGCAACGATTGCAAAATCAAGTCAGTGGATAGCTCCTGGCCTAGAGGAAATCCCAGTCGTTCGAGGCTCTCAATATTGTCTATCATTTTCAGAGCGTGAGTTTCGACTGGTATTCCCTCTATCATTTTGCACTGAAATAGAGAGTTCGACACATCGAATCTCTCCTGGCGAGCTTGACCCTAAAAAAGTTGTCTTAGATGATTAATAATATCGAAAGCTTCCATTTCCTCATGTTAATTCTGAAGCTCAGAGGTCATGGTCACTAACATAAGACTAGACACATCTATTGCGTCATCTAAGTGCTTACGATAAGCATTTCTTTCAGAGGACGGAGCCCCCGCGACTGATGCATCAGGAATTTGTTCCTCGAGAACATACATCTTTTTCTCGTGCTTGAGAACGATTCTCAAGTTCCTGTACCAGTCGAGGAAGTTTCCTCACTCAAGTTTGTCCTTCTCAAGGACGGATCACAATGATAAAGAGTTTGATGCAACGATTGCATTTGCCATTATATCTACAAAGAAGAATTTGCAAAATTTTAGTTGTCATATTTTAAAATTATTAATAAGACTTTAATTAATGATTCTCCCACTATTTTATTCAAATGAATACCCCTCAAGTATGCATTCAGAAAGTTCAAAACTTTCTAGTAGGACCAAGATCCATATATCACCAACCTCAAGGCAGCTTTGGCTACAAAGCTCGAGAAATGATTGTTTTGGTAAGCAATGTTTGCTAATCACATCAATTATGTGACTCTTGGTTGGTTAAGTAGGTAACACTTACCCAAAGTACATAAATGCACATCTCAACCCTTTGGCTCCCGACCCAATAGCGAGGCAGCTTTAGCTACAAAGCTCGGTATTGGCAATCCGGTTAAGTATGACCCATGATTGCATTATCGGATATCACTAACTTATCCTTCACGCCTCACCAGGATAAACAAATACTATAACATGAATCATGCATCTCATGCAAAATACATAAAATTGTAAATAAACCGTAACATAGAAATATCCCATATTCGGATTTTTCGAGCCAACAGAAAATCCTAGGTCAGTCTTAAGGTGAAAAACAATAAACTCATCTATTTTCTTCCGCCTCCTTGTGGTTTCCTCCGTCTAATGGACGCCTTTCTTCATCCTTTGTTACATATGTAAAAAACATAAATAAATAAATAAAAAAAAACTATTCTATACTTTTACATAATTGAAAGAATTCTCAATTTACATTCGAAATTAAAATTACAACAAGAATTGATAAGACAGGGCACGACACGTAGACCGTATTAAAATAAAAACCATTGGGTCAAAGGCTATTACTAGGCACCATGCTCAAACAAACACGACAATCATGCTAAGAGTGCAAATACACACTGCATGCCCCTTTTCGGTCGACCCAGGCTATACTCCCGGTCGATCGCGATAAGGCAGTAACCAAAATAGTGTAAAATTAGGCCACCTCGATAAACCCAGAACATTTATGATCGACCGACCTGAAAACAGAATAGCCTCGGTCGACCTTGATTGCTCACCGGTAGGCTGAAATCTAGACAGTAGAAAATTCCCTTTTTCTAACACATGTTCGGTATGCTGCGAACCTCTTCCGGTCGACCGAACTTTTGCCAGTAAATAAAAAAAAGCCAAAAATACGAATTAACAATTCGTTACGGGATTCATTTAATCAAACCCTGAGGATGCTAAAGCAAAGAAGTTCATTGAAGGTTGATGAGTATATCAATCGTGCTTCATTGAGATTGACTAACAGGCTCTAGTGAACAAGATCCATTAGGTTGATGAAGATTTATCCCTAATAGGACACATAGTTAATCAAATTAAGAAATTTTTGGGGATTAGTATAGCCAATTTATCTTTTATCCACATATCATGTAACCTTTATGCAGATGTTTTGAAAAATATTCTGCGATGACTAGATCCCCATTTCAATAGTTTGAAGACCCGCCGAGTTTTCTCTTATCACATGTAATTTTTTATATCACATAATATTACAATTTTCTATTTAAAAAATAGAAAATATTTTAATAACATTAGGAAAACAATATGGACAAAATATAATGGTCAGGAATTCTATCATCGATTAGTCCCAAAGTGCTTTTCTGGGTGGTAGGTTGATTACAGATAATGACATTATCGCAGTTGAGGGTTTCCACAACATTGAGGTCTTTAAGCCTGCTGGCTGCATCAAATGGCGCAAAAGCTAGATATGAGCAAGGCATTTGTTCATGTGGAATGGAATTGTTTAGAGGCAATGATGGCCTGTATCAATTTTCCACCGAAGTTCATAAGCCTAACTATGAAATATATAAGACCGGTGAACTACTCTATTCTCTTAAATTGAATACCAACTAAGGTGTTCAAACCTTCTAGGGGCATAAGACAGGGAGACCAACTAAGGGCTTCGTCTATCTTAAATATCCCGGAAGGCGATGGGAAGGGGAAGTACTTGGGACTACCGTATATGATGTGTCGTTCTAAGAAGGAAGTCTTTCAGTTTGTGGTTGACAAAGTTTGGAAGAAGTTAAGAATGTGGAAAGATAAGACCATATTCTTTGTGGCAATATTTTCTATGTTCATAGACCTTGTAATTCTCCAACCGATGCATTAGCAAAGTATGCTACGAGAACTAGAACATTGTCTCAAGGGTTTGGAGACCCTACAAGGTTCCTCCTACCACATGTTCTCTATGATCTTAATACATGATTCGTCTTTTTTCTTTAAAAAAAAAAATATTGAATTAATAGCTTAAGTTAATGGATTTGGAGTACCAATAACAAAAACAATGAGTGCCAATAGCGCTTCCCGTATCAAATTGGGGTCACACGATTCTGTTACCATTATTTTGCTGACACGTTTCCCGAGGTAGCCTTATTCCCTCCTGATTCCCACGTTGCACCTTATTTTCTAGTGGCCTTTTCTTTTTATTGTTTATTTTATTAAATCAATCCTTCACAGAAGCCCTCAAATTCCACGAAATCCTTGCCTTCCTTTTACTTTTTATTTATTTATTTATATATTTTCTTTTATCTGGATTTCATTTTCATTATTATATTAATTATTTAATTCCTATTCTATTGTATTAAGGTGATTTTTTAATCCAAATTAATTCCAAATTAATTTCAATCAGTCATCTAATTAAATTATTCATCTACGTGAATCACAGTTAAATCCCTTTTTGGGACATAGCCTCATAACCCTCACATCAATTGAGCGGAACTCATATATGCAGGTAGGCCCGACTAAATTCATGTGAGGCACAGTAAAACTAATCCCACAAAAAGACGGTTCTACTATTGAATTTTCCGTAAAATTGTTAACAAACAAGGGAAGCTAGAGTTAATAACTATTTATAACACTAAACTATTTACGAATTTCTCTTTATAGTACTAAACTATTTTTTTACCTAAATATGTCACTCAACTATTTACGTTTATCAAAAAATATACAACCACCCATTTTTTGGGTGTTTTCCGGCCAGCAATGTCACGTGAGTTGCTTCGGAACATGAACAACGACGAAAAGGAAAAGAAATCTTGGTAACGTCGGGCGATAACTGCTTAATTTGTTGTTGCAAGGGAAAACAAGTCATCCAAATTAAGCGATTATGGCGACGTTTCCAATATTTCTTTTCCTTTTCGCCTTTGTTCATGTTGCAAGCAACTCACGTGACATCGCTAGCGAAAACATCCAAAAAAATGGGTGGTTGTATATTTTTTGATAAAGCGTAAATAATTGAGTGACATATTTAGATAAACATAAATAGTTGAGTGACATATTTAGGTAAAAAAATAGTTTAGTACTATAAAGAGAAATTCGTAAATAGGTTAGTGCTATGAATAGCTATTAACTCAGGGAAGCTAATGGCTATGATTTACAAGCTTAGATCAATGTCAGCTCATGCACGGACAGAGATGTAGTTTTTGTTATTCTTGCCATAACTGTTACATGAAGAATACCGAAAAAACCAAAGTGATAGTGCCTTAATCCCACTACTCTCCAGTCCAATTATCTCTTGATCTAGTCAAGTTATAAATTGGAACCAACTTATTGTTTTTTTTTAGACAACGTAAGACCGTACAACTAAAAGTTATAGAAAAAATCTGTTGTGGCCACATCACTTATAATAATAAAAAAAAACCCCCTTTTTACTTGCACTAAAGGGGGAGTGTTTTTATTTTTTTTTTATAAAAATAATGATGTGGATCAAGTGGTGTGTGACCCCATATATAGCTCAGGTCCACAACAGAAATTTTCAAAGTTATAATAGCAACTAAAAATTATCGACACTCCTACAAATTTATCAAAGGAAAATGTTTCCACAAAATCCTCTATCCATTTGCAGCTGTCTTCACTAATTAATATCCTTAATTATGCTAAAAACCAAATTATCTTTTTCTGACGAAGAACTTTTGGATGAGGGCATAATCTTCTCCAGCCGCCACCATAACTAATATTTCTTGAGAAGACATTAATGGGGAACAATTTTAATTTCTAGCTGCAAGGTCTTGAGTCATCTCCCCCCCTTGTCATTGTCCCAAGTGGCCTTCGATCGAATGCTCCAAAACTCCCTGATGTGATATAAACTCTACATATTGATAACTCATGCCTCAACTGCATAGCCAAAAATTGAATTAATAGTGACTCTCTATCTATCTAGGGGTAGAAGCAGACCTAAACTTTTGAGGACCTAAAATGTTATACTTTGTAAAATGTGGGTGAAAATCGTCTGTCCCAATGTATGTTCATATTCTTGTACCCAACCAATCAGAATTCGTTATGTGAATATTTTTTCTAATTATATATACACATGACGAATTTTGATTAGTTAAGTATAGGAACGGGGACAAGTGATTTTTTTTCCGTAAAATGTGGAGGCCAAGTTATATTTTTGGGGGTGGGGTGGGGCATGCAAGTAACCTCCAAAGTCATTTGTCTCCGTCATTTGTATTCATCTTTTGTCTCCATCTTAAAATGTTATCCTCTCTCACTTTCTCAGTTTTTTTTTTTTTTTGGCTCGGGATCATTTATAACACTATGTATCACTCCTTATAACATCCCTAATTATGGTGTTATTAAGGATTAGAGTCTATACTTTTAAGTTTAGTCCAAGGGTGGATACAGGATTGAAATTTAGGGTGGTACCTCAACAATTTAGGGGGGAAACCTACAAATTTCGTTGCATATTAGACAATTTATGATTGAAATTTAGGGTGGTCCCTCAACAATTTAAAGTGGAAATTAAACTTATTTCTTTGATCTTGGGGTGGTCCTGGGCATACTTAGACCACTCCTTGAATCCGCCACTGGTTTAGTCTTTATTTTATTTAGTTAGAATATGTAATTTTTTCCTTTTAATTAGATGTGTTGCACAAAATGTTGTACATGCTTGTATAGAGAATCAAAACCGTTTTTTGTAGGTTATGTATTATTTTTTAAACAAATAGACACATAACAATTAGATAATTCTGAGAAATATAATAAGAGAGAAAATGCAAGTAAAATACAAAATTTGAACTCCTAAAAATTATTGTAAAGAAAAAATTTGGTAGAACTAAGAAAATGATAAAAATGTAAAAGTAAGCACCTTAGGAACAGCTTGAGTAGTAGAAGAGCTAGGCATTTCTTCCTCAATGGCTCTATACTCATTCATTTTCCAAGTGGTCTTTTTCCCAGTAGGGGCTTTTCCTCTATAGAAAACCATACTTTTCTTCACCCCAATCACTTTATTATCAGAAGAATAAACATAGCTTGGGGAACCTGTAGCCTTCCAGTAGCCGGCGGCGGTTGTCCGGTTAGGACGTCCGCCGCGTGCTTCTCTTTCTTGTCTCGGTACAAAGAAAAACCATTGCTCAGTATCTCCCTTGCACAACTCTCCTGAAAGCTCTGCACCCATAAAAAAAAAAATACAGTCTTGACTTTCGATTTGTGAGAAGACTTTCTATGAATTTGAGCGACTAAAAAAAATATTATAAGCTGCTTATTTTAAGCAACAGCAGCAGACACTAATAAGCTGGAACATAAAGAAGAGCATAATATTAAAAAACTAACTTGGAAGCAGCCATGGCTCGTATTCATAAATATTGATAACTGGAATAACACAATCAAAATTGAATTCTGCCTTCACTTCGAGCTTCTTTCTCAGATAAAAAGTAACCAACTCTTCTTCAGTTGGGTAAAATCTATACCCAGGTTGGAAATGCAATGGTAATAATTGGGTTTCTTTTTCCTTTTCTTCTTGCATATCGATCGATAATATTCTAAGGTTGTCTGGATATTTTTAGTTAAAATGTATTTTTTGCTTTATGATATTAATTCTTTTGAGGGCTATATATATATATTATATGAAGTGGATATGGAAGGAAACCGTGTTCATAAAAGTGGAGGACACGAGAGAGAGAGAGATGGTGATAGTGGCGGGTGAAAGAAGGAAATTCTTAGAACTCACGCGGTAATTGGAGTGAAAAAGACAGAAACTTTGATGGTTTCCTAGCGAAACATTAATGACTTCATTTGAATGAGTCTTGATAATTGTTAGAGATTCCCTATATTTCAACACGAATATTTCTCATATGGATTAGGTCTATTGAAGCATATGCTTTATAACTGAACACAGAATGAGGAGGAAGACAATTATATGGTGACGTGCCTAATTCTGACCATAATGTCCATGTGCACCTGGTTCATATTAGAAAAATCCTTTCAATAGAGACAAGTTTTCTTATTTTGTTAACAAAAAGAAAAAATATATATTTTGTTTCTAATACAATTTTGGATATTAGAAAAGGCAAAAAATCATCTGTCCCCGTTCCCGTCCTCATCCTTATCCCCAGCCAATCACAATTTACTCTGTATATATATAATTGGAAAAAATATTTATATAGTAAATTCTGATTGGTTGGGGAAAGAGATGGGGATAGGAATGAGGACAGAGAATTTTCACCCATTAGAAAAGGGTAATATTAGGTGGCTAAAATTGGATACAATTAATTAGATAAATTGGTGGCGAAATTGTAAATAACTAGTTAAATCCCTTATGACAACTTGAAGTGAATAGTGTTATTTAATTTGAGATTTTAACAATTATTGCTTAGACATTAATCATTTTCCATTAGAAATTTTGAGAATGTGTTGGGTTTTCTCTCATACATCCAACATGGCTCATGGGTTATTTTGAAAACTTGAGTGGGTAAATCTTATTTATAATGACCTCCTAGTTTAGGAATGAGTGTATCATTGGTGCCAACAACTCAAACAGTGAGTTTGGTTATGAAAGATTTTGTAATTTTGTGGGTCAAAAAATTAAATTATGAGAGGTATGTCATTTTGACCGTGAAAAATTCTATACGATAGTTTTCCCGTTTTGAGACCGTTGACGTATATATCTATTGAGAAATTGAACCACGTTAAAATATTGATATTCATGAGCTTGATTATTGTTCTTCTTTTTCTCTTTATCTTTATATGTGTGTTTGCTTCTGATGCCCTAACAATAATAACTTTAGGATATTCTTGACACCTGAAATTATCCTATGAGACAAGAAAATTTGCAATGTTTTGTAACACGCTTGTAAAATATCATGCAACATTCACATTACTCCCTCTATCCCAAATAAAATATTCACATTTGACTGTACACAAAAATTAAGGCGACTAGTTGACCTTAGATAAGTTAACATAAAGTCCTTAATTAAAGAGTTTAGTGGTAGAACCTTTATGCATGAGTGGAGTTTGAATTCCTAAATATAGAAAGTTAGTTATGTCAGTCTAAAGATAAAATATGTTTATTTCATGAAGGGGTACTATTTGACAATATATATATATATATATATATATATATATATATATATATATATATATATATATATACACTCCCTCTCTTCATTTTTAGCTTTCCCTCTCTACCGAGACTTAATCTCTCTAAATAAAAAGTCTTTCTCCCTACCTATACTTTCTTTGTTGTTTTGAAGAATTGTATGCATGAGCGAAGAAACTACTCATTCCTACCTAAATGACATTGATCTTGAGGTAACATTTTCATCAATTATGTTTCAAGAATTTATTTTGTTTTTTGTTTTTGCAAAAAGAACATGAAAACGTAGTTGGATCTAAAGGGTACCCATGCTTTCTAGGGCTGCGAGGTGAGGGGGCCACACCTTCTTGGTACGCAGGTGGACCGAGCCTCTTGGACACACGAAGGTGGGGTGGCTGCACGGTCTGGACAAGTAGGGAGAGGGGCTTCGATGTTTTGGGGCTTGCAGGTGGGAGGTCCACAAGTTCCGGGCTTTGGCTCATTTCCAGGCCCATTTTTAATTTTTTAATTTTTAATTAATTATTCGAAGAGATATTCTATAGTTCTATTGGAAAAAAAATACAACTTTGAGCTAGTGCATGTATTTATTTCATTAACGACCATCTTTTTGTAGGTTTCTGAGGAAGCCGGACACGAGAGTCTTGTTATTTCAAGTTTAATTATTAATTAGATTTCAGCTATTATTATTATTATTATTAATAATAAGTGTTTTAGGTACATAATATTAGTGGTTGCTAGATAATAGGACATGTTGTCCATTATCTTAGATAGTGTTTCTTTTATAGTTAGTTTGTTATGCTAGAGATTGAAGAGCTCTAATCCAATTAGGACTCTTTGAAAACAAATAAGAGTCCTTGAAGAATTAGGACTCTTGAATAACAACTTGCTATCAAGTAACTACCTAAACAAGAAGAGTCCTAGTAGATGTGGGACTCTTAACAACTAGATAACCAACTATGGATAACATATCCTTTATTATAGCAACTACTTGCTATACACTAAATTAAAGTAATTAAATATGCTGAAAATAATTAAAGTCTAGTATAGACTTTAATTGTACACAAAAAGACTAAAATGCCCTTTAAATTCGTCCCAATTCTGGACAGCTTGTTGGGCCAACTTGCACGACGATTTCGGATGTCAAGAAGGCAGAATCTGATCTCGGGTTCTCATGAAAGTTGTAGATATTCCTCTTATATTTAATATGCAGCTGGAATCAGCTCCATTGGATAAATGGATAGAAAGTTATGACCATTCTGCCAAACTGTTGTAAAGCTGTACAATCCCTCATCATCTTGTATGATTACTAAAATACCATTCTTAGCCTCTTTGCTTGATAGGGCCTAATTGTACACTTGTGAACTTGAGAGGCTACCTCGTATAACATTCCTAGATGTAACTTAGCATCCTCTTTATACCTTAGAACTCGGGTCAATGATGTAGATAGTTGCTTCACTTCCCTTGTTCTAAGTCTCGTGCTTAGTCGATGTATGTGCTCCTTTGATTTGGGCAGCCTCGAGGTTGGTACCGTATCATCCCTTCCCCCTTGAAAAGCCTGATTCGTCCTCGAATCATCTCCAAGATCAGTCACATAATCTGAAAAATTTGCAAAAGGGAGCAAGTTAGAAATATAGAAAGTAGAATGTCCATCGTACTTACCTTGTAAAGAGATTTTATGGCGGCTGTCCCAAAAGAATTGTATCTCTTTTTTCTCCCTTATGGAAACAAGCTTGCTACGATCACGAACAAAACGCTTACAAGAACTTGTCAACTCAAATGATGAACGAATGCGATTTGAACTAGTTGTGTTCGGCCATTCCTCAATTGTTGTAACTTCTGCCGGTTCAACTTTAATACTTTGAAAACTCATGATGCAACTAAGAAGGTTAATAGAATGAGTGTAATAAACATACTTTTCCATCTTAGCATCCAAGGTGTGTGTATTTATAATAGAAAAAATAGCCCTAAGATGTTTACTAAAACGCTCTCGGTTTTCACTATAAATAAACATATTATCAAAGAAATAAATCGGATGTCTATACTTAAAAGTTGTTATTTAAAGAGTCCTAATTCTTCAAGGACTCTTATTTGTTTTCAAGAGTCCTCATCCTTTAAGGACTCTTATTTCTTTATGGTTATAACCGAAATCTCAACCTACTTAAGGGAGATTTCGGCCATCTTTAATGGTTACGTTAGATATATTGATATTTTGGTAAGGTTATTCCTTAGCTTCTCTTGTATGAACTTCTAAGTAGAACTTCATTCATTTTTGAGTTACTGTATCAACAAGTTAGTTTCTCTTGTTGTGGTGTTTCAGCCTCCATTGTTAATTAACCTCCCTTAGTGTTGCATTGATTAAATTCACATAGAAACTAGTTCGAGAATTGAAGAAAGATTGGGCTCAAACTTAAGTCGAACATTGCGGTTCTTCATCAGGTGGTATCAGAGCAAAAGGTTCTTCTCCAATTCCCGGTGTACCCTACGCACAAATTTTTTTCTTGTTTGCAGAAATTGACCAAAACAAAATACAAAAAAAAGCCACGGCATACAAAAGTAATATTGGGCAGCCGATTGTCAAAGAAAGAAAAAGCCTCTCGGTCTAAAGAAATTGGCAGCCGAGTTAGTATAGATTGAATAGCGAACTATAAAGCCATAAGCAAACTTCTTGGATTGATAGCAATCGCGCCTCGTCCAAGAATTGGCAAACGTTCCTCCTTTAATTTGAGTCGTGTCTAAAGATCAACATACATCAAGAATTGATAGCGATCGCGCCTCATTCATTGATACCTCTCGGCCAAAGGTAAGGAAAAATTCAAGCAAACAAGAACATCAAGAACGTCAAGAAGATCAAGAACCGATTTCTTTTCTCGATTAGGACTTCGTTTCTTCATCTTTTTCTTTCTAAAGCTTTTTGTTTAGGTCAAATATATGATTTCTTTCCTTATTTTTCAGCTTTGTGTCAACGCAACAAGTTAGGAACCCATTCTTTAAATCTAGAGTTTGAAGTTCTATATGAGCGGTGTTGGAATAAAGAGTGAATCTTTCTTTGCTATCTAACATTTTTGAGTGTTTTCTTTTGTTTTTCTTATCTTATAACTATGTCTTTCCAAGGTTCTCCATCAAAGAAAGGTGAAACTTCTGATATGGAAAAGTTAATTCAAATGATGGCGGAGATGACGGGAAAAATTGATTCGTTGCAAGGACAATTAGCCGCAACAAATCACCATGTTCAACAACTTGAAAATCAGCAACGTCTTCCTCAAGACAATGCCGAGAATCATAATCAAAGGGTTGAGAACATGGAACCACCAAGGGCGCCACAATTGCCGAGAGTAAATGTGGTAAATCCGGCAATTCAAGCAAATTGGATTATCAACAGTCCGATATATCAGCCGAGAAGAGGGGACTACATTCAGCAAGTTGAAACAAATCTTGGTTCCATCAAGACCAAGATTCCCCCTTTTGAAGGTACAAATGATCCCGAGTTATTTTTAGATTGGATTCGTAAAATTAACCATGTTTTTGCTGTTCATAACTATTCGGAAGAAAAGAAAGTGAAGTTAGCAGCCATGGCTTTTTATGGATATGCATCCATTTGGTGGGACAAAGAATCCGAAACAAGGGCAAAAGTGGAACAACTGGAAATTTCCACTTGGGTTGAAATGAAAGCGGTTATGAAGCGACGTTTTGTTCCTTTAAATTACTTAAGGGAACTTTACAACCGGCTACAAAGATTAAAGCAAGGTGATAAATCCGTCGATGAATACTACAAAGCCATGGAAATTGCAATGATTCAAACCGATATTTGTGAAAGTGATGAGGCAACAATGGCTCGGTTCTTGGCTGGCCTAAATGACAAAATCCGGACAAAGGTAGAACGTGCTAACCTTGATAATATTACATCTATGTTATATTATTCTGAGCAGATTGAAAGGCAGCAAAAGGAAAAGAGTTTAAATACAAAACCGGCAACTTTCCAACCTTGGAGGAAGCCGAATTCAACTCAGCAATTTTCTACTGTTTTGCCGAGCCAAACCAAGGGAAAAGAGGTATTTTATGAGGGAAAAACAGCCACGAGACAGTTTGGGGCAGCAAGGTCTCAAAACCCATCAAATCCGGTCAATACAAAGGTAAATTCAACTCCATTTGTGCCCCGTGAATGCTTTAAATGTAGGGGCAAAGGACATATTGCTAGGGACTGCCCTAACAAGAGTACAATGATAATGTTGGATGATGGATCGTGGGTAAGTGATGAGGAAACCGAGACACCCAATTTTGAGGAAGAAACCGACCACATTGCGGAAGATTCAGGTAGTGGTCAAATTTTGGTTACAAGGAAACTTCTTCATTCTCAACCTTTGGATGATCTTCACCAACATACAAGTAATCTCTTCCAAATCAAATGCGAGATTAAAGGCAAGTCTGTTTTAGTAATTATTGATAATGGAAGTTGTACTAATGTTTGCTCTTATGATATGGTTTCCGCACTTGATTTACCATGTAAGGCACATCCTATGCCTTATAAATTATCGTGGTTGAATAATAATGGTGAAATCAAGGTGGATAAGCAAGTTGAGATAGAGTTCGAGATCGGGAGATATAAGGACTCGGTTTTATGTGATGTGGTCCCGATGACTACAAGTCACATGATTTTGGGAAGGCCATGGCAATATGATCGAAGTGCAAATCACATGGGTAGAGAAAATACATATAAACTTTAAAAGGATGATTTAAAGTTTCTACTAATTCCTTTATCTTTAAATGCAACATGTGAGATACATAAACAAATTGGCCATCAATAGAGAGAAGAGAGAAAAGCAAAGAAAAGAGAGTGAGAAAAAAAAAAGCCGAGTGATCCGAACCCCAAGGTAAAAACAGAGAGAGAAAATGAGGTAAAAGCCTTGAGCTTAGTGAGACAAAAGGCAAGTTCCACCAAAGAAAGAAAAGAGTGTTTGTTTATCAACCCAGGAAAGGTAGATAGGGCAATACGTGCAAAACAACCACTTGTTTTGTTGGTATTTCGAGAAGCCGAAAGGTCTCTCCTTTCTAATGATTTTTCTTTTGATCTAACATCATCTTCTCTTCCTAGTCTTGCTTTTGATCTTTTAAAGAAATTCCAAGACGTATTTCCCAAGGAGTTGCCGAAGGGGCTGCCTCCAATTCGAGGAATCGAGCATCAAATCGACTTCATTCCGAGAGCAAGTTTGCCAAACCGGGCTGCCTACCGAGCCAATCCGGATGAGACCCGAGAAATACAAAGGCAAGTCGATTTACTCCGTGAAAAAGAGCAGGTAAGAGAATCTTTAAGTCCTTGTGCTAGTCCTGTAATTTTAGTACCTAAGAGAGAAGGGACTTTCAGATTATGTACGGAATGTCGTGATATTAATAAAATAACTATTAAATATAGACATCTGATTCCTCGCTTAGATGATATGCTAGATGAGTTAAGTGGCGCTTTAATATTTTCTAAAATTGATTTAACTCAAGGCTATCAACAAATTAGAATGAAATAAGGTGATTAATGGAAAACCGCTTTTAAGACTAAATATGGATTATAGTTATGGATTGTATAAATCGGATCCGCATCATTTGGTATCAGAGCAAAAGGTTTATCTCTTTCTTGGTGTACCTCTTTTGTCGAATTCTCTAAAGTGCTTGGAAAGGCACGAGGAAACCTTTAAAGTGCTTGGAAAGGCACAAGGTTGTTCTTCATTATTTGGTATCCGAGCAAAAGGTACCTCTCTTTCTTGGTGTACCTTTTACCGTTTTCATTAAATTTTTCTTGTTTGCTAGATTGACAAAAAAAAAGAAAAAAAGAAAAAAGAGAGCCACGGCATAATTCAAAAAAAAGCAGCCGATTACAAAAGAAAGAGCCACTTGGTATAAAGAAATTGGTAGCCAAGTATAGAATAGAGAACTATAAAGCCAATAGCAAACTTCTTGCCAACGAAAGCGATAGAGCCTCGTCCAAGAATTGGCAAACGTTCCCCCTTGCTGTTTTGAGTCGAAATAAATCCCATACATTAAGTATTGAAAGCGATAGAGCCTCACTATTTGATACATTCGGTCAAGATCAAGGGAAAATTCAAGCAATCAAGAACGACAAGGCTGCCTAGAAGAGAAAAAAAAAAAAAGAAAAAAAATCAAGAAAGAATCATTCCCTTACTGTTCATCCTACCACAACGCACAAGATTCGAGGACGAATCTTTTTGAAGAAAGAGAGAATGATAAAGGACTGGACAACTTTGCAACAGTTTGGTATAAACGTCATATCTATTAATCAAGGAATCCAATGGAGCTGGTTCTAATTTCATATTAAAGATAATAGGCAGATCTACAACTTTCATGAGATCACGAGATCAGATTCTGCCTTCTTGATATCCGAAACCGTCGTACAAGTTGGCCCAACAAGTCATCCCGTGAATCGGGGACGAAATTAAAGGGGCATTTTAGTCTTTGTACAATTAAAGTCTATGCTAGACTTTAATTATTTTTAGCATATTATTTACATTATTTTCGTGTATAGCAAGTAGTATTGCTATAATAAAGGACATGTTGTCCATGTGTTAGTTAGTTGGTTATCTAGTTGTTAAGAGTTCCACATCTACTAGGACTCTTCTTGTTTAAGTGTTTTACTTGATAGCAAGTTGTTTAATCAAGAGTCCTAATTCTTCAAGGACTCTTATTTGTTGTTGTTTGCAACCGAATTATTACTCTATATAATGGAGGGTTCGGCCAACATAATATTCAAATTAGTTGTTTTAATACAAGATATTTTTGGAACATGATGTGAGGTTTCTACCTTGTCATTCCTTCTTGAGTTACTGTATCAATAAGTTTAGTTTACGCTTATTGTGGTGTTTCAACCTCCAATGATGATCAACCTTCTTGGAGTCGCGTTGATTATATTCCTCCGTTAAACTGATTTCGAGAAAGAGAAAGATCCGAAACCTTTTCGTTGTCGAATTCTTGGTACGTTGTACCCCGGATCCGCATCAGTACCCCTAAGAAATTTCCTGTTACTGATGATGATTGGCTTGATATCGAGGCTAGTTTTAGTATCCATAGAAATTATACTTTGGATAGTTGGATTGAGAAAAGAAACTTGGGATTGAAAATGAAATGTTTATCAATCTTCGCCGATCAAGAAAATGTTAGGGTTACAACTGTGAACGGGGCAAAAAGTTTATGCTGGCTAAGGTTAGAGAAGGAGGTGAAGGGAAGAAAGCTAGCTTGACAAAGAGGACAAAGAAGAAATGGAAATGGAAAATGAACGTGTCAGAAGGTAGACACAAGTATTACATGGGTGTAACTCAATTGTGTCATTCTATAGTTGCTTTGTTGGGACCAGTTCAAAAAACATTGGTTGAGGACTTCACTAGGTGGAACACGGGGGTTAACGACATATATAGCACACATAGAAATGAATATCCATATTGGTTTGAGAAGAAGAAAACTCGAAAATGTTGATTACATAGATTTATAATAGACTAAAAACTGATCTCAAAACTCAAAAAATGCAAAATTCAGTGATAAAATCGTTGGGAAATATGCACCATGTAGTATTTGAAATATGGTCTCCAAATTGGTCAAACGCTTTTGGAGGGCGAGAGGTTTTACGACCGAAAGCAATGATCAACGCTGGTAGACTTAGATAACAACTGATATGGGACCGATCTGTTGGTCGCTAACCTGTATATATAATCACATATCAGAGGCCCATTTTATTTTAACCCTACTGCCTTCTTTCTTCTTCATCTTCTCTCCCACCCTCTTTGGATATCTGATTGATGGACACCCCTTCCCCATGTCTCAAATTGGCCCACTCTCCACTGGTCGAACCCACCATATACGATGTTGTAAGCCCTAAGTGTTAATGTGTTTATTTTAGTTTCGATGAAATCAAACCATTGAAAAGTTCTTATGTTTGTGTGAGATTGTATTTTGATGATAGAATCTTTTACTCACACTTACATTGATTAAAAATGGTCAGAAAGCTTCTATGGACCTAAAAAATATCATCCTACAACATTAAGGAAGTTACAGAATGCAATACTCCATTGCACAAGCTTTTAAGTGGATTCTACAATGCATTGCAAGTAATTGCAATGAGAAGAAGGAAGATCAAGAAGTGATGAAGTCCACGACACTACAACATAGAAGATTTCAAGAGGACTTCACCACATGAAGAAGTTGATAAAGGTCTCATGCAAAGCTCAAAGAAGATTACATCTTGAAGACTTGAAGACCTAAGAAAATTAGTCATGTTCTACATAGGTATATTTCCTTGTGACTAATCTTATTTGAGAATACTAGAGTTTAGTATGTGAAACTCTTACGTGTTTTCAAAACCTTCATTCATACTTTAATTTGATCTTTGAAAAGGTATTTGTAAACATATGTTAGTGTTGGTTTATACCTAAGATCTTAAACTTATTTTAAAAGTCTTTGAAAAACACTTGGGCATAAGTTTGAGAACATTCGAATTGTGACCTGATACGGGACTATACCAAGGGCAGCCTGTGAAACCCGTAACTTTTGCTTACGTGTTATTCTATATTTAATTTATTTTGTGTGATTTATTGCACAGGCGTAATTTATTTTGCACGATTATGTGTTTATGTGTCTATTTATTTTTATAACATGTCACGTGTTACTTTTTGGATACGTTTGTGAAGGGCGTTACTGGTCTGTTTTTAACTCATAATATACTGATTCGAAGGCGATCGGATAAGCTTCGAGTGAGCACAGACGAAACGTCTTTCCGAGACCCGAGCAGGAAGTTATCGCACCATGAGCGGGTCTGGGCAGTGCAGATTTCGGGTTTGTGTATTTAATTGCTTCCGATCGAGGTAGGGACCCTGCTTTTATATTATTTTCTGTCTAGAAATGATATATATATGTTGGTACTGTTTTGGATTATTTAATTACTGATTTGACGTGAATTAGTGCATGAACTGTTGATTTGCAAATTAATTGCACGTTTGTGTTTATTATTTTATTAATCGAATGTCTATCTTGAAATTGTTATGTTTATTTAATGAGATATAATCTGAAATGTTTTCACCGTTTATGTAATTCGTTATGTATCTAATTGTATATCTTTATAGTTATTCGTGAATTGTTAATTGGTCAATTGATGGACTCGCCTAATTGTTTTATCGCCATGTTATCTTAATTGAATAATACTTGGAGTCGTTCGTCTTTAGTCCTAAGTGGTTTTGGTCGACCGGGTCGTCGCCCTATTTTGAGCTCGTGTCTAGGATCTACTCAATGACAGGGACTCGTTCGATTGGAGGATATGATACGATATGAAATTGGAGAGATTCCGAGGGGTCATGCGATGTGTCCTTGATCCCGAGGGTCTTTCTGCGTGAGCCTTAACCTGATGTGGACTATCATTGGGATTGCAACGATTTTGTGGAGTCCAAGGTGTTGGATGATGATACAATGTAGAATGAGTCCTTAAAGTTTGCATCCGTCGTTCAGGGAGTGAAACTGAACCCATGTGATGAACTATTTAAGCCCTCCTAGTTTGGACTATAACTAGGACCGTTGCAATTATTGTCGTAGAGTCGTGATTAGATACCTGAGCTCGAATGGTGGGAAGTCGTGTCATAGCAGTAGCTGTGCTCGTAGTTTCTAAGAAAGTGTGTAATCGTGTGTACCGTATGAATAGAGCATGGTGCTTGTCGTACATTCGGTTTTGTAAGTGCTTGGATATGAAGAGTATGGTTATCTCGCTTACTTGTTGTTTCAACTTGTTTATTCATGTTTTGGCCATATTTGATACTTTATTTTGAGTCATATAACTTGTGTTTTGGGATTGGGAATGTGTTATGTGCCTATTTGTGTTTATCAGGTCCCTACTGAGCACCGGAGCTCAGTCCATTTGCTTACTGTGCAGGTGATGATGATGTTGTTGAAGCTTGGGAAGGCGACAATGATGAGTGAACCATAACCGACTTCAATTAAAGAACTTAGATTATTTTATTTATAGCAATGTTCAACAATTTCATGTATCATACTTAGTATTGTTTTACGCATATTAATTCCGCTGTTCAACTCTTATTTTTGGATTATATCATAAATGAAATCCCTTTTAGTAACTCTGTTTGTCGGCTTTGGTGTTTCATTAACCAATGAGACACTACCATGTCATCGACCCTGGTTACGGGGTGGTATCAGAGCAAGGTCGAACCTTAGGGATTAAAATTATGGAATGAACTTAGGAAAATAAGAACATTTAATGTGAGATGTGAGATGGTAGAGACCATGGATTAGGGTGTACTTTTGTTTATTTATCGCTTTTTATATATTATCGATCATGCTATCTTATATTAATCTTTTATCATACCCTGTCATACCTTTCTTTGTTTTAAATGTATAACTTGATTTAATTTCTTTATTGTCTTATATATTATCGCTTACAAGTTCTTTTTATGTTACCGCTTAATATATATTATTGTTCATTTATGTTGTGTAATTCTTTGTATTATGCTTCATTATAAATGATTCACATGCTTAACGTGTTAATTGTTTATAGCTTCATATTCTCTTGATATTGTTTTATCAGAGTAGCGCAGCGAAAGCGTGGTGGTAACAGGTAAATTATGTGATTATGTGATTGTTGTACTTATTATATTGTAAGGTTACATTTAGTACCGTATTTGTTATTTGTATACCTTAAGAGCCTTTTCATTTAGTGAGTGTTAGTATGCATGTTGTAGGGAGTGCAAGTTTCGGGGACGAAACTTTTATAAGGGGGGGAAGTATTTTAAACCCGTAACTTTTGCTTACGTGTTATTCTATATTTAATTTATTTTGTGTGATTTATTGCGCAGGCGTAATTTATTTTGCTCGATTATGTGTTTATGTGTCTATTTATTTTTATAACATGTCACGTGTTCCTTTTTGGATACGTTTGTGAGGGGCGTTCCTCGTCTGTTTTTAACTCATAATATACTGATTCGAAGGCGATCGGATAAGCTTCGAGTGAGCGCAGACGAAACGTCTTTCCGAGACCCGAGCAGGAAGTTATCGCACCGTGAGCGGGTCTGGGCAGTGCAGATTTCGGGTTTGTGTATTTAATTGCTTCCGATCGAGGTAGGGACCCTGCTTTTATATTATTTTCTGTCTAGAAATGATATATATATGTTGGTACTGTTTTGGATTATTTAATTACTGATTTGACGTGAATTAGTGCATGAACTGTTGATTTGCAAATTAATTGCACGTTTGTGTTTATTATTTTATTAATCGAATGTCTATCTTGAAATTGTTATGTTTATTTAATGAGATATAATCTGAAATGTTTTCACCGTTTATGTAATTCGTTATGTATCTAATTGTATATCTTTATAGTTATTCGTGAATTGTTAATTGGTCAATTGATGGACTCGCCTAATTGTTTTATCGCCATGTTATCTTAATTGAATAATACTTGGAGTCGTTCGTCTTTAGTCCTAAGTGGTTTTGGTCGACCGGGTCGTCGCCCTATTTTGAGCTCGTGTCTAGGATCTACTCAATGACAGGACTCGTTCGATTGGAGGATATGATACGATATGAAATTGGAGAGATTCCGAGGGGTCATGCGATGTGTCCTTGATCCCGAGGGTCTTTCTGCGTGAGCCTTAACCTGATGTGGACTATCATTGGGATTGCAACGGTTTTGTGGAGTCCAAGGTGTTGGATGATGATACAATGTAGAATGAGTCCTTAAAGTTTGCATCCGTCGTTCAGGGAGTGAAACTGAACCCATGTGATGAACTATTTAAGCCCTCCTAGTTTGGACTATAACTAGGACCGTTGCAATTATTGTCGTAGAGTCGTGATTAGATACCTGAGCTTGAATGGTGGGAAGTCGTGTCATAGCAGTAGCTGTGCTCGTAGTGTCTAAGCAAGTGATTAGATACCTGAGCTCGAATGTTTCAACTTGTTTATTCATGTTTTGGCCATATTTGATACTTGATTTTGAGTCATATAACTTGTGTTTTGGGATTGGGAATGTGTTATGTGCCTATTTGTGTTTATCAGGTCCCTACTGAGCACCGGAGCTCAGTCCATTTGCTTACTGTGCAGGTGATGATGATGTTGTTGAAGCTTGGGAAGGCGACAATGATGAGTGAACCATAACCGACTTCAATTAAAGAACTTAGATTATTTTATTTATAGCAATGTTCAACAATTTCATGTATCATACTTAGTATTGTTTTACGCATATTAATTCCGCTGTTCAACTCTTATTTTTGGATTATATCATAAATGAAATCCCTTTTAGTAACTCTGTTTGTCGGCTTTGGTGTTTCATTAACCAATGAGACACTACCATGTCATCGACCCTGGTTACGGGGTGGTATCAGAGCAAGGTCGAACCTTAGGGATTAAAATTATGGAATGAACTTAGGAAAATAAGAACATTTAATGTGAGATGTGAGATGGTAGAGACCATGGATTAGGGTGTACTTTTGTTTATTTATCGCTTTTTATATATTATCGATCATGCTATCTTATATTAATCTTTTATCATACCCTGTCATACCTTTCTTTGTTTTAAATGTATAACTTGATTTAATTTCTTTATTGTCTTATATATTATCGCTTACAAGTTCTTTTTATGTTACCGCTTAATATATATTATTGTTCATTTATGTTGTGTAATTCTTTGTATTATGCTTCATTATAAATGATTCACATGCTTAACGTGTTAATTGTTTATAGCTTCATATTCTCTTGATATTGTTTTATCAGAGTAGCGCAGCGAAAGCGTGGTGGTAACAGGTAAATTATGTGATTATGTGATTGTTGTACTTATTATATTGTAAGGTTACATTTAGTACCGTATTTGTTATTTGTATACCTTAAGAGCCTTTTCATTTAGTGAGTGTTAGTATGCATGTTGTAGGGAGTGCAAGTTTCGGGGACGAAACTTTTATAAGGGGGGAAGTATTTTAAACCCGTAACTTTTGCTTACGTGTTATTCTATATTTAATTTATTTTGTGTGATTTATTGCGCAGGCGTAATTTATTTTGCACGATTATGTGTTTATGTGTCTATTTATTTTTATAACATGTCACGTGTTCCTTTTTGGATACGTTTGTGAGGGGCGTTACTCGTCTGTTTTTAACTCATAATATACTGATTCGAAGGCGATCGGATAAGCTTCGAGTGAGCGCAGACGAAACGTCTTTCCGAGACCCGAGCAGGAAGTTATCGCACCGTGAGCGAGTCTGGGCAGTGCAGATTTCGGGTTTGTGTATTTAATTGCTTCCGATCGAGGTAGGGACCCTGCTTTTATATTATTTTCTGTCTAGAAATGATATATATATGTTGGTACTGTTTTGGATTATTTAATTACTGATTTGACGTGAATTAGTGCATGAACTGTTGATTTGCAAATTAATTGCACGTTTGTGTTTATTATTTTATTAATCGAATGTCTATCTTGAAATTGTTATGTTTATTTAATGAGATATAATCTGAAATGTTTTCACCGTTTATGTAATTCGTTATGTATCTAATTGTATATCTTTATAGTTATTCGTGAATTGTTAATTGGTCAATTGATGGACTCGCCTAATTGTTTTATCGCCATGTTATCTTAATTGAATAATACTTGGAGTCGTTCGTCTTTAGTCCTAAGTGGTTTTGGTCGACCGGGTCGTCGCCCTATTTTGAGCTCGTGTCTAGGATCTACTCAATGACAGGACTCGTTCGATTGGAGGATATGATACGATATGAAATTGGAGAGATTCCGAGGGGTCATGCGATGTGTCCTTGATCCCGAGGGTCTTTCTGCGTGAGCCTTAACCTGATGTGGACTATCATTGGGATTGCAACGGTTTTGTGGAGTCCAAGGTGTTGGATGATGATACAATGTAGAATGAGTCCTTAAAGTTTGCATCCGTCGTTCAGGGAGTGAAACTGAACCCATGTGATGAACTATTTGAGCCCTCCTAGTTTGGACTCTAACTAGGACCGTTGCAATTATTGTCGTAGAGTCGTGATTAGATACCTGAGCTCGAATGGTGGGAAGTCGTGTCATAGCAGTAGCTGTGCTCGTAGTGTCTAAGCAAGTGATTAGATACCTGAGCTCGAATGTTTCAACTTGTTTATTCATGTTTTGGCCATATTTGATACTTGATTTTGAGTCATATAACTTGTGTTTTGGGATTGGGAATGTGTTATGTGCCTATTTGTGTTTATCAGGTCCCTACTGAGCACCGGAGCTCAGTCCATCCGCTTACTGTGCAGGTGATGATGATGTTGTTGAAGCTTGGGAAGGCGACAATGATGAGTGAACCATAACCGACTTCAATTAAATAACTTAGATTATTTCATTTATAGCAATGTTCAACAATTTCATGTATCATACTTAGTATTGTTTCACGCATATTAATTCCGTTGTTCAACTCTTATTTTTGGATTATATCATAAATGAATTCCCTTTTAGTAACTCTGTTTGTCGGCTTTGGTGTTTCAATAACCAATGAGACACTGCCATTTCATCGACCCTGGTTACGGGGTGTGACACAGCCTTACTCCAAAGACCCACTAAAGAACATTCAAGGACCAATCACAAGATCAAGGGCAAAGATGACAATGGACAAAGTATCATCATTGATCCGAAGTATCAAAACTAAAGAGGAAGCTAATCTTCTTCTAGAGGAAGACATTCAAATCAACCTCTTATGTTTTGCAAGTGTTCAAAACGGCCCAACCAAGCAAAGTGGCTAAAAAGGGCATTTTGGTCTTTTTACACATTAAAGTCTATTCTAGCATATTCTAGACTATTCTAGACTTTAATTATATTCAGCAATGTTATTTAGGCGTGTATAGCCTATTTGTTTTAATAAAGGACATGTTGTCCAAGTGTTGGTTAGTTTGTTATTAAAGAGTCCTCATACTTCAATGACTCTTCATTTGTTGGTTGTTTATTGTTATTCTAGCCGCCTAGAATGCAAGATAATAGGACATGTTGTTTATTATCTTGTTTAAGTGTTTTACTTGATAGCAAGTTATTTTCCAAGCGTCCTAATTCTTCAAGGACTCTTCCTTTTTGGTTGTAATCGAAATCTCAACCTATTTAAGGGAGATTTCGGCCATCTTTATACTTACGTTAGATATATTGATATTTTGGTAAGGTTATTCCTTAGCTTCTCGTGTTTGAACTTCTAAGTAGAAATTCATTCATTCTTGAGTTACTGTATCAACAAGAATAGTTTCTCTTGTTGTGGTGTTTCAGCCTCCATTGTTAATTAGCCATCCTTAGTGTTGCGTTGATGAAATTCCCTTAGAAACTAGTTCGAGAATTGAAGAAAGATCGGGCTCAACTTAAGTCGAACCTTACGGTTCTTCATCAGGTGGTATCAGAGCAAAAGGTTCTTCTCCAATTCCCGGTGTACCCTGCACACAATTTTTTTTTTCTTGTTTGCAGAAATTGACAAAAGAAATCAGAAAAAAGCCGCGGCATTTATTTAACAATTGGGCAGCCTATTAAAAAAGAAAAAGTCTCTTGGTATAAAGAAATTGGTAGCCAAGTATAGAATAGAGAACTATAAAGCCAAAAGCAAACTTCTTGCCAACGAAAGCAATAGAGCCTCGTCCAAGAATTGGCAAACGTTCCTCTTTGTTGTTTTGAGCCAAGATACATCCCATACATCAAGTATTGAAAGCGATAGAGCCTCACTACTTGATACATTCGGTCAAGATCAAGGGAAAATTCAAGAAAACCAGAAATTACTATTCACAAGTTACTGTTCATCCGAATCAAGAAGCATCAAGAAAATTCAAGAACATCAAGAAGATCAAGAACGACAAGAACCGGTTTTTTCCTTTCTCGATTAGGATTTCGTTTCTTCATCTTTTTCTTTCTAAAGCTTTTCTTTTAGGTCAAAGATAGGATTTCTTTCCTTATTTTCAGTCTTGTGTCAACGCAACAAGTTAGGAGCCCATTCTTTAAATCTAGAGTTTGAAGTTCTATACGAGCGGTGTTGGAATAAAGAGTGAATCTTTCTTTGCTATCTAACGTTTTTGAGTGTTTTTTTTTCTTATCTTATAAATATGTCTTTCCAAGGATCTCCATCAAAGAAAGGTGAAACTTCTGATATGGAAAAGTTATTTCACATGATAGCAGAGATGGCAGGAAAAATGGATGAGTTAAAAGGTGAAGTAGCCGAGACTAAACTCCATGTTCAGCAACTTGAAAATCAGTAACATCTTCCACAAGATAATACCGAGACTACCCATCAAAGGGTTGAGAACATGGAACCGCCAAGGGCACCACAATTTCCAAGGGCAAATCCGGCATTTCAAGCAAATCAAATTATCAACAATCCGGTATATCAGCCTAGAAGAGGAGATTTATTCAGCAAGTTGACAACAATCTTGGTTCCATCAAAACCAAAATTCCCCCTTTTGAAGGTACAAATGATCCCGAGTTATTTTTAGATTGGATTCGTAAAATTAACCATGTTTTTGCTGTTCATAACTATTCGGAAGAAAAGAAAGTGAAGTTAGCAGCCATGGAGTTTTATGGATATGCATCCATTTGGTGGGACAAAGAAACCGAAACAAGGGCAAAAGTGGAACAACCGGAAATGTCCACTTGGGTTGAGATGAAAGCGGTTATGAAACGACGTTTTGTTCCTTTAAATTACTTAAGGGAACTTTACAACCGTCTACAAAGATTAAAGCAAGGTGATAGATCCGTCGATGAATACTACAAAGCCATGGAAATTGCAATGATTAGAGCCGATATTAGTGAAGGAGATGAAGCAACAATGGCGAGATTCTTGGCTGGTCTTAATGACAAAATCCGGACAAAGGTAGAACGTGCTAATCTTGATAATATTACGTCTATGTTATATTATGCAGAGCAGATCGAAAGACAGCAAAATGAAAAGAGTTTAAATGCAAAACCGGCAACTTTCCAACCTTGGAGGAAGCCGAACACAACTCAGAATTTTCCTACTATTTTGCCGAGCCAAAGAAAGGGCAAAGAGGTATTTTATGAGGGGAAACCAGCCACGGGACAGTTTGGGACAACAAGGTCTCAAAACCCATCAAATACGGCCAATACCAAGGTAAATTCGACTCCATTTGTGGCCCGAGAATGTTTTAAATGTAAGGGCAAAGGACACATTGCTAGGGAATGCCCTAACAAGAGTTCAATGATCATGTTGGACGATGGATCGTGGGTAAGTGATGAGGAAACCGAGGCAACAAATTTGGAGGAAGAAACCGACCTAATTCCGGAAGGTTCGTGTGATAATCAACTTTTGGTTACGATGAAGCTCCTTCATTCTCAACCTTTGGATGATATTCATCAACATCGAAGCAATCTTTTCCAAATCAAGTGCAACGTTAAAGGCAAGTCTGTTTTGGTAATTATTGATAATGGAAGTTGTACTAACGTTTGCTCTTATGATATGGTTTCCGCACTTGATTTACCATGTAAGGCACGTCCTATGACTTATAAATTATCGTGGTTGAATAATAATGGTGAAATCAAAGTGAATAAACAAGTTAAGATAGAGTTCGAGATTGGGAGATATAAGGATTCGGTTTTGTTTATTTATCAACCCGGGAAAGGTAGATAGGGCAATACGTGCAAAACAACCACTTGTTTTGTTAGTATTCAAATAAACCGAAAGGTCTCTTCATTCTAATGCTTTTTCTTTTGATCTAACATCTTCTTTTCTTCCTAGTCTTGCTTTTTGATCTTTTACAAGAATTCCAAGACGTATTTCCCAAGGAGTTGCCGAGAGGGCTGCCTCCTATTCGCGGAATCGAGCATCAAATCGACTTCATTCCGGGAGCAAGTTTGCCAAACCGGGCTGCCTACCGAGCCAACCCTGATGAAACCCGAGAAATACAAAGGCAAGTCGATTTACTTCTCGAAAAGGAGCAGGTAAGAGAATCTTTAAGTCCTTGTGCTAGTCCGGTTATTTTAGTACCTAAAAGAGAAGAGACTTATATATTGTGTACGGATTGTTGCGATATTAATAAGATAACTATTAAATATAGACATCCGATTCCTCGATTAGATGATATGCTAGATGAGTAAAGTGGTGCCTTAATATTTTCTAAAATTGATTTAACTCAATGCTATCACCAAATTCGAATGAAAGAAGGTGATGAATGGAAAACCGCTTTTAAGACTAAATATGGATTATATGAATGGATTGTTATGCCTTTTGGTCTTACTAACGCACCTAGTACTTTCATGAGATTAATGAACTACATATTTCGGCATTGTTTTGGTAAATTTGTCGTAGTTTATTTTGATGATATTCTTGTTTATAGTAAAAACTTAGAAGAGCATTTAGAACATCTTAAAACTGTTTTTACTATTCTAAGAGAACAAACTTTATATGCTAAACTTGAGAAGTGTATTTTTTGCACAAATTCAGTTAACTTTCTTGGATATATAGTTAGTTCTCAAGGTATTTGTGTTGATCCGGTCAAGATTCAAGCAATTCAAGAGTGGCCGAGACCAACAAGTGGGACACACGTTCGATCGTTTTATGGGTTAGCAAGCTTTAATAGGCGTTTTATTCGTGATTTTAGCACGATTGCTGCCCCATTAAATGAGGTTATGAAGAAAGACGTCTCATTCTTTTGGGACAAGCTGTTAGTAGTGCCCTAGGACCATTAGCACATGTTGTGCGTTTTATTATCTTTTGAGCATGTAATTGAATAGTTAATTTTGCTTTTGATTATCAAATGTGTGATTTGATAGTAAAACTCATTAGCTTATGTAATTACTATTCTAGAAGTCCCTAGTTTTATGTAATGCTTAATTACTATGAAATAAAACTAGTATGATTGTTGATTGATGATCTTGTTTTACTGATCATGTGTAATGGATACAAATCACATATTAGATGCAATATATAGGGATACATTATATATAGGGATACATTATATTGGACGTGATCCGTCAGAGAAGTAATACTTCATGGTCTTAAGTCATAAGTATTACTTCTTCAATACTATTTTAGAATCCTTAGACCTTATGTCTTCATTGATTCTAGTATGAATGGAGCCACGTTTTGACTCAGTCGGACGTTACTTGTAACAGAGTAATCAATACGACTGATGATCGGACGTAGTGTCCTATCATAGCTTGAATGTGAGAGACATTGTAAGGAATTTGTCCCTCTCTATTATTAGAGAGAGATATCCATGGGCCCCTCGATAGGGAAAGACTGTATAAATGCATGGCCGTGCTCAAATGTATTTGATAAAGTGGTTATCAAATGCTATTTGTCGAAACAGTCTACCTGGAGATCGAGCATAAATACAATTAAGCTTAATAAGGGTGACGACCACCATGCCTTATGCTTAATTAGGATATCCCGAGACAAAGGGATTAAATAGCGGATTGACATTAGGTTCCGTTGTAAATTCATTCACTTTGGGAAGTCACAATGCCCTGCTAGGGGCCGCTTGTGACTTATGAACTCACACTAATACTATGTGTGTTTTCATTGCCATTGTGATATGAACCTATAGGGTCACACGCATAGACGAGCTAACGAGCTTCTTGTCCAGATTCAATGAATCCAGAAAGGGGCTTTGCATGGGCCTGGCCCATTATTTTCATTTCAGTCATGGCATGCCACCCGAAAGAGGAGGACAAACATTTTTGTCCAGAACGGAAGTCCCACTTCCGTCCTGGATCCATAACGGAAGTGGGATTTCCGTCCTGGATGACGTGGCAGGTTATTCCCACGCGCAGTGCCACGGGTCCAGGACGGAAGTGGGACTTCCGTTATGGTCCTGACAAAAAAATACCCTACGAAAACCCTAACTTTTGTCCGTGACTTTGAGGACGGAATTCCCACTTTCGTCCTCAACTTCCAGCCAATTTGCAGCGTGTAGTCACTTCTCACTTTTGCTTTTTTGACCCAAAAAAAATTTCTCAACCGTTTTTGCAATTTCGTGCGCATTTATGACCGGTTTTTCAGAGACTTGTCCAATTCGGGAGAAATTTTTACAATTTTCCACCACATCTATAAATACCCCTCCAAACCTCTCCACAATCTACAACATTCTCAAACCCATAAAAACCCTATCCTCCTTAATACTAGCTTTGAATTTTTTTTATTTTACAAAAACCCTATCCTCCGTAATGGCCAACTTTCTCGAATTTTTACAAAAAAAAATGCGTAACAAATTCAGGGATGTTGATTTTACTAGAGAATGGCCAGCCGAATACGAGGAGGTTTTAATAGAAATTTGTTATGATTTCAGTCTACAGGGTTACCCTGGAGAAAAACGTTGGTCTGATTGCTACAATGAAATTGTTTACGGAATTAATTCTGTGACCGGGGGACAATTCACAGTTGCGATGATCGACGCAGGTCTAGCATAACTACGTAGGCGGTTTTGGGATTTCGAAGCGCTCACCCACAAATCATGGTTCAAGTACGACGGAAGGACGAACGTTGTTAACTTGGACGGTGCTGAGGCCCAGTGGGGGGAATACGTTGCGGTAAGTTGCATGTAATTAAGGCACGCTGTATTAACTGTATAGTTTCATAACTAAACGTTTATTTTATATAACTCTAATTTAGGCTAATCCAAGGGCTAAGCGGTACAGAAGTAGTGGCGAATTTTTCTTTATACTTCTCTGCCATAATTTTGGGTACGAAGGAAGAGGATTTGTGGACGAAGCTGGACAATGTTCAACTTCTCCTGAAGAGGTAACTGTGGAGGCTCCCCTTGAATACCCGATGTCGGATGCATCGTCCAGCAACAGTAGTGCTTGGAAAATGATTGAGCATAAGTTTCGAAAGAATTAGGGTTTGAATAACCGGGACTTTGTATTTTTAAATGTTCGAAGTAAATTTACTTGTATGAATTTAATGGAATTGTCAGTTATTTGATTTTTGAAAGTTGCGAAATTAGCAATATTTTAAAAAAACATTGAAAAATAATAATTATAATATGTTCGTATAGAAAAAATTTAAGTTTTTGAATTGGACAAGTCTCTTAAAATATGTCAGTAATTAGAACGAAATTGCAAGAAACCGTTCCAATAAATTCAGCCAAAAAGCAAAACTATGGGCCGCCGGTAGAGAACGGAAGTCGGACTTCCGTCCTGGAGTCAGAACGGAAATCCCACTTCCATTCTCAACGGGCAGAGGCTTTGCCCATTTGCTGCAAAAGTCTCTATAAAATCCAATACCCTCCCATACATTTTTCATACCCCAATCAACATTCCCCAATTAATTTGTCCTAAACACCCTCATCTTTCCCTAAACCCTTATTTTGTTTTGCTAAAAAATGGCACTAGAATGTCCAATGAGATTGTATTTACATTTCGACCACAATATAGTGTACGAAAATGGGGGTTACCCCCGTTTCGCCGAGCCTAGCGAAAAAAGTTTTGAAGTTATACAAAGGATTTCATTCAGGCAACTTTGCAATAGAATATGTCGCCGCAAAGGCGTCGAGCTTTGTACTGTCAATGTTCGGCTAATAATGATCCATCCATTCTTCATGCCGACGTTCAACATGGTGGCGTACGATGTTGTAAGCCTTAACGAGGAAGAAGGTTTAGACAGTTTGTGGGGAATCCAAACGGATTTCAAACTCCAAGGGATTCATGTTGGTGCCCTATTCGAACCTGTGCAGAGACATGCAGATAGCTTTGTAATACCGACATCACACTTTGTACCGGAGCCACAATTTGTTCCAGAACAATTCTTTTCGGACCCAAATCCATTACCAAATATGCCCCGACCGTCTACTTACGAACCCTGTACCGATACTTCGGTCATGGATTCGTTGGGTCCAATATCAGACATTGACGGCGTTCCGGAAATGGAAGACGACCTCGGAGACGATAGTGCCGGAGACCACGAGGACGACGGGGTGCAGGAGGACGTTGAGGGGGTAGCGGAAGATGACAACCCCGAAATCCAACAACAAACCGGTGGACCAAACACTGAAGAGACGGTACAAGAGCCTGAACCTACACCCTCTACTTCCGGCCCGGCCATTCCAGAATGGAATTTGCCATCGTACGGTAACTATGCTAATTTTGCCTGTTGGAATGATATGGGTTCCATGGAACCTGTACCTGAAATCACATACGGGGGAGAAAAAATGAAAACATGGAATCCCAATATTCCCGAAATATGCTTGGGGATGCAATTCAAGGATAAACGCGAGGCAATGTTGGCAGTGAACGTGTGGCATGACAAGGTGGCATTAAGGGGAATGGAAAAGAGAGAAGAGCAACAAACAATGGTTCAGCGGGGTGTGTAGAAATTCAGCCGAAAATGCCCGATGCAGTTGGTACGTTTGCGTAAATCATAGCAGGGTGGATGGAATGTGGAAGGTTACCAAGCTTAACCAGGCCCACTACTGCTTGATGGACCAGAACAAAAAAACGCAACATGTCCTCCAGCTACATCGGGGTAAAAATTCTACACCTTGTTCAGGCTGATCCTGAAATATCTGTTAAATTGATTAGGGCTGCTTGTACCACTGATATGAATTTGACTTGTACCTATAGAAAAGCTTGGTATGCCCGCAGAAATGCTATAGAAACACTTTTTGGTACTTGGCAATCAACTTTTCAGGTACTGCCACCCTCGAGAAACCGATAATGGGCCCAAGGTGTTCAGGTCATTGTTCTGGACTTTTAAACCGTTGGTTGACGGTTACTCGTGGTGCCGGCCCATAATTTCAGTTGATGGGACACACCTTAGGGGGAATTATAAAGGGACTCTCCTGGTTGCAAGCACTCTGGATGCTAACAACCAAATTTTACCCCTTGCTTTTGCGTTGGTTGATTCGGAATCATCTTTGACTTGGACGTGGTTCCTTAGGCACTTGAGGGAACATGTTGTCAAAGACCTTCAAGTGTGTCTTATCAGCGATCGTCATGCCGGCATTCTTAGTGTCGTGGCAACCCTCCCCGGATGGCAACCCCCAAAGGCAGTGCACCGATACTGCCTTAGGCATTACAGGTCCAATTTCCACACTCATGCAAAAAACAAAGAATTGAAAGATTATGTGTGGATTGCTGCAAGCCAACCGAAGAAGGTTAAGTGCGATTTTTATCTAGAGCGTATCAAACAAAAAGATGAGGATGCGTTTAACTGGTTAATGCAGCAACCCAAAGAGTTGTGGACTTTGGCATACGACGGGGAATGCGTTTGGTTGCATGACTACAAACATGTCGAGGCGCTTAATAGCGTTCTAAAGCAGTCTAGAGCGCTGCCTTTGAAAGCGCTCGTGGAGATGATATTTTTTAAACTTGTACATTATTTTGACAAACACCGGCAAGACGCAAATGGTTGTCAAACGCCTTTCCCTAAAAGGATATGGGAGCAGTATTTCGCGTACGAACAAAAGGCAGTAACTCTGGTTGTAAACCGACACCACGCGGAAAAAGGTATCTATAGGGTCATGTCCCGACATAGAGGACCGGGCCTAGGTGGAAAAATATACACGGTCAAATTATCAGCTATTGAGTGTACCTGTGATAAGTGGGCTGCTTATTCATCTCCATGCTCCCATGTCATTGCCGTGTCCAAATCGATAATGCAGGATGCTTCTCGATATATCCACCCTGTCTATTCTCTTGAGCATTATAGGAATACTTACAAGTCTATTTTATATCTTGTACCTGATCCCGTTCACTGGAGATCTCCCCCTTTTGATATGACATATCACCCTCCTAACATGAAAGCTACGCAGGTGGGTCGCCCTCGAAGGCGGAGATACCAAATGTCTATGGACACAGAGAACAGGGGGACTCAAAGGGAAAAGAAGTGCGGCCACTGTAAGCGAGTCGGTCACAACCGGAAGACTTGCCCCATGTTAGCACATCTTCAGCAACCACCCCTCCACAGTAATTGTATTTAAATTCTCCAAATTGTAATAGTTTAGAATTTATAAAATTGTTGTGAATGTGCTCGATTTTTTCCATTCAATATCCGATATCATCTTACAATTTGAATTACATATTATTAAAGTTGGCGTAATAAATCGAAAAAGTCATCATTCCCGGCCCTGTAATCAAGGATATCGTAAGGGGCTGGATGAATTTTTACATGGTCACCCCGGTGTAATCTAGAAAACACAACAAACTCATCCCACCCCAAAAAATAGTAACAGTCGAAGCCTTCGTCTCTAGTCACTCGCAGTGTCAATTTGTTACCGTGAAGATTGCGCATGTGTAGTACTTCTGGGATTCCAAGCTGCATTCTAACACGCCATTGCATGTACTGCGGACATATCCACTGTACACGGGAAACAACATTACAACACATAAATGTAAAATGAACGATTTTATTACTAAAATTTTAATATTACTTAACGTACCGGTTTGGAAAGTCCCGAATATGTTTTGTAAATGTCTATTCGAAAACTCTGCCGGAAAAATGCCCCGTCTGAGGGATACGATAATTCGCCCTTCAGGTAACCTATCTCGGGCCCTCCCTTAACATTAATATCTAATACATTCATTGGAGATGGTATAAAATGAACTTTATTAGTGGGCCGAAGATTGTTGTCACGCAAAAATTGTTGCAATCCTCCGTCTAGGTAGTATGTGTCATCTATTTTGGTTACATACACGCACCATTGATTCCCATGGTCATCCTTCAGGTAGACACAACTAGCTAACCCGAGACCAGTTTGCTCCAACCAACTTGTGTACTTCGATGGAAGACGCTACAATTCGAAAATGATGAGTTACATAGCTAAACAAATTTCATACTAGAAAAAATTACTCAGTACTAAATAGAATACTACCATTTTTCCATCGGTTTGATTTCCGACCGCAATTCTAAATTGGTGTCTGAAATACTCTTCCAGGCCGGGATCCATTTCGCTATTCATTTTCAACACTAGTATTACGGAGGATAGGGTTTTTAAGGGTTTGTGAAGGTTGTATGTTGTGGAGAGGTTTGCAGGGGTATTTATAGATGTGGTGGAAAATTGTAAAAATTTCTCCCGAATTGGACAAGTCTCTGAAAACCGGTCATAAATGCGCACGAAATTGCAAAAACGGTTGAGAAATTTTTTTTGGGTCAAAAAAGCAAAAGTGAGAAATGACTACACGCTGCAAATTGGCTGGAAGTTGAAGACGGAAGTGGGAATTCCGTCCTCAAAGTCATGGACAAAAGTTAGGGTTTTCGTAGGGTATTTTTTGTCAGGACCATAACGGAAGTCCCACTTCCGTCCTGGTTTCATAACGGAAGTACCACTTCCGTCCTGGACCCGTGGCACTGCGCATGGGAATAACCTGCCACGTCATCCAGGACGGAACTCCCACTTCCGTTATGGATCCAGGACGGAAGTGGGACTTCCGTTCTGGACAAAAATGTTTGTCCTCCTCTTTCGGGTGGCATGCCATGACTGAAATGAAAATAATGGGCCAGGCCCATGCAAAGCCCATCCAGAAAGTGTCTAGTTTCATTGTATCTGACATTTGTCTTTCTGAAAATAATAAAGTGTTTATTACTCGAATTAGAGATAGGGGCAATTTCGGTATTTTACCTATAGCTGGGATTACATGGGAGTTATTATCCGATAAGGACTCCCACTACCAGCGAAAGTCTAGGGAACGTGGGATTCTGAGACTCCCACTGCCGAGAGAAGTTGAGTAGATGTGAGAGTTGTTCTAGCAACAAACTCTCACACTCTATATAACATCTCTTAGCCGAAAACTAGAAGGTTAATGCTTTTCAGCCGAAATACCTTAGTATCTAGAAAAGAGTTTTCTGCCTCTCCCTTTTCTCTCTGATTCCCGAAACCCAGAAAGACGAAGAGCTAGCAATCGCTGCCCGTTTCGTCGAATGGATACCGGTAGAGGGACATTCCGCAAAGGGAATTTCGTTGGTGGCAGATTAGCATCCAAGAAACGTCATCCTCCATTCAAGAAGTAACTTCTTGAATCCAAGAAACGTAAGTTCTTTATTGCTGTTTTCGAATTGTTTCATATGAGCGGATCCTTCAGGGGTGGACTCATGGGTGTTTGGAACGAGTTTCCGCCCATGAATCCCTTCACAAGCCGCAAGAAGAATGCTTCGAGAAGATGAAACAATTACTTACTTGTTCTCCCGTTTTATCTATACCTAACTTTGATCTAATGTTTGAAGTTGAATGTGATGCTTCAGGTTTAGGTATAGGGGCTGTTTTACAACAACAAGGTAAGCCTTTAGCATATTTTAGCGAGAAATTAAGCAACGCTTCGCTTAATTATCCTACTTATGATAAGGAGTTATATTCCATTGTTCGAGCTTTGGAAACTTGGAAACACTACTTGATCGCAAGAGAATTTGTCATTCACACCGATCATGAGTCAATCAAGTATCTAAAAGGCCAAAGTAAGTTGAATAAAAGACATGCAAGGTGGGTTTCCTTTATCGATACTTTTCCATACATCATCAAATACAAGAAAGGTAAAGAAAACATCGTTGCCGATGCTCTATCTCGATGATATACTTTAATTTCCTTAATGCATGCTAAATTACTTGGGTTTGATCATATCAAAGCATTATATAAGGATGATTTAGAATTTTCTGATTTTTATGCCAAATGTGAGCTCTCGGCTCAAAATACTTTTTTCAGATTTGAAGATTTCTTGTTTAAAAGCAATAGATTGTGTATTCCATCATGTTCTATTAGGGAATTAATTGTCAGGGAAGCACATTGTGGCGGCTTAATGGGTCATTTTGGTGTTGTTAAAACTTTCGATATTTACAAGAACACTTTTATTGGCCTAAAATGAGAAAGGATGTTAGAAATATATGTGAACTTTGCATTAAATGTAAACAAGATAAAAGTACAAGCAAAGCTCATGGATTATACATGCCTTTACCCATTCCCTCTTCACCTTGGATTGACTTATCCATGGACTTTATCTTAGGCTTACCGAGGTCTCAAAGAGGTAATGATAGTATCATGGTTGTCGTAGATCGTTTTTCTAAAATGTCGCACTTTATTCCTTGTAGGAAAACAAACGATGCAAGTCATGTTGCGAATTTATTCCTAAAAGAGGTGGTGTGGCTTCATGTGATTCCGAGAACCATAGTCAGTGATAGGGACGTAAAGTTCTTGAGTTACTTTTGGAAGACATTATGGAGTAAGTTGGGGACTAAATTGCTATTTTCAACATCTAGCCATCCCCAAACCGATGGCCAAACTGAGGTAACAAATAGAACTTTAGGGGTTTTACTTAGAGCTTTAATTTCAAGGAACTTAAAAAGGTGGGAAGAATGTTTACCTATTGCTGAATTTGCTTATAATAGAACTTTACATTCTACTACGAATAATTCTCCATTTGAAGTTGCTTATGGCCTTAACCCCTTAACCCCGTTGGATCTAATCTCTTTACTTGTTGATGAGTATTATAATGTAGAAGGTGATTCTAGGGAAGAATATATACAACAACTTCATCAACATGTAGCCGAGAGTATAAAGAAGAAAAATGAACAAATTTCAAAACATGTCAACAAAGGCCGAAAGCAACTTTGTTTTGAAGTTGGAGATTGGGTTTGGTTACATCTTAGGAAAGATAGATTTCCAAAGGAAAGACAGAGTAAATTACATCCACGAGGAGATGGACCATTCCAAGTTATTTCAAAGATCAATGATAATGCATACAAGATAGATCTCAAAGGTAAGTAAGGCGTTCATTCTACTTTTAATGTTTCTGACTTGTCTTCTTTTGATTTTGATGAAGACTACGTGGCTGATCATGAAGATGATTCGGGGACGAATCATGCTTCTCAAGGGGGAGGGGATGATACAGGACTATACCAAAAGCAGCCCTACTCCAAAGACCCACTAAAGAACCTTCAAGGACCAATCACAAGATCAAGGGCAAAGATGACAATGGACAAGTATCATCATTGATCCCCAAGTATCAAAACTAAAGAGGAAGCTAATCTTCATCTAGAGGAAGACATTCAAATCAACCTCTTAAGTTTTACAAGTGTTCAAAACGGCCCAACCAAGCAAAGTGGCTAAAAAGGGCATTTCAGTCTTTTTACACATTAAAGTCTATTCTAGCCTATTATAGACTATTCTAGACTTTAATTATATTCAGCAATTTTATTTAGGCGTGTATAGCCTATTTGTTTTAATAAAGGACATGTTGTCCAAGTGTTGGTTAGTTTGTTATTAAAGAGTCCTCATACTTCAAGGGCTCTTCATTTGTTGGTTGTTTATTGTTATTCTAGCCGCATAGAATGCAAGATAATAGGACATGTTGTCTATTATCTTGTTTAAGTGTTTTACTTGATAGCAAGTTGTTTTTCAAGAGTCCTAATTCTTCAAGGACTCTTCCTTTTTGGTTGTAACCGAAATCTCAACCTATTTAAGGGAGATTTCGGCCATCTTTATACTTACGTTAGATATATTGATATTTTGGTAAGGTTATTCCTTAGCTTCTCGTGTTTGAACTTCTAAGTAGAAATTCATTCATTCTTGAGTTACTGTATCAACAAGAATAGTTTCTCTTGTTGTGGTGTTTCAGCCTCCATTGTTAATTAGCCATCCTTAGTGTTGCGTTGATTAAATTCCCTTAGAAACTAGTTCGAGAATTGAAGAAAGATCGGGCTCAACTTAAGTCGAACCTTACGGTTCTTCATCATGACCAATTGGTAAAACCACTTTTGGATTGAAGTCCGGTCCACCTAGCATTGGCCTCGGGAGACCTAATGAAGTCCGGTCGACCGAAGTGTCTTTTGCACTTAGTCATTTTGAATGTTCGAAGACTCCAACAACTATATTGTTCGGACAACCTTGTTTTAGGTCGGTCAACCGAGCCTATACTACGGACGACCAGACCAGCCTTTGCGGTCGACCCATATGTGTCCAGTAACATTTTTAAACTGATGCGTAAGCACCTTGGGCAACCTACCTGCTAGTTCGGTCGATCGAAGTTGTTTTGTCAGGGAAAAAATATAGTCATTGTAACCTTGTTTGCTTGTAATTTTTGGCCTCTATATAAAGCCTTTAATGTTGATTTTTCATACTTAACCAAGACATCAGAGGGTCTTTGAATTATACATTTTAAACAAGCATTCAAACACTTTGAAGAGCTAAATTCTTTCAATCATTCATCAAAATATTCATTTTGAGAAAGAGCTTCACTTACACTTTCTTCTATTCTAAGTTAGTATTAGAGCTTTCATTTGTATCTTCTATGCAATCCATTGAGGGATTTGTATACTTGAGCTTAAATTGTATAGTCTCATTTGTTGAGCCTAATCTTTCTTTGTAAGGGTTGTGTGTGGCAAGGTTTGTTTGTTAGTGTTGGTTTTGGGTCTCCTTAGTGGAGTGGATATTTCTTGTAATTGTAGGAACTAGAGTGATTGGTAAACCCGAAAGGTAAGTATGGTTGATGTATTCTTAAAACCTCCTCACTTAGTAGACTAGATTAGAGAAAGAGTTCCCAAGGGTGAACCCGAAAGGTAAGTACGGTTGATGTATTCTTAGTGCATAAATGGATCATTTGTTGGCCTTACCATTGAAAGGTTGCTTTGTGCATAAAAGACCATGTGTTGGTTTTGTCCTTTCGTGTAAAGATACTCGCAAGACAAGCTAGTTGACAAAATGTTTGGGTTTGTCCTAAGGTAGAGCATGTAGATCTTTGTGATCGAACTACTCTAAATCCTCGTGTTTGATCTTCTAACTCTACCTTTTTACTTTCAATTTATTACATTATTAATTGTGCTCATAATCTATAAGAACTTGTTTGTATGTGCTTTAAGCGTTTATCTTGAGTTAGATATATTGCTTTGTATTCTAGCCTTGGCTTGACTATATGACTTGCACCAAGTGTTCTTACAAGCTTTATACATATTGTTTAGTGTTGGTTCTATAACTTGTGTTGTTTGATCTTACAAGCTTTGTATATAGGCCTCTTAACTTAGGTCATCCTTGATCATATACATTGTCTTAAGTTCCTATGTGTTACATATAAAACACAATAGTCATCTAAGTTGTTCATCCTTTAACTCACCTAATATGCTTAATCAACATACTTGTTGTTAAGGTGATCACTTAGGAAAAGAATTTGGTAGAAAAGAGAAAACGTTTGAGAACCTTATTCACCTCCTCTAAGGTTCTCTGCTTTGAGTATTTTAATTGATATATCAGAGTCTATTTTCTTTTTTATTAGGGTTTACACCCTAGGAGGATCCATGGCTACATTATTTTCTACCCATTCCTTAGAGGAACCTTCCCCATGTAGACAACCCTTAATTGATGGCTCAAACTTCTTGAGTTGGCAATATATGTTTAAACCCCTTTTTGTGCTATAATGATTTCACCTTGTTAAGCATTATAGAAGAAGGACTATATGTTCCTTCACATTTTCTACAAGGTGTCATAGTGCCCAAATCAAGAAGAGACTTCAATGAAAAAGATTGCACAAAGATAACAACGAACTTTAAAGCCATGATTTGACTTTGTTGTGCACTAAATGAAGAAGCTCTCAATAAAGTACATGAATGTGAAGATTCATATTCAATGTGGAGAATGCTTGAATCATATTACAAAGGCAAAGTTGATGTGCAAGAGTGAAGGGTGCCATATGAAGAATTAGAGATTCAATCTTTCGAAATGAATATATCTCAATCACAACTCAAGAAAACATTGATTTACTCAAAGAGTGTGATAAAGGAGAACTCAAAAGTCCGTCTTCAATGAGTATTAAAGAGAACATATATCAAGAGCCTTCAAAAGACGAGAGTTTGAAGGAAATGAGGGAATGCACTTCATAAGATGATGATCTTCATGGAGATACAAATTATGCTGGAGACATTGAAGATCATACATATTGTTCAAGAAAGAGAAAGAACTTTCCACAAAACTTCAAAGAAAAAGAATAAAAAAGATGTGGTAAAAGGCTTAATCATTCCAAGAAGAATGAAGAATTCGAAAGGAGATGTTTCAAAAGACGAAAATAAAAAAAAACTCTCCAAAGAACTTGGTATCCTCAAAATTCAAATGGCATTCACATGGAGAAACCATGATGCTTAAGGATACAAAGAAACCAATCAAGTGATGACAAAAGCCTCGATGACAATCCATACTCCTCATCACTTGGTAAGAAAGTAAAGGTATCAAATTCACTTTCTCAAAGTTCTTTACTTGATGATATCAATAAATTGAAAATTGATTTATTTATATGCTTATAATCTTATTGATGTTACATCTTACCCTCATGTTTATCATATCCATATAGATAACGTGAAGCATGATCTACACATGTTATATGTTTCTTTAGCTAAGTTATCTATGAGGTGTAACATCATCAACATGTATGATTCTTGTTCTTATATGCCTAGCTCATCTAAGAGTCATACTTGTTTTTTTTTATTTTTATATGATTGATCCTTGTGAATATACTTGCCACTTGAGAAACAAAGCTAACCTTGATGGACCTTATCAAAAGATACCTAGTAGTTTCATTATTTCCTTGTAGGTACAAAAAGATCTATGCTTCATAATGAAGACACGAAAAAGAAGGAATGGAAAAAGCGAGTTAAATCTCCAAGAAAATAGGCATGTGTCAAGGGAAAAAAAAGTGTAGAGAGCTCATCAAGAAAAGAAAATTCATCCATCAATGATGACTCTACACACATCATGAAAGAAGAGATGATTTCCTCCATTACACTAGTAATATATGAGCAAAAGATGAAAGGAAGCAATCAAAGGGCAAACTTTTCTAAAGGAAATGAAAGTGATGATCTAGACACAGATCGAACAAGAAGCTTCATGTGACTTATTGATGATGAAGATCAACAAAATGTTCAAAGTCCTAGCTCTATGAGAAATGAGGTAAAAATTTCCAACTCAACTCTAGATAGTGATCATGATTATGATGATGATCCTTATGTGCTTTTAACAGGTTATATGATTAGTTGAAGAAGATGGCTAGGAAGCACAAATCCATGTGTAATGAACTTGCTTGCTCACTAAATGAAAGATATTTGCTTGCAAGGAGATTATAAGGACTCCTTGCCTCTTTGCACAATCTTGGGAAAGAAAAAGAGTGTATGCTTTTATCTCTTTATGCTTTAACTTGTGAGAATCATGATTTGCTTGATAAGTTGAAACTTGTTGACTCTAAGCTTGTTGATCATTATCTCTTGATGCATAAACTCGATATCTTATACTCTCTTGTTGATAAGTGCACTTGTTCTTATCTTGATAATGTGTTTGATGCTGCTTGTACTTCTCGTGATAATAATTTCTTAGAGTACAGACGCAATCACAAGAATGCACTTCCTATATCTTTTGATTCTATAACTACGTCTTCCACCATGCTTAATTTGACTTGCTCCTATTTTGGATTATGTGGACATCATGTTAATTCTTGCATCATCAAAATAAAAATTGAAAGAGGTGTAAAAACAAAGTGGGTTGTAAACAATCCCACCATTAACCCTCTAGGACCCAAGCAAAAATGGCACCAAAAGTGTCTTCTCATGTAGGTAACAAAGGAAAAGAAAATATGGATGGACTCTTGAAGATAAGGTCTCATCCAACTTCTACAATCATATGAAGAAGATCACTCATCCTTGAAGAAAATGGTCATAGGGCTTCCTGTTACATGAGCACCTCAATAACAAAATCTCATTGGATTCTTGAGGATGTTCAATCTTTATGGACGATCATAAAATGAGCCAACTTTAAGGAGAATGTAAGAAAAAGACAAGCCACACATTCAAAAGATACAAACAAGAGCTTAAGCTGGTTATGTCTAGCATGGAAGATAAAATCGGGGATGAATAGCAAAATGGAAAAATGGAAAGAAAAAGGTCAAAAAAGACAACATACGGAAGATACTCCTACAAGATCAAGTGAATTTCCATACATCACACCAAGAGGGAAATGCATTTCATGATGAAGAAAATTGGAATTATCCCTCCAAGACATCCTCAAGAACTTCAAAGATGATTTCATTATGAGGAAGATCAAAGAAAGAGCAAAAGAAGTCACAAGATCAAAGAATCATCAAAAGAAGAAAATTGGTAGCTATAATCCTATCCTTCTTGGTTTTAACTTTATATTCTCGATGATTACATTTACTTTCTCTTGCTTTGATAATATATGTTACTTGTTGTCATAATCTCATGTGCTTATCCTTGTCTTATCTTATGAGTTTGGCTAACTTATTTTTTATGTGCCTACGTGTTTTAATTCCTTGTTTTTATTATTTTTAAGGCATTTTCAAAATGACCACCTTAGTTATGTTTAAAAGGTTTTTAATGTTTTCAAAGAACCTAAGGTGTCTTTCTTATATAAGGTTTTCCCTCTTTAAGGCAACTTGATTTTGCCTTTTATCATCTTTGGATAGTTGCTGAATGTATTTTTGGAAAACTCTTTTTTTTTTTTTTGGATTTATGGAAAACTTGTGATATTTAAGGTTCATCTTGACTAGTTGCCTTTTTGATCAAAATATGTAAAATATATAGATCAAAATGGAGAACTATAAAATAGTTCACCGTATGACGGTACAAGTTGTTTACGAACGATCCATTACGATCCATTCGCCCCACAGAACATACTTCTACCTAAAAAAAATCAAGTGTTTTCGAATACTCGTCCACACTTTCTACCTATGCGTGTCTAAGAATTGAAATACGAAATCTAACTACACTGTCGCTAAAAAGTAATCTATGATGCCTATCATGTGGACAATCCCCAAGGTTTTATAAAAAACCAAGATGGAGAGAACATTTAAACTCTCTAACTACCACACTCTAAGACTATTATAAAGTAGTATACGAAAAGCTTGAAATCCTATTACAATCTAAGAAACATGATCCAAAAAGTCCATCAAACACCAGCTAAGCACCAGTAAATCCGAAATCCATAAAAGAGACCGAATGCTTCCAGAAATGCGCCAAAAATCCAATGCTGGAACAATACTAGAACTTAGTCTGGAAATAGCAAAATTCCTCCTGGAATAGCAGTAATTCACCCTCTGTAGCCAAAAATCGGCTGGGATAGCAAAAAGCTGCCTGGAAATAGCAACATCCCACTAACCGTCTGCCAGCTGAAATAGCGCTCTGATCCGCTGTGACGCGCATATTTCAACCACGTAGCAAAACAGATCAGTACCGCATGCTGGAAAAAAAACCAATTATAGCAAAAAACGAATCAGTGGCCTGTAAACCTTTAGTCCGGATGACCAAAACGCGCCACCACACCCAATCTCTTCCCTTAAAAAACCACCAGATTCTCTGCCAACCTACTGGAACAGAAGCTATACCTCTCAAAAACAACCAGTAGCTTACCAAAACTTCAAAATACCAATATAAAAACTTCCAGTAGCTCTCATAAAAATTTTCCAACACTAAAAAAACCAAATGAAGCGGAACTTCGTCGGTCATGTTGAATTTTTACTTGATGTATCGTCAGACTCGGACTCATGCTCGGAACCCGACCCATCATTAATGTGTCTTCTTCAAGAGCTCACTCTCTAACACACCACGGATTTCGAATTCTAGCTTCTCGTTAAAATCTGGTGAGAAATCGGCAATTGACTTGCATTCCCCAATTAGTTTCTTTGCTCGCTTTGCATAATCTCGAATTGACGTATACGGTATACTCACAAAAGAACTATTAATATCTTCCCCTCCTGAACTCGAGTCCTCACCATCATCTTTACCATCATACTTCTCCGGTTCCACCGGCGATACCGGCAAAGGCGTACCAGGATGCTCAAGTATGGCTGTGTTTGCCTCAATCTCCTGCTCCACTTTACCTATGCTCAATGGAGCAACAAGCTTAGGTATTATCCTTTTAGGATGGGCATTATCTGATTGTAGCTTCGGGTCAGTAACCACTTTCACGGCAATTGGCTGAACATTATCATAAATCTTGAGAGGACCATTCGGCTTGCTTTGTAGTTTCGGCTCCACAAAATGTTGTTTACCTTCTCGTTGAGTCGATTTAATGACCTGAGGGGCAGCTTTACTTATATTAACAGCTGCGGTGGAAGTCGCTCCCTTACCCCGAAACCGATTCACAGCCTTTGTTGTTCCCATCGACTTACTATCAATTGTACCACCTTTTGTAATCTGAGCTTCAGCTCCACTAGCAATGGATACCAGTGGGCAGCTAACATCTAAGTGACCAAATGAATGACAAGAAGTACAAAGCATGGGGACAGCTTCATATAAAACGTTTTGTTGCTTAACCTTACCGTTCGGTAACTCAAATTCAATATATCTTGCTAAGGCTTTCGATACATCGATCTCAACAAGTACCCGGGCATACGCCGGTCTTTCCCTCTTGGCGGTAGTCATATCCATATATAATGGGTTACCAATTTCAGAGACGATCATGCTCAAAACCGTCTTATTCCAGCACTGTAACGGCAGCCCCGGTAGTGTGATCCAAATAGGCATGATGGCTGCCTCTTCAATAGAGAAATCAAAATCCCCAGACATGGACTTAAGAAGTAGCTGCCTTCCAAAGATAGTGTAAGGGCCCTCATTCAAGATTTTTTCTCTAACTTCGTCGGAATCAAACTTAAAAATTATCCACCCACTGTTATGGATATAAAATCTAGTCGCAACTTTACATCCTTTGATAGCTTCATGAACCGCATATCTACCGGGGAAGATGCTGGCAAAAATACCTACTAAACAAAAACCCCATTTATCTTCAATATTATCAATATATTGGGAAGAAATTTTAAGCCGATTACCTCCTTGCTTTTCGAATTTATGGAGCTTATTTTCAATTTGCAAAACACGATTGTCCCGTCGAAGTAGACTCGCCCAAGACGGCTTTACAATAGCACAATTAGTATTGGGAACCTTAACATTTCCATCCGAATTAATACCAAGTCCAACATTGCAAACCATATGCTTAATAGGGATGACATCATCATGAATAGGGGTGAGGTCATCATAAGACTGATCATGCGAAATTAATTCATCAACCATATGCAATTTTTTTTACTTTCTGTTTCCTTTTCTAAGCCATGGAAAAATCAATTAAAAGCAAATGATATAGAAGGGTCCACGGGTCACCCCTTCTAACTAATAAACAAGCAGTTAGCTAAATAAACACCAATAAAAATAAAGGGTCCAGGGGCCCTCCCCATAAACTAGTCACACAATATAAAGACCAAGGTAGGAAATCACAAAATTGCTTCTGACCCGTGAAATAGGCTGATTACCCGCGGGAATAAATTGACCCGCGAAAAAGCCTTATGACCCGCAACCACAGTTAACCCGCGAAGCTGCCACCCTTATTTTCACGCTGACCCGCGAGAATGCAAAACAAGACCCGTTGACCCGCGAAAATACACTTCTGACCCGCAATTCTGTGTCTCAGACCCGCGAAATAATAATGTGACCCGCAAATAATATTGATCCGCGAATTAAACCGTTAACCCGCAAACAGAATGTGCTAGACCCAACAATCTGAAATAGATCAAAGTTGTAAAAAAAAACCTTCTTCTTCAACAAGAACCCGCCAAGAGAATGAAGAACATTCAAAAATCAACCATGGCCGATCATGGTTTTTGTTTTATAAAAATGTTCTCTAAGCCTCCAGTAGGCAAGAAAAGAAGAAAAGGTTCCCGATCCGTTCCAAAATTCCTTCCTCCAAACCAAAATAAATTTATGACGGGTTCAGAGAAAACCCCATAAATCTACCTTCTTTGTCAACCAATCAAGAGTAACTACTGAAAATTAATGTCTAAGCTTCAGAAGCATCATAGATGCATAAATAAAACCAAGATATAAATGCCCAGTAGGTCACCACAATGAATCACACGGCTACCCTCCCAGTAGCACGAAATCAACCCATTAAATTCAAAAAGATTGAATTTTAGATGGATAGTTATGATCTACACACAATAAAACCCACGAAATGCAAGTTTTATTAGCCAAAATCACTCACAAATTCACTCTCAGGAGGAAAGAAAATGCATTTTGGTAGAGACCAAAGTTGGGAGCATTTTCTTTGACTAGTTGCCTTTATCCTATGTTTATTTGTTTTTGGATGCTTATGAATGCAAACAACCTTGATGTGGCTTGTACCTTATGTCATTTGGTTGATTTGTCGACCGAAGTCCTGCTTCAACTTTGAAAAGTTCTGTACATATCACTTCTAATAATATGTTATAAAACTTCTTGGATGTTGGAATCATTTCAAATATTTTCTTAAAACCATCCAATGCTTTTACAAAACATCTAAATAAAAATTGGCACATCTTAAGGGGGAGCTTTCTTAAGTTCTTAGTTTTGAAAAACTCAAACCCTCCTTATGAATTTATTCTTCAGAGAAAAATCTTTCATGTATGTGCCTTTTAAATGGAAGGCTAGAGATGATGGAGATTGCTTGAGCCATATGCCCCTCCTTTGAGCCTTATTTTGATAGAGTATACTTGATAAAAACATTCCTTGGAGCTTTTACATGACAAATGTGCCTTACTGTGCCTACATATTGGAGGTCATGTTTCATTGGAATTTCTTTTATATCATGTTATATCTCATATCTTTATCCTTAGTTTGTGTTTGATGAGAACATTCCTTGGAGCATTTACATGACTATGTGCTTTATATAGCCTTAATCTTGGTTGTCATATTTCCTTGGGATTTCTTGTGTATCATGCCACATCCTTTTCAAATTCTATCATATATTTGAAGGAATGTCGTTCTTTTAGATTCCATTTTACTTATCCTCCTTCTCTATAGTGATATGAGCGTACTTTGATGATATCTTATCATTTATCACTTTTTTATGGCTTATGTTTTTAATGATCATATGCTCTCCATCTCTTGTGATAATCTATTCTTTAGGAAGTTTGTGCTCACTTTGATTGATTCATTACTTCCCTTTAGATTTGGTTTTACAAGCTTTCTTTGTTCTTATATTTTAAAACCACCATAGTAGTTTGGTATTTCTTTCACATTTGTGGTATCTTTTTAAACAACTACTTGAGGAAGTATTTTATTTCTGTGTAATTTTGGCATTGTTATATGCCATGGTATATATCTGTGGCTGTTTCGAGTTACTTTGTATTGATTTTTGCAGGTTTTATAACACTCTTCCATAAGTCCGGTCGACCTAAGGCTATTTTGCGGTCAATCAGAATGCTCTGCCTCAACAAAACTGTAACTTCTAAACTCTATATCTTTTTAGTTTTGTATTTATTTTAACATGAGCAAAACCTTAGGGGATTTTTTTCCAGTTATATATCTCCTATTTCCCTCATTTATGTGATATGTGCTTACCTATTCCATATCTTGGCATCATCACATCTTATGTTGACTTTGTACTTCTCATATCTTGTTTGGCCAACTTGTGTGCTCTATATCGGAATGTATGGTCTTATAGTGCATCTTATGTATCTACCTCCCTTGTTTTCTTCTGAGATCATGTGCTTCTTTTGTTTCTATCTTTTGAACTCATGTTGTTTTGGTTAGCTTCATGCTTTATTTGTCATATCTTGTCTTGGCTAACCATATTCTTGAAGAGGAATGTGCTTTTTATTTCTATCCTACACTTCCTCTTGTCTTTGGGTTGTGATATATATGCTCATATTATCTCATATTTATACATGGTATCACATCACCATTGTTAGCTATGGTTTTTAACTTGACTATATCTCATTATAGCAAGCTGGATTTTTCGAAAAATGGGAGATTGTGCTTTAAAGGTTTTATACTCATATCTCCTTATGATTTAGCTTTGGTTGTTGATTCTGTTGGAGTACATTTAATCTAAGGTGCGCCAATTCGATTGGACCGGGCCGGGATTGGATTGGGCCCTTAATCGGGTTGGGCCGACCAATATGATTGGGCCGACCAACCCATTTGGACCGACCTTATGGCTGGAATATTAGACAAAATTTCAGCTCTCATTATGGTGGTTGAAGTGGTGCAGAGAGTGGAGGAGTGGTTTCCTCCATGATCTCCTACTTCCCCCATTATCTCACCCCACTCTCTCTTGATAGACTAGGAGGAAAATACTGATTTTCCATACTATTCTAATCAGATTTTTCTCCAGCTTTTGAAGCTTAGAGAGAAGAGAGAAAAAGTGAGTTTAAGAGAGAAAAAGAAAAGATAGATTTCTAGACTTGTTTTCTAGCTTTTTGCTAATAGGAAAGAAGTTAGAAATCCTGTATCTTGTTCTTCTAAAAAGGTCTGAAAAACATACTCCATTGAAGAGTGTCTTCAAAGCTTCTACAAGGCATTGGCTAGCACCAAGCAGTAGAAGACCATCCCCGGAAGATCGAGTGGATACTGGGAGAGATGGAGCCTGCATTGTGGTGTTCCGTTCGTGACAAAACACCGCTGAAAGCATTTCAGCCATTCTAGCATCAATATAAGGTAAAACACTATCCCATAGTCGTAGGCTCTGATACCACTGTTAGAGGAATAACCGGGTCACAGACAAGTGCGCAGCGGAATAAAACTTGACCCGCCTTAACACTTAACCGCGTTCCATCTAAATCAGTTGCAAAGACGCCATACGAGTTATGGACTGGGAAGCGTCCCTTTTTGTCTTTCCTCAAGATTTGGGGCTGTGAAGCATTTGTGAAACGCTCAGCTTCTGATAAGCTGGCTCCAAAATCTGAAAAGTGCATATTTGTAGGTTATCCTAAGCAAACTAAAGGATACTACTTTTATATCCCTAACGAGAACAAAGTGTTTGTTGCTCGCACGGGAGTCTTTCTAGAAAAAGAATTTGTTTCTAGAAACACAACTGGGAGTAGCGTAGTACTTTCTGAAGTTCCAGACTCTCAAACTAGCACTAATGATGAGATGGAAAATGAACAGGGACTCCACAAGTTGTTGTGCAGCAGAGTGCCACAAACAGTTGTGCAAACCAAGCATCAGTTCAAGAAACACAAGAATTGCGTAGAGTCTGGTAGAGTTCGTCATCCACCTCCGGAAAAATTTGGATTTTTCATAACAGAACATGGTGATGTTATGTTTGTGGATCACGATGAACCTTCAACTTACAAACAGGCAATTAATAGCCCAAATTCTGAGAAATGTCTTGAAGCCATGAGATCTGAAATGGACTCCATGTACACTAACCAAGTCTGGATCTTGGTTGATCCATCTGAAGGGGTAACTCCCATAGGGTGCAAATGGGTTTTTAAGATTAAAACCGACATTGAAGGGAATGTACAAACGTATAAGGGGCGACCGTCGCGAAAGGTTTCAAACAAATTCATGGTATTGACTATGATGAAACCTTTTTCCCCTGTAGTTATGTTCAAGTCCATTCGGATTTTGCTTGCTATTGCGAGCTTACTATGACTACGAAATCCGCAAATGGATGTCAAAACCGCTTTCCTTAATGGAAAACTTGATGAGGATGTGTATATGACACGACTGAAGGTTTTGTCACTCCGGAGAATGCTCGAAAAGTATGTAAGCTTCGAGAGATCCATTTATGGACTCAAGCGAAAGCTTCTCAAAGCCGAACATCCGCTTTTAATGATGCCGTCCGTGAGTTTGGCTTCATTAGAAATGAGGATGAGCCTTGTGTTTACAAAAAGGTTAGTGGGAGCTCAATTGTATTCCCTCGGTTTTGTATGTAGATGACATACTACTCATTGGAAACGACATACCAACCTTAAAGTCTATAAAGGTTTGGTTGAGTACGTGTTTCTCTATGAAAGACTTAAAGCGAGCCGACTATATTCTCGGGGAGTCAAGATCTATAGAGATAGATCCAGGGAGACTCATTGGCCTAAGTCGAGTACATATATAGACAAGGTGCTAAAGCGGTTTAGCATGCAAGAGTCTAAGAAAGGACTTTGTCCTATGGCACATGGTACTTGCTCGTTGAAGGAACAAGTGTTCTAAAACGCCCTGCCGAATTAGAACGCATGAAAGAGATTCCTTATGCTTCTACCATAGGATCCATCATGTATGCCATGTTATGTACTCGCCCAGATGTCTCGTTTGCCTTAAGCAATACGAGCATATACCAATCTAATTACGGTGAACGTCACTGGATCTCAGTCATGAATATCCTCAAGTACTTACGAAGGACTAAGGATACATTCTTGATTTATGGAGGGGCGGATGAGCTCGTTGTAAGTGGTTACACCGATGCTAGTTTCCAAACCGACAGAGATGATTTCCGATCGCAATCGGGATATGTGTTTAACTTGAATGGAGGTGCTTGTGAGTCAGCGCAGCTTCAAAGCAATCAACCATCGCAGATTCTACTGACGAGGTCGAGTACATAGCGGCTTGTGAAGCGGCTAAGGAGGCGCTTTGGATCGAGAAATTTATTTCCGACCTCGACGTGGTTCCTAGTATTGCGAACCCGATAGACCTCTATTGTGATAACAATGGGGCTATTTCCCAATCTAAGGAACCTAGATCTCACCAGAGGTCCAAACATGTACTACGGCGATTTCACCTAATCCGCGAGATTATAGAGAGAGGTGATGTGCATATATGTAGAGTAGACTCAGCAGACAATGTCGTCGATCCACTGACGAAGCCACTGTCGCAACAGCAGCATGATCGTCACACTAGCTCCATGGGTATCCGATATCTGGAGGGTTGATCTTTAGAGACAGTCATTAGTATGCCCTAAAGACCATTTATTGTAATTTGGGTCTTTAGTGCAAGTGGGAGATTATTGTACCGTATTTATGTAATTTTCATTTTGATGAATAAAAAGGCATTAATTCCATTATTATTCATTATGTTTCTGCGTTCTTAACAACATAAATAAGTAATATGTCCTTAGAATAGTATTCATAACTGTTATGAGATACTATTCTGAAACGTCCCTGGTCTCGAACATTATTATGGAATCTGCGAGGACAATAATAATGCGTAAGACTAGTATGTGTAGTGATTGATATAAGATATCGGATCGTCACATGGGTATATATGATTAGAGAATCATTATTATACTGGACAGACCCGACATGAGAAACACACCATGGGTTGTTATATAATAGTCAACGATGTTTCTCAAATTTTGACTGGGTTGTATATGAGATCCTTCGACTTGAGGACTCACAAGAGTTCTTGCATGGCTAGTGTTATGCTTTGATAATGTTAAACGCTATCCGTAACTGGGTGAGCAATAAAGGCATTTATTGGGTATATCACGAATCTTGTTCAGGATGAGTGGGATGCAGAAAGGATTTGTCCCTCCTATATAGCAGGAGCGATATCTTGGGCCCCTTGATGGAGTCTGGCTAATTCATGGCCATGAACAAGTGAATCAGTATATGATATTGATGTCATTTGATTAGTCTACTCGCGAATCAAGAAACTAAAAGATTGGACAATACAAGTGTGACTTTTTCCATGACTTGTGTTCAATCTAGATATCAAGGACAAAAGGATTTAACTACAAATGTCAAATGTTGTGATTATGATAAATCACCAGATATTTATGAATTGGGGATAATGATGCGTTGCTAGATACCTCTCATTACCTGTGATATATGATGTCACGGCCAACATCATAGATACCTCTTGGGTCGCACTCATAGATCAACTGGATTGGGCTTGTTGGAGTACATTTAATCTAAGGTGCGCCAATTCGATTGGGCCGGGCCGGGATTGGATTGGGCCCTTAATCGGGTTAGGCCGACCAATATGATTGGGCCGACCAACCCATTTGGATCAATCAATTCGGTTGGGCCGTGCCGGGCTTCGGGCCGGGCCGGGATTGGATTGGGCCCTTAATCGGGTTGGGCCGACCAATATGATTGGGCCGACCGACCCGTTTGGACCGACCTTATGGCTGGAATATTAGACATAATTTCAGCTCTCATTTTGGTGGTTGAAGTGGTGGAGGAGTGGTTTCCTCCATGATCTCCTACTTCCCCCATTATCTCACCCCACTCTCTCTTGATAGACTAGGAGGAAAATACTGATTTTCCATACTATTCTAATCATATTTTTCTCCAGCTTTTGAAGCTTAGAGAGAAGAGAGAAAAAGTGAGTTTAAGAGAGAAAAAGAAAAGATAGATTTCTAGACTTGTTTTCTAGCTTTTTGCTAATAGGAAAGAAGTTAGAAATCCTGTACCTTGTTCTTCTAAAAAGGTCTGAAAAACATACTCCATTGAAGAGTTTCTTCAAAACTTCTACAAGGCATTGGCTAGCACCAAGCAGTAGAAGACCATCCCCGGAAGATCGAGTGGATACTGGGAGAGACGGAGCCTGCATTGTGGTGTTCCGTTTGTGACAACATACCGCTGAAAGCATTTCAGCCATTCTAGCATCAATATAAGGTAAAACACTATCCCATAGTCGTAGGTTCTTACTCGTGGAAGATCCTGGTAGAGGCGGGTCAAGTTTTATTCCGCTGCGCACTTGTCTGTGACCCGGTTATTCCTCTAACAGATTCATCATTGAGCCATATGACCTATCTTTACATTTATGTGTCATTATGTGCTCTCTTTCTTTTGATATCAACGAAGCTTAAAACCTCTTCAAAAAGATCGTCTTTATAAGCTTATATACTTTTTAAGATAAGCATCATGTCTTGGCCATTCATATTCATTTCAAATGGCCTTTTACAAATGATGTGCTTACTTAGCTTTAAAGATTTTCTTCTTTGGTTTTGATTATTCTTGATATTGTTTTTGGTCTTTTTAAACGCTTTCCTTGGTTTACTATCTATTCAAACTATATTTGACCAAAAGTTTCTCCATATTCGATTTCAAACTAAATCCCTCCTCAAAGTTTTTCATCTTTGATCATTTGGATCTCTATTTTAGTAAAAAGGAGGAGAAAATGCTTTCATCTTGGCGCTTTGATGAAACTTTTTTATTTTGACAAAAAAGGGGGAGAAAATGTAGCATTGAAAATGTTCCATGAAAAGTTATTTTAAAAAGGAGAAAGCATGAAATGTTATTTTGCAAAAGGAGAAAGCTAAAGAACTTTGCAAAATGGGAGAGATAATGGATTCATTAAAAGAGGGGAGTAGAATGATTTTTCAAACCATTGCGTTGATAATTTGCATCCGTATCTCATGATCTTGTCTTTATGTGCTTATTTGCATTTATCTTTTTGTTATATTATTATCATTTGCATCAATGTTTTATCATCATAAAAAATGGGGAGACAGTAAGCCCTAAGAGAGCTAATGCGATCATTCTAGTTTTGATGATAACAAACCATTGAGAAGTTCTCATGTTTGTGTCAAGTTGTATTTTGATGATAGGATATTTTACTCACTTACATTGATGAAAATGGTAAGAAAGCTTCTATGGACCTCAAAGATATCATCCTACAACATTAAAGAAGCTACACAATGCAAGACTCCATGACACAAGCTTTAAGTGGATTCTACAATACATTGGAAGTCATTGCAATAAGAATAATGAAGATCAAGAAGTGATGAAGTCCATGGCACTACAACATAGAAGACTGCAGAAGGACTTCACAACATGCAGATGTTGAATAAGGTCTCAAGCCAAGCTCAAAGAAGATTACAGCTTGAAGACTTGAAGACCTAAGATGATTAGTCATGTTCTACATAGGTATATTTCCTTGTGACTAATCTTATTTGAGAATACTAGACGTTATTATGTCAAGCTCTTGCGTGTTTCCAAAACCTTCATTCATACTTTGATTAGATTTTTGAAAAGGTTTTTGTAAACATATGTTAGTGTTGGTTTATGCCTAAGATCTTAAACTTATTTTAAAAGTCCTTGAAAAACACTTAGGCATGAGTTTGAGAACATTAGAAATGTGACCAAGTGGTAAAACCACATTTGGACTGAAAATGTGTTGGTTGTCCTTTTGTGTAAAGATACTCTCAAGACAAGCTAGTGGAAAGTTGCCAAAATCCTTTGGTGTGTCCTAAGGTATTGCATGTAGATCTTTGTGATCGAACCGCTCTAAATCCTCGTATGTTATCTTCTAACTCTACCTCTTTTACTTTCAAGTTCTTACATTATTAATTGTGCTTATATTCCCTAAGAACTTGTTTGTATGTGTTTCAAGTGTTTATCTTGAGTTAGATATATTGTTTGGTATTCTTGCCTTGGCTTGGCTATATGACTCGCACTAAGCATTCTTACAAGCATTATACATCTTGCTTAGTGTTGGTTCTATGACTTGTGTTGTTTGATCTTACAAGCTTTGCATATAGGACTCTTGACTTAGCTTATCCTTGATCATATACATTGTCTTGAGTTCCTATGTTTTGCATCTAAAGCACACTAGTCATCTAAGCTGTTCTTCCTTTAACTCACCTTGTACGCTTAATAAACATACTTGTTGTTAAGGTGATCGCTTAAGAAAAATTTTTGGTAGAAAAGTGAAAAAGTTTGTGAATCTTATTTCAGATGCGTTACCGCAGCCATTGATAAAATCCAAAACTATCAACCCTAACATTTGCAATCAAAAGCAGTAGAGAGAAAAATGATATTGAGAATTTCTGGATTTTCATTAATTAAGCAAAGAGAACAACAATTGAGTATTTATACATTAGTGGAGTCAGTTAAGAAAATAATCGCTCATGTGCTGAGCTGGAAAGCACTAAAAAAACTAGAGTAAAAATATCAACAAAAAATCTGTTTAAATACAACTTTCGGGTAAAATATAATTTGCACCCTTTTCCTCCTATTTTATCTAATTGTCATGCGTAGCTAGATCTTCTGCTTGGGCCTTTCCATTTAATCATTTAACACCTCAGGCCCACTTGTGCTGCTTAGCCCAGATCATCCAAAGTCTTTGTCCCATTTTCCTTCTAACATTTTTCTTCTTTTCTTCTTTCTTTGCTGATCAAAACTCCTTCTCTTTTCTTCAACTCTTGATCCTTTAATTCAGCTTTCTTGACAGATGTTCCAACTTGCAGTTCATGTCTATTCTCTAACTTCAACAGTCCCCCACAAGTTGGAACTCCAAACATGTCATATAGCCCCAAACACTGAATCAAGTACTTTAATCTCATGGCTGATAGAGGCTTTGTAAAAGCATATGCTATATGCCTTTCAGAACTGACTGGAAATGGCTTTATCAAGCCAGTCAATGCCTTCTCCCTCACATTGTGACAGTCTATTTCAACATGCTTTTGTCCTCTCAGCAATGTGTAAGGCACTTATACTATCACAAAACAGTGGCACTACCCTCATTTGAACAACACATAAATCCTGCACAAGATTAATCAACCAATGCACTTCACATGCAGTTAATGCCATTGCCATGTACTCAGCCTCTGCTGAACTCCTAGAGACAGTTGGTTGTTTCTTTAATCTCTAAGAAACCAATGCACTGCCAAGGAAGATGCAAATCCCAATGACTGACCTCCTAGTTTCTACACATCCTTCCAAATCACTATCTGTGTAGGCTTTGATTTCTAAACCGTTTTGTAAAGGATAAAAGAGTCCTTGACCAGGAGCAGTTTTGATATATATCAGAACCCTATGAGCAACCTTCCAATGAATAATTGTAGGTTTATCAAGGAATTGACTCAATTGTTGAATGGCAAAAGTAATGTTAGGTCTTGTGACTGTAAGATATAATAACTTTCCTATCATCCTCCTATATGAAGTTACATCATGAAATGGTTCAAAATCTATGTGACAATACTTCACAGTAGTTTCCATAGGTGTACTAACTGGTGTACATTCAGTATATCCAGTCTCGTCTAACAAATCAAGAACATATTTTCTTTGTGACAATACTATTCTGTCACTGTTCTTAATGACTTCAATGCCAAGAAAATATTTCAATTCCTCTAAATCTTTAATTTTAAACTGATTGTACAAGAAAGACTTTACATTATCAATCTCAGTCTTACAATCACTTACAAGTATAACATCATCTACATACACAAGTAATGCAATAAAAGAATCAAAATTCCTCTTTATAAACAAGATGTAATCATGTCATGACTGCACAAATCCTTGTTTCAATAACTCAGAAGTGAGTTTGGCATTCCATTATCTACTTGCCTGTTTCAGCCCATACAAAGATTTCTTAAGTTTGTATACAAGCTTGTTGTCTTTACTAACATAACCAGGGGTGGGTCATGTAAATTTCTTCATGCAACTCACTATGCAAGAAGACATTATTAATATCAAGTTGATGTATTAAGCATCCCTTTGCAACAGCTAAAGCTAAAAGTGTTCTAACTGATGTCATTTTAGCTACTGGAGAGAAGGTGCTAAGATAATCAATTACAGCTTGTTGTGTGTACCCTTTTGCTACTAACCTTGCTTTATATCTCTATAATTCCCCATTAGACTTAAACTTCACCCTAAAACCCCACTTATTTCCAATAGGCACTTTTCCTTCAGGTAAAGGCACAAGGTTCCAGGTTTGGTTGTCTTTCAATGCGCTTATTTCAACATTCATAGCCTCCCTCCAAACCTGAGACTGTGTAGCCTCATCATAACTATGTGGCTCAGCCTCAACATTGAGTGCAAACACATAAGATTGTTGAGTAGGAATAAGAAGTTCATAAGTAATGACATTGGAAATAGAATGAGGAGAAGTATGCTTTATGGTAGGACAAATGAAATCCTGCAAGTGTGCAGGTGGATGAGTTATCCTAGAGGACTTTCTGACCTGAGGAGGCAAAGCAAATGAGATAGAAGGAGGACTAGGAGATGCAGTAGAATCATGTAAAGAAAAGGAAGTACAAACAGGAGTAGAACTTGCAGAAGAAACAGGTTCTGAATCATGATAAGAATGAGATGTATTATCATGAGAATAAGAAGAATTAGAATGAAGGACAAAGGGAAAAACATGTTCAATGAAAATAACATGTCTAGAAATGAACAGTTCTATACTATCACTGTCAAGAAGAATGAAACCTTTGGTGTGTGCAGAATTCCCTAAGTACACACATTCTTTTCCTCTAGGGTCAAACTTAGTTCTACCTTGATCAACAGTGCAAACATAAGCCAAGCATCCAAAGACCTTTAAATGTGCATAAGCAGGAACTTTATGGTATAGCTTATAATAAGGTGTTTGATGATTCAAGACAGGAGTAGGTGTTAGATTTATCAAATGCACTGCATGACTCACACAATGTCCCTAATAAGAAATGGGAACTTTAGATTGAACCTAAGTGTTCTAACCATATTGAAAATATGTTGATGCTTTCTTTCTAATATCCCATTTTGTTCAGGAGTGTAAGTGCAAGTTGTCTGATGGATGACACCTTTAGCAGAAAAGAATTCTGGCATTTGAAACTCCCCCCATTATCAGTTCTTACAACTCTAACTTATGTATTAAACTGAGTAATAGTATATGCACAAAAATTCTTTAGAGTTTCTCTAGCCTGAGACTTGGAAGTCAAAAGATAGACCTAAGTATACCTAGAATGATCATTAACTATTGTAAGAAAGTACTTATGCCCATACACAGTGACCTCTTTGAAAGACCACATATGTCCACATGTATCAAATAAAAAACAGAAAGAGATTTAGAATGACTGAGATTAAAAGGTAGTTTGTGTTGTTTTGCAATAGGACACACAGTACAATGTGCATGATGATCAGAATTTTTACAACCAGAAATAGTAGTCAAGTTCTTAATACATTGTAACCTAGCATGTGCCAAATGGCCTAGTCTATAGAACCATAACAAAGAAGAAATCTCAGAAAAAGTAATAGGCATCAACACATTATTAACAGAAGAAATGTAAGTAGGAACAACAGAAGAATCCAACTGAAACAGGTAGAGGGCATTCCATCCCCTAGCTGTCCCAATTGTCATTTTGGTAGTTTGGTCCTGGATATCACAATGGTCAGTGACAAAGGTTACTGAACATGAATATTGTGCAGATAGTTTTGATACTAAAATAATGTTGAACTTAAAAAGAGGCACATACAACACATCAGTAAGTGTAATACTATGTGTTAACTTGATGAGTCCCTTTTTGTGCATTGGAATGTTGCAATTATTAGGAAGATAAACAAATGTTTGTGATATTGTCTTTAAGAAAGAAAACAATTTGTCTGTCACAACAATGTGATCAGATGCACCTGAATCTACAATCCAAGTACACTTACTAGAAAGGAATCCCATACCTGCTGATGCTACTTTGATGTTATAGTGTTCTTGCAATGATTGGCCCTCAGCTTGGTATTCAGTAGCAATGTCTCCCATTGCTGCACTAACAGTGGCATACTTTGTCTCTACAACATTTACTGCTGTAGGCAAGTTGTTAATCTGATTATGGATTTTTTGAATCATTAGTTCCCAGTGCTACTGTTGTTCTGCAGTGAACCCCGTGAAAGGGATAACAACACTATTATTAGGATTGTTTGAATTATAATTTGAGTTATAACCTCTTGGAAATCCTGGTGCATAACTCCTCTGATTGCCATATGTTCCAATGTGTCCTGCACCAGTTCCTAAAGCATTGACAGTATTGTGAGATGACACAGACACATTGTTATAAGAGTAAGGCCTAATCCCCTGCATTCCTACTCCTTGTGCACCCAAAATACCAGTTTGTCCCTTATAGTGGTTATTCTGAGGATAACCATGTTTTTTATAACAATTTTCTATTGTGTGTCCTTGCTTACCACAATAGCTACATGAGAGAGATTTCCTATTGAAATTTCCTCTTTGATATGCACTGCCAACAGCATTTATGTAGTTGTGCTCAATAACAGATTGCTTGGTTGATCCAGAACTAGAACCAACTTCTAGTCTATTTGACCCAGATTGGCTACACAATATCTGTGGTACTGTTTGATTGGCTGCATAAGCCTTTTCATTTTCAGCTTGACAGGCATCATTGAGCACTTCATTGATGCCTGGTGTAGGTTTTCTCATAAGAGCATGAGACCTTACTGTTGAGAAGTTGTCATTTAATCCCTTTAAGAACTTCACAACAAAATTCAGATCATGGAATTTTTGTAAGTCTGCTAAACCTCCACATTCACACAATCCACACGTGCATTGAGGTGATGGCCTAATCATCAAAAACTCATCCCATAAGGTTCTAAGATGAGTGTAATACTCAGTGACTGTATTGCTCCCTTGCTTAAGTGCATAAATTTCTTCCAATAAACTAGAATACCTATACAGATCACCACTTTGATATCTCTCCTCTAGATCTTTCCAAACTTGATAAGAAGTTGTTAAAAGCTGAATGCTAGGTCATATACTTTCACTAACATTATTCACTATCTAAGTGAATACCATTTGATCTGCTTGTTCCCAAGCATGATACAAATGATCTCCTGGTTTAGGCACAACAAAACTTGACATGTTCTCTATGAAACATAGCTTATTCTTTGTGACTAATGTTCTTCTTGCAGCTCTTCTCCATCCAAAGTAATTCTCAACACCAGTGAGAACTTTAGAACAAAGTTTCAAACTAGGATTCTCATTAAGGTGAATATATAAGGGATGTGTGATAGGAATCTCTATTGTAGCAGTGTTGTTGATTGGACTAGTCATAGTATTACTAAGTTAATCAAATGAACAAATTTTTAACTATGATAGTATATAACAGAAATCGAAGATAGAGAAGTTCCAACAGTTACTAGATAGCAGGAAGAAATGAGGAAAAAAGAAGAAAATTCAGCCAAAACCTTGAACAATCAGCACCAGAAGTAAAATACTCACAAACTTCTTACAGAAGAAGAATTGCTCTTAGATTTTGAATCAAAATCCTAATGCGGAAAGCATCAACAATGCTGCAGATTATCAGCATTGCTCTGATACCATGATAAAATCCAAAACTATAAACCCTAACATTTGCAATCAAAAGCAGTAGAGAGAAAAATGATATTGAGAATTTCTGGATTTTCATTAATTAAGCAAAGAGAACAACAATTGAGTATTTATACATTAGTGGAGTCAGTTAAGAAAATAACCGCTCATGTGCTGAGCTGGAAAGCACTAAAAAAGTTAGACTAAAAATATCTACAAAAAATCTGTGTATATACAATTTTCAGGTCAAATATAATTTGCACCATTTTCCTCCTATTTTATCTAATTGTCATGCGTAGCTGGATCTTCTATTTGGGCCTTTTTCATTTAATCATTTATCACCTCAGGCCCACTTGTGCTGCTTATCCCAGATCATCCAAAGTCTTTGTCCCATTTTCCTTCTAACATTTTTCCTTCTTTTCTTCTATCTCTGCTGATAAAAAAATCCTTCTCTTTTCTTCAACTCTTGATCCTTTAATTCAGCTTTCTTGACAGATGTTCCAACTTGCAGTTCATGTCCATTCTTTAACTTCAACAGCCATTTCCCACCGCAACGTCAACCATTTACTCTGGTCCTCTCCAATTTGAACGTAACGATTACCACTCTTGACCTTCAACAAGAGCCTTGATTAGACGGGGAAATTACCTACGTCGAGCTCAGCCCCAAACGACCACCTCCTCGACGGAGTCCTAAGACAGAAGAATTCGATCTGTCCGCCGCCGGAGAGAATTAAAGGTTAGTATTCATGTATTTGTGTTTTTTTTTTGTTTGAATGTGAACATTTTGAATCTAGAGTTATAGTTGATCGAAGGTATGGTGGTGGGTAATGACGGATCCAGAAATATAATTCACTGGGGTCATTTGATATACAAAATAATTCACTGGGGTCATTTATACAGGTCCGGCTAACTGGGAGTTCAAAGCGACATACGGAACAGGGCCCTCGAAAATTGGGGACCCCAATTTTTTTTTACCTATATAAATAGGTGTGTATTTTTTTGAAAAAAATTCAATATTCTTTTGTATCACTTACGGGTCTCTCTTTTTATGGGGCCCCAAATTTAAAAAAAAAAAATCACTTAACATATTAAAAATAATCACTATATCTCCACTTGATATTATAATTGTTTGCACTATTGAAACTTGAGTCTATAATTATGTTTTGACATTTTTTATAATTTATATTTTTTTTAACATATTAAAAAAAAATCACTATATCTCCATTTGATATTATAATTGTTTGCACTATTGAAACTTGAGTATATAATAATGTTTTGACATTTTTTATAATTTATATTTTTTTTAAAAAAATTGACGGACCTAACTTTGATAATTAGTACAGGGCCTCAGAATTGTTCGAGACGGGCCTGTATTTATATATTTATTATTTAAATGGAGTAAAATATATTATATAAAATTATCACTGGGGTCAAATGCTGTGGATCCGTCCCTGTTGATGGGGGAATATGGGTGGCTGGTTGTTGGGTGTTTAGTTGAAGGAAGAAGATGATGGAAAAAGTACAAATAATAAAAAATAATTTTGTTTTATTATTATATTTTAAAGAGGAAAAGTGGCTTTGACTATTTTAATCTTGTTTAATTCACTGAAATCCACCGTGTTAAGTTTGGTTGTAGTAGCTAACATGTAGATTTTTAATTCATGGTAGTCGTATTTTCGTGGTTCTTTTGTGGATTGTGCATGTTTGACATTTGTTTTTTTATTTGTGTTATTCGCAGAACTTCAAAGGCCTAACACCCTTTTGAAGGACTAGCGCTTAGGATAATAGGTTTTGCTATTGCCAACTATTGTAAATAAGATTTATTCTAATTAGTTTTTTAGTTCATTGTAATTTTCAATCATATTTTTCCCTTATTTTAAATTGTAAGCAGCTTTCTCCAGTAAACCTTCGCCCTCTTAAAGACATAGATTTATTACAATTATTTATTGGACCTCACTAGAGGAGGAGCCCATGTAGGGCGGATAGAAGCCCGGCTGAGCGGGGTGCCCCATGAGGGGAAGTAGTAGAAGCCCGGCTGAGCGGGTGTCGTAGAAGCCCGTTGAGCGGGTGCCCCATGAGGGGAGTAGTAGAAGCCCGTTGAGCGGGTGTCGTAGAAGCCCGCTGAGCGGAGTAGTAGTAGAATCCCGACTGAGCGGGTGCCCCATGAGTGGAGTAGTAGAAGCCCGGCTAGCGGGTGCCCCATGAAGGGGAGTATAAGACCCATACAAGGGAACCCAAAGAAATTGCAATTAAATCATTCCCTTTGTGTGAGAGGGGTATCGAACCCACAACCTCAAGGTTGTGGGCAGACCCTTGCCCCACTGGAGTAAGGAACGTTTGATTAAAGACATAGAACTTAACCTTTAAGGAACTGCAACTTTACTTGAACAAAATTCATTTATATTCTTATAAATTTGTCTGAAATCATCAGAAAATTCAAATGATCTTTATTAAGGTCCTTTGAAATCAGAAGGTTGCAAATGATTTTTTGAGAGAAATATGAGGGTGATTTGAACGGTATTCAAGTAAAGTCGTAATTTTTTAGGAGGTTCAATATATATGGTCACTACGGGAGTGGGAGTTTACTGAAGATAGTGTATGTTGATTAATTTTCGTCGCAAAATTGCACAATGACAAAGACACATCAATTCTGGTCACAAATTGACGACTTTGAATCGTTGTCGTTTTGGAGATTCGGTTAGTAAGTTTTGCGACCGCTATGATCCATCGGTTGCAATTTAGTACAAGGCCATATTTCGTTCGCAACCTTGCAACCACATACCTTTTCAGTCACAAAATAGATTTGCGACTGACGTCTTCGATAGCAAATCAAACAATAATGACCGATTCGACGGTCGTTGTCAGCCTGTTTTCTCATAGTGGCTGAGGGAGTATTAATAATTACGTTAACATAAATAAACAAAATGTTAAAACATTATCCATATCGGGAAATATAACATTAACATAAAACTCGCATTTTCCATTATAAAGAAACAAATATTGTTCTCAATACATTTTCCCTTGCAAATCGATATACTTAATTAAAAAAATATGACTATGAAAGTCTTACATATTCATATATTAGAGATACAATACAACACATATCTATACTACAAATTCGTAAAAAAATAATTCAATAACACGATAAAATTCAGAGACATAGTCTCAAAGCATCAAGAAATTAAAAAACATAATAAATAAAAGAAAAGGTAATATTCAAACACCACTAACAATAAAATGATTTTAGGGTATGCCAATAATTGGAACAAAAGGCACATAGTAGCTAGATGGTGCTAATCCGAATTCCCTTGGCAAAGGTACATCATAAGTCTTGGAGGAGCCAAAATCTGCTGCAGCACACCTAGCATGATTTTCCTGTGGGCATGACTTGTAGAAATTGAGAGGCTCTGAATTTGTATAGTAATTTTGTCCTTGGACTTTAATAACCCTAGAAATTGTCTTTTCCCCTGAAGTATAAAGCAAGCTTGAACCTCCAACAATCTTGGCTAGGCATTTTGGGGAATCAGCAGTTTTCGTGTCCTTTGGAAGATCAGTCTCAAAAGTTCCATCTGCCGTTGTGGTTGCAATTGCAATCTTTTTCACATTGCTGCACTTTACTAAGACCTTAATTTCTGTGATAAATATGGAAAGTAAACCAGTAGAAATCAAGATATTAGTATACTAATTAGAGCATAACAAGGTTATGAATTTTGATCATCAGGTGCCGTGGCCCAGTGGGCAGGTGCCTGGCCCGTGTTCGAGAGGTTCCGGGTTCGATACCCTCCGCCAGCGTGCGGTGAGCTTTATTTTCCCTTATCTAGGGTGCTCTCTCCTCGCTCATGGGGTTGTTCTATCTCCCCGTTCATGGGGTTCCGCCCTTGGGCGTTAAAAAAAAAAAGGTTAGGAATTTTGAAAAAACTGCAATTTTTATCCTTAAAAATTTTAATTTTTTTAAAACGAATAATAAAAAAATGATTCCTTGTACTTAAAGAATGATGTAAAATTTACACATGTCTTGTCATTGTATGAAATTTCTAGCTTTGTCCCATCTCATACTTTATCTTAATTATAAATACAGTACCTAAGAAATCTCACCACATACTCTACTTCAACATTAATACATTAATGTCAGGAGTCGATCCAACAATTTTGTGTTGGCGGCGAGTTGTAAAGAAACATTCATCAAAATTAGACTATCGAAAATAGTTTTTAAAAAAACTTTGAGGTAAAACTAATAGCTGAAAAGTTTTATTTTAATTATTTTTAGGGTAATATATGTAGTTTTCAAAAATCTTAAGAGACTAACATCCCTCTATATCCACTACGGAGTTATGTTAAAAAAGTCTTACAAAAAATTGAATACTCGCAAACCATTTAGATCCGTTACTGATTTATGTTAAAACCCTCTATGAAAACATGAATTCTTGCGAACCATTAAAGGATTCAAAACACCTTTTACTTTCCAAATTGGCTGTGATTTGACGTGATCTCCGAAAATACAGGCCAGGCACTTGAGAGCACTGGTGGAGCTTCATGGAGGCAGGAGGGGGCTATAGCCCCTCAAAATTTTTGAAAATTGTATGTTAATACTAAATTTTTTTCGAAATTAATGTTAATTTTCTTAGAATTAATGTATTTTCTCGGTGGTATAATAATTCTTTCATCCTCAAAAAATCACCGTCCTCCATTCATTCAATTGTCTATTTTATTCGTGGAATGCTAATTGTTCTGTAATATTGTAATTTGGGCATGATATTTGGTGTTGTAATAGCGTAATTTGTGACCAAATTTTTTTAGTGCTTTAATAGTGTAATTTGGACAGTAGAAACAGAAAGAAATTTGTAGTTTTAAATGTAAAAATATGTCATTTGATTACTTAATATATTCAAATTAATAGGACTTCATACAAATAAAAGTTTTTCTAAAATATACCATTAATTAAATACATAATAATTTTTTTTATAACTTTCTCATTATAATAATAATAATTTATAATTGTTATGAACTGTAACATTAACCTCTTCATATTAGTTGTTTTTTCTCTTTTTATTTTTGTCATTTTTCTTCCTTAATTTTTGCATTTTTTTTTCAAGATAAATATCATTTTAACTTCAAATATTTTAGTGAAATATATTTTTCTACTTCAAATATACTGTCATACATTGTAAATAAATTTTAGTTCGGCCCCTAACAAATTCAAATCCCGACTCCGCCACTGCTTGAGAGTTAAGTTAATTATTATGTGAACCGTTCAAAACACTTGATATATATATATATATATATATATATATATATATATATATATATATATATATATATATATATATATTAGTGAACATTTAACATTTTGATGGAGGGGTTTGAAAGCAGGAAAATGATTTACTCCTAAAATTTTGGGGATAGAAACCCTAAACTCCCAAATTGAGGGTGTTAAATGACTATCTTACCCCCTTGCTGGTATAAGGGATTCACCCAACTATAAAGGCAAAAAGGTCCAAAAAACTATTTTAGTCAATCTTTTAGCCAATAATTCTAGTAACCTAGCAAGGTCCTTGAAAGCAATATAGAGATAGAAAGAAGTAAAAACCTGAGAGATCATTTTGAGCAGCACAATCTAGGCAGATGACTGAGCCCTTGAGGACATCATGACTTGGAGAACCATGAACTCTTGTTGCAAGAGACAAAGTGAGGAAGAGCAAAACAACAACCTTATGAAATCCCATAGTATAGAAATAAACTAATTAAGCATGGAAAGTAGAAGGCAAAAGCATCATAATTTATAATACAGCAACTGTTGTAGTAAATGTAAGGGTCCCAAGCCTGAGATGGTAGTTGGTATGGATCAAGAGTATCATGATGAAATATTAATAGTTCTAGCAGTTGTACTGGTTTTGAACACTGCTTGATTGATTCAGGGCCAGGGCAGTAGAAAACTTTGCTCAATATTACATGTGACTAGCTATTTAATTTTTTTTTTTTTTGGAGAAAAAAAGTTTGGGTAGGTTCGGCTCTAGTCACCACCAAGGGTCAGGGCAGACCACAGAGACCATAGATCACTTACAAAACAATTACAGATCACCCACCACCAACACAACCCTCACGTCGGCAGCAGGAATTGAACACTTGACCTTTGATAAAGGCATGCCAAATCCTCACCAATTGAGCCAACTTGTGTTGGTGACTGGCGGTTCAATTACTAAGCCCTTTCCTGATATTTGATTTTACTAGTGCCTTATCTTGTTTGGGTATTGTCTTTCAGTAAAATAACTTACTTTTTTTTTTTTTGCTAAATAAATTCTGATTTCATTAATCACAAATAGCCGAGGCCATTACAATCAATAAAAAATCTGAAAGTACAGAAAGTAAAAGTTATACAATGATTTAAAAAATCACGATAACAGACAAAAGACACATCCAAGAAAACTTGGATGGTTAGGAAAAAAACTAGAAAAACTAGACAAATAAACAAATACATAATCTTCTTCTTCAAAGCATCTTCATCGCCATTCTTGAACCACAGGGACAGGAGAATATCACTTTCAACATCTTCCTTAGGAGTCGACAATTTATAGGACCATGGGCGTATCAACCGTCCTACAAATTGCCTCGGGAAGATGTAGAAAGTTGATAAAGGGCCCAGATCAAGTCCGGGTTGAACGAATCCTCCTAGAAACATAGAAAAAAAGTCTAGATCTGTGAAGATCTGAGACTCATCTAACCTCTGTGTCTTGAATCTTGAAGAAAAAAACCCTGAAAAATGTTTCATATAATTTGTGGTACAAAATAGAGTACTAATAACGGAACAAAATGACCAATATTTGACCATTGGCAGGAGCCAATGGCCAAATCTGGCCAGCAGTAGGGAGGAGGAAAGCCGCAGGAAGAAAGGGGGGAGAGAGAGAAAAAGGGAAAAGGCCAACGACCTCTCGTTGTAAAGAAAAAATAAAATCAAAGGTGTTCTAGCCCAGTGGGGCAGGCGCCTGCCCACGACCTCATGGTCGTGGGTTCGATACCCTCTGACTGCGTGCGACAAGTTTTAATCTCCCTTTCTAGGGCTATCTCCTTTTCGTCTGAGACACTTCTCTTTCCCCAATATGGGCGGGCAAGCACTCAATCGGGCTTAAAAAAAAAAAAAAAAAAAAAAACTTACTAACATGTCGATTTTTCCATGTTAGCTTCTACAATCAGGAGAGTGCTCTTCTGGTGTGTTTGTCAGTATTAACGCAATCTCGACTGATAATTTTAAATTAAACGGTCGGAACACAATTAGACTATTCCTGAATAGTTGTAGACATATTTTTATTGAGTATGGACCCGACAGCAAGAAACATTATAACAAAATTCACCTTCGGCTACGAATTATTTCGCTGCTAAATAATCATAATTTATGTTCTGTTGTTTTTGGCAAAAAAAAAATATTTCGTCATCAACTTTGTGGGATAAAGTGTATTGCTAAAATTCGGGTAAAGAAGACTAGTGTAGGTGGTTTCGGACTTTCGACTCGAAAGGTACGAGTTTGTTGCCCTCTACTCTTATATTAATAATTTTTTTTAAAAAGAAGATAAAATTAGCAGTAATTATTTCTGATATTTTGTTACTGAAGGACAAATTTAAAATAAAACTGTAGACTAAAGTAATAATTTGGCACGAATAAGAATTTTCGTGCCTAAATATATTGCTTTAGCAACAAAATATATTATTTCTTACCTAAATTGGTTATTTTAGCAACAAAATTATTCGTAATAAAATGCTAAATTAAAAAACTATGAAGTAAACTTCGAAGCTAGATATATCATTAAACTTTCAAAGTAATTAAGCACCAAATAATAATCGAAGAGGCCACAGTGGGGCATTGGCCGGCCCGTGACCGAGAGGTTCCGGCAGGGCCGGTTCTAACATTTCGGGGGCCCTGTGCGAAAATTAAAAATGGGGCCTTTCGTATGAACATTAACATTTTCAACTTGTTACAATTTTTAAAATAAACGAAATATGACATTATAAAACTACAAAATATGATTTTCTTCGAGCATTGGTGGAGGCAAAATCGTCAATAATAGTATCAATATCTATATTTTTTAGCTTCTCTCTTGGTTATTTGGGCTGGGCTTAACATATAAACATGTTATACTTGAAAATTTTGGAGCCCCGCACCACCCTAGATAAGGCTCGGGCCGGCCCTGGGTTCGATACCCTCCGTCTGTGTGCGGTAAGCTTTATTCTACCTTATCTAGGGTGTTCTCTCTTCCCAATGTGGGGCAATCGCCCATCGTGGCGTAAAAAAAAGAAGCACCAAATAATAAATTTCATGCCTAAATAGATTTCTTTTGTTATAAAGTTATTTATCACTAAAGACTAACCTCAAAGACTACGAAGAAAATCTCATAGCAAAATGTGACATGTGATTTACGTTGTTAATTACACACAAAAGAAAATATGTTGTGGCTAAATAAACCTATTTTCAGCAACGAAAATCGATCGCCGCTAAAAACTAAACTTATGAGCTACGAAATAGGTGTGGTAGCAAATTATAAAATATTTAGCTGCATACTATGAGACACTATTAACAACGAAATAATGTTTCGTAGCAAAAAACAAAAGTGTACTTAGCTACGAAATATTTCATCACCTAAAGTTGTTAATCTTTACCTACGAAAATCGTGGAATCGTTCCCAAATACTCCCTCCATTCCTAAATATAAGACTCTTTAGACAATTTGAGAAAATTAAGAAAATTGTTATTTTCACTTAAACTTCCAATATTATCCCCACCCTCCCTCTTTCTCACTTTGTCATAAAGAAAGGAAAATGTTGAGGGTATAATTGAAATAAATTATTGACAACTAATAAAATAACCTTAAACGACAATTAATTTGGATACCTAGATATCTCCTAAACGACAATTAATAGAGAATGGATGGAGTAGTTAGTAAAGGTTATCATAAAAGGTTAATTCTGATCTGATATGAAACAGGTTCATTGAACCTTGAGGTCCATAACTGGCCACATCACCACAAAATGAGGAGAGAAACAATTTTGTGATGACGTGGTCAATTATGTATCACAAAGTTCATATGAAACTGGTCCGTATCAGAATTTTCCTTCAAACAAGTTTTGTAGCTAAAACAATTATAGTGAATAACACATTGTCTTATAGTGAATTTTGTCAGCATATACTGACAAAAAACCATACCAACACTATAACCATATATATATATATATATATATATATATATATATATATATATATATATATATATATATATATATATCACAATATAATATATTTTGACCCTTTTATCTCTTCCCAGCATATTTTTCATAAGGCTATAGGAAACCTTTTTTAATATGTTCAATGACAAAATCATGTGATTCTTGACTCAAGGGTCAATAGTACGTAAAACAATTTTCCTATAGAAAGTATAGTCATAATTATTTGTGCACCACTAATGCTCTCGGATCTTTGAATGAAAGAAGCGTGATGATGTGCACATAAATCAAAATGGTTCTTGGGTCCCGCCTTCTCCCGATGCCTTTTGGCTTTGATTTGAGGCATGATTCACAGAAGCAAACGCGACAGCGATAGGGGGACCATTGTTACATGTGTATTATATGAGCAACCACTTTGTGCACTTGTTGCCAAAGGTTAGGTTAATCTCCAATACATCTGTTTCGATGGTATCCCTGGGATCGACCCACTTTGTTTGACAAAGGTTAGAGTCCCCAGTATCCCGTCCATCCCCGCCCATACCCCCAATTATTGGGGACTTAATGGGTTATGCTATGTTGTTGTTGTTGTTGTAAAGTATAGTCATAATTAAGGAGACAGAGTCACACTCTGTAACCCACAATTAGTTGACAGTATCGCATACATTAATGAATCACCGAATCCATACCAACATACTATAAATTCAAAGAACTTTAATTTAACTTATTACATAACTTAAAAGATTTTGTACCATTCATAAAGTGTACTACAACTTTTTTTTTATGAATAATAAAGTGTACTACAACCATTATTAAATATTGTTACTACATAATATGAAACACAACGTTCATCATACATTACATACTTAAACATACTATTACATCATTATTCTAATCAAGTTCATTCCTCGAATTCCCGTCTCAAGTTTCCTCCACGGTTCAAAATAGTATGGGAATGAGCTAACTAGGTTCAAACATCATTGTTGGGATGAAGTATCAAATAATACAAAAAGAGTTTTCACAATTCCCAAAACATTCAAACATACTTTGATTTGACTTTGATCTTGAAACATTATTAAAAGTATGTGTAATGAGCTTAGAATAACTTTTAAATAAATTGAAAAACATCACAAAAAATATACCCAAACTGACCCTCGGACTATGGCCGCAGACAATGCTTCGTCTGGTCTACCATCCGCCTAAATAGACTATAAGTGCGAACGAGATACATCGTTCGGAGCTTCTTCCGCACACATCGTCCGCAAGTTTCAGAAGCTCTCAGCCTTCGTTCGCACCCTTCGTTCGCGAGAAAGCCAACAACCCATATAATTCTGCGGACAAAGCAGCTTCAGAAATGCCAATTTTCAGAAATGCCATTTTTCTGTACAAAATTTTAAAGGAAAAACCACTTTATGTACTTAAAATATTCCTTTCCCAGAAATTCCAAAACTTGACCATATCAATAGACTAACATCATGCACAACAACAGAGCGAAACCGTACTATACCATAACTGATACTTGTACATCGGTCTTGTGCTACGAGTACCATGAACTACTCATAACCTATCAGACGAACACACATCATATCAGATACTACGAGTATCGTTTTAACTGCACAACTCATAATTCACACAATCGAACTCAATTATCTATTCCCGACTCTAAAGCAACTACTAATAGCCGCCAACAATTAACCTGTTATACAAGGCCATGCTTGTTATGGGTTCGGATATCTAACCCTTCAGACGATTTAAGGATACATCCTGCTATGTCATCGTTCACCATTGTGAACTCCACAACCATTGTTAGTGGACCTAACTTTTAAACCAGTAACGGGCTGGGCCACACTTATCAGAATATGTCGTCGTGAACTCTCTTGGGGTTCAAGCAGTATAGATTTTGGGACGACATATACTGCTATAGAATCATTCATAGACAAGAGCTATAGATTGGGAATGACCACATACTAACTTTACATAATAAATAAAAGGACAAATTCTCAAACAACAAACGCAGATAATTCCGGCAAACAGAACATACAAACCATGCAAACAGAGTTCAATACTTCATCCAATTTTGATTCAAGAAAATTATTGTGGAAATCATTTCATCACATTTCCATAACATAATAGAAATTCCATTTCATTCTTTTTTGACAGAAAATTCAAGAGTTTAAGAATCTTACCTTAAATGCTTAACACAAACTTCAAAGATGGTTACTCTCTCTTTTTCCCAGAAAATCAGAACTCCACATCGATAGCGATAACTCAAAAACTAAACGTTGAATTTCAGTATCCACCGTTCAGATTGTTGTCCTAAAATTTTTTTAACGTTGGTTAAAAATTGGGATTGATCATAGCACAAACGATTCATCTACCGAAAATTTTAAGGTTGCTGAGCAAAAATTCCAACTTGGTATATCTTTCTTTCTTTTCTTTCAAAGTAAAAACTGCAGCCAAAGATTAACTTTTCCCAACCTTTCAAATCCTATCTCTCCCTTTCTTCTAACATAACCAACTAACTAACTAACTAACTCCTTGAATTAACACTTGCGTCCTTTTACTTCCTATTCATGCCATGACCATCCAAACAAAACATAATAAAAAAATAAGAAAAAATATTTCAAACAAAACAAAGTTAAAAAGTTATTGGTATTACACATAGTAATAAATTATCGATGTGTAAAAGAGAGAAAAGGAAAGAAGAATGAGAAAGAACAAATAATCAAGGGACAGTTGGTGAAGGAAGAAGAAAAATAAATAAAACCAATGGTCGGTCTTTTACTTTTATTACTTTTATTCACTTTTACTTCTTTATATTCTTTTTATTGGACAAAATTTATTGTAGATAGTAAAATCATACTCCCTCCGTTCCCATTTATCTGTCGCTTTAAGGCAATGCACTCGAATTAAGAAAATAATTGGGATACATTAATTTAAAGATAAATAGACATTTTTAACCTTCAATTAATACATTTATGTTGGGACAATTCAAATTAGTTGTTGACTGAATTAATTAAAGATAAGGGTAAGCTTGGAAAAATACATTTAATGCTCTATTGGTTTCATAAAGTGACATATAATTTAAAAACTAAAAAAGCATGTTTAGGCGACAGATAATTGGGAACGGATGGAGTAATAAAATTGTATGTATTCGACAAAAGAGGTTATCGATCTTTAACTTCAATGAGATTAATTGACCTATCAGTAAAAATCGTAGCTCCATTCTAAGGGTGAAAATAGTCTGTACCCGTTTGTATATCCAATTTTGTGTCCAATTAATAAGAATTTGTCATGTGATTATTATTTTTAATTATATATACAGATAGTGAATTATGATTGGTTGGGAACAAAAATAAGTACACATACAAACACAGACGATTATTTACCCAACTCTAAACATATGATCTAAAATGAGATGTCACGCTTATCCTTTTTTTTTTTCCGCCTTTTCTCGAGGAAGGGGAGGAGGTAGGAAAATGTATAAAGTGAAGGACGAAGAAAAGAACGAGAAATAAGAGAATCTCAATTTTCTTTTGTCCCGTGATTAAACTTTTATTTCTGTTTTATTCGAGTTCACACATTCAAGAAAGAAATTTGGTTGAAGTTTTAATACTCCCACCTAATTTTTTAGGAAATCTTGAATATATTTCCCCGGTCCATATCATGAGGAGCTGTCTAACTATTACATTATCTGCCTTGAGCATTAATTTCACAAATATAGAGGATGGATGACACTACAAATCTACAATTGTACTCGATGCATATATGATTGATGAAAGGCTTTCCCAATATTCCGAACAATCCATAGGAAAATAAGATTAATTAAAAATTATCTTGAAGACAAATTAGAGAATATAATTCAAGTCATCTCAAAGTGCTACACGTCAAACCTATCACCACAGAAGGTGAAGTTATTCTTAAAAAAAAAATTAAAAATAAAAAATCTTCTCAGTAGTTAATCTTTGCTCGTAAAAAAATTTAATTAGGATCTAAAATAATTTTTTTTACTATTTGAACTTTTTAAATTATCATAGTTCTTTCTTTTATTCATTTTTTATATTAAAATAATGTGTCTTTTACATGTTTTTGTATTATATGTTTAATTTTCTTAACTGTCCTTTATTTTATATAAATAAATGGAGCATTGATGGTGATATTTTAGTAAGATGTAGGTCTTACGATAATTAGACAATTTTGTCCATGAAGTTTGTCTTGGGCCATTTTAGTCCTTATGGAATATTTCAACTTTTTTGTCCCTAATATATTTTACTTTTTGTCCATTTTGGACCCTCGCATGACCAGCATTGTCAAGGAAGGCTAATGTACTCAGTAAGTACTTTCCACTGAAAATAATATGTTACGAGTTCGACACCTCGTACACCAATATAATAAACTTATAAAACATTGTTTGGTCCAAAATAGTCGAATAAAAAACTTTTGAGACCAAAAAAGTAAAACTTATTCACGAGATACCAAAACTGCTAAAGAAACAAATTTCATAACAAAGAAGCTAAGGGGGGTGTATTCAATCCGGATTTTAAAAGATTTTAACTGATTTTCAGAAGTCTATGGATTCTGCTGACTTTATGGATTGTTTTAACTCTATGCAGAGTCTATCAGATTTTATTAGATTGATTTATCAGGATTTCTTTTGATTTATAAAGTCTATAGATTATTTGAATAGCACCAAAAAATAAAGAAAATACTGATTCAGTGGTGTATTATACAGATCCAAAGGTGTTGAATTTTCAAAGTCAACATATGTTTATCAATCATTTTTTTTTTTGGAATTAAATCATTTTGTTAAAAATTTAAAAAGTTTGGTGATAGTCTTTGATTTTTTTTAGATTACGTAACTCCGTCTTTTTTGATTTATTTGTATAATTTACTTACTGGTTTTTTTTTTTTTTTTTTTGGTTTAATTAAGATATGTTTTGTGATAAGTTTTGTTTGAACTTTTTTTTCTCTTTCATTTTCTCTTTCAGGAAAATGAAATGTTTGAAAAATAGAAATTTGTGGTTAAATAGAGAAGAAATTGTTTGCTTTCTTTAATTTCTATTTGAAGATGATCAAGAAGAAAATTGTTTGGATATTATGACTTCTTTTTGGGAAATAAACATTTCGTATTGAGTTTTCTAACTATGTTAAAAAAAATCTCATTTTTTTTTTGTAGTTTGAAATATTTCTTTGTTTTTCTTATAATTTTATAGAAATGAGATTACTAAAAAAATTGTAATCAAATATAAAATTATCAAAGACACTTTAATTTTAATATTAATGAGAGAAAATCAAAATCTTGAAAAAATAGAAGAGATTTCACCATACACATTTAAACCTATGAAATCCATCAAAATCCTACCTTTAATGAAATCTATGAGAATCTATAGAGTTTTGAATACCTCTAGATTTTAATGGACTTTTTTAAATCTAAATTGAATACCTCTAGATTTCATTGGATTTTTTAAAATCCAAATTGAATACCTATGGACTTTAAAACTCCTTAAAAATCCTATAGATTCTCCATTGAATACACCCCCCTAAGACTATTCATGAATCAGGAGGGATCAAAACGGAGAAGGAAATTTTTTTTCAAGGACCTTGCTATTAAGCCAATCTTCCACAAATGGTAGTCTATATATGTTTGGTAAAATGGAAATATTAAAAGTAAAGATTAAATATTTCATCTTTGAGTTCTAAAATATGAATTCTAATTGTGTAAAATAAACCCTAAACCTTGCAAAGTAATTTTTTTTATTTTTTTTTTTTAAAACAAAAGTTCAATTCTAGTACAATCTGATTTCTAAAGGGGGGACATTCTCTTTGTTTATAAAGTTTAATTTGGGATAGTTTTGAACCACAAGATGTGTCTCTTTATTTGTATAAAAAACCTATCCAACAACAAATGGCAAATTAAATGTGAGCTTGAAGAGTTAGGTTGCACTTACATTGCATAACTAACTTCATTTTCTAGGACAATTCCTCCGGATAAAATAGGTTGTCCCACACCTATTTTTCTTCATGTTGTCCCACTCGTATATCTTCAAGTTGCACTTTTCCTTTCTCAAACCATCCTCGTGGGGTTAGATGCTTACATAATTTGGATAGTATGGGAACATCTTATATTCGGCTTTGCTAAAAGCCATTTTATTTGTTTATTGCGATGGGTTCTGTCCCATTGACAGCTTTAATTATAACCACATTAATAAAATATCACACTATGTGGTCTTCTTAAAAAAAAAAGTTGCACTTTTCCTCGAACAAAATAAGGAATTAGGCAGAACATTTAGTAGCTAAAAATGTCTTCTGCAAGAAAAAAAGGCCCAATAGAAGAATGTTATAAAAAACTAATAAAATTTAAATGTGCAGTTTGTTTTTTATGTAAAAAGAAATTGCATGACATTGATCTCTTTTCAAACCGTCTCTTATGTGTTAGAGAGTGGTCTGTAAGTATTTCATTACTTTTTTCCCTTTTCTGATATTAGTTCTTGTAAAACACAAGAGGGGGGGGGGGGTGAATTGGGTTTTAACTAATCCTTTTAAACTTTTTTGATTCTTTGCAAAGCTATTGGAAGTTTGAGCAAGAAGAATAAAAGCAATGCAAAACCCAATCAACAAGACAAAGGATTTAGAGTGGTTCGATTCACTTAGAATCTACATCCACTACCTTGAGCCGCACCCAAGGATTTCAAACAACTTCACTAAGAAGAATGTTTACAAATGTGGCTAACTCACTAAGAGTTTTACAACACAACACAAAGTAGGACTTTACAAATTGCCCACACTAAGTAGGACTTTTACAAGAATTACCCAATCACTTAGAAAGGGAATTGAATGTTTAAAGAGAAAGATAAATCACTCTTCTAAGTGAGAATATATACCTTTGAAGCACAAACAATTTTAGCTCTTGAACATATGAAGTTCACTCTTTGTCTTGCTTTTGAAAGAACACCTTTGAATGATTTAGATCATGAAGTGTTTTTGCTTTGAAGGTGTTTAGACTTGATAAGAAATCAATGTCAAATGTATTTTCAAGTCTTAGAATGATTCTCTAGCTTTGGAGTATATATACATTTCAAAATAGGCTGAAAAACGACTCTTTAACGGTAAAAAAAACGGCTAGTTTTTCGCAGAGTTCGGTTGACCGAAATCACACCTCGGATGATAGTTCGGATGAGGGTTCGGATGACCCTTCGGATGATAGTTCGGATGAGGGTTCGGATGACCGAGGCTTGACAGATTCCAAAACTCAACTCTCAGTTTCTCTTCGGTTGATCCGAACTAATCTCGGTTGATCCGACACTTTTTGAAATCTTTTGAAGTCTTTTAAAGTCTAAAAGGTTTTCCCTAAAGGTAACAAGTAAGAACACTTGGAAAACCATTTTAAAGGACTTAGACTTAGAAAACAAAGACTTTTAAGATACGAACACATTTAAGAATCATTTCGAAAACTAAGCCTTTTGAAAACGTGTTTGTGTGCAAGCAAGACTAGAGTGATGTGTACTTATGTTCATGAGAGCTTTGGTTAGAGCTATATAAGATAAAGACTTATAGAGACAAAGCTAATCTAACCAAACCTAAGTCTTCAATCTTCAATCTTGAAAGATAAGCCTTGAATAATACGACTTTGAATCTTGATCATGGCTTGATTGAAGTACTTAGAGCTTCCATAATGAGTTCCGATATTCTATCACAAAGATATAAAACATTAGACACAACATCAAGTGTTTGTCCATTATCAAAAACCGAGTTCGATCGCCCTTAGGGCTAACAATCTCCCCCTTTTTGATTATGACAAACTTTGATGTAATTAGATAGGATATGGACAATATTAAGTACAAGGAAGCATGGCAGAAGAATATAAGAACAATTAAGTGTAAAGCTAAGTGCTTATAAGATAAACCAAGATAGAACGAGAAACATAAGCACTAGCATGTTAAGTTCTTATGCCATATACATTAGGGACTCTTTGAAGAGCCCTATTTCCCAACCAACCTCCTTGCCTCCTTCCTTCCATAAAATAGCTTTCTTGTGTGTAATATACATACCTTCGTTTACACAAGAAGCTAACTTACCATTTTCATCAATGTCGATGTGAGTGCTAAGGATCCTATTATAAAGAACAAGCTCACACAAACATTAGAACTCTCAATGGTTTGTTATCATCAAAACAACATAGGATATTTTGCCCTTCGGGCTAACAGTCTCCCCCTTTTTGATGATGACAAAACATTGATGCAAATGGGAATAATAAGCAAAGATAAGATACCAAATGTATGCATGAGATAAGGATATTAATGATCCAGACAAGTAGAAGTTTTCTCAAAAACAAATTCTACTCCCCCTATATTAAAGAATCCCTTATCTCTCCCATTTTGCAAGTTCTAAGCTTTCTCCTTTTGTAACTTACTTCTCTAGGCACATTTGCAGCACTAAAAACTCTCCCTCTTTTTGTCAAAATCAAAAAGGGATATCAGAGCGCCAATAAGAAAAGCATTTTTACGAAAAGTAAAGATTCATATTGGAGAAGCTTGATGAAATTTAATAATCCTCCCCATATAAAGAAAAACTTAAAAACCATGGAGACTCCTTGATGGTCTTGTAGATTGATAAAATAAGAACCAAAAGATCAATCCTAAAGACCAAAAATAATTATGAAGAAGGATTACTTATGGATAAGCTTAGTTGATTTCTAAATAACAAGGAGTCCATAATAACACATAAATCCAAAAGATGGTCATGTATGGCTCAAAAAGAATACCAACCTAAGCTAAAAACAAAGGAGATAGGTAATAAACCTTAAAGAACAATCTCCCCGTTTATCAAACATACGATGTTAGCTATTTGAGATAAAACCAAGTTTGATACCAATTGACCAATTGTAAAACAAGATAACAATTGTAAATATAGCCAATTGTAAAACACGTTTGAAAATATAGCTAACAAAGTACAAGTGGAAGTGATACCATGAATACATAAGATAAGCAAATGTATCACCACCAAAAGAAGTAGAGGAAGTGTAAGATAACACTAGGAGAACATTCCTCTAACAAGTTAATGGTTAGCTAAATGAGTGTAACAACTCTTAAAGTAATACTAACCAAAAACCATAATGAGATCACAAAGGATAAGAGAATGAAGAATATGATCTCAAAGTTATTAAGGTAGAGTATATGTGATACCAATTGAAAACATAAACATTTAACACATATAACTTCCAAACTAACTTACACAAGTTGGCTATAAGATATAAAAGATGAAAAACAAGCCAACAAGTGATGTGATGATGTAAAATAAGACAATTTAGCATACATCACATATTATGAGGAAGGTATGAGTTGAAAACATTTGAAAAACTCCCTCTTAGGTTATGCCACTTCCAAACACACAAATGGATACAACCCATGGCATAATCAATGCCACAAACACAGTTTACATCCTAAGTCAAGCATCTAGACGATCAACCACATAAGATTAATGCTATAGACTTGAATATAAACACAACCCCTATATGCAAAGAAGATCAAGTAAAAACATAGCAAAGCATATAACAAACTCCCCCAAGGCATAAAACACTACATAATAGAGGGGAGGGGGTCTATTGAAAAGTGATTTCATCACAAGGATCAAATCATAAAGCTCTCTTATAACATGCTCAAAATAATTAAAACATATGAAGAGCAAACATGTTATAAAAGGAAAGAGATTGAGTTTAGCAACATCTCATTGAATTTGATGAATGCTTTTGCACTTTGAGTTCCTTCAATGAGTTCCTTGAGCTTTTCAATCTTCTTTGCATGACAAGTGTAGAGTCATCAATGATGGGTGACTTTTCTTTTCTTGATGAACCCTCTACAATCTTGTAATCCTTAGCATTTGACTCTTTTCATGAAGTCTTAGCTCACTTGTGCCATTCCTTGTAGTTCATATCTTCTTCTTGAAGCTTAGAACACTTTGTTACCTATAAGGAATTCTTGAGAACAAATATGGTACATTTTTAAAGGTCCTTCATGATTAGCTCAATATCTCAAGTAACACTTATATGCATAAGGATCATGCAAATCAAAAACCAAGACAACTAGATGGATTCTTAAATGAAAATGACAAGACAAAACAAGAATCAATCAAGTTGCATATGCTACATCTCATAGATACCTTAGCTAAATAGACATGGACAATAAAGAACATGCTAAAGGTTATCTATATAAATATAAACTTCAAGAATGTGAGATGCAACATGTACAAGAGCAAGCATATAAAAATATATATACCAAAAACACTTAAACACATTAAAGTGTTAAGAGAAAGTGATTTGATACCTTTGCTTTCTTACCAAGTGATGAAGGTATTAGATTGACAATTTTGGCTCTTGTCATCACTTGATGCTTTGCTCTTTGTATCTAAGCAACTTGGTTCTCCAATTGATTATCATATAAGCTTTGAGAATCCAAGTGTTAAGGAGTGCTTTTGAATTTCTTCTTTTGGCACATCTCCTTTAACTTCTCCCCAATGCCACTTCTCTTCGAATCAAGTCCATTTAAGCTTTGTGGCATACATCTAACTTATAAGAATCTATAAGATCAAGGGAGGAGTAGCTTTTGGTACCCACTTTTGTTTGGGTCCATGGGGGTTAGTTGAAATACATTTAACTCTCCAAATAGTTTTAACCCCTTTTTCAATCTTCTTCTTAACATGGCATCTAGCATTAGTATGACCATGTTTTCCACAATATGTGCAACAAATGTGTGGCTTAGAAGAATTGTGAGCATGCACAAGATATCTACTTGGCCTATGTGACATTCTAGCATTTACAACATGATTATTAGGTTTAAGAGAAGAGCTAGCAATATCAACATGTTTAGCAATATAACCAAGGCCATGTTTATCATGTGAAGCACATTGCATGCCAAGAATTTGATCAAGATTATTCTTACCCTTATTAAAGTTATCAACAAGAAGGGTAAGGTCATTCACTTTGTTTTTCAAAAGATCAAATTCAACAAGCTTGTTTTCTAAAGATGACAAATTATTACAAGCTTCTAAGTATTGTAATGAAGATGTATTGCAAGTAGTAATAAGATTATCATTTTCACATTTCAAGCAATTAACATCATCACACAATTTTTTATTTTCAACAACCAACTTAGCTCTTTCATCAAGCAAAGATTCAATTTTAAGCTTCATAGCTTTGTTTTGCTTTGCACAATTTTTCAATTGATCATACATATCAATTAAAAGCACATTAGGATCATCCTCCTCATCATCATAAGAATTTGAAGTAGAAGGAGAAGGATGTACCTCATTACCAAATGCCATGAAGCATAAGTTGGCGTTTTCATCATCACCGTCATCACTTGAAGAGCTTAATCCTTCATGAGTATCTTCAAGCTTTTTCCACATAGAGTGGGCGGATTTGCTTCCAAGGACACGGTTGTACTCCTCCGGACTTAAGGCACAACTAAGAATGTTCATAGCCTTAAAATTTCGATTCATTTTCATGGACTCGTCTTCATTGAGCTCATTGTCCTTCTTTGGAGTTTGAACACCCTCCACTACTTTCATCGGTACATATAGACCTTCTTCAAATATATGCCATAACGAATAATCTATGGAGCATACATATATCTTGAATCGGTCTTTCCAATCATCAAAATGATTTTCATCAAGAAGTGGTGGTCTATCGATGGAAGTCCCCTCTTGATATGCTAAAGCGGAATAATCGGCCATTAATCTTTTCTTCAAGCTATTAAGCTAAAGATGAAGACGAGGCTCTGATACCAATTGTAAAACACAAGAGGCGGGGTGAATTGGGTTTTAACTAATCCTTTTAAACTTTTTTGATTCTTTGCAAAGCTATTGGAAGTTTGAGCAAGAAGAATAAAAGCAATGCAAAACCCAATCAACAAGACAAAGGATTTAGAGTGGTTCGATTCACTTAGAATCTACATCCACTACCTTGAGCCGCACCCAAGGATTTCAAACAACTTCACTAAGAAGAATGTTTACAAATGTGGCTAACTCACTAAGAGTTTTACAACACAACCACACAATGAAAAACTCACTAAGAGCTTGCCCACACAAAGTAGGACTTTACAAATTGCCCACACTAAGTAGGACTTTTACAAGAATTACCCAATCACTTAGAAAGGGAATTGAATGTTTAAAGAGAAAGATAAATCACTCTTCTAAGTGAGAATATATACCTTTGAAGCACAAACAATTTTAGCTCTTGAACATATGAAGTTCACTCTTTGTCTTGCTTTTGAAAGAACACCTTTGAATGATTTAGATCATGAAGTGTTTTTGCTTTGAAGGTGTTTAGACTTGTTAAGAAATCAATGTCAAATGTATTTTCAAGTCTTAGAATGATTCTCTAGCTTTGGAGTATATATACATTTCAAAATAGAGCTGAAAAAGCGACTCTTTAACGGTAGAAAAAAAAGCGGCTAGTTTTTTCGCAGAGTTCGGTTGACCGAAATCACACCTCGGATGATAGTTCGGATGAGGGTTCGGATGACCCTTTCGGATGATAGTTCGGATGAGGGTTCGGATGACCGAGGCTTGACAGATTCCAAAACTCAACTCTCGGTTTCTCTTGGTTGATCCGAACTAATCTCGGTTGATCCGACCTCTGAGCTAATTTTTCACACTTTTTGAAATCTTTTGAAGTCTTTTAAAGTCTAAAAGGTTTTCCCTAAAGGTAACAAGTAAGAACACTTGGAAAACCATTTTAAAGGACTTAGACTTAGAAAACAAAGACTTTTAAGATACGAACACATTTAAGAATCATTTCGAAAACTAAGCCTTTTGAAAACGTGTTTGTGTGCAAGCAATTTGAGGTGTCAATTTGCAATGCATACTTGGTCGAAGAAGCTGCTACATTCTTTAGTTATTATTTCGAACCCCACGTGAAAACGAAAGTTACAACAATTCGGCGAAATGATGGTGAAGACGAGACAAGTGGACCAGATGTATTATCAATTTGCATCTTACCGGGAAGATCATTTGGAAAAAAAGAAAAGATTTTATTATCTGATAAAAATTATAAAACAGCCATTAATTATATCCTGATAAATTGTGAAGAGGTCGAACAATATATTCACTAAGTAAACCCATCTATTACTTCATTTTTGTTATAAAATTAAACGTAGACAAATAATAATATTGTCATCTGATTTGTAACTCAGGAAATTTGTCAGTGAAGTACAAGACCACCAAACTCCGCAGATAACGGACGAGGAACTTCAAAACCAGGTTTATAGTGATTTTTCCAAATGGTTTGGAACTCATGTAAGTTGGTATTGTGTTGAAATGTACTTGTCTTAAGAATTCCTAAACTAAACCAATTTAACTTTTGTTGTTCTCAACAGATACATAGCCTTTCGGAACATTTCGAAAGGTTGTTAAAAAATCTATCATGGGACCCGTCAAGGAAAGTGATGTCATACACCGGTTACTTTGTTAACGGTTATAGATTTCACACAAAAGCCCACAGCGATGGAAAATGAACGACAAACAATGGGGTATGGGTTAAAGGAGATTATTATGGAGACTTAAAGAAAGTCATTGAGGTTGAACTTGCTGGAGTACCTCAACAAAAAATAATTCTTTTCAAATGCGACTGGTTTGATTCTACTCCAAATTGAGGTTTGAGGGTGCATCCTCGAAATAAACTTGTAGAAATCCATAGGAAAAGAACGTACCAGGGTTACGATCCATTTGTATGTGCTTCCCAATGTCAACAAGTCTACTACACACCTTATCCGGGTAGTAAGACAACATCTAGGGTTGATTGGTTGGCTGTTTGTCGTTCCAAACCACGTCTATTTGACGTTCCTGGTGTTCCGGTACCGTATTAGGTGGAAGTACGTGAGGAGGAGACTAGTCGCATTGATCAAACTGTTACTGAAGTTGGTCAACTTGCACACCGGTCATGGGAAATTGAAATTGTACTTGTGGCCGGTATGAGCCTGTTGATGATGAAATTATGTCGGGCAATGACAATTCTGAATAAGATGATGAATTTATGTCAGAGGATGATTTAGAATGATTAATCTCTTTCTCGCTTCTTGGAATTCCACATATTGAAGGTGAGTAATATTTGTTGGTTTATTTTTTAGTACTTTATTACCATAAATTAATTGTCGTATTGTATAACTTTTTAACATAATTCAAAGTGGTAATTTTATTGCCATAAAATAATTGTTTCTTGAATTTTTCATATTGCAACTCATGCATTTCCAAGGATATACATATAAATGACATCAAGGAGTTTATGAGAAGTGTAAACTTTGATTGTGAGTGTTGTAATATAATAAGAAGTGCACACTTTGATTGTGACTTTTGATAAATCAAAGTGTGCACTTGGATTGTGAGTGTTGTAATGTAATGAGAAGTGCACACTTTGATTGGGAGAGTTGTAATTCAAAGTATGCACTTTGATTGTGAGTATTGTAATGTAATGAGAATTGCACACTTTGATTGTGAGTGTTGTAATGTAAATGAGAAGTGTAAACTTTTGTTTTTTAGTAAGATAATTGGTTATGTAATGTTATTTTTGGGTTTATTGATTATTTTTGCTATTTAGGATCTTATTAATACTGTTTCTCGTTCGTATTTCTGTGGGTATTGTTGTTTTTTATAATAGGGATTTAATTAAATTTCAGATTTATTTTCTTAAATAAAAAATAATTTAGTGGCAGAATAGCGACCGAAATATCAGGTGCTACCGTTTTCGTCACTATTCGGTCGCTAACAAGTCCAAGTCAAACGCCAACAATGTTGACCATTCGGTCGGTATATGGCGACCCAATATTCGGTTGTTAAAGTATCTGTCGGTATTTGGTCGTTAATAAGTCAAAGTCAAAGTTAACATTATTGACCATACGGTCGGTATTCCGTCGCTATATGGCGACCCAAGATTCGGTAGCTAAATAAGCAGTCGGTATTCGGTCGTTAACCAGTCAAAGTCAACAATATTGACCAGCCCGGTCGGTATATGGTGACTCCATTTTTAGGTTCAAGACTTTCCATCTGTATTCGGTCGTTAACTACTCAAAGTTAAAAGTCGACAATGTTGCATGTTCAATCGGTAATCCGTCGGTATTTGGAGAACGAATACTCGGTCGCTATATATTCCGTCGGTATTTGGTCCGTAATTTGCTTAGTGACGAAAAATACACGACCTCGTAATTCCATTACACAGTTTTCTTGTAGTGTAGTGGTTGCAAACTCCTGCCTTTTTTACGGTTGTACGATTATTATTTTTGCTAGATTCTCTCCCTACTGTATCCCCACACCTCAAAATGTTTAGTTGAGTAGTTAAGATGTTGATAGAGCCTAAGATCGAGTCAAAATCCTATTAAAAATACATACAGAAAACCTCCTTCTTAACAGGAGTCACTACAACAAAAAAGGTCTATTGCAACGTTTGACATATGTCGTAATAAGGCAAAAAAAAGTCGATATAGATCTACACAAATATTTATTGCAAATGTTGAATAAATATCGCATTTGCCTGTGTCGTTATGATTTCTTACGACATTTCTTACAAGCGTCGGTACTGATCTCTCGCATGTATGTCGTGTTGTGGGCCGCTGTGCTAACTGATCATCTGTTAATTTTTGTTCCTCATATTATATTTAATACAATGGATTTTTGGATTTTGTATCTTTACTTATTTTAATTTCTCTTTGTGTTTTTTTTTTCATTGATCAAATTAAAATTAATACATTCTCATTAAATTTTGAATACTTAAATATCTTTATTCTACATGATATAAATGTCTCTTTAAGAGTTGCAAAAGCATCCATTTATAACAACGTTTAGTGCAAATGTCGCTAACTAACATTAAAATGTCGTATGAACATCTATATTAAAACCGTCGTTAAAAACACCGTTAAAAAATAGTGACATTTGTATGAAATGTCACATGATCGAAATTTGTTTCAAGGACCTTGCTATTAAGCTAATCTTCCACAAATGGTAGTCTATATATGTTTGGTAAAGATTAAATATTTCATCTTTGAGTTCTAAAATATGAATTCTAATTGTGTAAAATAAACCCTAAACCTTGCAAAAGTACTTTTTTTTATGTTTTTTTTTTAAAAAAAAGTTCAATTCTAGTACAATATTATTCATAAAGGGGGGACATTCTCTTTGTTTATAAAATTTAATCTGGGATAGTTTTAAACCACAAGATGTGTCTCTTTATTTGTATAAAAAACCTATCCAACAACAAATGGCAAATTAAATGTGAGCTTGAAGAGTTAGGTTGCACTTACATTGCATAACTAACTTCATTTTCTAGGACAATTCATCCGGATAAAATAGGTTGTCCCACATTTCAAGTTGTCCCACTTGTATATCTTCAAGTTGCACTTTTCCTTTCTCAAATCTTCGTTATGAGGTTAGAGGCTTGTATAATTTGGATAGTATCGGAACATCTTATATTCGGCTTTGCTAGAAGCCATTCTATCTGTTTGCTGTGCCGATGTGGTCTGTCCCATTTACAGTTTTCATTATACCCACATTAATAAAATACCACACTATGTGGTCTTCTTAGAAAAAATAAAAAAGTTGCACTTTTCCTCGGGGATTTTTTCCTCTAACAAAAGTTGCAGAAAAAATTTGGTAACTAAAAATATCACATGAAAATGTCTTCTGCAAGAAAAAAAAAAGGCGCAAGAGAAGAATGTTAGAAAAAACTAAAAAAAATTAAATGTGAAGTTTGTTTTTTTATGTAAAAAGGAAGGGTGAAAATCATCTGTCCCCGTGCGTATGTCCCTTTTTTTTATCCAACCAATCAAAATTTACTATGTGGACATTTTTTTCAATTATATATACACATGACGAATTGTGATTGGTTGAATATAGAAATTGGGACATGCACGGGACAGATAATGTTTTGCCAAAAAGAAACTGCATGGCATCGATCTCTTTTCAAACTGTCACTTGTGTGTTTGAACTTTCAAAAAAAGAAAAGAAAATTAAAACATATTGTTTTCTTTTCCGACTTTTTGCCACTAAAAATTCAGCAGGGGGTCGAGCTAAGCAGCTTAGTTGGCCGACTTTTATTGAACATTTAAAATTTATTTTCTCAAGGTAAGTTACAACTCGGTAAAAAGTCCTAAATCTATAGGCAATGAGGTACAATCTAATCCTTCCCTTGATCTTGACTATGTGAATGAGGAGGATCCTTATGTGCTATTAACCGATTTATATGATGAATTGAAAATGTTAAATAAGAAGAACAAGATCACTTGTATTGAACTTTCTTGCTCACTTAATGAAAGATCTAAAACGCAAGCTAAGTATGATAGTCTTCTTACTTTCTTTCACATCATATCAAATGAAAAAGAGAATGTGTTTTTATCTCTAAATTCTATGTCTCTTGAAAACCAAGAGTTGCTCAACAAGGTGCATAATGTAGAATCTAAAATTGTTGAGCATAATGTCTTAAAGCACAAATTGGATGTATTAACCACTTATGTTGATAAGTGTACATGTGCTTAAGACATCCTTGGTAATGTGCTTGTTGCTCCCCATGCTCCTATTGCTAGAAATTGTATAGAGCACAAGCACACACATAATATTGCACATTCTACTTCTTTTATTGCTAGAACATCACATGCCACTATGCTAAATGCTAAATGCTCTTATTGTGGTAAATGTGGTCATCATGCTACTTGTTGCATTAATAAGAAGAAGATAGAAAGAGGTGCTAAATCTATTTGGGTGGAAAAGAACCCCAAAATTAACCCCCCAAGGACCCCATAAGAAAATGGGTACCAAAATTGAATTGTTTTGTAGGAAACAGAGGAATTCCGGCCGATCGGACAAGGTAACGGTCGACCGCAGATATGGTCAAATTGCCTCAGTCAAAGGAAATGTATCCCGGTCAACCGCAACAAACTCCCGGTCGACCTAAGCAGAATGGCCTCAGTAACAGGGTACCTCGGTCGACCGACATCCCTCCTCGGTCGTCCAAAATTTAGATAGAAAGAAATACAGTTTTAATTGGACGAGGGAGGGCGACCGGATAGGACCTCCGGTCGACCGAAGCTTAGCGATTCAGCAGTTTTAACCTGGGCTTCTCTTCAAACCTTTAAAATTTTAAAATTCCCTCTCTCAAAATCCTTCATCAAAATCCTCAAAGATCAAAGCTCAAACACTTCCAAACATAAATTCCTTCCATAGTTCATCAATTCATATCACAATGAAGACGAATTTGAACACCAACCCACCTTACAAAGAAAATCCTCCCAAGAAGAATCCCTCCACCAAAAGACCTCTTGAAAAGTCTCTAACAATTAGAGATTTAAATGAACCCACTCCCAAAAGAGAAAATACTAAAAGAATGGCCGATAGGGGAAAAGGAAAATCAAAGAAGGTGACTCAATCCGAATCCGAATGATGATTTTCATATTTCACCTTCTTCTTCAAGATTCCAAGTTGAATCCTCCTTTTACGCTACTAAGAAGGTAAATTCTCGATTTTATAAGGAAGAAGTTAGACCTATATATGAGAATTTAGTTAAAGAAATGAGGGGTATTATTCATGGGTACACAATAATTAGTGATGTGTACCATGGGGCTTTACAAGAGGTGGTTGAATACTTCATAGACATGGGATGGGTGCCTCTATTTTCTCACAATTGTGAAATTAACCCATTGACCATTTATGATTTCGGAGCAAATTTAAGAGAATATGGGTTGAAAGATGATGGGATGTATTGGTGGAGTTTAGTTTTTCGGAGGCTATGTTTGGTGAAATACTTGGGATTAGATTTGAATTAGATTCAATTAGGTATTTTAGTAACTCCGAAAATGTGCCAAGTGATGAAGAGCTAGACATTGAAATGTTCAAACTCTATTTCCATATCAAAGGATCCTTCAATGATTCTAAGGAAAGAGAGACAAACAAATTGGACTAGTATGGTCGTATACTTCATCACGTGGTATCAAATGTGGTTGTCCCCGTCTCGGGCCACAAGAACTCAATCACCTATCTCCAAATGATCATAATGCAATGGTTGGTTAAAATGAGGAAAGCAAACTTCTCCTTTTTGGATATGAAGAACTTCATTGATAGCATAAACCAAGCACTCAAATTCCTACCGTATGGTAGCATGTGGACGCTATTGTTCAAGAAATTCAAGCTCAAACTCTCTACTTCCACTCCAAGAAGTGATAGCCATGATAGCACACAACAAATCTCCAAAAGTTTGTGAAACTTTAAAGAAGGAGATTGAGAAAAGAGGGCTTCAAAAACCAAATGTGCAAGATGTGCCCCAAAATGAAGAAGTCCAAGGATCACATTGAAGTGAATGAAGAAGGGGATGTCAAAGTCAATATTGGTGATCAAAGGGACATTCTGTAACACCCCTTTTCGTGAGCATTTGTATGTGTACCCATTTTGTTATAGTTTTTGATTTGATGATCAACTCTATGGTTCGGGAATTATAAGAATGTCACTACTCGTATCGTAACATGTTAAATTAAATATTTGACAAGTCTAAGTATGGTAGTGTAGTATGATTTTGTTTTAATTTAATTTTAGTATATATATATATATATATAGTGGGCTCCAAAGTTGAGTAGTTTTCCAAGCCCATTCTATTTAGTGCATGTTTTACACTTGTCAACCAACACTTGCAAAGTTGACACTTGTGTTAAGTAAAGACACATGGCTTTTATCACTTCCATTTTTCTTAACCAATAGAAATAAGCTAGAACCTCTAAATATATATCATGAAATTGAATCAAAATAAAAGTTTCATTCTCACTTCACTGTGGCAGTAACTTTGAGGTATGATTTTCATTTCCCTTTTTGTCTTCTTTTCCGTTTTGTTTTTTTTTGGTTGTTGTTGTGCATTCTTTTCTTTGTTTGGTATTTTAAATTGGGTAGGATTTATTTTGATATTTATTTTGGTTAATTTGGAACATAATAGATAATTATTGTATAAGTTTATTTATTTTTACAATAATTATGGCATTTTTAATCTTTATAGTTTTTGTAAAATTATTAAGTAGATTTGTATTGAATTTCATGAAGTCTTAATAAATCTTTTCTTATAGACAAGTTTAGTAGCCACTGTTATATTTGAGTAAATTATGTTTTCCTGTTTCAATTTTTATTATTTTTTTTTCTCTCCAAGAACGACCAGTATGCTTTTGTTATATATATGCACTTTATTCTTCAGTCCATTTGGCCGACATCATATTAAGAAAATATTTGTTGGTTTCTTTATTTTTATTCAAAGCTTCCTTTGAATTCTTGATCTTAATAATTTTTGTAATTTTCCCTTTTACTGTAACTTGCTTTGGCCGAAAAATCAAATGTTTTTTTTTATGAAGCTCTCGTAATCATGTGACACCCCGAACTCCTCCGCTAGGTTCACTGTGGCTGAGTAGGGTACCAGCGTGCCTCTCGGCACTAACGAATACAAGACAAACTAGAATAGTTGTACAGAAGTACATATAAAATGAAAAGTTTACGTCAATAAGAGTTAAAAATACAAAAATAGTGAAATACCACATTTTTACAAAGATGGAAATATTACATAAATTTACTTTATAAGTAGTACCGATTACAATAAACATTTTCATTTATTCAGTCTTGCGTAAACCGAGAGTTACATAGTTGTACTAATCTCGTATATAAGTAACCAAAATACGACGAAATCCACGCGTTCCCTGCTGATTCGAAGAAAGTGTTCAAACTGTGGCTTCCTTATCCCAACTATCTGAAATATGACATAAATAAACGTGTGAGCCAAAAAGCCCAGTGAATTCGCGTGTGTGCCAGTGTATTTTTCAAATAATAATTTCATAAATGTGTGCAAATGTTTTATCAAACTGGGTGTAATGCAGTTAAAAATATTTTTTATTGTGTATCAAACTCAAATGCAAAATCACATGGAAGGTCGAGACGCAGCCGGAAAGTCTGAGCGAATCAAGACACGTCAGCGCAGCCTCGAGACCCAATTTTTCAAAACATAGTCAGGCTCAACGAAAACGAGTCTGGATCCTGAAGTCAATATCAGCCTCACACCAGTACGAGCTCGAATTTCATACCTTATGCCTCCCCAAACACAAAACCAGGCTACGAAATCTGGGGCACCTACCAGCCCGTCACCTGGTGACTAACTCCAACGTCGAGCCCCTCCTGACTCGCAAATAAACGATGTTCCACACAAATAAACGCAATACCGGTTGGGACGAACCCTCCCCGAATACTACGCCCCCTTTCACGTGGTACCACGATCCAGAGTCTATGCGTTCCACGCCAGCAGAAGAGGCCCTAGCACAGGTGACTAGCCATGTACAGTGCAATCCACTAGTGCTTCAGGCTATCAAATCATTTTCGAATCGTATCCAAATCAAAGCTGGTCGGAACGGAGTTTTAATGCAATTTTCACAATCGAAAATATCAACATAAAGGCCAACCAAAATAATCATATTCAAATCTAATTCAAAAATATTCACCCGTCCGCCAGTCTAAATGCACATTTTCTCAAATATGCCATGATAATGTCCATGGTTTCAAAAACAATGCAGTTTTCTTAAATCAAGCATTTTCCGAAACTTACCTGAGTTTAAGCGAACCTGTGAAGAAGAGGTTATTCCAAAAATCATATTTTCTTATCCGGAGTACCGCTCCTATGCGATTTTAATGCATATTTTACACAAAAAAATTGGATAACTTCTCCAATTTAAAGTAATTGACAGATAACCAAATACTGAAGAATAAATAATTTCCATTTTGAAAACTTTTCCAAAGTGCTTCATTTGTCAAAACATAATCGTTTTATAAAATAATATAAGCACAATAAATTTAGTAAGTTTCGGGTTGCGAAACTCACCTGATAGTGCTAGCTAACCACGTTCTTCACGTAAATAAAGGCTTCCTACAAATCCAAGTGGTTTAATAAATTCAATCGGTTGTTTCACTCCATTAATATTTCAAATAATCCACCAAAATAATTCTTAGCAACTTGCTCAAAACAAATCATAATTCGGTAACCATATAAATCATGTATTAATCATTAAAGATTTCCATAGAGCTCAAGAGACAAAACGATTACAGGGGCTAATAGACATTATAAAAAATACAAATGAACGATTAAACTATTTTGATAGACCTGAATCTGATATTGAGTAAAATAGCAATGAATTGATTGACTGAGATTTTCGGACAACAATGAAACAGGAGAAAGAAATTTAAGTATAAGAAAATCTGAACCATTCAAGTGTATACCTATAGCCTTGATCCATAATAAGTCAGAACCTTATAAAAACCAAAAACAAAAACAACAGTAACTCAAGCTCTCAATTACGAGAGCTTCAAAAACAAAAAAAACATTTGATTTTTCGGCCAAAGCAAGTTACAGTAAAAGGGAAAATTACAAAAATTATTAAGATCAAGAATTCAAAAGATTCAAGCTTTGAATAAAAATAAAGAAACCAGCAAATTTTTTCTTAATATGATGTCGGCCAAATGGACTGAAGAATAAAGTGCATATATATAACAAAAGCAAACTGGTTGTTCTTGGAGAGAAAAATAATAATAATAATAATAATTGAAACAGGAAAACATAATTTACTCAAATATAACAGTGGCTACTAAACTTGTCTATAAGAAAAGATTTATTAAGACTTCATGAAATTCAATACAAATCTACTTAATAATTTTACAAAAACTATAAAGATTAAAAATGCCATAATTATTGTAAAAATAAATAAACTTATACAATAATTATCTATTATGTTCCAAATTAACCAAAATAAATATCAAAATAAATCCTACCCAATTTAAAATACAAAACAAAGAAAAGAATGCACAAGAACAAAAAGACAAGAAAGGAAATGAAAATCATACCTCAAAGTTACTGCCACAGTGAAATGAGAATGAAACTTTTATTTTGATTCAGTTTCATGATATATATTTAGAGGTTCTAGCTTATTTCTATTGGTTAAGAAAATGGAGGTGATAAAAGCCATATGTCTTTACTTAACACTAAGTAAAGAAATATGGGCTTTGCAAGTGTTGGTTGACAAGTGTAAAACATGCACTAAATACAATGGGCTTGGAAAACTACTCAACTTTGGAGCCCACTTATATATATATATATATATATATATATATATATATATATATATATATATATATATATATAAAATTAAATTAAAACAAAATCATACTACACTACCATACTTAGACTTGTCAAATATTTAATTTAACATGTTACGATACGAGTAGTGACATTCTTATAAATCCCGAACCATAGAGTTGATCATCAAATCAAAAACTATAATAAAATGGGTACACATACAAATGCTCACGAAATGGGGTGTTACAGTCTTTCCCCCTTAAGAGAATTTCGTCCTCGAAATTCAAACGTACGTACCTAGTAGTACGGGGTGTTTCCTTCGTAGAAAGTCTTCGGTTTCCCAAGTAACTTTTTCGATTCCATGATGTCTCCATACGACCTTGTACATAGGTATTTGTTTCCCTCTCAACTCTTTCACGCTATGTTCCACGATCTGTGATGGCTTCTCTGCATATGTCAAGTCAGCTTTTAATTCTACTAAGTCATCGTTTAAGACATGATCAGGTGCCGGATGGTATTTCTTCAATTGTGATACGTGAAACACGTCGTGAATTCCAATTAATTCCTCTGGCAAAGCTAGGCGATACGCTACTTTTCCAATCTTCTTGATGATTTCAAACGGTCCAAGGTATCTCGGGCTCAGTTTTCCTCCTCTTGCGAGCCCTGTCTTTCCCTGATGAGGAGTTAGCTTTAGAAAGACTCTGTCTCCAATCTCAAACTCTAGATTTCTTCTTCGATTGTCAGCATAACCTTTCTGTCGGCTCCTGGCGGCTCGAAGTCTATCTTGAATGACTTTCACTTGTTTTTGCATTTCTTCCACTTCGGGCATCCAATCCTTTTGCTTCCAATGAGATCGAACTCCAACCTCATCCCAGTAAAGGGGTGTTCTACATTTTCTACCATATAGAGCCTCAAAAGGTGCCATTCCAATAGACGAATGGTAGCTATTATTATAGGCAAATTCCACACAAGCTAGGTTGTCGATCCATTTGTTTCCAAAATCTAAGGTGCATGCCCGCAACATATCTTCGAGCGTTTGAATTGTCCTTTCCGTTTGCCCGTCGGTTTGAGGGTGTGCTGACGTACTATAACTAAGGTTAGTTCCCAAAGCCGCTTGAAATTTCGTCCAAAATCGAGACGTAAATCTTGGATCTCGATCTGAAACGTGCAATCTTACTATTTCGTCAACATATAACTGTGCTAGCTTTTCCAGATAGTACGTCATGCTGATAGCAATGAAATGTGCAACTTTCGTCAATCGGTCCACAATTACCCGTATAGCATCCTTACAACCTTTTGTGCGAGGTAATCCTGCTACAAAATCCATGGTGATATGTTCTCATTTCCATTCTGGTACAGGTAAAGGTTGTAACAATCCTGCTGATTTCTTATGCTCCACTTTGACTCTTTGACATGTAAGACAATATCCCACATATTCAGCTATATCTCTTTTCATTCCTTCCCACCAAAATTTCTGCTTCAAATCGTGGTACATCTTACTTTCGCCGGGGTGCACAGAGTACTTGCTCTTATGAGCCTCATCCAACACTTTTCGCTTGATTTCCTTGTCCTTAGGCACACAGAGTCTGTTTCGAAAGTAAATGCTTCCATCTTCTCCATTTATCCGGAAATCGTGTAGGTTCTTTGCTTCTATTCGTTGCTTAAATTCCTGAAAATCCAAATTATCTTTCTGAGCATTCTTAATTTCCTGTTGTAACGTAGAGGTTATGGAGAGACTGGTTATCTTAACTTTTCGACTCAAAGCATCGGCCACCACATTAGCTTTTCCAAGATGATAATTAATGGGACATCGGTACTCTTCCAATAGCTCCAACCATCGGCGTTGTCGCATGTTCAAGTCCTTCTAACTGAATAAATACTTTAAGCTCTTATGATCTGTGAAGATTTCATAATTTGCTCCATACAGATAGTGTCTCCACTTCTTCAATGCGAACACTATTGCAACAAGTTCTAAATCATGTGTCGGGTAATTTTGTTCATGGTCCTTCAACTTCCTGGAAATATAAGCTACAACTTTTCCATCTTGCATTAACACTGCACCTAATCCTTCCTTACAAGCATCAGTATATAAAGCGTACTGCTTACTTGGATCAGGTAACGTCAAAATTGGGGCTGACGTCAAACGCCGCTTCAATTCTTGAAAACTCTGCTCACACCTGTCTGACCACTTGAACACTGTCGCCTTTCGAGTCAATTGTGTTAGAGGCGCGGCGACTTTAGAGAAATCCTTGATGAATCTTCTATAATAATCAGCTAATCCCAAAAAACTGCGAACTTCAGTTGGTGTTTTGTTTTGTTCCCAATGTGTCACAGATTCAACCTTAGTAGGATCCACCGCTATACCATCTTGTGTAACTACATGCCCTAAGAAATTCACATGTTCTCTCCAAAACTCACATTTGCTAAACTTAGCATATAACTTATGATTCCTTAGGGTTTGTAACACTTTTCTAAAGTGAATACACTAATATATCATCTATGAAAATCACCACAAATTGATCCAGGTAAGGCTGAAAAACCCTATGCATCAAGTCCATGAAAGTCGCAGGAGCATTCGTCAACCCAAAAGGCATCACTACAAATTCATAATGCCCATACCTAGTGTTAAAAGCCGTTTTTGGAGCATCTTCTTCTCTTACGCTTACCTGGTAATACCCTTGTTTGCTCCAAGGGGATGTACTTGGGCGAATATATCCACTCCTCAGGAAAAACATCTATAAATTCATTTACCACTGGTACAGATTCAATCTCTAGTTTCTCTCCCGGCTTATTCAACAAATAAGCTTGGTAATCTTGACATACTTTCTGCAATAACTTTCTGGCTTTAATTCCAGACACAAATGAAGATTTCATCATAGTCTTCTTTCCTTTAAACTCAAGATTTGGTTGTCCTGGCTGACAGAATCTTACTACTTTATGACGACAATCCACCTGCGCATAATGCCTAGATAACCAATCCATTCAAGTATCACATCATAACCCTCAAAATTTAAAACAATTAAATCTCCAGGTAGCACTCTATTCCCAACATTAATATCACATATCGGATACACTATCTCAGACGTTCTGGCTTCACCCATTGGGGTACTAACTATCATTTGGTATTGCATCTTATAGGTGGGTATCGGAATATGCGATGAAAAATGCATGCTCACAAAAGAATGCGAAGATCCAAGATCAATAAGTACCCCAGCTTGGTGAGAAAAGATTCGTAATGTACCTTCCATAACATCTGCTGATCCATCTATTGGCTGCCCATCCAATGCAAATACCTTAGCTCTCACTTGAGGTTTGTTGTTCTTCTGTTCATTGGCTCCTCGTCCAACGGGTGGCCTTCCAACTCTTTTGGGTGCCTCATTCGATGCTTCTTTGGGTGTTGGGCAGTTTCCAGCTCGGTGTCCTGGCTTTCCACATTGAAAACATAATCCCAACTTGCGATAACATGCCTCAGCAGTGTGTCCTCCAAGTCCGCAATAAGTACAAGTTTCGCGAGGGACATAGATAGGAGTTTGCCGGCTAGTCCTGTCTGATATAAATCTGGTTCGTGCCTTCGTATTATCATTGCCCCTCCACGGTCCCTTTTCAAATCGCTTAAAAGAACGAGTGTTTGAACTGCTTGGAGTTTTACTTTGTGTCAAGGCTCGATTAGTCATCTCAGTTCGAGTAGCCGCTTCAACTGCTGCTGCAAATCCCATTGGTGGAAGAGGTGCCAAGGCTCGTTGTAGATCCGCTCGCAATCCCTTAACGAATTGTCGAGTCTTGTTTTCTTCAGTGTCGATTAGCCTTAAACAGTATTTAGCCAATCGGTTAAATTTGGCTGTATACTGTGCTACTGTCATGTCTCCCTGCTTAAGCTGTTGAAATTGATCCTCCCGTTGCTCTCTAATCCAACGGGGAATGTATTCATTCTTGAATTCTTCATGAAAATTCATCCAGGTCCACGTCTCGCCTTTCAAGGTACGAGCTTCAGAGGTTCCCATCCACCAATCCCGAGCAACTCCTCTAAGTCGGAAAGTAGCAAATGTCACTCTTTTAACATCATCATATGCTAACGTGTCAAAAATATCAGTTAACTGTTCCAAGAACAACTCAGCCTTAACTTCCTGTTCGGCCTCCCCAAAGAATTTTGGAGGTCGAAATTTAAGAAATCGCTCCAGTGCCTCATCCATACCCGTTGACGGTACTCGTTCAGCCCTTCGGGTTCCCATGGCTGTACCCAATAGTTCTGTCATCTTAGCCATGAATTGTTCCACAATCTCAGCGCCAGTTGGTTCTGGTCTCAATGTTCTTTCTTCTGGTGGCTCAGATGGTGAATGTGGTGGATTGTCAGGGCGATTCTCAGAAGATTGTGAGACATCTCTTGAAGGAGATGCCATCCTAAACCAAAAATAATATTCTTAAAGCTAACATAATTTGTGTTTTATAGAACTAAAATAATACAAATCGAATTAAACATATAGTATCACATATAATAACAGAAGAAATATAGAGATAAATTATCACATTCCCCGAAACATTACCTATATATATATATATATATATATATATATATATATATATATATATATATATATATATATATATATATATATACATTTTACATACAAAAGAAATGGTTCTGCAAGTTTAGCAGGATCGAGTCAAGTCGAGTCACCCCAACATGCTGATAAACTCCAAAATGTGGGAATCATGTACAATCCCAGGTCTTACTGGCCACATCAACAAGTCACAAAAATATCTAAAATATATGATGGGTTAATGTATATATATATATATATATATATATATATATATATATATATATATACTAAAATTAAATTAAAACAAAATCATACTACACTACCATACTTAGACTTGTCAAATATTTAATTTAACATGTAACGATACGAGTAGTGACATTCTTATAATTCCCGAACCATAGAGTTGATCATCAAATCAAAAACTATAACAAAATGGGTACACATACAAATGCTCATGAAATGGGGTGTTACACATTCCAAGGGAAAGTGAAGAAAGAAGACCTCCTCCTCAAAGAAGTGAATCTAACAATGACATCTTCAAGCAAATCATGACAAGCCTAAATGTTATCCAAGAGAATTTCAACATCAAGTTGGATACATTTCAAGAAAATGTATTTGCTAAGCTATCAACCTTGGAGATAAATGTGAGAGATGTTGATACTAGATTGGAAGATATGGAGTACAAAGTTGACAACATCATTAGTTATACAATAACTAAAAAGTCAACTTTGGCACAAAAAAATGAGTGAGAAGAGAGTGAGGAGGAAAAAGAAGAGAAATAAGATGAGAAAGAAGAAGAGAATGATGCTAGAGATGAAGATTCCATCAATGGAACTGATGGAAATAAGGAAGAGAATGAAGAAGAACCCAAAGTTGTGGTAACTATTGAAGATGATGAAGATACTTTGGGAAAGAGGGTCAAGAGATTGATATGGAGATTGAAGACAAGGAAGAAGAAAATAATGAAGAAAAGGAGCCAGATAAAGACATAAATGCTCAAGACACTGAAGAGGATTGAAGAAGCTCAAAATCTCATTTTGGATTTCAAATGCAAGAAGCAACCGTTCAAATCAATGAGAATTTCTAAACTATATCTTATTTATTTCCTTGTATTTCATTTCTTGTTTTGTAATTCCCTTTTGTCATCCCATGTGTACCCTTAGATTAGCATTTGTTGAACTTACATTTTCTTTTGTTTGTATGAATTTCTTAAAGGAGCACCTTGATGCCTTTTATAATATGCATGCTCTTGTTTTGTTTTGATTTTTTAGCATGTTATAGTGTTTTGAGCTTAATGATTTGATCCTTGTGATGAAAGCTCATTTTGAAACCCCCTCCCCTATTTTCTTAGTGTATTATACTTTGGGAAGTTTTATATGCTATACCTTGGCTTAACTTGTTCTTTATAGAATTAGGGGTTGTTTTGATGTTTATATTCAAGTCTTTAGCATGTATCTTATATGGTTGATTGTCTAGATGCTTGACTTAGGATATAAACTGTGATTGTGGCATTAAATATGTCTTAAGTGTGCTAATTGGTTGTTTAGAACTGTGCTTGAACTAAAAATTGCAAGATATTCTGCAATCTACCAAAAGTTTGGTCGACCAAACTATGGGGCTTAGGTCGACCGAACTGCTACGGTCGACCAGAGGCAATCTTTGTGGTCGACCGGGACAGCCAAAGTCAGCAAAATTTGAACTTCAGCTTCTGTCATTTGTAAGTTTTGTTGCTTTTTGCATATAGGCACAACCTTAGGGGGAGCTTTCAAATGTTTTCATCCCATACCCCTCTCAAAATATGTGGTGTATGCTAAAGATTTCATATTATACATCATCACATCACTTGTTGGCTTGTTTTCAGCTTTTAAATCTTAAAGCCAACTTGTGTTAGTTATTTTGGGATTTATATGTGTTATGCATGTTTATATTCTACATGTATTCTCCCTTTATAACTTTCAGATCATATTCTTCTATTTTCTTATCTTTTGTGATCTCATTTGAGGTTTTGGTTAGTCTTGCTTTTAGAGTTGTTACACTCATTTGGCTAACCATTAACTCATTAGAGGAATGTACTCAAAGTGTTATCTTACACTTCCTCTATTTCTTTTGGTTGTGATACATGTTCTTAACTTATGTATTCATGGTATTACTTCCAATAATACTTTTGTTAGCTATATTTTCAAACATGTTTTTATATCAAATAGCTAACTTAGTATGATTATTAAACGGGGAGACTGTGCTTAAGGACTTATTCCTTATCTCCTTTGTTTTAGCTTAGGTTGATATTCTTTTTGAGCCATATATGACCATCTTTTGATTTATGTGTCATTATGGACTTTTGGTATTTAGAAATCAACCAAGCTTATTCAAAAAAATTAACCCTTCTTCAAATGAATTTTGGTCTTTAGATTTGTTCCTTTGGTTCTTGTATTATCAATCTACTAGACCATTAAGATTCTCAATAGTTTTAAAGGTATTTCTATAGGGAGAAATTCTTAAATTTCATCAAGCTTCTCCACAATTTAAACATTATTCCTCCTTCACTTTCCTTTAAAGGGTATTTCAAATATTTTTAAATAAAAATGAGGAGTAAATACTTTTCATATTGGGGCTCTGATTTCCCTTTTCGATTTTCAAAAAAATGGGGAGAATTTTTAGTGTTGCAAATGTGCCAAGAGAAGTAATTTACAAAAGGAGAAAGTTTAGAACTTGCAAAATGGGAAAGATAAGGGATTCTTTAAAATAGGGGAGTAGAATGTTTTTTTTCAAAACATCTACTTGCCTAGATCCTTAATACCATTATCTCATGCATTAATATTTACATGCTTTAAAATATTATCTTTGGCATATTATTCCCATTTGCATCAATGTTTTGTCATCATCAAAAAGAGGGAGATTGTTAGCCCGAAGAGAAAAGTGATCAATCTTGTTTTGATAATAACAAAGCATTGATAATTCTAATGTTTGTGTGAGCATGTTCTTAATGATAGGATCCTTAGCACTCACACCAACATTGATGAAAATGGTAAGTTAGCTTCTTGTGTAAACCAAGGTATGAATATTACATACAAGAAAGCTACACTTTGCAAGACTCCATATCACAAACATGAAGTCAATTCACATGCTATGAAAGTATTTGCAAGTCAAAGAAGAAGGAAGATCAACATGTCAAGAGCTACTCAAACCATCAAGTAAGAATCAAGTGGTAGACTCATTGACAAAAAGAAGTGTGAAGTCCACTACACTAGATCAAGAATGCAAAAGGACTTCAACCTTCGAAGAAGATGTTGATCAAAGGCTTCAGGTCAAAACTCCTAGTGTTAGTAGTGCTCTAGGACCATTAGCATATGTTGTACGTTTTATAACTTTTTAGCTTGTCATTTGAATAGTTAATTTTGCTTTGAACATCAAATGCGTGATTTGATAGTAAGACTCATTAGCTTATGTATTTACTATTCTAATTGTCCCTAGTTTTATGTAATGTTCTTTACAATGAAATAAAACTAGTATGATGTTTGATTGATGATTATGTTTTATTGATCATGTGTAATGAATACAAATCATATCATAGATACAATATATTGGGATATATTGTATCAGGTGTGATCCGTTAGAAAAGTAATACTTCATGGTTCTTTAGTCATAAGTATTACTTCCTCAATACTATATGGAATCCTTTTATGTCTCCATGGTATCCATCATGAATGGAGCTACGTTTTGACCCAGTCGGAAGTTACTTTTAATCGAGTAATCAATACGATCGATGATCGGATGTAGTATCCTATCGTGGCTTGAATGTGAGAGGCATTGTAAGGGGTTTGTCCCTCTCTTATTAGAGAGAGATATCCATGGGCCCCTCGATAGAGAAGACTGTTTAAATGCATGGCCGTGCTAAAATGTATTTAATAAAGTGGTTATTAAATACTGTTTGTTGGAACAGTCTACTTGGAGATCGAGCATAAATACAATTAAGCTTTATAAGGGGGACAACTACCATGCCTTATGCTTTATTTGGATATTGCGAGACAAAGGGATTAAATAGTGGATTGATATTAGGTTCCATTGTACATTCATTCACTCTGGGTAGTCACAATGCCCTGCTGGGGACCGCTTGTGATTTATGAACTCATACTACTACTACTAAGTGTGTTTTCATTGCCATTGTGAAAAGAATCTACAGGGTCACACATATAGACGGTTAACGAACTTCATGTCTAGATTCAATGAATCTAGAATGTGTCTAGATTCATTGTATTTTACTTTGATTTTTTGAAAAATAATAAAACGTTATTATTCAAATTAGAGGTTAAGGAGGGGCATTTTTGGCATTTGGTAATAGTTGGGATTACGTGGGAGGTATTATATGATAAAAACTCCCACTACCAGCAGAGGTTTATGGGAAGTGAGAGTTAAAGACTCCCACTGCCGGAAGAGGTTGAGAACGTGGGAGTTGGTTCTGGGAACGAACTTTCACACCCTATATAAACCTCTTTTAGCCGAAACCCTAGGTTACACCTTCTTGAGCCGTAAAACTAAAATCCTGAAAGTCAGATTTCCTGCCTCCTTTGCTATCTAGATTCCAAAACTCAGAAAAATGAAGAGCTAGCACTCGCTACTCGTTTCATCGCGTGGATACCGGTAGGGAGTAATTCCGCAAGGGAGGACTTTGGTGGTTGCAGCTAAGCTCCCGGAAAAACAGAATCTTTAACCGAAGACGTAAGTCTTTTTCGTATATTTTCGATTCCTATGGTATGAGCGGATCCTTCAGGGGAGGATTTATGTGTGTTTAGAACGAGTTTCTGCCCATGAATCCCTTTCGGTGGTATCAGAGCCTTGCTCATGCTATTCAAATTCAATATTGTTAATCACATCATAACACATATCAATTTCGATTTGGTATGCGTATGTGTGAAACAGAAAAAAAATGTTTCTGTGATTCTGATATGCATAAACTGTTGTCGTATGTTGTTAATTCGAGTATACTTCATAAACTCTTTATGTTAATCTATTGTTAATTCGATTATACTGCATAAACTGTTTATGTTAATCTGTTGTTAATTCGATTATACTGCATAAACCGTTTATGTTAATCTGTTGTTAATTCGATTATACTGCATAAACCGTTTATGTTATCGTATAAACCTGTTATGCGATTGAGGGATAAAACCGGGGCAGAAAACTCATTCGATGAGTAGAGGAAGAGTCAGATTTTTCTTCTAGAAGTGTTGCCCCTTTGACCCCTCTCCCCCGCTAATCGTCGACTGCTCTGCGTAGTGGCAACGCCTAAGACTTTGTATATGTACACGTTACTTAATTTCATTATGCCTTATGTGAGTTTTAGCATGGCCTACTATACCTCTCTTGCTTTACATTTATTGGGCTGTAATTTTATAATATGACATGTGACTCGTTTTTCATTGTTGTAAAATTGCAATTGCTTTCTTAGATAGTTTTATTGCTTTACATTGAAGGCTAGGTATGCCCATGCAATTATGTAACAAGACTAGAGGACGATGGATTGAGGACACTGTCCATGAGATGGATATTGATTTAGATTGACCCTTGACTCTCACAAGGCTCGTGGGAGTCATCATAGGATCAGGCCATGCTATCTCACGTTTACTTTTATGTTTTATATATTGAATGAGATGCTTATATTCTTGTCTTATGGGTTTAACAACTTATTCAAACTAAATGGTTTTAATTAAGGCTCAAAAATGCCTACCATATCCTAAGCACTTCTCAAGCTTGGATCATCATTTTGTCTTATTGCCAAAGCAACAGATAAGTGGTTATCGAAGCAAAAGTGTTAGTAGTGCCCTAGGACCATTAGCACATGTTGTGCGTTTTGTTATCTTTTGAGCATGTAATTGAATAGTTAATTTTGCTTTTGATTATCAAATGTGTGATTTGATAGTAAAACTCATTAGCTTATGTAATTACTATTCTAGAAGTCCCTAGTTTTATGTAATGCTTAATTACTATGAAATAAAACTAGTATGATTGTTGATTGATGATCTTGTTTTACTGATCATGTGTAATGGATACAAATCACATCATAGATGCAATATATAGGGATACATTGTATTGGGACGTGACTCGTCGGAGAAGTAATACTTCATGGTCTTAAGTCATAAGTATTACTTCCTCAATACTATTTTAGAATCCTTAGACCTTATGTCTTCATTGATTCTAGTATGAATGGAGCCACGTTTTGACTCAGTCGGACGTTACTTGTAACAGAGTAATCAATACGACTGATGATCGGATGTAGTGTCCTATCATAGCTTGAATGTGAGAGACATTGTAAGGAATTTGTCCCTCTCTATTATTAGAGAGAGATATCCATGGGCCCCTCGATAGGGAAAGACTGTTTAAATGCATGGTCGTGCTCAAATGTGTTTGATAAAGTGGTTATCAAATGCTATTTGTCGAAAACAGATCTACCCGGGAGATCGAGCATAAATACAATTAAGCTTAATAAGGGTGACGACCACCATGCCTTATGCTTAATTAGGATATCGCGAGACAAAGGGATTAAATAGTGGATTGATATTAGGTTCCGTTGTATATTCATTCACTTTGGGTAGTCACAATGTCCTGCTAGGGACCGCTTGTGATTTATGGACTCACACTACTACTAAGTGTGTTTTCATTGCCATTGTGAGATGAACCTACAGGGTCACACGCATAGACGAGCTAACGAGCTTTATGTCCAGATTCAATGAATCTAGAATGTGTCTAGGTTCATTGTATCTGACATTTGTCTTTCTGAAAATAATAAAGTGTTTATTATTCGAATTAGAGATAGGGGCAATTTCGGTATTTTACCTATAGCTGGGATTACGTGGGAGTTATTATCCGATAAGGACTCCCACTACCAGCAGAAAGTCTAAGGGGACGTGGGAGTTGAGGACTCCCATTGCCGAGAGGAGTTGGGGGACGTGAGAGTTAGTTCCGGGAACAAACTCTCACACCCTATATAATAAACTCTTGGTCGAAAACCCTAGACTTCAATGCTTTCACCGAATTACCCAAGAAGCGAAATAGTTTCTGCCTCTCCCTTTTCTCTCTAATTCCCGAAACCCAGAAAAACGAAGAGCTAGCAATCGCTGCCCGTTTCGTCGCGTGGATACCGGTAGAGGGACTTTCCGCAAAGGGAAATCAATTGGTGGCAGATTAGCATCCAAGAAACGTCATCCTCCATTCAAGAAGCAGCTTCTTGAATCCGTAAAAATGTAAGTTTTTACCGCTTTTTCGATTCGTTTCATATGAGCGGATCCTTCAGGGGAGGATCCATGGGTGTTTGGAACGAGTTTCCGCCCATGAATCCCTTCAGTGGTATCAGAGCCTTGCTCATACGAATATAATGATCTCTTGGCCGAAACCCTAGGTTATGATTTTTCAGCCGAAATATTACCAAGTCTCTGAAATTAGATTTCAGTTTTCAGCCTCTCCCTTTTCTCTCTAATTCCCGAAAATCAGAAAAGACGAAGTGCTAGCAATCGCTGCCCGTTTCGTCGCGTGGATACCGGTAGAGGGACTTTCCGCAAGGGAGATCAATTGGTGGCAGATTGAATCCAAGAAACGTCATCCTCCATTCAAGAAGTAGCTTCTTGAATCCAAGAAACGTAAGTTCTTTATTGCTGTTTTCGAATTGTTTCATATGAGTGGATCCTTCAGGGGAGGATCCATGGGTGTTTGGAACGAGTTTCCGCCCATGAATCCCTTCAAAAAGGAGATGGGAAAATAGTGATTTCCATAAGCTTAGACATGATTCGACTTAACTAGGCTATCAAAATAGTTTTGAGCCTTGGGCATAACATGGGAAATAGCCCGACATATAGATGTCATTCCCATGAGTTGATTTTACTTTAATTATGGGTGATAAGCCAAAGCTTACTTATTACTATCGTAAAATGCTTTTCTCCACTATTTATCAAGTGTTAAAATTGTGGGAAGTTTTTGCTCAAAAACTAATTAATGACTTTTGCAAATAATTTTAATGTAGATAATGACAACCAATACTTCACACAATTCATTGCGATCCGTTCTGGAAAAAGAAAAACTGAGTGGAACCAATTTCCTTTATCGGGCCCGCAACTTAAGGATTGTCGTTAAACAGGAAAGAAAGCTATACGTTCTTGATACGGATATTCCTGAACAGCTTAAAGCAACGCCCTTAGAGCTGAGAAAGATGCTTGGAAGAAGCATTGTGATGATTCTAACGACGTGACTTGTCTCTTGTTAGTCACAATGAGCACTGATCTTCAAAAATAGTTTGAAGGGGTTGAGGCTTTCCAGATGATGGGCCAGCTCAAGGAAATGTTCCAAGAGCAAGCCCGTCAAGAAAGATTCCTCACCACTAAGGCGTTGAATAGTTGCAAGATGGCCCCTGGTACCTCTGTAAGTGCACATGTTCTTAAGATGAAGGGCTATCTTGACCAACTTGAGAAACTTGGGACTCCCACCAAAGTATGACCAATTTGTCATGAACTTCAACATGCATGCCATGGAGAAGTCCATACATGAGATACACGGGATGTTCAAGCAAGCTGAACTGAACATTAAGAAGACCCCTGAAGTCTTAATGGTTTAAAAGGGGAATTTTAAGAACAAATGAAAGGGAAAGTCCATGACCAAGAAGGGCAAGGTCAATAACAAGCCCAAGCCCAAACTCAATGCCAATGTAACAAAGGAAGGGGTTTGCTTCCATTGCAATGAACCAAGTCATTGGAAACGGAACTACAAGCTCTACTTGGAAGAAAAGAAAAAAGGGAAAGCCAGTTTGACTGTCTCTGCAGGTATTTATGTTATTGAAATTAACATGTCTGCTCCTATTTCTTGGGTATTAGATATCGGTTGTGGATCTCACATTTGTGCAAATGTGCAGGGGTTCAAAAGGAGTAGATCACTGGCAAAAGGATAAGTGGACCTAGGAGTATAGAATGGAGCAAGAGTTTTTGTTGTCGCTACAGGGATATTTAATTTAGTTTTGCCAAGTGGCCTTATTATTGAACTGAATAATTGTCTTTATGTTCCAACTTTGAGTAGGAATATTATTTCAATTTCGTGTTTGGATATTGAAGGTTTTGAAATAAATATTATGAATAAAATTTGCATCCTTCATAAAGATCGTATCTTCTATGGAGATGCCTCTTTGATGAATGGGCTTTATATTCTTAACCTCGATGAATCCATTAAAAGGTCCATCTATAACATTAATACAAAGAGGTTTAAATCAAATGACTTAAACCAAACCTACTTTTGGTATTGTCGTTTGGGCCACATGAATGAGAAACGTGTAACAAAACACCATCAAGATGGAATTTTGACATCATTTGACTTAGAGTCTTATGAGACATGTGATTCTTGCTTGTTAGGCAAAATGACTAAAGCTCCCTTTACTGGACAAAGTGAGAGAGCTTCTAATTTGTTGGGCCTTATACATACAGATGTATGTGGACCAATAAACACAAGTTCTAGAGGAGGTTTTCAGTACTTCATCTCATTCATAGATGATTTCAGTAGATATGGCTACGTCTATCTAATGAAACATAAATCAGAATCTTTTGGAAGATTCAAAGAATTTCAAAATGAAGTACAAAATCAACTTGGTAAAAGTATTAAGATACTTCGATCATATCGAGGTGGCGAATACCTTAACCAAGAGTTGACGAACATCTTAAGGGTTGTTGAATTGTTTCACAATTAACTCCTCCTGGCACACCACAATGGAATGGTGTATCAGAACGAAGGAATCGCACCTTACTAGATATTGTTCGATCTATGATGAGTCAAACAAGTCTTCCAATTTCCTTTTGGGGCTACGCCCTAGAAACTGCTGCATTCATATTGAATAAAGTTCCTTCTAAAGCGATTCAGAAAACTCCATATGAGATATGGACAGGGAAACGGCCTAGTTTATCATTTCTCAAAATTTGGGGATGCGAGGCGTATGTAAAACGCTTATTATCTGATAAACTCGCCCCTAAATCTGACAAGTGTTTGTTTGTGGGATATCCTAAAGAAATTAAAGGATATTACTTCTATCTTCCATCAGAGAACAAAGTGTTTGTAGCTCGAAATGGTTTATTCCTTGAAATGGAATTTATTTCCAAAGAGGATAGTGGGAGTAAGATCCATCTTGAGGAAATTCAAGATCCCCAAACAACATCTGAACCAACTTTGGAACTTCAAACAAGCTCACGTGCTGATACTGAGCCTCAATCTTTGAGACAAGGCCCAAGAAGATCAAGTCGGGTACATCAACAGCCTGATAGATATGGATTTCTCGTGACTAATGATCATCACATTGAACTGATTGATCAAGATGAACCCACTACCTACAAAGAGGCAATTCATAGATCTGAATCAGATAAGTGACTATAGGCTATGAGGTCTAAGATGCAATCCATGTACGAGTCATTGATAAAAATGGTGTTTCAAAAAGAAAATCGACATGGATGGTAATGTACACACTTTTAAATCTCGACTGGTAGCTAAAGGATATAGACAAATTCATGGTATTGACTATGATGAAACATTTTCTCATGTTGTTATGATAAAGTCTATTCGGATTTTCTTGCCATAGCCGCATATTATGACTATGAGATATGCCAAATGGACATTAAGATTGTGTTTCTTAATGGAAACCTTCTCAAGGATGTGTATATGACACAACCCGAGAGGTTTGTTGATCCATCAAATCCTAGCAAATTGTGTAAGCTTCAAAGGTCCATTTATGGATTGAAGCAAGCATCTCGAAGCTGGAATCGTCGCTTTGATGAAGCAAATTAAAGAATTTGGTTTCATAAAAAATGAAGACGAGCCTTGTTTTTATAAGAAAGTAACTAATAATGCAGTAGTGTTCATTGTGTTTTATGTGGATGACATCTTACTGATTGGAAATGACATCCCCACATTACAAAGCGTAAAATCTTGGTTGGGGAAGTGTTTTTCCATGAAATACTTAAGCGAGGCTACATACGTTTTGGGTATAAGAATCTATAGGGATAGATCTAACAAAATGATTGGCCTAAGCCATAGTGGATACATTGACAAGGTACTGCAACGGTTCAGTCTGCAAGATTCCAAAACTGGATTCTTGCCCATGTCACAAGGTATTAAACTCAGCAAAACTCAAGGACCTTCCACAAAGGAAGACCAAAAGTGCATGAGTAAGATTCCATATGCTTCAGGCATTGGGACTATTATGTATGCCATGATATGCACTCGCCCGGATATCTCATTCGCGTTAAGTATGACTAGAAGATATCAATTTGACCCTAGAGAGTCATATTGGACTGCAGTAAAAAAACATTCTTAAGTACTTGAGAATGACTAAAGATATGTTCATGGTTTACGGAGGTCAGGAAGAAAGTCTGGTTGTAAATGGTTACACAGACGCAAGCTTCCAGACCGACGTAGATGACTTTAGATCGCAATCTAGTTTTGTGTTTTGTTTGAAAGGAGGTGATGTGAGCTGGAAGAGCTCAAAGCAAGAAACTGTGGCCGACTCTACAACAGAAGATGAGTAGAAGCTGTTTGGATCAAGAAATTTGTTGATGGATTAGGCATCATCCCTAACATTGTGAACCCAGTGGACCTTTATTGTGATAGTACTAGTGTCATCTCACAAGCTAAGGAACCTAGATCCAACCAACGATCCAAACACATTCTCAGGCATTTCCATCTGATTAGAGAGATCATTGGCAGAGGAGACGTTAGAATTTGCAAAGTTCATACAAACGACAGCAATGCAGATCCATTGACCAAGCCACTCCCGCAACCTAAACATGAGAGTCATACTAGGTCAATGGGATTGAGAATCATGTATGATTGGACCTAGTGAAAGTATGAGATTTTTAGTAGTGCCCTAAGACCATTAGCATATATTGTACGTTTTATAACTTTTTTAGCATGTCATTTGAATAGTTAATTTTTCTTTTGAACATCAAATGCGTGATTTGATAGTAAAACTCATTAGCTTATGCAATTACTATTCTAATTGTCCCTAGTTTTATGTAATGTTCTTTACCATGAAATAAAACCTAGTATGATGTTTGCTTGATGATTATGTTTTCATCGATCATGTGTAATGAATACAAATCATATCATAGATACAATATATTGGGATATATTGTATCGGACGAGATCCTTTAGAGAAGTAATATTTCATGATTCTTTAGTCATAAGTATTACTTCCTCAATACTATTTGGAATCCTTAGACCTTACGTCTCCATGGTTTCCAGCATGAATGGAGCTACGTTTTGACTCAGTCGGACGTTACTTTTAACCGAGTAATCAATATGACTGATGATCGGATGTAGTATCCTATCATGACTTGAATGTGAGAGGCATTGTAAGGGGTTTGTCCCTCTATTATTAGAGAGAGATATCCATAGGCCCCTCGATAGAGAATACTTTTTAAATGCATGGTCGTGCTCAAATGTATTTAATAAAGTGGTTATTAAATACTGTTTGTTGGAACAGTCTACTTGGAGATCGAGCATAAATACAATTAAGCTTTATAAGGGTGACAACTACCATGTCATATGCTTAATTTGGATATAGCGAGACAAAGGGATTAAATAGTGGATTGATATTAGGTTCCATCGTACATTCATTCACTCTGGGTAGTCACAATGTCCTGCTAGGGACCGCTTGTGATTTATGAACTCATACTACTACTACTAAGTGTGTTTTCATTGCCATTGTGATATGAACCTACAGGGTCACACGCATAGACGAGTTAACGAGCTTCATGTCCAGATTCAATGAATCTAGAATGTGTCTAGGTTCATTGTATATGACATTGATTTTCTGAGAATAATAAAATGACATTATTCGAATTAGAGATTAAGGAGGGGAATTTTCGGCATTTGGTTATAGTTGGGATTATGTGGGAGTTATTATGCGATAAAGACTCCCACTACCAGTAGAGGTTTATGGGACGTAGGAGTTAAAGACTCTCACTGCCAGAAGAGGTTGAGGACGTGGGAGTTGGTTACGGGGAACAAACTCTCACACCCCATATAAACCTCTTTTGGCCGAAACCCTAGGTTACACCTTCTGAGCCTCAAAGCTAAAATCCCGAAAATTAGATTTTCTACCTCCTTTTCTCTCTAGATTCCAAAACTCTTAAAAACGAAGGGCTAGCACTCACTGCTCATTTCAGTCAGCGTGGATACCGATGAAAGAATAATTCCGCAAAAGGAGGACTTTGGTGGTTGCAGCTAAGCGCATCGAAAAAAACTAAATCTTTAACCGAAAACGTAAGTCCTTTTCGTATATTTTTTATTCCTATGGTATGAGCGGATCCTTCAGAGGAGGATTCATGGGTGTTAAGAACGAGTTTATGCCCATGAATCCCTTCACCTAGAAGATTTCATCTACAAGACTTGAAAACCTCCAAGAAGATTAGTCTAGTCTACATTGGTATTATCTTTGTGACTAATCATCCTTTGAGAATACTAGGATATAAGAATGTTTAAAGCTCAACATTGCATGTTTTCAAAACCTCATGTTTTACTTTGTTCATATATTTGAAAAGGTTTTCGAAAACAAGTTGGTCAATGCCTAAGTAATTTAAAATGTCTTTTGTATCTTTACAAAACACTTAGGCATGTGTATGAGAACATTAGAAACTCGACTAAGTGTAAAAACCACTTTGGTTCATGTCTCTGGTCGACCTCGGCAGTGTGGATCCGGTCGACCAGTATGCTTTTTTCCTTATTCGAGTTTTGAATGTTCAAATGCTCCAACGGCTATATTATATCCGGACGACCGAGATTTCAAGTAGGTCGTCTGTGACCAACTTTGCGGTCGACCATGATATGAACAGAGGGCCTTTAACCTTTGTTTTAAGGTACTTCGGCGACCTACTGTCTAGTAGTTGTCGACCGGAGCTATCAATTCAAGGCCAAAATTATAGTCATTGTGACCAACTTTTCTTGTATATTTTAGCCCTACAAAAAGCTTTCAAAGATGGATTTTTCATACCTAATCAAGCTATATGAGGGCATAGGCATATACACTTTCTGTACACACAAGCAAACACTTTTGTGCTTAATTTCCAAATCATTCAAAAGCATTTGTGTTGAGCTTAAACTTCATCTATCCTTAATATTGATTAGAGATTTCATTTGTATATCCAATCCATTGAGGGATTTGAAAAAGTAGGCTTATTGTAAATCTCCTTAGAAAGAGATAGGTTACCCAAGCTTCTCATTTGTTGAGAACTAGTTCTTTGTGAGCTAGCAAAAAGCTCTTAGAGAGCTTCACTCTTGGTGAGTGTTTATAAGTCTTAAGAGTAGGCACAAGACCTCTTTGTGAGGCAAACACTCTTTGTGAGTGGACACTTCTTAGTGAAGCAAAAGTCCTAAGACTAGGCACAAGTCCTCTTTGTGAGGTCAAACACTCTTGGTGAGTGGAGTCTTCTTTGTGAAGAAAAAGTCCTCATTTGTTGAGGCAATTGTAAAAGGTAGAACCCACCTTGCATTGGTTGTGAAGGGTATCCATCAGTGGATGTTGAAATCTTTGGGGATTGCCCTAAGGTAGTAGATGTAGATTCTTTGTGAATCAAACCACTATAAATCTTTGTGTTTGTTTTCTCTATCACTTTACTCTTTACTTTATATAGTTCATGAATTTCTATCACTTGTATACTTGATTACATGAAGCTGTTTGCATAGGATAGAAAACAACACATGCTTCCTTGCTTTATACAATTGCTTCACTTAAGTCATCTAAGTTGCCTTAAACATAATTGAATCACCTTATGTGCTTAAACAACATACTTGTTGTTAAGGTGAACACTTAGGCAAAAGAAGTTTTAGAAAAGTTTAAAAAAGTTTTTTAGAACCTAATTCACCGCCCTCTTAGGTTCTATTACCCTAAAGAGGTCTTTCAAGAGAATTTTTTTTAGAAATCCGTTATATATGTAGACTAATTATTTCTACTTTTCTTTAAACAGAAAAAAAAGAAAAAATTTATGAGACTGGTGAAGTTGTCAAATTAGTTATCCGACCATTTTCAAGCAAAAATAATGGCACGTGCAATTCACATGTGCTTGTGAGTAAGGGCAAATTTGTCCAATTAATTTAAGTACTTAAAACCCTTCTTCCCAAGTTATATATTGTACAATTAAACCATAATTTTCCCACATTTTGAAGCCCCGATCAGACCCATTGTCTAAGATTGAAGCAACATTACAATCAGAGGACGACGAATGGGATCAACGTTGAACTTATTGTTGGATTCCACAAATTCAACCATGGATTCAGCTAATCTTGAGAAATCATTAGCATCCATTTGGACAGAATATTTTTTAACATTGGAAGCCAAACTAGGAACAAGTTTGATGTGGGGAAGGGCTTGGACATTAAAAAGGGAGATAGAAGATTGATTTTCTTGAAATTCGATATGGAAAAAGAAAAGCTTGGAATTGGCATTGGGATCAGGGTTGTTTAAAAAAAAAAGGATTTTGAGACGAGGGAGAACTCTGATTTGAGAGTTGGGAGTGACAGTTCGGGTTTTAAATAGAGTTGTTTAGCATAACAAGATGAGGAAATAAAAAAGGAGAGGAGATGTGAGTGAGATGATTGATTTTAGGAGGTTTTAGAGAGGTGAATTAGGCCATTTTTGGATTGGGATTTGAGAGAATGGAATTGGGAGCGGAGTTCTAATGAAGGATTTTTGGTGGCTATTGGGAGGAGAGTGGTGACGATGAGGGTTAGAAGGAGGAGGACGATCGGGGCTCCGCAAACGGCCGCCATTGTTGTTGGTGAATGGTGAATACAATACAAATGATCTAATGCTCAAATATTGTTTTTGGTTGAAGTGGACGGGTAGGATCAGGTATATATTTCTGGTTGGAGGGAAGTGAAAAGTCAGACATTTTTTCCCTTACTCATGAGCACATGTGTTGTGCACCTGCCATTGTTTGCTTGAAAAATGGCCAGAATTATTAATTTGACAAATTCATCAGTCCCGTAAAATATTAAGGTTAAAAATAGCTTAATTTTTTTTTCTTTCTATTTAGAGAAAAATAGAAGTAGTTGGTGTACATATATAGTGGATTTTTCAAGTTTGTTTTATCAAATGAAACATAGAAAGGTGATAACTGTCCTATTTTTAAGGATTTTTCTAATGCGTGCTCCACACATGTTAATATGTATTAAGTCATTATATACATAATAGTTTAAGTTTCTTATTCCTAGCTTACCATATTTCTGATAAAATTTTAGATTTTGACATATTTAAATTACAATAATAGTATACTTTATCTAATTAACGTGTGCCCTCCCAAAAAGACTTGTTGTTTAGCAACAAACCCATGAACTAAATGGCTTTAGTATTATTGTGTTCAAAAGAAAATCAAACTTAATTAAGAATCAGACTTACACAATGCTAAAAGACAAAATAATGATTTGTTGATTTGTATTCCCTCATTTTTCAATTTAGATACCCTAGTTTGTGTGTACCCGATTATTAAAGTTTTGTTGATTTGTATAGTAACTTTTGATAAGTATCTAAAATATTTCTATTTAAAAATAGTTGAGTAGTAGAGTAGTGATAAACAGCTCAACAAATTGAATCAAAAAGTCGGCTCAAGAACTCTAGGGAATGCAAAATGACTATTAAGGGCATTGGTGATTTAGGAGGGAAAATAGATATGTTGATCCAACAATATTTCCCTCCATTTTCCCTCCATTTTTTCCCTCCTTTGAATTGATTTCTACTCTAATTCCAACGAAATTAGTTGGCATCACCTATTTCCAATGATTCAATTTATTTTTCTCTTCCATTTTTTTCTTCTTCCTCTATACTCTATTTTTTAGACCTTCTTTCTTTACTCTAATCTTCAAAAAAAAAAATTGAATAAAAAATAATCTTTATAAATCGGAGCCAACATTTTACTAATATGGATGTAGAATACAATGATGAAGTTCTTCTTTCGGATGAAGTATTAAACGTCTCCGATGGTAATGAAAATGAAGCTCACAACAATTTTATTCAATCAGATGAAGAAAATGCTTTTAATATCAATAGTGCCGATAGTGGTAATGGTGAATCGTCTGGGAATGGCGTTTCGTGTAATCAAGATATTGCAACTGTTTTAGCTTCTCTTGATTCAACTATTCCAGTTGTTGGACAGTATTTTGAATCCATTGATGAACTATTTACCTACTACCAAGAGTTTGCTAGGATGAATGGATTTAGTGTTACAAAGAAATCTGCATCGTATGGAGGCTACGATGTTCGCCGATACCAAACAATGTGCTGTGAAAGGGGGAAGAAGTGTTCTGCTATTCGAAGTTCTAAAAGAATCAATTGTCCGGCAAGATTAAGTGCAATTTTAAGAGAAAATGGTATGTGGCAAATTTCTAGAATAGAGTTAATACACAACCATGATCTTGATCCTTCAATGAGGTTCATGCCAGGGCATCGAAAAGTTACTACTGGAATGAAAAGAAAATTAGAGGAAAATGATATGGCTGGAGTAAGGCCTAGTACAAGTTTTAGACAATTGGCATGTCAAGAGGGTGGGCTAGATAAGGTAGGTTGCTTATCGAGGGATGCAAGAAATTATATAGACAAATCAAGAAGGTCTAAGTTGAAGGATGGAGATGCTGATTGCATTAGTAGATTATTTCGGAAATTGCAACAAAAAGATTCTGATTTTTTTTACAGCTTTCGAACAGATACTCAGGGGAGATTGGATTGTGTATTTTGGGTGCATGCTAGAAGTAGAGCAGCTTATGAGGAGTTCAGCGATGTTGTTAGTGTGGACTCAACATACTTGCTAAATCGTTACAAAATGCCATTTGTTACAATAGTAGGTGTCAATCATCATGGGCAATCTATTTTGTTAGGGTGTGCCCTCATTTCTCATGAAGATGTTGAGACTTATAGGTGGTTTTTTGGTACTTGGATTCAATCATTAGGTGGAGTCGCTCCGAAGGCAATTATGAGCGACCAATGTGAGAGTATGGGGAATGCTATAAAAGATGTCATGGGGGATGATACTACTCGGCGTTATTGTATATGTCATATTCTATGCAAGGTCCCAGAAAAGTTTAAGAGTGTACAAGATAGTGTTCAAGCAAGGAATGAGTTCACTGCTATGATTTTTGATAGCTTATCTGTTTCAATGTTTGAAAATAATTGGGAAACCTTCACTACAACATATGCTTTAGAGAACAATGAATGGTTGAAAAAGTTTTATACAATTCGGAATTTCTGGGTTCCGATTTATGTCAACCATATATTTTGGGCATGAATGCTATCGACACGGAAGAGTGAAAGCATGCATGCTTTTTTTGATGGTTATGTAAAATCTACCAGTACACTAACTCAGTTTGTAGAGCAATATGAGCTTGCTATTTGCAACAAAGTTGAAAAAGAATATTATGCAGATTTTCAATCCAAAAACAAGGTAATTGTGTGCATAACAGATTTTGCTTGGAAAAAGCAAATGCAGGGGATGTACACGAATTCAATTTTCTTGAAATTTCAAAAGGAAATCAAAATGATGTGGTACTGTCATGATTTTCAAGGAGAAGAGGTTGAAACCGGGGAATTTGAGGTTGACGAGGTTATGAGGCCATAAAGGTCGTGGAAATGAGCTTGTTAAATGATTGGTACACAAAGGAATTCTTGTACACTGTTCAATACAAACATGAGGGGAATTGGTTGAAATATAACTGTCAAAAATTTGAATCGAGTGGCATTTTATGTGCTCATATCCTCAAAGTTGTTGCATCTAAGAATTTGGAAACAATTGATGATCGATATATCTTGAGAAGATGGCGAAAGGATATTAATCGTAGGCACAGCAAAATTCTTACAGATGGTGGTTACTCTACTATGAACTCTGAACATGCAAAGTGTAAAGAGGTATCCTAATTAAATTTTATTTTCTTACTGTTGTATTTTTAATGTGCTAATGACATTGGGTTTCAATGGCAGATTGAAAATATATGTAATGACTTGATAGATTTGTCGTTGTGTAGCAAATCTAGGATGGAGTTCCTGAAAAACTCGTTGACTGATTTGAAATCGTCTGTGGTTAATATATCTGATTCCACTTATAACACTCCAAACTTGGAAGACAATGGTTTAATTAGAGACCCACCTATTGCGAGAACAAGAGGTCGACCAAGGAGTACACGAGTGAGAAGTGCTTTTGAATCGCGGAGAGCCCGCGGTCGTGGCAGGGGCCGTGGAAGATCTCGTGGGATTAGAAATTTGAGTCAAATGCAAGAACCGGATAGCCAAACACAAGTACTAGGGAGTAATACCGCAACTCCTGGCATGGATGAACCTTTCTATGACGACCTGAATGACATTGTTGATTTGTGATTTGTTTTTTCATTTCTTATGAGTATAATTTTTATATTTTTATTTGGAAGTTGTTAAAAATATTGGATTTTTTATTTAATTTTGCTATTGACAATTCATCAACTTATCCTTCAACTTTATTATTTTAGTCAATTTAAGTTTAAGTTCTACAATTTCAACTTGGGTGCAGAAATGTAAGCAAGCAATGTAAAAAAATATTATTTTCAAATGGCTAAATTGAATAGTTTAAATAACAATGTTGTATTTGGAACTTTTTAATGGGATTGGATTTTTTTTTTTTTAATTTTTCTATTAAGAATTCAACACTTCTCCTTCAACTTGATTATTTTAGTCAATTTACTCTTAAGTTGCAGAAATGTCATGGCTAAATTGAACAGTTTAAAGAACAATTCGTAAACATTGGAATTTAGAATCAAATAATGAAATTAGAATACTAGAACTCAATTACAACCCAATAGTGATTTTGATATCAAAAATATAAACAAGAAATACCAAAAGTACAAAAGTTAAAACCTTCCTAAACACACTCTTTTTTTCATTGTTCATCTTCTTCAGTTCTTTCTTCATCTCTTTCTTCATCTCTGTGATCTCATTACTCAAAATCATAAAGTCTGTCTTGTACAAATCCTTAACCGAGTCTGCATCAATGGATCGCTTACATACATCAGAAAGCCACACGAAGAAGTTGCATTTCCAACTTCCATTCTGTAAACACAAAAACAAAATAGAAAAGGGAATGATCCGAAAATAAAATTCATACATACAATACACTGACAAATGAATTAAAAATAGACTAATTCAATTCGAATAAAAATCAAAATTTTGCTTTATACAAACCCTAATTACCTCGAAATTACGGCAACCAAAAAACAATCTTCCATTATTTTTTTCTGTTCTTGACTTCTTTAGCTTACAAACATCTTTACAGTGGCAACGTAAATTACTCACAACCACAGCTCCATCAACTAGTGTTGCATTGCTAATAAAGTTTGAATCAGTGTATGATTCTTCAACAGAGAACTCTTGTTGCGCCATTTTTGAAACAAAATAATCTGCAAAATCAAATAGAGATCTAGATAGAAAGAAATAATTTGATGAGAACTAATGACTACGAGTGTGAATCATATATAAATTTGAACTTCTAGGGCCAAGTAAAAGCCTTTCTTGAAAAATGGTAAAAATAGTTCATTTATGATGTGTCAACCATTGGATCTTGAGGTAAAATTACAATCCGACGGTTTAAATTAGTTGCAGAAAAAATATCAAAACAAACCGTCCATTTTACCCAATCACCGTTTCTGATTTCCTCAAGTTGTCCACCACTTCATATAATCCTTACCTACTCTCCTCAATAGATCATCCTTCATCTAGCTCCATCCCCCTTCTGAAATTACAAATCTGAGATCTTCAAAAAATGTCTATCCAAGTTGTTCTACCAACTTATAAAAAATTTGATAAAGTTGAAGTGATAGGTCATGAGGAAGGTTTAATAGGTTCCTACTACAAAGCTACGGTTATGTCTGAAAATTCTGGATTTCAAACACTAGTTCATTATGATACTCTTTTAGAAGAAGATGAAAGCGGCCCCCTGAAGGCAATTGTTGAATGGAAGCATATTCGTCCACTGCCACCGTCAAATCCATTACAAACTTTTGAACTTGGAAAATATGTTGATGTGTACTCTAGAGAGGGTTGGTGGTGGGGAAAGATTACAAGGGTAATGCCTAACGGACGATACACTGTTCATTTCCCTAAATATCCGAATCAAGATGCCGACTTTCATCAATCCAAAATGAGAATTCACCACATTTTTGCATGGTACAACGGCCGTTGGACATATACGTCTATGTCCTAATTTTTTTATAGTAAGTTTTTACTGAAAACCTAATCTTTTTTTTTCAATGAAAATAAATTTGGATATTGAGAGGTTGTTTAGATGGTTTTGAAAAACGAATTTGTTAATAAAAAAATAAATTTGGAATTTTGAAGGATGTTGAGGGGCGGTTTAAATGGTTTTGAAAAAATGAATTTGTTAATGAAAATAAATTTGGAATTTTGAAGGATTTTGAGACGCAGTTTAAGAAGAAACCTTTCAGATGCATCTTCGTTAATTGTACATGGATTGAACCAATTCCATTAACAGTTTTATCGTGAAGATAAGAAGCACGAGTCTCGAACTCTCGATTACCTAAGCAATTAATTGAATGCCTTTTAAAACGTCTATTTAAGATGGTAATCATCCTTTGATTCATTTCTCCTTAATTTGAGTTTGGATCAAGAAAACCTTAAATATCCAACAAAAACCTAAATCAAATGGACCCTTCAACACCAAGTAACAAACGCAGAAAAAATTCGATCCCATCCACCCCTAGTACTATGCCTAATCTTTATGATGAGAAGAGTTTTAAGCTAGATGAGATGAATTTTCAAATGAATTTATTTACTATTCGTTTAATGTACAAGTTTGGAAAACCTCGTGTTCAACATATTTGTTTAAACCCTGATACCCTTTTTCTCATCAACCATGTTGTTGAGTATGGCGTTCCTGCCTCGTTTCTTAGAATTAGAGGTCGTGGTAATGAAATTTCAGCAAGCCAAGGAACTTTAAAATTTTTATATGAGGAGAAGAATCATCGACTGCAGCTTTTTGTGTTATGAGTCGACCAAATTCTTTGAAAGAGCTGTAAAGGATTTGGGTTATTTAGAGGTTCAATCAGTGGTTCTCAATCCGATTCCACTGTGTAAAATGAAGGAAATATTGGAGACAACTGAAGTCATTCCACAAAGTCCGGTTTTGGGCATAGAGATTTCTTCATCTTCTTCGGATTCGGAATCATCTGATTCTTCAAGCTCTGTTAATTACACTCCCTGCCCTCCTGCCAATGATGATTCTTCAAGCTCTGTTAATTACACTCCATCCCCTCCTGTCAATGATGATAACACAATTTCTTTATCTCTTTAAGTTGCAGGTTCCTACTTGTTTTTCCTACCTGATGTTGCTTCCTGCTTGCCTGCCGTTGCTGCCTGCCTGCCTACCTGTCGTTGCTGCCTGCCTGAATGTTTTATTTTAATTTTAATGTTATTATATTTTATGTTTTTAAGTACGTTTATTGTGTTTTTTTTTAATTTATCGTTGTCTCTTGTATTTCAATGTACGTTTTTGTGTTTTTTTTTAATTTATCGTTGTCTCTTGTATTTCAATTTAAATTTCTAATTAGTAATGAATTCTATTTTGATGTTTTAAATTTCAAGTATTTAAAATCCCCCAATACATAAAATAAACAGACAAATGCTTCACAAAAACCCTAAAATATACATAACTTCTAATTCAGAAGTACAAGCGTCACACACAATTTCATCATCTTCACCTTCAAATACTGCCCAACCTAGATCACTTTTGGTGCATGGCTTCATGCAACAAATCGGATCCTCTTTCACAATAGATTTACTTGTCCAGTGTTGTTTAACAACCAACTCCAAATCTTCACGCCATTGTCGTACACTTTTCCTTATCACTTTTGATTTCTTCATCTCAACCAATAAACGTATCCCTTCTAGTTTCAAATCACTACCATTAAAAATAAAAAATATTGCCATGGCATAACGAGCTCCTAAATATCCTAACTTCGTAGCTTCTTCAAGGTAATTCGTTGCATAATCAAATCTCCCACCATCACAATACAGTGCCTGATCATTCAATCAGATTACAATTCATCAAGAGATTTTGATTAGAAAACCAAACATTTCAGCATTAACAAATTGTAAAACATTACGTACCACTCCTTCCCTGTAAAGTGATTGTGCATTCTTGCTTACAAGGCACTTATTAAAGAATTCTGAATGTTTCTCTGCATTACGCCATGAACCGATTGGAAATGTTTTCAGAGATACTCTTTGATACACGAAAGTTTGTTCATGCTCTGGTAATTTGTGAAACCTTTTACAACTACAAACGATGAACATAATTAGAATCTTATAAATAAAATAATGCAAAGAAATTAAAGTAAGTAAATTAATTATAAAATAAAAAAAATATACACGGATTTGGTTAGCAAAAATTCCTTATGCGAGGAGGCAGCCACATAAGCAATTATTTCGGTAATGATTTCTTGAGGTAGTTCTAATAGGGAAACCATTATTGTTATCGAATGGAAATCAAAAATTGAGTTGAATTTAAAGGGATGAGAAGGTTATTTATTGTAGATATCGAAGCACCCTTTCAATTACTTATTCAATTTCATCTTGATTAATAAATACAATGTATGTTAAGATGGCAATGTACATCATTTTTATATTTATTTTCTCAATAATCTGATTTTGTATCTAACAAACCCTATTTCTACAACAAAAGGAAGAGAAAAAAATTGAGTTGAATTTAAAGGGATGAGAAGGTTATTTATTGTAGATATCGAAGCACCCTTTCAATTACTTATTCAATTTCATCTTGATTAATAAATACAATGTATGTTAAGATGGCAATGTACATCATTTTTATATTTATTTTCTCAATAATCTGATTTTGTATCTAACAAACCCTATTTCTGCAACAAAAGGAAGAGAAAAAAATTGAAGAATCCAAAAGATTTCAAACAAATCAAAACAAAAAAAATTCAAATGACTAGTACATGACAACAAAAGGAATATCTGCCATGGCCTGTAATACATGCCAAAAAAATAAATTTCTGCCATGGCTTGTAGTACATGACAACAAAAGGAATATCTGCCATGGCTTGTAATACATGCCAAAAAAATAAATTTCTGCCATGGCTTGTCATACACAGCAACAAAATCAAGAAAGAAGCAGAATCTTCCTTTTCACGAGATACAATTTATTGGAAATACAAGAGATTTTAACTACACATGAATAAATGATGTTGATTTTTTCTTCCTCCACTACAAAACAATTTAAATTTGTTAAACATACACATTAGTCCCCATCAACTAAGCTACAACAATTCAGAAAAGAATCAGTAGTTAATAGAAAAACAAAAAATAAAAAAATTATTAAGTAAGTAATTTAATTTAAATTATATAATTTTTTCGAAAGAAATATCAAATTCTTAGCCTAAAATGCTTGGAGTACCTCTTTGAATACTTGGAAGTTTGAAGATCAAAGTATGCTTCATGAATAGAAAGATACAATGACATAAATGCTAGCTGCTGTTTTTAAATTTCTTCAAGGTTTCAAGGCCATAAAATGCTTGGAGCACCGTTTCCTTCATCGAGAATATATGAAGCATGAACATCGATAACATAAAACTTAAATACATTGTCTATTGTAACTGCTATATAAGATCAGTTTTGAATGTATAAAATCATTCGATTCATTGTTCATAAAATTTTCATTTGAATCAATTATAACTACTAATGGACCCTTCAACCCCCTCAAGCTCAAACAAAAGAAAAAGAACTTCAATCCCAGCAAGCCCAGCAACTCTTAAAAAAATGTATGACCATCAGACTAGTCAGCTTGATGATATAAGTTTTCAAATTCATGTCATGCTAACTCGATTGATATTCACGTATGGTAAAGTTCGTGTGCAGCTTTTGTGCTTGAATCCGGATGCCCTATTATTGATTCACCAAGTTATGGAGACTGGTATTCCATATTCTCTAACGAGAATTAAAGGACCAGCTAGTGAATTACCAACAAGCATTGAGACGATTGAATTTCTGTACGAGGAAAAAAATCATCAATATCAATTTCTGACTTTTGAATTGAAAAGTTTTTTTAAAAGGATGGTGAAGGACATGGGGTATATTGAAATACAGTCTGTTGTTTTAAATCCTAGCCCCCTTGTAAGGATGAACGAAATCTTGGAGACAACCTAAGATATACCACAAACTCCAGTTGTGGTATTATCTGACTCAAGTTCTTCATCATCTGATGCATCTGCTCGTTCCAATGCTTCTAATCGCTCCAATGCCTCTGCTCGTAGTGATGACTCTGCAGGAGTCACTATTAAAAATGAAAGCATGACGTCTTTCTTTGTTTAATTTTGCTCCTGCTGATCCTGATGTTCTCCTGCTTCCTCTGTCCTTTATGATTATTTTTGTTTTTAGTACTTAGTTATATTATTCTGTTTTTAATTTTAAGTTTAAGTTTATTATTCTGTTTTTAATTTTAAGTTTAAGTTTAATCCAACCGTATTCTGTTGTTAGTCATGTTTCAATTTCAATCTAATTAACAATTCTCTATTTTCTATTATTCTGTATCAAATTTTTTTTTTTTGGCAATTTCTTTATTATATATATTCTTACAATCTTTAAAGTAACCAAGTATAGTAACAGAATTATATTAATTGTAAAAAGATTCATAAACAAAAGGAAATTTTCATTGATACCAAGAACATTACAATAAAAATTAAAATAACAACTAAAATAACAATAGACAAATTTTACTTAGCCAAAAAAAAAAACAATAGACAAATTCAAAATAACAATTAAAAAAACCATCATCTTTCCTTAATAGACAAATTCATATTTGCCATTGTTATTCGCATACTCATGATGTATGCGAATCTGGGACATGGTAAAATCGGTCCATTGACCAGGATAATGTGGAAAGGAAACTGTGTAAACATTGAACCTTTCTTTATATCCTACAACAAAACCAATCCACCATCCTTCATTCCAAAAGACATCAACTTGTTCACCCAAACGAAAATACTGGACAACAACTGTGGGTGGTATTGGCCTGATAGAATGATGATCAACTACCTTCATCACACGTGTTTTGTTAAAATCATTGAGAAGAGTCTCATACTCGACAACAAATTTGTTACCTTGTACATTACAAATTATTTTGCATGTGTAGTAAGATCCTATGAATTCAAGATCAGATCCAATGACTTCAACTCTGTCTCCAATGTTGTAATTTTGAAGTGCAAGATTCAACTCCATATTTCCCTGAACTTTCTGCCTAATAGTATGATGATGTTGTGATGAAGTGGGGATTATATAGAGGTGTTGAAGGGAGTTTCAGAAGTTTGAAGGGTTTTGAATTTTAAATTGACGTGCAAGGGTAGTTAAAAAAATTTTGAAGAGTTGGGAAGTTCATTAGTCATGACCCTATTTTCAATGACAATAATTACTAGAGCAAGGTATTAAATTGACGTGCAAGGCTAGTTAAAAGATTTGAAGGGTTGGAAAGTTCATTAGTCATAACCTTTCAATGACAAAATAATTAATAGAGCAAGGTATAATTAATAGAACAATTGAATTGAAAACACAAATCATCAGTAACATTATATTAGCGAGCACCATAATATACAAGACAAAAGAGTTTAGAATCTTATAAATACTAAAACTATTAAAATAAAAAAAACAACATCAAACTAACTAATTGAAATTAGTGAAAATATAAATGCCATTGACAAATTGAAAGTCTTGATGGATACGAATCTTTGAAATTCGATAATAACCAGATTGATTTGGATACGAGGGAAAATAGATTTTGTAAACATTGTTTCTCTTACGCTGGTAAACAAATCCCATCCACCATCCATCTCTAGTTTGAACATCAACCAGTGCACCAATTTCAAATCGGTCCATTGTTAAAATTGATGGCATAGGCCTGATAAACTTCCATGAAACAACCTCTCGGACCTTTGTAATTCCATCCTCAGTCACCAGCTCGTCATAGCGGACAACATATTTATTTCGTGGTTTACAAGAAACAATCCTTGCAGAGTAATATGATCCGAAAAATCCATCTTCATGGCCTATAATCTCAACCTTTTCGCCCACAACGTACTCATATTCGAATGGAGACAAATCCATCTTATGAAAATATAAAGTTTGGAAGGAGAGGAATAGAGAGAAGAAAGGCCTCAGTTTTTAGTCAGGTAGAAAATTGTGAATGGAATTAGGATTTGCTCCCTATTTAAGACGTTTGGACTTTTAATTAACTAAACATTATATTACAATAAACAAATAGTAAATATTTGATAAATAATTTCAGTGTTTGGAAGTGGATCAACTGGTCAAATTTCGAAGTTTAAGTTAAGAATATTAATTTTGAATATGTGTTCGAATCTTACATGTGAATAATTTTTTTTTTTTTACTTGCTAAGGACTTTAGGGTAATAAATTCAGAACCCTTTAGGGACTTGTGGTTGTAAAACCATTTTTTTTACTTGCTAAGGACTTTAGGGTAATAAATTCAAAACTCTTCAGGGACTTATGGTGTAAAATAAAATTTGTATAGGGACAAAAGGAATACTTTTTTCGAAATTTAAAATTTACAATTTACACCAAAAACATTTAATTTCGAACACATATTCATAAATTACTACATTATATACCTTAATTTGATAAGATTACCCATGTTAATCGTATGTTAGTTTAGACACGATCAACGGTGGAATCGTCGATTCATATCTATTGCCTATATTCTTAAACTATATTACTACATTATATACCTTAAATTGATAAGATTACTCACAACATACAATGGATTTTGAATTTTATACTCAAATGACATTTATGCCCCTAATGTTAATCGTATGTTAGTTTAGACACGATCAACGGTGGAATCGCCGATTCATATCTATTGTCAATATTCTTAAACCATATTACTACATTATATACCTTATATTGATAAGATTACTCACAACATACAATGGATTTTGAATTTTATACTCAAATGACATTTATGCCCCTAATGTTAATCGTATGTTAGTTTAGACACGATCAACGGTGGAATCACCGATTCATATCTATTGTCTATATTCTTAAACTATATTACTACATTATATACCTTAAATTGATAAGATTACTCACAACATACAATGGATTTTGAATTTTATACTCAAATGACATTTATGCCCCTAATGTTAATCGTATGTTAGTTTAGACACGATCAACGGTGGAATCGCCGATTCATATCTATTGTCTATATTCTTAAACTATATTACTACATTATATACCTTAAATTGATAAGATTACTCACAAAATACAATGGATTTTGAATTTTATACTCAAATGACATTTATGCCCCTAATGTTAATCGTATGTTAGTTTAGACACGATCAACGGTGGAATCGCCGATTCATATCTATTGTCTATATTCTTAAACTATATTACTACATTATATACCTTAAATTGATAATATTACTCACAACATACAATGGATTTTGAATTTTATACTCAAATGACATTTATGCCCCTAATGTTAATCGTATGTTAGTTTAGACACGATCAACGGTGGAATCGCCGATTCATATCTATTGTCTATATTCTTAAACTATATTACTACATTATATACCTTAAATTGATAAGATTACTCACAACATACAATGGATTTTGAATTTTATACTCAAATGACATTTATGCCCCTAATGTTAATTGTATGTTAGTTTAGACACGATCAACGGTGGAATCGCTGATTCATATCTATTGTCTATATTCTTACACTTTAATACTACATTATATACCTTAAATTGATAATATTACTCACAACATACAATGGATTTTGAATTTTATACTCAAATGACATTTATGCCCCTAATGTTAATCGTATGTTAGTTTAGACACGATCAACGGTGGAATCGCTGATTCATATCTATTGTCTATATTCTTAAACTATATTACTACATTATATACCTTAAATTGATAAGATTACTCACAACATACAATGGATTTTGAATTTTATACTCAAATGACATTTATGCCCCTAATGTTAATCGTATGTTAGTTTAGACACGATCAACGGTGGAATCGCCGATTCATATCTATTGTCAATATTCTTAAACCATATTACTACATTATATACCTTATATTGATAAGATTACTCACAACATACAATGGATTTTGAATTTTATACTCAAATGACATTTATGCCCCTAATGTTAATCGTATGTTAGTTTAGACACGATCAACGGTGGAATCACCGATTCATATCTATTGTCTATATTCTTAAACTATATTACTACATTATATACCTTAAATTGATAAGATTACTCACAACATACAATGGATTTTGAATTTTATACTCAAATGACATTTATGCCCCTAATGTTAATCGTATGTTAGTTTAGACACGATCAACGGTGGAATCGCTGATTCATATCTATTGTCTATATTCTTAAACTATATTACTACATTATATACCTTAAATTGATAAGATTACTCACAAAATACAATGGATTTTGAATTTTATACTCAAATGACATTTATGCCCCTAATGTTAATCGTATGTTAGTTTAGACACGATCAACGGTGGAATCGCCGATTCATATCTATTGTCTATATTCTTAAACTATATTACTACATTATATACCTTAAATTGATAATATTACTCACAACATACAATGGATTTTGAATTTTATACTCAAATGACATTTATGCCCCTAATGTTAATCGTATGTTAGTTTAGACACGATCAACGGTGGAATCGCCGATTCATATCTATTGTCTATATTCTTAAACTATATTACTACATTATATACCTTAAATTGATAAGATTACTCACAACATACAATGGATTTTGAATTTTATACTCAAATGACATTTATGCCCCTAATGTTAATTGTATGTTAGTTTAGACACGATCAACGGTGGAATCGCCGATTCATATCTATTGTCTATATTCTTACACTTTATTACTACATTATATACCTTAAATTGATAATATTACTCACAACATACAATGGATTTTGAATTTTATACTCAAATGACATTTATGCCCCTAATGTTAATCGTATGTTAGTTTAGACACGATCAACGGTGGAATCGCTGATTCATATCTATTGTCTATATTCTTAAACTATATTACTACATTATATACCTTAAATTGATAAGATTACTCACAACATACAATGGATTTTGAATTTTATACTCAAATGACATTTATGCCCCTAATGTTAATTGTATGTTAGTTTAGACACGATCAACGGTGGAATCGCCGATTCATATCTATTGTCTATATTCTTAAACTATATTACTACATTATATACCTTAAATTGATAATATTACTCACAACATACAATGGATTTTTGAATTTTATACTCAAATGACATTTATGCCCCTAATGTTAATAAATTAATAATCGTATGTCTATATTGAAATGACATTTATGCCCCTAATGGTAATAATCAACATACAATTGCATTTTATATTAGGAATAGAATATTGCAATTCAATAAATTATTTTGGTAATCAAATTCCAGAAAACATTTTTTTTAACAATTGCATTTTACATTAGGAACATAATATTGCAATCATATCAGTAACAATGTCATACAATACGAAGAAAAAATTAACAAAAGAAGATGAAGAATAAAATCTTCGATTCCTTCTCACCGAAGGAAGTATGCGAAACCATCTCTTTGGGAATAACATCTTGCATTCATTGCATTGTCTACATATTGGAAGGGTGCATAATTACTATTGGAACTATTTACTAGGATTTGAATTTTTTCGAAGAGATATGCATGGTACTACTCGATTCAAAAGATTAATAGAATATAAATTTTAATCTCTTGAATCAGATTGATACAAATTTCTATTGTACATCCAATGGATTCTCCTTCAAAAAAACGAGCAATGGTAGACAATGATGAATACTCTACATCCATCCAAACACTATACACTCAAATGAACTGCAAGCTTCTAAATATGATTTTTGATGCAAAACGAATGCTGATGAGAATGGTTGCTCAATTTGGTCTGACAATTGTCATCAAGGTTGTAAATTCTTTGGTCATTATGAACCAGCTATTGCAAGAGGTGAAGAGCTTGGCTTGTACTGCTGTACCAGGCGATTCAATAAGGAATAATGCACCTATACCTGCCCGGGAAGTTATTGAGGAAATGTACCATGATAGGTGCTTCAAGCTGCAACAATTGAGTGACGAATTGAAGGAGGTGCTAATTAGGGTAGTAATTTTATATGGGTTTGAACGAATACAAACCTTAATCTTGAGTCCTACTAATTTGATAATGGTTATTGAATTCCTTGAAATAGAAGAGGTCAAGGCAGCCAAATTTGAGCCAGCTATTGACTTGATTGATTCACCATCAATTACGGATGATAATGATGATGAAGATGATCATCATGATGATGTTGATTATGAACCATCAACTGGTGAAGATGAGGATGAAGATGAGTATGAGTATGAGTATGAGGATGTGGATGAGGACGAAGATGAGTATGAGGATGAGGACGAGGACGATGATGATTATAATTATGAAGAAGAAGATGAAGATGAAGATGATGATGATGATGAATCAAATGAAGATGATAGAAATGATGATTCTGAACCGTAGTCCTCTTCTAACCATTATGATAATGAAATTTAAGATGGTAATGCTGAAGATCTATGTGATCTAAGAAATTTGATGGTGTTTTTTCAAGGAATTGTTTCATTTTATTTTATGTATTCAATCAATCTGAGTTCTTGGTTGAGATTAAAAAATGATCAAGTTATTTTATGGCTTTTGATCTTCCAGATGATAAAAATGTGCATAAACACGATTTGATGAGCAAAACCCTAACCCATTCTTTGTTAAAATCTTCAAATTTTCGAATTAATTTTTTGGAAATTCAATCATTAAAAATTATCAAGTTATTTAATAGCTTTTGATCTTCCAAACTATGGAACATGGATTGTTGAACAAAACCCTAAAACATTATCAAGTTAAAATCTTCAAGTTTTCGGATTGATTTTTCGGAGATTCAATCTAAAAAATTATCAAGATATTTAATGGCTTTTGATTTTCAAAACTCTGGAAATTTACATAGTCATGGATTGATGAACAAAACCCTAAACCATTCTTTGTTAAAATCTTCAAAATTTCAGATTAATTTTGTGGATATTCAATCTAAAAAAATTATCAAGTTATTTAATGGCTTTTGATCTTCCAAACTCTGGAAATTTACATAGTCATGGATTGATGAACAAAACCCTAAAACATTATCAAGTTAAAATCTTCAAGTTTTCGGATTGATTTTCTGGATATTCAATCTAAAAAATTATCAAGTTATTTACTGGCTTTTGATCTTCCAAACTCTGAAAATTTACATAAACATGGATTGATGAACTAAACCCTACAACATTATGAAGTTAGAATCTTCAAATTTTCGAATTAATTTTATGGAGATTCAATCTAAAAAATTATCAAGATATTTAATGGCTTTTGATCTTCCAAACTCTGGAAATTTACATAAACATGGATTGATGAACTAAACCCTAAAACATTATGAAGTTAAAATCTTCAAATTTTCGGATTAATTTTCTAGAGATTCAATCTAAAAAATTATCAAGATATTTAATGGCTTTTGATCTTCAAAACTCTGGAAATTTACATAGTCATGGATTGATGAACAAAACCCTACACCATTCTTTGTTAAAATCTTCAAAATTTCAGATTAATTTTCTGGATATTCAATCTAAAAAATTATCAAGTTATTTAATGGCTTTTGATCTTCCAAACTCTACAAATTTCGGATTACATAAACATGGATTGAAGATCTAAACCTTTAAAAATTATGAAGTTATTTCATGGCTTTTGATCTTCCAAACTCTACAAATTTCGGATTATTTTTTTTACTTCATCAAAATTATTTGTGTATAATTAATTCAAATTAAATGTTTATACATTTCCCAACAAAAGTTGTTTGATGAAGGATTGAAATTTCAAATTTTGAAATTTCAATCCATTTCAAAAAAACTCTAAAACGATTTTGATCCAAGTTTGAAATGGAAGGGTACAAATGTCTTTTTCCATTTTCTTTTTGATTTTTTTTTCTTCGAGCCAAGAAACTTGAATCAAATTCGAGCCACTGTGAACCCAGTGGACCTTTATTGTGATAGTACTGGTGTCATCTCACAAGCTAAGGAACCTAGATCCAGCCAACGATCCAAACACATTCTCAGGCATTTCCATCTGATTAGAGAGATCATTGGCAGAGGAGACGTTAGAATTTGCAAAGTTCATACAAACGACAGCAATGCAGATCCATTGACCAAGCCACTCCCGCAACCTAAACATGAGTGTCATACTAGGTCAATGGGATTGAGAATCATGTATGATTGGACCTAGTGAAAGTATGAGATTTTTAGTAGTGCCCTAGGACCATTAGCATATATTGTACGTTTTATAACTTTTTTAGCATGTCATTTGAATAGTTAATTTTTCTTTTGAACATCAAATGCGTGATTTGATAGTAAGACTCATTAGCTTATGCAATTACTATTCTAATTGTCCCTAGTTTTATGTAATGTTCTTTACCATGAAATAAACCTAGTATGATGTTTGCTTGATGATTATGTTTTACTGATCATGTGTAATGAATACAAATCATATCATAGATACAATATATTGGGATATATTGTATCGGACGAGATCCTTTAGAGAAGTAATATTTCATGATTCTTTAGTCATAAGTATTACTTCCTCAATACTATTTGGAATCCTTAGACCTTACGTCTCCATGGTTTCCAGCATGAATGGAGCTACGTTTTGACTCAGTCGGACGTTACTTTTAACCGAGTAATCAATATGACTGATGATCGGATGTAGTATCCTATCATGACTTGAATGTGAGAGGCATTGTAAGGGGTTTGTCCCTCTATTATTAGAGAGAGATATCCATAGGCCCCTCGATAGAGAATACTTTTTAAATGCATGGTCGTGCTCAAATGTATTTAATAAAGTGGTTATTAAATACTGTTTGTTGGAACAGTCTACTTGGAGATCGAGCATAAATACAATTAAGCTTTATAAGGGTGACAACTACCATGTCATATGCTTAATTTGGATATAGCGAGACAAAGGGATTAAATAGTGGATTGATATTAGGTTCCATCGTACATTCATTCACTCTGGGTAGTCACAATGTCCTGCTAGGGACCGCTTGTGATTTATGAACTCATACTACTACTACTAAGTGTGTTTTCATTGCCATTGTGATATGAACCTACAGGGTCACACGCATAGACGAGTTAACGAGCTTCATGTCCAGATTCAATGAATCTAGAATGTGTCTAGGTTCATTGTATATGACATTGATTTTCTGAGAATAATAAAATGACATTATTCGAATTAGAGATTAAGGAGGGGAATTTTCGGCATTTGGTTATAGTTGGGATTATGTGGGAGTTATTATGCGATAAAGACTCCCACTACCAGTAGAGGTTTATGGGACGTAGGAGTTAAAGACTCTCACTGCCAGAAGAGGTTGAGGACGTGGGAGTTGGTTCTGGGAACAAACTCTCACACCCCATATAAACCTCTTTTGGCCGAAACCCTAGGTTACACCTTCTTGAGCCTCAAAGCTAAAATCCCGAAAATTAGATTTTCTACCTCCTTTTCTCTCTAGATTCCAAAACTCTTAAAAACGAAGGGCTAGCACTCGCTGCTCATTTCGTCGCGTGGATACCAGTAAAGAATAATTCCGCAAAGGAGGACTTTGGTGGTTGCAGCTAAGCGCACGAAAAAACTAAATCTTTAACCGAAAACGTAAGTCCTTTTCGTATATTTTTTATTCCTATGGTATGAGCGGATCCTTCAGAGGAGGATTCATGGGTGTTAAGAACGAGTTTATGCCCATGAATCCCTTCACCTAGAAGATTTCATCTACAAGACTTGAAAACCTCCAAGAAGATTAGTCTAGTCTACATTGGTATTATCTTTGTGACTAATCATCCTTTGAGAATACTAGGATATAAGAATGTTTAAAGCTCAACATTGCATGTTTTCAAAACCTCATGTTTTACTTTGTTCATATATTTGAAAAGGTTTTCGAAAACAAGTTGGTCAATGCCTAAGTAATTTAAAATGTCTTTTGTATCTTTACAAAACACTTAGGCATGTGTATGAGAACATTAGAAACTCGACTAAGTGTAAAAACCACTTTGGTTCATGTCTCTAGTCGACCTCGGCAGTGTGGATCCGGTCGACCAGTATGCTTTTTTCCTTATTCGAGTTTTGAATGTTCAAATGCTCCAACGGCTATATTATATCCGGACGACCGAGATTTCAAGTAGGTCGTCTGTGACCAACTTTGCGGTCGACCATGATATGAACAGAGGGCCTTTAACCTTTGTTTTAAGGTACTTCGGCGACCTACTGTCTAGTAGTTGTCGACCGGAGCTATCAATTCAAGGCCAAAATTATAGTCATTGTGACCAACTTTTTCTTGTATATTTTAGCCCTACAAAAAAGCTTTCAAAGATGGATTTTTCATACCTAATCAAGCTATATGAGGGCATAGGCATATACACTTTCTGTACACACAAGCAAACACTTTTGTGCTTAATTTCCAAATCATTCAAAAGCATTTGTGTTGAGCTTAAACTTCATCTATCCTTAATATTGATTAGAGATTTCATTTGTATATCCAATCCATTGAGGGATTTGAAAAAGTAGGCTTATTGTAAATCTCCTTAGAAAGAGATAGGTTACCCAAGCTTCTCATTTGTTGAGAACTAGTTCTTTGTGAGCTAGCAAAAAGCTCTTAGAGAGCTTCACTCTTGGTGAGTGTTTATAAGTCTTAAGAGTAGGCACAAGACCTCTTTGTGAGGCAAACACTCTTTGTGAGTGGACACTTCTTAGTGAAGCAAAAGTCCTAAGACTAGGCACAAGTCCTCTTTGTGAGGTCAAACACTCTTGGTGAGTGGAGTCTTCTTTGTGAAGAAAAAGTCCTCATTTGTTGAGGCAATTGTAAAAGGTAGAACCCACCTTGCATTGGTTGTGAAGGGTATCCATCAGTGGATGTTGAAATCTTTGGGGATTGCCCTAAGGTAGTAGATGTAGATTCTTTGTGAATCAAACCACTATAAATCTTTGTGTTTGTTTTCTCTATCACTTTACTCTTTACTTTATATAGTTCATGAATTTCTATCACTTGTATACTTGATTACATGAACTGTTTGCATAGGATAGAAAACAACACATGCTTCCTTGCTTTATACAATTGCTTCACTTAAGTCATCTAAGTTGCCTTAAACATAATTGAATCACCTTATGTGCTTAAACAACATACTTGTTGTTAAGGTGAACACTTAGGCAAAAGAAGTTTTAGAAAAGTTTAAAAAGTTTTTTAGAACCTAATTCACTGCCCTCTTAGGTTCTATTACCCTAAAGAGGTCTTTCAAGAGAATTTTTTTTTAGAAATCCGTTATATATGTAGACTAATTATTTCTACTTTTCTTTAAACAGAAAAAAAGAAAAATTTATGAGACTGGTGAAGTTGTCAAATTAGTTATCCGACCATTTTCAAGCAAAAAAATGGCACGTGCAATTCACATGTGCTTGTGAGTAAGGGCAAATTTGTCCAATTAATTTAAGTACTTAAAACCCTTCTTCCCAAGTTATATATTGTACAATTAAACCATAATTTTCCCACATTTTGAAGCCCCGATCAGACCCATTGTCTAAGATTGAAGCAACATTACAATCAGAGGACGACGAATGGGATCAACGTTGAACTTATTGTTGGATTCCACAAATTCAACCATGGATTCAGCTAATCTTGAGAAATCATTAGCATCCATTTGGACAGAATATTTTTTAACATTGGAAGCCAAACTAGGAACAAGTTTGATGTGGGGAAGGGCTTGGACATTAAAAAGGGAGATAGAAGATTGATTTTCTTGAAATTCGATATGGAAAAAGAAAAGCTTGGAATTGGCATTGGGATCAGGGTTGTTTAAAAAAAAAAGGATTTTGAGACGAGGGAGAACTCTGATTTGAGAGTTGGGAGTGACAGTTCGGGTTTTAAATAGAGTTGTTTAGCATAACAAGATGAGGAAATAAAAAAAGGAGAGGAGATGTGAGTGAGATGATTGATTTTAGGAGGTTTTAGAGAGGTGAATTAGGCCATTTTTTGGATTGGGATTTGAGAGAATGGAATTGGGAGCGGAGTTCTAATGAAGGATTTTTGGTGGCTATTGGGAGGAGAGTGGTGACGATGAGGGTTAGAAGGAGGAGGACGATCGGGGCTCCGCAAACGGCCGCCATTGTTGTTGGTGAATGGTGAATACAATACAAATGATCTAATGCTCAAATATTGTTTTTGGTTGAAGTGGACGGGTAGGATCAGGTATATATTTCTGGTTGGAGGGAAGTGAAAAGTCAGACATTTTTTCCCTTACTCATGAGCACATGTGTTGTGCACCTGCCATTGTTTGCTTGAAAAATGGCCAGAATTATTAATTTGACAAATTCATCAGTCCCGTAAAATATTGAGGTTAAAAATAGCTTAATTTTTTTTTCTTTCTATTTAGAGAAAAAATAGAAGTAGTTGGTGTACATATATAGTGGATTTTTTCAAGTTTGTTTTATCAAATGAAACATAGAAAGGTGATAACCTGTCCTATTTTTAAGGATTTTTCTAATGCGTGCTCCACACATGTTAATATGTATTAAGTCATTATATACATAATAGTTTAAGTTTCTTATTCCTAGCTTACCATATTTCTGATAAAATTTTAGATTTTGACATTTAAATTACAATAATAGTATACTTTATCTAATTAACGTGTGCCCTCCCAAAAAGACTTGTTGTTTAGCAACAAACCCATGAACTAAATGGCTTTAGTATTATTGTGTTCAAAAGAAAATCAAACTTAATTAAGAATCAGACTTACACAATGCTAAAAGACAAAATAATGATTTGTTGATTTGTATTCCCTCATTTTTCAATTTAGATACCCTAGTTTGTGTGTACCCGATTATTAAAGTTTTGTTGATTTGTATAGTAACTTTTGATAAGTATCTAAAATATTTCTATTTAAAAATAGTTGAGTAGTATTTCAAATTCAAATTGAAGATTGGATATTGGTAAAAGACAATGTTGAAGTGAACTCGAAAGTCGAATGAATATAATCTTAATGATTTTTCTTCGGATGATGATTGGATTATTGATGAGAATTCTGAGCTTGATTTGGAAGAAGGAGACAATGTTGAATTTGGAGATGATGCTACTATTGGTGCTATCGATACATTCTTTGACGGTTTAGAGCTTCCTCGTGATGATGATGAGTTTGATGAAGGCGGAAATGATATGGAGGATGGTGATAGTGATGGTGGTTTGAAATTCAAGTCTTTAAATGAATTGCTCGATTAGATCATAGACTTATAATATGCTTTATTTTATTTTGATCTTTTGAAAGAGTTATAAGTTAAGAACTATGTTTTGTCGCGTTTTTATATTTTGAAAGACTTGTAATTTCTCTATTGTGAACTTTGTTGCGTTATTGTCTTTTGAAAAAACTTGTGTAACTATGCTTTATGGATTTTCTCATATTGTTGAACCATATGATATTATTTGTATGTTACTTATTATTATTTTTATATAAAATATATACTTTAACTTTTTGGTACTATTTTACGATTTATTTTACGATTCACAAATTTTCGATTCTACACATGTTTTCAATCTACGTATAATCGCATTTTTAACCGCCTAGTTATGGATGATCATTGTTTGACTATTAGTATAGAAAGAGAAGAGTTATTAAATGGTTAGTAATAGATAAGGTAAACGTTAGTTGAAAAACAATAAATTGCATATTGTATATAGATTTACTACATCTAATTTAAAACAAATTAGAAAGGAACTACAATATCTCTTTTCCAAAAAGAGGACTACAATATCTAAATTGAAAGGGACGGAGTAATAGCCACGGTAATCTACCGACCCTGCTTTTATTCAGTGTATTATAAATGTTGCCTCCAAGTTAGGAAAATGGTTTTTTTTTTTTTAATTATGCAAAATATATGTTAAGATAGCAAAAGATTCAGCTTGGGAAATGAATCTGTAAGAATTGTATCTCCTCATTTTGTCCCACGTTCCATGTCCCATTAATAAAAAATTAACATTTTTTAATTTTTTTTGAGTAAAAAACTATAATAATTTAAAATAAATAGTAAAACTTTAAAAGAAAAAATTAATAAATAACAATTTTTTATTGATGAGATATGAAACAGAACACATAATGAGGATTGATGATTTGTTGGCAAAATGAATAACCTTCAAATATTTTTGTCAAATATTCAATAACAAGTTTGATGACTCGTGTTACGTACAGATAGAGTTTTTCTCTCTAAGATTTATATGATATTTTAACAAAAAATATAAATTTATGTATATCAACATTCTAGAGTAATTAAACTGTCGATAATTTATCACCTTATCTACTTGTTCTCTGCTTGGCAGGGGCGGATCCAGGGGGGTTTCAGGTATTCAATGAATACCCTGACAAGAACGAAAATAGTAGAGATGGTATAATACTTCAACTTTCATACTAGAGGTCTAGGGTTCAATTCTCTCAATAAATACCCTGAACAAGAACGAATTTTTTTTTTAGGATTAAAATGAATACCCCGTGTTTGAATCCTGGATCCGCCCCTGCTGTTTGGAGATGCTCAATCATTATATTTCGCAGTCAGTATCAGAGAATCACCTGAAAGGTATTCGTATTTCTCGGAATGGTCCAGCTTGTCTCATTTCTTCCTTTGCGGAAGATTTATTTATGTTGAGGGAAGACTCCATGGGCCATTAAAATAAAAATACGCGATATTTTTGTACAACTTTTTTTTAAATGTCGCTTAAAATTGAACGGAGTAAGTTAAACCAACACTTTTTTTTGCAAACGTCGCTATATCTTGATTTTATACGACGTTTCATAGCGACGATTATAGCAATTTTTTGTTCATACCGATATTTTGATGTTATTTATTGACATTACATTAAAGGTTGTTATAAATTGTTACTTTTACGACTCATATAACAACATTTATATACTATGTCATTAGAACTTGTAACATTTCAGACAAGCATCGTTATATTTGAATTTTATACGACGTTTCATAGCAACGGTTATAATAATTGTTGTTCAAATGAACATTTTAATATTCGTTAGCAACATTTACATCAAATGTTATTATAAATTTTACTTTTTGCTACTCATGTAGCTATACAGTTAGGGGTATTCACTATTCGGTTAAACCAAAATGCCGAACCGAACCAAACCGAATTATATTATATGGTTCGGTTTATTCGGTATTTTGGTTTATTCGGTTCGCCTTTGAAAAAATTAAAATAATTCGGTTTGGTATTCGGTTTTTAATTTTTAAAAACCGAATTTCCGAAATACCGAATAGACCAATTTTTAATATTATTATTATTAAAAAAATGTATTATACTTATACGTATTATTAATATTATTTAGATTTGTCTTCAATACATCTGTTTCAGTGACATTCGGGGAGCAAACACTTTGTACATGTATTGCCAAATGTACCGCCAATACTCCCGAATAATTGGGGACTTAATGAGTTATGTTATTGTTGTAAAGGTTTATTTTTATTCTTAAATTTTAATTTATTGTTTTTATTTTAATTGTGCATTATAATTTTATGGTTGTCTATTTTTTATTAAGTTGAGCTCCACAAGAAAAAAATAAAATTTTGGTACAAACCGAACCATACTGAAATAATTTTGGTATTCAGTATGGTTTTCATAAAATTTTGGTTCGGATCGGTTTTCATAAAACGTTAAAAAACCGAACCAAATTCCTAAATTTTGTTCCGAATACCGAATGTACACCCCTATATACTGAACCGAATACCGAATGCACACCCCTATATACAGTAATACTCTCAGGATCGGAGAAAAATATACTATATAGTGGTTATTCTTAAATTGAGACGTACATATAAAAATTATAATTTTAAAAAATAACTAATATACATTGTACGACACTTGGAAATATATCTCTTCATATTTTAAAAACATTAATTTAAAAGATATATAAGATTCATGAGTTTTTTTTAAAAAAAAAAAATGAAATAAACGAGTAGGGTTTGAACCTAAGAGGGGTGAATTAGGTTCTAAAAACTTTTAACTTTTCTAAAACTTATTTGCCTAAAGTGATCACTTTAACAACAAGTATGTTGATTAAGCACATAAGATGAGTTAATTATATTGAGGCAACTTAGATGACTAAGTGAAGCAATGCATGTAAAGAGAGAAAGCATGTGTAAGTTTTCCAAATCTTAAACAATTAGTTCATGTAGTTAAGTAAACAAGTTATAGCAATTCATGAACTATAAAGTAAAGAATTAAGGGAAAGAGAAAACTAACACAATGATTTATAGTGGTTCGATTCACAAAGAATCTACTCCACTACATTAGGACACGCCTAAGGATTTCAATACTTCACTAAGAAACTCCCTTCATAAAAATGCAAGGTGGGTTCAACTTTTTACAATTGCCTCACAAATGAGGACTTTTGCTTCACAAAGAGTATTTTTCTAGTTCCCACAAGAACTAAGCTCACAAAGAGCCAATCTCACAAAGAGGTCACAAACACTCACAAGGAGCTTTTTCCTATCTCACAAAGAGAAAGGGAAACTAGCCTATTACAAAGGAGACTTTAAAATTAAGCTCTCTTACAAATAAATAATCCCTCACTTGGATTGGATATACAATTTGAAACTCTAATCACTCTTGAGAATAGAAGAGATTTGTATATTATCTCAACTCAAATGATGTATTTTGAAATAGATTAAGAATTAATTAAAGCTCATGAAAGTGTTTTTTTGCTTTTTTAATAGTAATAGAAGATATCCAGTGTTCCTGAAATGTCTGGTCAACCATTAAAGAAGAGGAGCGGACCCATCGTCTTCTGCCAAATAACCTATTCCTGCTTGCTTGACTGCCACAGGCTGACTGCTACTGGTTCGCTTGGAATGAACCCTTACTGCACTGCTAGCGTTGGAGAGCTTGAAAGCCTTAGGTTCTTTATATCTTCGTCTCACTGTAGTGCCCGGTTTGTCTTGATTTCCGATTGATGAACAAGAAGGAAAGAAAGAGAAAGACTTTTTTATTAGTGATGATCCCAAATCCACTAAGGACTCAGATAATGCTGAAAAGCATGCTGTTCAGCAAGTTGCTTCCAGAAAGCACCCAGACACGAGAGTCAATAGGCCGCTACCGGATGGGACTGTTATCGGTTCGAGAGGCTCCTTCGACTGATTGTTCGCATCGGATCTTAGGTTCTCTATTGCACTCCCTAAATAGGGTTCTTTTCACCTTTCTGTTCCAAACCTTTTCTTATGTATGGGATTTAGTCATCAGGTTAGCCGGCAGACTACCGAAAGTGATGAGAGTGGGCAAAGCCAACCAACATTAGGGCAAGTCCCATCTTCCGGGATCCGAGCAAGGACCCTTATGCACGGCTTTTCCAGCCAAGCCAGTTGGTGCAGCTCATGCGCCTACTTTTTTGAATTTGCTTCATTTTCACATATGAATCAGAAAATATGAAGTGTATAGCATATGCCCTTTTATGACTTGATTAGTTGAGAAAATTCACTGTTAACCGAACTGATATCGGGGCAAGTTTTCTGCTACACTATTAAATGTTCGATTAACCAGACTAAGTGTGTGGTCTACCGAATAGGTTAATGCAAAACCGAGTTCATGCCAGAAGAACAAAACAATTAAGCATTTCGGTTAACCATGCTTGAATATTGCTTAATCGAGAGAATCGGATTTTTCTCATATCAAATCTGAAAACAATCTGATTCACAAAAGTACTATTCTTGAACTATAAATCGTTTAATTTAAGCACTGTTACAAAAACAAAACCTTTGAAAATATTTTTATAACATATTAAAACACATTTGATCACAAGGACCAAATTTTTTTAAAGTGACCTCAAAAGTCATTTCAAGTTATAAACAGTTAAGCTCGATCCCATTTCCATGTGATCCAAACTAAATGAGAAAAGGCCTTACAAGAGATTTAAGTACAACCTAACAACTAATATCTTCAACCTTCTACATCAAGCCAATCTTGATATCTTCGTTGATTCCAAACTTGCATCTTCAATTGAGCATGTATGAAGAACTAAGTATGCTTCATTTTTTGTGGCACTTATCACAATAAGTATAGACATTAGAAACCTACATCAATGTTTGACATACTCAAAACTGATTTAGTAAGCCCTAAGGGCTAACCGTAATGGTCAAAATTCAGTTCCAATTGTTTTTCTTAGGTTCATGTTGTAATGGTAGTCATTCTGACATGTATACAAATTACGGTCAATTAAGAAATCAACCAACTACTATAGAATTGAACTTAACATCAAGAACCAATTCTTAAACTAAATCCAAACATCCATATCCAAATGAAATAAATTAAAGTACAAAACATGTAAAATGGAAAAACTGTATCATAATTACTGCACAGTAAATCCAAAGGACTAGTATCCTAACATGTGAACATTATAAGGGTGGAGGGGGCATGTGGAGGGACTCCAAACTTCTTCCTAGTGTCTCTACAAGTCCTCATAGACACCCTAGGACATCTACTCAGGCTTCTCATTCATTTTTGAAAAACACGAGGGGGGGGAGAATTGGGTTTTTATAAAAAGTGGCTTCTTTTTCTTTGAGATATAGAAGTGTAGAACTTGTATATGAAGCTTGGAGATTTGTAGTGCAAATATGAAAACAAGAAGAGCAAGACACCGGATTTAGAGTGGTTCGATTCACAAAGAATCTACGTCCACTACCTTGAGTTTCTCCCAAGGATTTTCAACAACTTCACTAAGAAGATCTTTTTACACTTGTGGGTAACTCACAAAGAGTTTTACTCAAATAACCACAATTACAATCAACACTCACTAAGAGTACAAAGCCCAACACTAAGTAGGACTAAACACAACTAATACCCAATCACTTAGAAAGGGAAAGATGAAGATATAAAGATACAATTTTCACACTCAAGAAGTGGAGTATGGATACCTTTTAAGATCACACTTAAATGCTCTTTTGAACTTTTGAATTCAACACTTTGTATCTTGCATATATGAGGTGGATATGAACTTTTTAACACATAAAAAGAGATGGATATGCTTTTGAAGAGCTAGAGCCTTTGTATATTCAATGTAGATCAGTTGTGGTTGTTATCATGTGAATATACAGCTTTAGGGCTTTTATACTTTTCAAAAAGTCCAAAAAATGACTTTAAAACGGTCAGATAACGGCTAGTTTATTTCAGAGTTCGGTTGACCTAACAAGGATCTCGGTTGACCGAGAAGGCACTTCGGTCGACCGAAGTTGGCCATAGGTCGACCGACCTGTTTTGGCTCAACTCTCTGTCTAGCTTCGGTTGATCCGAGGCAAGCTCGGATGATCCGAACTTCTGAGCTTTGAAAGATGTTTTGACCCTTGTATTGATATCTTTTGAAGTCTAAAAGGTTTTCTCAAAATGTAACAAGTAAGAGCATTTTGAAAACCGTTTTAAAGGACTTAAACTTAGAAATCAAAGGCTTTTGAAATACGAACACATGTAAAGCTCATTTTGAAACTTAGCCTTATGAAAACGTGTTTAATATGTATGCAAGACTATAGTGTTGTATGCTTAAGTTCATTTAGAGCATTGGTTAGAGAGCTTATAAGATAACGAATAAAAAATATAAAGCTATCCTAACCAAACCTAAGTCTTCAATCTTCAATCTTGATGATATGTGCCTTGAAGATCTTGTTTATAGCTTGATTGAAGAACTTAGAGCTTCCACAACGAGTTTCGATATTCTATCACAAAGATATAAGACATTAGTCACAACATCAAATGTTTGACCATTATCAAAAACAGAGTTTGTTCGCCCTTAGGGCTAACAATTTTCCTTATTCAATACACTAGGTCTTTGAACATTCTGGAGACGATCTTGTTGTAAGCTCTCTCGACTTGACTTGTGATAGTTGGATTCCATTCAAACTCCCTCAGTAATATAAATAATCAATAAACTTAAATACATATTATTTTAATTAAGAAACGAGTAAGTTAGTTAATTTGAAGAATTTTAACAACTTATCAGAAACTTAGCCTACCACAATGGCCGTAAATGCCCTGGAGTCCAATTGTAAGTCAGGTACGGGCCTAAGAACCATGATTGTATGATCGCCTTGATCCTTGAATACACACGAAGAGAATCCATGAAACTGAAAATTGAAAAATATTGAATATTACTAGCAATGCGTTAGACAAAAATAACAAAAATAAGTATTATTAACAATACAAAACCTTACATCAAACTGTGAGGCATAAACATGATTCTTGTACGAAGTGGCTGACCCATCATCACCGGGTTCTGGGCAATCACATATATATGTTGCAGACTGTTTCAAAAAATATTGTCATCAAAGAAGTAAACTCAAATGCAATATTGTACATTTAGAACAAAATGTAATTTAATTGATGATAAAAGCGAACCAAGTAACATATGAAATATTAATAATAAAGCAAAAAAAAGTACAAAAATTCATATAAAATGATTGTAAGAAAGTAAAGTTAACCTACTCTTCATAATCTTCTTTTGAACGATAGTCATCTTCTTCTTCACTCGTATGCTCAACCCTTAACCTATCTGCTATATCATTCCACTTGACTGGACTCCCTCGTCAACATTCCCTTCGTCATTCTCACCAATGTCAACCATTTATGTATCCCCCCATGTTTCATGGCTAAGTGGACCAATGTCTCTAATTTGACGATCTATGGTTGAGACTTGACTATTTGATACATCTTCTTGAAAAACCGCATCAACCATAGGAATATCCATAATTCTATGTATGGAACTGCAGACGTCCCACCACTCATCCCTTGGTTTCTTTGCCCTGGGGTACTTAGCATAGTATACTAGCTCGACTAATCAAACCATTCTAACTCGACTAATCCAACGTAACATCAAATAGCATGATACATGCACCCTAACCAGCCGTATATGTTCATGTAATCCATAAGCAAAAACATAACCAAAACAAATAAGAGCACAGAGCCATTTTGCAATCACACAGCCTAATTATGTATCTTCATGGAATTCGAAATACAAAAATACAAAAAGCAAAATAAGGCCAACCCAATTGAGGAGCACATAACCAACCCAACATGTGACCTCCTCTTTAAAGAAACCGAATTTTTATTAAACAATATAAATAGTAGAAAATGGAAAAAATAGTTGAATTAAAAATATTTACTAAAAATTCAAAAGACTTTAAATAAGAAACAAATATGATCTGAGTATAGACATATACACTCAAAGTTCTAGTATATGCTGAGCGTTGGCTATGTTAGAAAAATTGAATGAGAGAGATCGAGAAAATAGAGAGAAATATTGAGAAAACTTACTAGAGAATACGGCGAAGATAGGGTCCTCCGGGGCTGGGGTGGAAATGGGAGAGAGCAAACGATTTTAAGATTTTGGGGAAATGTGAAAGTCGCATCTTTTTGCAGACCTATATTCAGGTTTACGACCGAATTGGGGTCAAGAAGTGGTCGCAATCAACTTAAAAAATGATCAACCTCCATTAGTCGAAACAATTTGTTGTGGCCACATTACAATCGCTGAAATTGGTCGCAAACAGAGGGCCGCGACCGAACCTACGATAGAATAACGACCGAGTATTACTTGAGACCGAATTCAGTCGCAATAAAGGTCGCCATTACTCAGAATCAATTTCCCGACCTTTAATCGCCAAATTCTTTTTTGGTTTAGTTCGGGTGATTTTTTAAAATTACAATATATCTACAAAAAAAATATTTCATATATAAGAAATAATATATATGATCTATTACAATATTTCTTTGTATTAATCATAAATCATATACTATAGTACGTGGACAATATATTATTTAAGATTTGAAGTTAATTAATTTCATATCTTATTTTCTTAATTGCATGATAATCAAATACGACTCTGCTAAATATAGTAGCCATATAGTATTTAAATTATAATAAACACCTCACTCACCAACAGTTCGTCAAATCTTACTAAAATGAGTTCTCAATTGTGTAAGAATGTCTCCGGAGCCAAAAGTTAAAACTTTCTCAACATTTTGTGGTCATTTTATAATTTGTAAAACCTCAATTACAAACTTCCGAGGGACGATTTGTAATAATCAAAAGGTTTATTTTAGAGTTATTTTCGAAGTTTTATAAGTTTTCGGTACTAATAGTTTAGGCTTTGGGGCTATTTTCGAACATGAATAAAGTTTTGGGTCGTAGGGGTTTCGAGTTTCAAGGACCTAATGTTGCAAGGTTTAGGGTCATGTGACCGAAATTGCAACTGCAATGTCTGGCACACTTTGTAACCGAACTGTGAGCAGCTGCGAACGTTAGCCATTGGTGACCGATTATGTGATAGTGATTCGGTCGCACTCTTGGATTGCAAACAATTAGCCACTGGTTAGCGACCACATATTTCCAGTTGTTGATGTTGCGTTTCCTTGTAGTGTTACCTTTTGAGTACCTAGAGACTAAGTCCTCGGGAAGCGATCCCAATAACAAGGGTTGTGGGGTCTTCGGTCGGTGTCATTAAATAAAATGTCGTACTCCTTCTTTTAAAAACACATGTTCTAGCTAGACGCGATTTGTAACTTGCTATCCACTTGCCTAGAAGGCAAAGATTGACCTCCGTAGAAAGGACGATTAACACGGATCGACATGAGAGTTCAACTATATTATATTGCCAGAATCCATGTTGTATTTGAATGAGGTTGACCTCTTTGCTTCTCTCGTGGGAAGACTCCTCTTTTCCCATCTCGTACGACTCAACAATTAATCGATTCAATCTAACGAAGGAGACTTCTATGATTCTATCTGGTTTATACAAGAGAGTTTAATTATTAATTATATGAGTTTCAAGCTTGAATTTGAATTGACCTACCCAATAATGTGATGAATTCCAACCTCGAAAGCCCAATCTTTCGTTGTACGGAATACGTACGACTTGGGTAGAAGGGAAGGAAAGCTGGTATAAACATATCGGTTATCTAATTAGATAATATAGATAAGATGAATTTCCCTTAAGCAAGTCGTATACCACACTTTTACCTACTATTTTCTAATTTTATAAATTATATTTGCTTTATCGACTCACATTTCATATCATGGTTCAGGCGTTAACGTTAAGAATCTCAATAAAGTTTACCTTCCTTTTCGAACTCTGAGAAGTACCCATGAAAGGATCAATTCAAATTCTTCTTGTATATGAGTTATATTATTAATTATAAACTAACTAAATGTAAATATACATCTTTTTATTTAAGTAAATAATTACTTAAGCGAATAGAAAAGATGAAAAAAATCATATACCTAAATTATCAAATTGTAAATGTCCAACTAATCGTCCCATAAAAGAAAAAAAGTCTTTTCAAGAGGTCCAATAGCAAGGAAGTAGGTCAAGGGAGAACCCTAACGAGATTGGAAATCATCACATGACACCTGCGAGGAGATAAAAGAAAATATGATGTGATCATCTAAAATTAGTCTAAGAATTATCACTGCGGATCTTTAAAATGCCGAAAGGAGAGTAAAAGAACATAACACACCACTCAGTCAACAAACATCCACTACTCTTCAACATTTTGGTACTTTTAGGTCGAAATACACATCAATGATCCAATCATATCGTTTAATTTATATTAGATTAGTACAAATTCTAGTTAGTTCTTTATTCATTAGTTCTGGAACCATATTCTCCAATATTTAGGTTGCTCAATTTATTTCGAGGTAAAATTTCTAATTGTTATGTTATTTTTATCAATACAATCTGAATATAAAAATACAATCCGAATTCATTCGCATAGCTAGATCTTAGTTCCTTAATGTTTTCCCTAAGTCAATAGAATTAGGCCTACAAACGGGTCGGATTTTTATCCGTATCCGACTCGAATCCGATTTTATTTTTAGGATATGGTAAGAACTCTAGACCCATATACCCGCATCCGAATCCGAGTCCGTATAAGAGTAATAAAACGGTTACGAATATGAAATATAAAAAATCGTATTTGTTAAACCCGAATCCGCTTTCAAGTAAACAATATATATATATATATATATATATATATATATATATATATATATATATATATATATTCCCTAAAACAATATATTTTACATGATTTATAGGATTTAGGACTTTTTGTAATATAAGTATTTTATAGGATTTATGTGATAATTATTTATATTACAATTTTAGTCCTGTATATATACATTCTTAAGGGTTAAGAGATAACAAACCCTAACATCACAGCCTCTTTTTCTCTCTCTCCCCCCATTACCTTTTCTACCTTCTCCGGCACCGTTCCATTTCTTTCCTTTCTTCCCTCTTCTTCTCTCTCCCCCCGTTTCCTCTTCTACCTTCTCCGACGCCTACTCCTAGCCGATGCTCCTTCCCGTCACCGTCACCGTCACCTCCGCAGGTATATTCAGTTGCGTGTAAAGTATTTTTCTTCAGTTGGTTCTCGTTTACAAAGATATGTTTTTGTATTTGGTGTTCAAATTGCAGTATGGTGAAAAGGCTTTAGGCTTCTTTCATTTTATTTATTCATAACCTCTAGTTTTCTTTTATTTGATAAACTATAGATTCTGAAACATAATTGTTGGTTTATTTTCTTTTAGTTGGATTTGTTTTGAGGATTCATAGTTATTCAAGCGTTGAATATTTTGAACTTTAAACAACAATATGATTATGTATTGTATTATATTATATTTCGTAGAATTATTTGTGGATTATAGTATAATTGGACTTTTTGAAACGGGCTTTACCATATCCGTATTCGGATCCAAATCAGCGGATCTGGTAATACATATTTTGAATCCGCTAGGATATGGATACGGATATGGTAGAAAAAATTAAAAATGGATATAGATCCGGAATAAACAATTTCGTATTCGTTTGTAACCGTTTCCAGGCCTAATTAGAATGTTCATTGAGAAAGATTAAAATCTCACAAATTTTTTCAAAAGTTCCTACACCAACATTTTTTTTCCGTTTATGCTATTGACATACCACATGACTCCAAGAAATGAAGCATATGGAACTAAAAAGTCTATTCAAACCCTGTAACCACATTTCTCATGAACTCTTAACTGCACACCCTACTCTGTAACCACATTTCTCATAAACTCTAACTGCACCACGAGGGGACGAATTTTAACAGGAAATAAGTCATTTAAACACCTTAACATGCGCAGGAGTATTCAAATGTATCAGTTAAACCAGTTTGAGGCTTTGAGCACTATATAAATTCACTTCAAATAGAACTCGTCTCTTAAAAAAAGATGATCAAAGAATAGAAAAAATATCTTTTCTCACAATGCCGGTCACTTTACTGATAAATAAATAAATAAATATTAACAGAAGAAGAAGAACAACAATAATAATGACATTTCTCTAACTAATCGTCAATGCTACAAAACCATAAACTTGCCAGCAAGCAAAAAGACAGAAGAAAATAGAGACGAAGATGCGAGATAATATCCTAAATTAATCACTTGAAGATCCATGGTCATCTTCATGCTCAGCTACAGCCTTCTCTATAAGCCTCTTCCTGACTCCAGCAAGAACATCTTTCTGAGACTGCTCACTTCCACTCTGACCATCATTTAGCACAGGATCTGATTGGCACAGAACTAATACAACACCTAGATAAGTACATAAATGCAATACAACTACATTAGCTTACGGGGGAGAAGCAGCAGTTTGCCATTTCTATTTTCCAAATCATATAAGCAAGAATACATGTGGCATACTTTCAGGGGTACATCTCCGACCAAAGCTATGGAGTCCCACATAATTTGCCTTAACTGCACCATTATTGTACACTAAAACTGTTGGGAGATTGCGATCAGGATAATTAGGAATGCAATCAGTAGATATTATTTTGACAAATTTTGTTGCTGGATATTTTCTTGCCAGCTCCTCTAAGCATTGCAAAAGCAGCTCGCACTTGGGGTAGCTAAGAAAAAGAATGCAATCATTACAGATAGTACTACAATGTACAAATTGAAAACATTGAAATGGAACTGGAGTGGATCATTCATCATACAACAACAACAACAACAACCAAGCCTTAATCCCAACAGATTGGGGTCGGCTACATGAACCAAAGTAAGAATCACGTAAGGTCATCCACATGGATGCAATCTCTCCATTTCTTTCGATCCCAAACACAACCCTCATCTAGTTCTAGCAGATTCATATCCCCTTTTATCACCTCCATCCAAGTCTTCCTCGGTCTCCCTCTACCTCTTACGCCATCTACATTACATAATCCTTCAATTCTCCTAACCGGAGCATCACTTGGCCTTCGCCTAATGTGCCCAAACCAACGCAAATGGTTCTCTCTCATCTTATCTTCAATAGGTGCTACACCAACCTTCTTCTGAATAGTCTCATTCCTCACTCTATCCATTCTCGTATGCCCACACATCCATCTTAACATACGCATCTCCGCTACATGCATTTTCTAAATATGACACCTCTTAGTTGCCCAACATTCCCGTACCATATAATAATGCCGGTCTAACAGTGGTCTCAGTAAAACTTTCCCTTCAATCTCAGCTAGTACATTACGATCACACAAAACACCCGTCGCACTCTTCCATTTCAACCAACCAGCCTTTAACTCGATGTGCTACATCTCCGTCAAGCTCTCCGTCCTTTTGAATAATAGAACCAAGGTATCGAAAATACTCACTCTCCGAGATATTTTTGTCACCCAAAGTTACTACAGCTTTGCTCGTCGTTGCTCGCTAGTGCTAAACTTACACTCCATATACTGCTTTTACTTCTACTAATCCTAAAACCTTTAGATTCTAAGGTTTGTCTCCATACATCCAACTTGGCATTAACACCCGCTCTTGTCTCATCTATCAAAACTATATCATCAAGAAACGAAAGCATGCACCACGTGCATCGGATCTTGTATACACCGGGTCGGGTTCATCCATAACCATTGTAAATGAAAAAGACTAAGTGTCGAACCTTGATGCACCCCAATCTGTAATAGGAAACTCTTCACTTATCCCGCCGCAAACTCGACACTCGGTGCCGACTCCCTCATACATATCCTTAATAAGATCAATATACTTCCGAGATATACCTTTCTTAGTCATCGCCCACCAAATTACCTCTCGGGGAACCTTATCGTAAGCTTTTTCCAAATCTATGAACACCATATGCAGGTCCTTCTTTCTCTCTCTATAACGCTCAATCAACTGCCTTATTAGATGTATTGCTTCCATAGTTGATCGTCCGGGCATAAAACCGAATTGGTTCTCTGAAATGCTCACAATTTTTCTCAATCTATGCTCAATTACCCTTTCCCACAACTTCATAGTATGACTCATAAGCTTCATAGTATGGATCATTCATCATAGCATCAAAGAAATAGGAAGAGATGCACTTAGTGAAGTCATAAGTACTACATGTCCTTGTATAATATGGCAACGACCCAAACATCTTCTGGCGCTTGTGAGACCTCACGCACAAAATCAGATCCAGAAATAGGCATCACTGCTCCGAACTTCGCAATCGTGGCTGCTTCTCTCATCTCAGCCAACCTTGTCTTCCTTTTTAGGGCCATCATGACAATGTAAAGATACTTATAAATACATTAAAAAAAAAAGGAATCGTAAAGCTCTAAACTTTGGCCTCTCAAGCTCAGTTGCATCGCCCCAAGTATTAGAAGAACAATCACAAACTAGACAAATACATAGAGGAATTCTAAATTTTATAAAAGGGTATAAAGAAGAAGTTTCAATACCTGTAATCTTCGAGGAAGCCATCATCATCAAGATCGTCTTCAAGGTCTTCAAGCTCTTCTTCAGTCTTGTCATCGATCCAGGTCTTGTCTTTAGGCTTGGAGTTTTGATCTTCTCCAGGGGTGAAAGGAGAAGGCTTGAATGCAGGGGTTTTTGCAGGGAGGTTCCCTAGCTTTCTCTGAATGTCATCCCACTGTGTAGAAGCTCCTTCCACATCCTTGTACACAAAGTGATAATCTGCCATCTTTACTTGGTAATATTACTAAGTAGAAGAATAATGCGTGCTTAGCTCCTCATGGAATTTCTGTTTTAAATCTTTACCTTCTGGAAACCTTGTCTTATGGGAACAAGTGCAATTTCAAACAGTCATAAAGATGGATGCAAACTAAACTCTTACTGAAGCAGTTAATGAAATTTCTCTCTACTAAAGGATTTAGATTGCATTTGAAGAAAAAAATTCTCTAACATATCCTTACAAATAAGCAGACCTCAACCAGAGACATAACAGGAAGAAAATATCTGAATGCAATATGATTTATAACATTAAACATAGATTTGTAACCTAAAAGAGACACCTTATATTAGGATGCTGAAAGTATTGGCCATTTCAAGTTTGAAGGTATAGCAATTCGCATTCTCGGGGTGCATTTGGTTTCGCATTTAACCAAAAAATTGTTACTTCTGGCCCACATCACCTCTCACAGGCAATCAGATTTCACACTTTCCAAGACACAAAAAAAATCTCTAACAAAATCTTGATCCAAATACAGCAAATACAACTAAAGTTGATAAAAATTTTGCCTCTAAAATTTATACATACAGCCTTGACACATCTAGAAGAATGGCTATGGATATTTGTAGAGAAGCCCATACTAAACTCCAACTGTAGGGATTAGGAAGTGGACACCATGAGCTTCAGTTCAGTACGTAACTTGCTCATAAAACAGTACGATTTGTAGCTAAAGTTATACTACGAATGGCCCCAGAATTAAGCTTTTTTCCTGTACAGACAGTCATGTTACCTGTTAACATGAGGTGAATAAGGAAACTCTCTATCGAAAAGTATAACCTGTTACTTATGGCTTCAAATTAGCAGCCGACTTGCTCATCAGAAAGTAAAGAGCTTCAACTTCAACAAAACCTAAAATTTAGTATCCATAATAAGACATCTTAGTGTGTAATATCATTTAACGAATTGCTTTTTAACCTAAAACCAACCATTTATACATGGTATACTGTATACACACATGTTCACTGTACACAATACCAGCTGAGGACTGAATTATTTAGGGCCTTTAACGAATAACTTTCCACATAAAAATTAACAATTTACTACTTGGTATACATACACACACTACAAAATTGCCAGCAAGACACTCGAATTATATGCAATTTTGCTTACATGTAACTAAGTCAAAAAATGACATTCTAAACATTGCATTAAATAACTACTATTATGCATGAATCTTCATCCTCCAAACATAAAAGAATACTATCTCCATTCCTTAATATGAGTCGTTTAGAACATGTAGCGAAAATTAAGGAAGAATGAGGTACTTTGTTAGTCAAAATATCAATATTGCTCACTTAAATAAAATTAGTGGTATAAATTTTTTATTTAAGAGTGTAATATTAATATTTTGACTAACAAAATTTCTTGTTTTTTCTTCCTTAATTTTCGATACATGTCTTAAACCACTTATATTATTGAATGGAGGGAGTACTTCTTTACAGGGTGCAAAACTGTATCAATGAAGAGTGAAATAATTCACTTTTCATTAAGGCATAACATCAAACACGTTATAGTCATTTATACAGTACCTAAAAATAGCCATATCTGCAAATTCTAGAAATTTTAGCCAACGGGATTTCCTGATTAACATATTGCATTTCATATTAAATCAAGCTGCCAGCCAAAGAAGCTAAAAAATTCGTAATCTTTCTACATGAAATTCAAACCAAAAAAATTCACCCATCATCAAGTTCTCTAAAAAATAAAATTCCAATTTCTTGTGAAATTTGAAAAGCCATCAAACCCAACCATTAATCTGATACCTTCTCCGGCGAATCCAGAGAGAAGTAATCAGGAATGGAAAATGATGGACGTGAGAAGAAGATCAATCTACTCACTCACTCTGGAGTTCAAAAGGTAACCGCGGATTTGTCTGCAGACCTTGCTCCTTAATAAATTTTGCCAGGATGGGTTTCAAGGGAAAAAAACAAAAACAATGAACGATGGCAGATTCCGGTGTTTAAGTAATGACTATAAGGAGGATCGCGCCGGTCTGAACCTGGCTCGTTTGGCTTTTAATTATGTGAGCTTGAACTTTATTTTTAAGCACAAAAGAATTTTGGTTCGAGTTCGGTCCTTTATATGTCTGGCCCATTTATATACATAAAAATAACATATTTTTTTGAATAATACATATTTTAAGTATTGTTTTATATATAGTCAAGAAAATAAATAAATTATCTATTAATATTAATATTACTTAAAATCTAAACATTTGATTCAACCAAATCATTACAATAAAATTAGTGATTTACCTCTTATATACATAAGTTTGCACTTTCTATAGCATATGATAAACCATTATTTTTGAAAAATCATCCCTTCAAATCATTGGTTCAGAGAGAACTTTAACCGTTAGATTGAATGATTGCCGATTGAGGTAAAATAGTTATTTGTTAAATCTCAAAATAAATATTTTTTCAAAATAGTTATTTTGTTATATATAACAAATTAGTTATTTTATCTCAACCATTGAATCACTCCATCTGACGGTTAAAATTCTTTACGCACCATACAGAGGGAACACTACAAGAAAATAACTTTTTAGCGATCGAATTGAGACCGGAATTTTTTCCCGCTATTCGGTCCCTAAATCGTCGTCGCTACCATTGGTACCTTTGACCACCTCAGTAAAAATAAGGATTTGGTTGCTAAACGGTAGCAAAATAGCTACCGAATTTCATTAATAAAGTATTCAAAATTAAATACGGGAATAAATCACACAATATGACGTCGTTTTGATATTTGATCTCTATTCGGTGTCTAAAATAGCTACCGAATTTCATTAATAAAGTATTCAAAATTAAATAATGGAATAAATCATTCAATACGATGTCGTCTTGATATTCAGTCGCTAATCGGTGGCTGAAATAGCTACCGATAAAGTATTCAAAATTAAATAAGAGAATAAAGTACACAATACGGTGTTATTTTGATATTTGGTTGCTAAAATAGCGACCGGGTTTCATTAATAAAGTATTTAAAATTAAATAATGGAACAAATCATACAATACGGCGTCGTTTTGATATCCGGTCACTAATCGGTGGCTAAAATAGCAACCGATAAAGTATTCTGTTTACACCTTCAGGAGCTTGGTGGAATAAGCACAGGAATGGAACGGCTATTTGCCAAGACTGAATAGTACTCTGATTGTTTTTTTCTCATTGATGATCATATATTGTACCTGAATTCATTCTTCTACATCCTCCAATATCTAACTTAGTTTTCATTACCTAAATAGACTAGACTATATGGGTAATAATGCATATAAAATTGAACATAATTGAGCTATCCACAAGGCATGACCAAGTCCTGATTCCTTTTTTTTTCTTTTCTGAGCCTAAAATGACTAACGCCTTCTTTTGTAAAATTGCCTGCAAATATCTCTGTACTTGCTAGAATACATGCATGAGGAGTGTTATATTGCTCACTAATTGTGTATTTAATATTGTTAAGGACAAAAGTAACAGTATGTGCTAAGCATGAGATGGCGGCACCATCCGGGAAATTGATGAGAAGAACACTGTCATCGATTATAACGGGTTGCATAGCATTCGCTTGCCTGTTTATCTTGATTCAATCGGAAAGGAACAGTGATGGTTTCATTTTCGAGCTGTAATGTTAAGAAAATGCATGTCAACTGCGATCTTGCTACTGGTTTCCTCAAGGATAAGCTCAAGTTTAAGGTAACAAACTGAGTTTTACTATTTTTGCATAAGTCTTGTGTTAATGGAGAGGTTGGATAATAGGTTTAATGTGATTTAAGTTACAGATTAGCTTGCAAATATTGTTACTTGTGGTAGGGTGTTATAAATAGTACAATGTTTTTGTAGTATTGATTTGTATTTGTAGCTTTGCTATTTTTTGTGGCAGGTAGCAACTAAAACATCACATTTTTTATTGATGTGTATTTGTAGCTTTACTATTGTTTGTGACAGGAAGCAACTAAATTATCAGAATTTTTTTTTAAAAAACCTAAATTAGCGACAGAAAAAATCGTTGGCAAAAAACTGTCACTAAATGTTCTACACTTGGCGACCAAAATAAACTGTCGTTATATAGCGACCAAAATAAAGCATCGCAATATAGCGACCGAATTAACCGTCGCTATATAGTGAACAAATTAAACCGTCGTTATATAGCGACCGAATAAACCGTCTATATAATGAGTAAATCGTCACTATATTGCGACCGAGTAAACCTTCACTAAAACAGTCGCTATTTAGCGACTGGAGATAAATTTCAGTCGCTAACCTACTTACCGACATAAATTATCCGATCAAAATTTTCGGTCACTATTTTCAGTTTAGCGACTGAAACATCCGTCGCTAACGACCACAACTTAACAAGGTTGGTTTAAGGAAGAGGTTGAACCAAGTTATTTTTATTATGGATGGTGAAGAAGATGCGCAGAGGAGACTGTTTATATTTATTTTTTATGATACTAATTTTAATATTAATATTTTTCTCCCACTTACAATGTTAGCTATTTTCTATTATCTTGTGTAATTGTTGTTTTCGTTGTTGGTTGTCTACCCAACATCTATATTATAGTACTTGAGAAAAAATGTGAGAATTATATTGATTTGTAACGACCTTTATCATTTTATTATCAATGGATAATTATTATTTAGCAAAACACTAAATATTCTGGTGTTTCTCATCCCACTTGGGTCCATATACCATTTTTTGCTATTTTTTATTTTTCAAAAACAGAGTCTCCGACTCCTTTTTTTAATAAATAAATGGGTTAATTGCAGTTTACTACTATTAAGTTAGGAGAAGTAACACTTTACCTATGAAGTTTCAATTGCTGCACTAGGGGTCCTTTCCGTTAAATTTAATGGCAACAAAATGACTATGTTGCCCTTATACATATTTTTCATTTCACTACCATCAGATTAGGGCATTTTTTAATTTAGTTTCTTCAATAAATAATAACTTACATAAATGCACGCATATCTCATTGTGTAACAAGAATAGTTAGAGTGAGAGAGAGATTATGATTATAGGACGAACAAATAATTTACAGTAAGAGTAATATGCAAAACTAGTCACCAGTCTTGTTTATAGATACAATTAAATTTTCATTTTATGTTTTCAACGATTTTAATCATATGTTTATTTCCTTTGAATGCTTTTAGTCCTCATGCAGCGTAATCTAGGTCGTCGGTGCTTATAAGACAAAAACCAGTGATTTTTTGCCGGATGAGGACTAAATGAATAGAAACAAAATGTATATGAGACTAAAATTATGAAAATAAAATTAAAATAATTTACAACTACAAACATAATTGGGGACGGTTTTTGCATGTTATTCTATACAATTTACTTGCATTTAGGATGATAGTAGTTAAAGTTTTTAAAGAAGCAAAAATTGAAAGAGAATAAAGAAAAAAAGTATTTGATGGAACTTTTTACTTTTTTTTGTTCCTTTGGAAATTTAATATTTAAAAAAAAAATTGATTGAGTTAATTTGTTTATTGAAGGGGCTAGATTGAAAAATGTCTCAATTTTATAGTAGTGATATGCAATAATATGCACAAGGATAATAAAATCATTTTTGCTACCATTTTTAACGCATGTTTAATGGAGTGGACCTCTAGTGCATTAATTGAAGCATCATAGGTTAAAGTGCTACTTCTCATATCATAATGGTAGTAAAGTGCAATTAACACTAAATAAAATGTACTTTTTTAAATACACCTAAATAAAGTGTACAAGTGTTCACCTTTTTTCTCTCTCCATAACTCTGAAGTGAAAAGCTCCATATATATACATAAACTATTTTTACTTTTATTTTTTCTGTAAGTAAACTTTTATTTTAATTTTTTATTCTTAAACTATTTTTGAATTACTGTTTTTGTCAAATTACTGTAAAGTTAGTGTTTTTTTCACTTTTAAATAAGGGCTATGTACATGTTTGCTAGCATTATGGATATTTCGGTCAATTTAAGTCTTTAATACTAAAGATATCTGCAGAACAAATGATTAACAGTGATCGGAAACCACCAACTTTACACTAATTTGACAAAAACAGTAGTTTAAAAATAATTTAGGTACGAAAAGAGCTAAAATAAAAATTTACTAACAAAAAAGTAAAAATAACAATAGTTTATGTATATATAAGGAGCTTTTCTGGAACTATGAATATGAAACTTGAATAAATTAATTAATTTTTTCTACGTTTTCAACCATTAATTTTGCCTTGGTTTTCAACCACTAATTTTGTCTTGTGGTAATATATTTTATATTGGAGTATACCATCATAAATACTCATAAACTATTTTTCAAAAAAATATAAGCATCTACTATTTTTGCTTTTCTATCTTCAGTCAAAACTATTTTTTTAAAATAATTTTACTTGTCAGTTATGTACGATCTAACAACCTTGACAAATTAATGTCCACAAGACGGTTTCATACAAAAAATTAAATCTCGCCATGAAAGCGGAGATCATAGTTGTTTAGTTCAATCAATTATTATCAGGGGCGGTTATGAGGGACTACAAGGTGAGTAAATTTCGGAGACGAACCTTTTGTAAGGGGAAAGGATGTAATACCCGAGACTTTTTTGCCTTAGTAATTTGCATGAATTTACTTAAATTACGTGTGATTAATTATTTTAATGTGTTATGTGTTATGTGTTATGTAGATAATTATTTAGGGCCGCAATGATGTGTTTAGGAAGTCGATGGACTCAAGTGGGACGTTACAAAGTCTTGGGCAAATGTGTTGGTTGATAAAGGGTGTTAATTTTAGTGGTTATTGCTGATTTTTCATTTGGAAGAGGGAAAGAAAGAGAAAATGAGGGAAAATATGAGAGAGGGAAATTCTACAAGAACTGAGTAATAATCATAGAACCGATAAGTTGAAGTATCAAAGAAGGTCTGATCGACTGCATTCTTGTTTATAAAGTTTAAAGACTCATAAGACTATAATCTGGACGGTGGAGATTAAATTTCAACGGTGCATTTATGAGTAATTGCCTTCGAAAGTTGACTATAAGAATATGAAATTCTGGTTTTTGTTCATTTTTGAAGAATCGATTAAGTGTTTAAGGTAATGATCTTTCACTCTTGAATTTCAATTCAAGATGCATAAAATGATCTTATGTCAAGTTATGGAATGGTAATGAATGATTTCCACATGTTTTACTGCGTCAAAATGGATGAAGTGTCGAATTGTATATACTTGCATTACTTGCTTGTTAATTGTTGATCTTATGTGCGTATGTTGTATACTTGGTGCATCGTCTTTTGATCGAGTCGACATATGAATATTCCCAATCTAGAGCTTTTGTCTGTTGATGACCCACCCTATTCCAGGATATATCCCGCCAATTATTGTATTGTACTTATATGCCCAATAGTGACTGTACTGGCCAGGACCCTAACGGGAGTAAAAAGTTAAGGCGATTAAAAGTTGTTGTAGAGTTCACAAAGGTAAGCGATGACATAACAGAGTGTATCCTTAAACTCTCTGGCCCTTGTTCGGGGGAAAGTACTTGAAGTAATGTCTGTTCTGACCCTCCTTAACGAGCAATAACAGTTTGGACTGTTAATAGTTGATCTAGAGTTATTGCCAGACAAGAAAGCTCAGTTGTGCGAATTACTTGTTGCATGTTTTAATGACACTTATAATATCTGATTTGTGTATGTCTGACAGATATGTTATGGGCAATATATGGTGCTCGTAGTACAATTTCTGATATATAAGTGTCTGATGTGGAAGAGTAAAGTTATGGCATGTTTTGGTATGTTATATGTATTGTTATTGCATTTAAAGATGGTCAAAAGATATGTTTTCTGTGTTGGTATAATTGAATTTCAGAAAATGCCTTTTACTTCACAATTTTACGCTGAAAAAATGGGACTTCTGAAATTCGGATGACCTATTCGGTAGACCGCGGGGATTTCAGTTCGTCTGCACTAAACTATTGGGGCTGTTTACTTAATCCCGGATGACCTCTTCAGTCGACTGGAAGAACCCTCACATCGTCCGGACTTTTTAACATAGCTACTGCCTCAGATTCAGACGATCTCCAGTCGACCGGAATCCATTTATAATTGTTCGGAATGACCTCGGACGATGGGTTCGGATGAGGCATCGTCCGAAGCCATCATCCAGAGCCTTCTTGGACTTTATTATGTACTGTTTTCTGTCATGTTCAAGTTATGTCTGTTCTAAGTTATTATGTAATGTTTTCGAGTGTATTGCAAGCATTTAAAAGATTGTTTCAAGTTAAATTATACCAAGCTATATATTTAAAATTATTTGGGAAACGAGAAATGTTTGAGTTCTATTTTATACTTCATCCCTAGGGTGATTGATTCTTACTGTACTAGTGTAGCTCATTCCTTTATCTCTATATGTTTTGCAGAGGATTACATAGAATGTGCTAATGAGGAAACCTGAGAAGAGGATTATAACGAATGATATAACTTGGCGTTGTAATAGAAAACTGAATCTTATGTTAGTTGAACAACAATAGTATAATTTTTATGTATTGATACCTAGTAAGATATTGAAGTATTTATAATAATAATAATGTAAGTTTTATTCAGTGATTTGGAATATAATATTCTGTCATGGGTTCGATATCTCATGGGTAGATGATGCACTGTCAGGTCACCATCTGGATACGGGGTATGAGACACCCTTTCCGGATGGAACCCGAAATCAATGACTCCACACACACACACACACACACACACACACACACACATATATATATATATAAGGAGCAAGTGTCCAAATAATTAAATGCATTATTCCTAATGCATTTATTCTTGTCCGCAATCCTTGTCACACGATTGACTTTTCATTGCAAACCCATCTAGCTATAGTCAATAGTTGACCATCCATCTTCATTTTGACCTTTTATAGAATTCCTATGCATCGCCGTACAAATGTTCTTTTGAAATGTAAATGTTTATAACACAGATCAATAATCGAATTAGAGCTATCAATTTATGCTTAATTATTGTCATGTAATCGGTCTTGGCTGTTCAAAACTTCAAATAAAATGTAGAAAGAATCAATTCATGCTTCCAAATTCAAGATAAATTTTCTTCAGATTAATTGATTCTCTGCTCAAATTCAATTAACATAAGATTTTGATAGTGGTCACTCTTATTTTCATAATCATTTCAACATTATTTCAGCTTGTGTCACAATCTAGTTCTTTTTCTTTTTTTGCAAAGAAAAAAAAATTATGTAACGGACATTGTTTAGCTGTCGATACCATCACAATCTAAACATCTCTTACTCGTACCCAAAAAAAATAAAAATAAAAATCTGTCCAAGCATTTAAAAAATAATAATCTTGCTTTTGAAAAGTCTTGCATTAAGGGTATTTCAGATTCAATCAACAGAAGAATCAAAATATTACATATTTTATTTAGGACTATTATCAATCAAAAAGAATCTTGTTGAGATTTCTTAGCAAGTCCAGTCTTGAGTTTCTCAACAGTTGGAACATCAACATTAAAAGACTTGGCCAAAATAGCCTCATCAATCCCAGTAGAAAACAAACTTGTAGGAATAGTCACAGTCCCAGCATTTGCACTTCCATAAACACTTATAGCAACAGCAGGATTTTTAGCATCAAAATTAAATTGATAATGAGCAAGTCCCTTGGGATAAACAAACATGTCACCAGCTTGAAGTGTTTGATTAAAATGTGTGTTCTTTGTATCCACAAATCCCACTTGAAGATTCCCGGAAACGAGCACGAAAACCTCGGTTCCCCGTGGATGGCTATGTAGGGGATTGATTCCACCAGCAGGAAATTGGAAGACCGCCACGGAAATGCCTTGCCCCACAAGGGCCGGAAATGTATGGATGTCTGCTAAAATAGCATTGAAAGTTGGTGGTGGTGGTGCATTAACTAGTGACCTTGCACCTATGAATGTGAAATATTTAGCATTTGCTGAGGTATTGGTCGGTAATGTATAATCTGATAAGAGTTCTGGATCACTTGCCATTGCTACTTGAGCAATTATGGCCAGTGAAGAAAGAAGAATTGTTAATAAGGTTGATGCTTTTGGGGCCATGTGGTTTTTTGTTCTTTTTCTTTGTGTGTGTGAGAGTGTTTGACTTTAGGGTGTTGGGGTTTGGGGGAGGGTTGGATTTTTGTGGTTCTTGACCTTTGGGGGGAGCCTTGTTATATAGTGGGGACTTGGAGTGGAGGGGTAGTTTTGGTAATTACTATTTTTTGTGAAATTGGAATTGTGGGGTGGGACAAAGGGTAAATATGGATAGTTTTGAATTCTCCAACCTCCTATGGGTATGAAAATTGATGAAAGGCTGTATTTTTCTTATTAATTAATTTGCTTTTGAATTCCCATTTTCTAAATTTTGCAATTAATGACTGTACACGCAATATACTAGTATGCAAAATAATAAATAAACGAAGGAATAGAGTAACTGATGATTTATAAAGTATTACAAAAATATGATAAATTTAAAAAATATGATGAAGGTTGATGCTTTTTTGGCCCATTGTTTTTTGTTCGTTTGTTTATTGTGTGTGTTTGACTTTGAGGAGGGACTTTGGAAGATCTGTTAACCAGGTAACACTACACAAATGCTTATTTAGCATAAAAACACTACACAATTGCTGAAAGATAAATAAAAAGCTAAACTTTTTTTAGTAAATTTTTATTAGATATATGATATAACTAATTTATGACGTAATATATATATACACACACTAGCATTAAGGACCCTGCACGGGGACAAAATTTTACGTGATTAAGGAAATATAACAATAATATGAACAAATAATTAATCTAAAATAATTTAGGTCGCCTACCTGAACCAAAGATAGAATTGTATGTGATCGTTAACATGACTACATTCCCTTCATTGCTTTCTATGCAAGACCATAAATTTATTCAAATCTAATACAACCATATTACTTTTTATTATTTTAATTCAATCCTTCTCTTGTCTTCATCTAACTCTTACAGATACATTCTTCTAACTGTAGCATCATTCCCGAATTTCGTTTTATATGTCTAAACTAACTCAAACAATTTTCCTTCATCTTGTCTTCAATATATGTCACTCCTATCTTCTCTCCATTATTTCTCGGATGCCAACATATCTATCGCAACTTTTAACGAAATATTTTTAAAATTATATTACTATACAAATGTAAACAAAAGAAAATATTCATATTTAACGTTAAATGTCTCAAAAGAAAAATGAATATCATAATTTTATGAAATATGAACTACTAATTTTGTAGAAACTTGCTCAAAGTAGAAACCTTCGAGACGATACACAATTTACACCATCGTAAAATGCCAAATTTGATTTTAATTGATGTAACAACAAAAGAATAGAATAACTAAAAATGACAAAACCACCGATATGTATCCAATAAAGAAAATATCTTCCAGACTATTTAATGACATATTTGTCCATTGAAAAGATAAACCAAATAGATTTGGAAAGAAACAAATGCAGTATAAATACAAATTTAATAAATCCTAGTTAAAATTTATGTACTTGTGAAGTTTTTAATCAAACTAATCTGGATAATTGAAGGTTAGTTTGCATGATAGACACTAAAATTGACTAATCTGAAATATTCAAAAATTCAAACGTAAATCCTTCAATTTTAATATTAATTTAATACATAAATGTTTACAAAACAAATCAGGTTTTTTGTAAGATAATTAAAAGTTAGAAAATTATTAAAACAAAATGGATTAGACTTTTGAAGGTCTGTCATTGGTTGAAATTTAAAACATTTTATATATATATATATATATATATATATATATATATATATATATATATATATATATATATATTTATAACCAAATACTAAATAGATTTCCAAAATTTCTTAAGATGGTGAAATTTATAGGAATTTGAGATGATGGTCAATAGGAGTAGAAAATATTGAAAAAATTAATGAAATATTAATCTTAATTAATTTGTAAAAGTTTAATTGGTCAATAATTTTTGTAGTAATTATAAATTATTTATAAATTCAATCTCTTCATTTGAACTAAAAATTTATAGTTTATGTCAAACAATCTTTTTTATTAAATTAAACTCCTAATAACTACCCACTACTTCCATACAACACCTAATACATAACCATCTCCCTCACACACACTACACCCTCTTTCTCTTTATCGTCACCTTCCAACAAGAGAAACAAACTCATTCGTGTTATGTGAAAGTAATTTTTCCTACTCTTCCTTCAATTCGAATGGTGACCTTTCGCGTTTGCTATCTTTTTTTTTTTTTTTTTTTACATTCTCTATTATTATTTTCATTACTTTTCATTTTTTTTCCTTGTTATCACTTTCTGTAATTTGTACAAACAAGCATTTTTCTAACTCTATTTGTTTTTCGGAAGGCAATTTCATCATCCGTCTTCTTTACTCAAACTGTGAGGTAATCTTTGAGCTAATATATATTCCCTAATTCTTTTCTTTTGTATAATGCATATACATCATACTTATATCTCAAAAGTTCTATACACCTTACAACCAAAACTTGAGTGGTTATGAAACCATCAGTCTTCTTCTGATTCGTAAGTAGTTAATGTTCTTTTCCGAATACCAATTCTTTGCTCATTTGTTAATTAATATTAATGTGCAAGTTTATTTTAGAGAGATAATATGTTGATTACATAGGCTTCCATTTTTTCTTCTTCTTTTTGTTTTCCTTTCTTAGTAATCTTACAGGGAAAGAATTGGAGATCAACAAATTTCAAGGTACAAATTTTTTATTTTCATGTATGGCTTCGCTTTTATTATTACTATTATGCTCCATAATTTTATTATAAAATCATTTTCCCTCAGTCGTATTGGTAATGTTAAATATTTTATCTTTCGAAGCTTTTAGATTTATTTATTCAATCAATGATGATATAGATTTTGATTAAAAAGTTTGTTTCTAAAAAATTTAATTGGTTATGCTGCATAATATATCAACCTTTCATGACCTTTTCTAGATTCCATTGTGATTTTCTTTTTTCAACTCCATATCGTTTAAGTTCATATATTTGAGAAAATTGATGGAGACAAACCCTGATAAAAAAACTTAGGATAGAAAATTTAGGATTGTAGTGATAATTGTGAAAGTAATTTCATGTTCAAATTTTGTTAAGATAAGAATAATTTTTCAATTAATTTAATTAATATTAATTTTTTCAACCAATCAAAATTAAAAAACTCAAAACTCCCAGAAATTTTCATTAGATATTTAGGAGGATGTGATTGGTTGAAACTGAAAACATGTTCTGTAATATATATATATATATATATATATATATACACACACACACACACACACACACTAGCCTAATAACCCGTGCTATGCATGAGATTCCATTTTACTATATAATTAAGAGTATATAAAAATCAAATGGCTCTGTGAGCTATTTTGTATTTAAGAAAAACAAAATTAACTATTGTAATGAAAAAGTTGAAAAGCAAATTGAGTTCGCCACTGAATTTAATGTTTAAAAACCAACCCACCAATTCATTCAATTGAAAAGCATGCTCAACCCCTATATTTATAATGTTGTCAAACTCCAAAAAATTCGTACATTTTCAATGTGGGATCTAGAATAATATTGAGAAAAAAAAAGAAAAATCTAGAAAAATAGAATAGAAGAAAAGAAAAACCATAAAAATATTAAATTGTACAATTTAATTTGAATATGTTAAATATATCAATCAATACTTTTAAAATAATTATTAAAAAAATCAAAAAAAAATTGTAAATGAGATTGAACACTCGAAAACTCTATAGTGCTGAAAAACTGGAAATTCCTTTGTTGATATCATCTATAAATTTTATACACATTAAATTTCTTTTATAGTTTTGTCATTTGTCAAGTTTTAAAAATAATAACAATTTTTTTACGTGGGAGCCTTTATTGTTGTTAGTTCTCTTATGTGACTTTAGATTATTTTTTTTGCTTTTTTATTTTATTAAAAATTAAAACTTCTACAAATTAAACTTTAATTTTAGAGAGTTTATAAGAAGATTCACTTGATTTTTGCAATATAAACGAAGCGAATTGATTTTTTTTTTCCTTTTTAAGTATCCATATTTATTTATTTTTCAAAAGATATTATGAAAATAAAGATGCTGCATAAGAATAAAAAAAAAGAAAAAAAATGAACATTGCATAAGTCTAAGCTAAATTGAACTTCATTGTAAGTTCAATCGGAATTCAAAGGACCCGTTCATCCGAATTACCCGTTATTTGTTAAAACTTTAACCATTTATATTTATATAAATAAAAAAATATTAGAAGTAAATAAATGTGTTTCACTAATTTGATGAGCTGAAATGTCAGTCCAAATTCCCACTCAAAACAATATGTGAAAATAGTCTCTTTATAGTGTTGTCAAACTCAACAAACAATCTAACTTTTCAATGTGGGATGCATTTACTCTTTTTATAAGAGTTCTTAGTCTTCTCCTTTTATTTTATTAAAAAAATACAGAACTCTCGAAAATTACACGTAGAATTCTAGAGAATGTGATTGGTTAAAAACAAAAACACCTTATGAAATATAAATATAGTTAGATTAGATAGATTAGATAGTCTAATAACATGTGGTATGCTTGTGATTCTATTTTACCATACAATTATGAGTATATGAAAAAAATGGCTCTTTAATCTTTTTTTTTATTTTTTATTTTTGACTCTTTAAATGAAAAACAAAATAATAAGCAGATTTTCTCGCAGGTTCTACCAAAAATCAAATGGCTTTGTGAGCTAATTTTTTTTTTTTTTTTTTTTACGATTGGAATGAAAAAGTTGAAAAGCAATTTGAGTTTGCCACTGAATTCAATGGGCTAAATATCAACCCACCAATTCATTCTATTGAATAACATGCTCAACCATTTTATTTATAATGTTGTCAAACTCCAAAAATTTCGTAAACTTTCAATGTGGGATCTTGAATAATATTGAAAAGGAAAAAGAAAAATATAGAAAAATAAAATAAAAGAAAAGAAAAACAATAAATATATTAAAAATCATAACTTTAGATTAATATTTTTTACTTATTTTATTTTATTAAATATGAAAATTTTAGTTTTAGAAATATATTCCATTGTTTGTAGTATAAACGAAGCGAATTGATTTTTATTCATTTTTAAATATTCACATTTTCTTATTTTTCAAAAATATTATGAAAATAAAAATGCTGCATAAGAATAAAAAAATAAAAAATGAACATTGAATTAGTTTAAGCTAAATCGAACTTGATTGTAAGTTCAATCTGAATTACTCGTTGTTTGTTAAAACTTTAACTATTTATATTTATATTGTGTGGAAATAAGTGTGCTTCCCTAATTTGGTGGTATGAAATGTCAGCCCAATTTCTCACTCAAAACATGTGAAAATACTCTCTTTTATAGTATTATCAAACTCAACAAACAATATCACTTTTCAATATGGGATACTCTTATGAGTCAATCAAGAGTTTACAACAAAAGTAAAATTTAACCAACCAAACAAAATTTTATAAAATAATTAATTGAACGAAAATTCATGGAAATTACACGTAGGATTTAGAAGAATGTGATTGGCTGAATATGAAAACAGTCTCTGTAATTTAAATATAGATTGATACTAGCGTAATGACTCGTGCTATGCACGGGAACAAATTTAATTGTTAAGAAAATATTAAATAGCACAAAAGTTAAAAATGATACTCTACACAGATATTCTTGTTTGATTTTCAAACCTACCTGTATAGAAGAGAAAAAACAAATATAAGAATTTTGTATTTATATGCAAAATATAAAATAAAAAAATAAAAAAGATCTGGTAAGAGAAAAATATTCTTTCAATGATTTCTCAAGGTCGGCGTTGTAAGTTTTCTTGAAAACATTAACGGTTTAAATGAATTATCAAAAAATAAATAAACTACTTCTCTCAAAATTTATTGGGTCAAAACACAATTCATTTAATGACACGATAAGAATTAAATGACTCGATCAGCTAAAGTTTGTTTGTTTTTTATTTTTTTACCCTTTTAATGAAAAAAGTTTGGTGAGAAGTTCGCATGCGGGTTCAACAGAAAACTAAATGGTTCGGTAAACTAATTTTCTTTGAAAACAAATTTGACAGTTGGAATAAAAAAGTTAAAAAGAAAATTACATTTTTCACTCAATTTAATAGACTAAAAGAAAATCAACAAAGTCATTGATTAAAAATCCTACCCGCTACCTTTATTTATATTGTCGTCAAATTTCAAAAACATTATACACTTTTAATGTGGGGTTTTGAATAATATTGAAAAAAAAGTAAAAGAAAATATTTGAATAGGAAAAATATTAAAATATATAATTTAATTTGAATTAGTCGAATATGAACTATCCGAAAAATAAATAAAACCCACCTCTCAAATTCATTAGGGAAATTCCAATTCAGTTAATGATGTGATAAGAATTAAATGACTCGATTAACTAAAATTTATTTTTTTAATTTTTGACCCTTTTAATGAAAAAGTTTTAGTGAGCAAGCTTGCTTGCGGGTTCAACAGAAAATTAAATGGTTAGGTGAACCAATTTTTTTTGAAAACAAAAACTTTTATTGTTGGAATGAAAAAATATAAAAGCAAGTTAGGTTTGTCACCAAACTTTATGGATTAAAAAACAATTCAACCAATTAATTCAATTAAAAACAATGCTCAAACCCTTTATTTATAATGTTTTAAAATTAAAAAAAAACTACATACACTTTCGATGTGAGATTTTGAATAATATTGAAAAATAAAATTAGAATAGAAAAAATAAAAATAAAAATAAAACCATTTAAAATACTAAAATATATAATCAAATTTGAATAAGTCTAATATGAACCTTCTAAAATGCAAATAAAGTTCGTCTTTCCAATTAATTGGGTAAATTCAAACTTAGTTAATGATGATAAGAATTAAATGTTCGATCAACTAAATTTTATTTTTTAAACTTTTGACTCATTTAATGGAAAATGTTTAGTGAGGAGGCTCGCCTACGGGTTTAACAGAGAACTAAATAGTTCGTTACACTATTTTAATTCTTATTGTATTTGAATTTGAATAAAAGATGGGAAGAACAATTTAACTGAAACTACTAATCAATAAATCAATGTCAGATTAATAAAAACAAAAATTAAAAGTGAGGGGTTGGTTATGGATTTGCAAGGAACGTGATAAGAGGGTTAGAAATACAAGAGTCCGTGCTAGTTGAGTAATTAATATTTTTTCTTGATTTATTTAAACATTTAAAATCTTCTTATAGATATTTGGGTAAGCAATTTGATACTTAAATTTTTTTAAGATAATAATTATTTTTGAATTAATTTAATTAATCCAAATTTATCTCAACCAATCAAGTTTTTGTATAATAATTAAGAGTTAGAAAATTCGAGAAATTTAAGTTAGAGTTTTGAAGATTTCTGATTGGTTAAAACTTGAAAACATGTTATGTAATATAAATATAGATTGATAATGGAAAAATATTTTAAACCAATGATTTTTTTTTTTAAAAGAGTTTAAAGTGTTAAATATTTTATAAATTTCTAAAATATAATGATAAGAGAAAAGGATAAGAGTATGAGATGAGTTTTGAATTTTGAAATAAGGAAGATAATATATTTAATTTAGATTATTATATCATACCAAAAATACTATTAGTTTTGATTTGTCAGAGATAGTGGAAAAGTTTACTTAAATTAGCATTACATTGATTAAATTAAATTAAATAATTGTCAAATATCTGCTAAAGTAGCTGGCAATGTGGTGTAGTATTCAACCTACATGTCTTGGGATTGAATTCCCTTTCCCCCAATTTAAATACAATAATTCAATATTTTTTGCATCAAAAAAAAGTTTTATAACTAATTAAAAACATAAAATCCTAGAAAATGACACGTGACATGATATAACTGAAAATCTGAAAAATACTATGTAATATAAATATTGATTGATAAATATATACACACACACACACTAGCGTAATGACCCGTGCTATGCACGGGAACAAATTTATTTGGCAAGAATATATTAAATAGTATAAAAGTCAAAAATGATACTGCACACTGATAGTCTTGTTTGGGTTTTCAAGCCTACCTATATAGAAGAAAAAAGACAAACATAAGAATTTTGTATTTATATGCAAAATATCAAAAATTGGTGAGAGAAAAATATTTTTTCAATTATTTCTCAAGGTCGGCGTTGTAAGTTTTTTTGAAAAAATTAACCGTTTAATTGAACCGTCCAAAAACAAATAAACTACTTCCTTTCAATTTATTGGGGCAAATTACAACTCATTTAATGACACGATAAGAATTAAATGACTCGATCATCTAAAGTTTATTTTTTTTTATTTTTTACCCTTTTAATGAAAAAAGTTTGGTGAGAAGTTCGCATGCGGGTTCGGTAAACTAATTTTCTTTGAAATTTTTTTTACTGTTGGAATAAAAAAGTTAAAAAGCAAATTTGATTTTTCACTCAATTTAATAGACTAAAGAGTAAATCAACAAACTCATTGATTAAAAATCCTACCCACTACCTTTATTTATAATGTCATCAAATTTCAAAAACTTTATACACTTTTGATGTGGGGTCTTGAATAATATTGAAAAAAAAGTAAAAGAAAAGATTTGAATAGGAAAAATATTAAAATATATAATTTAATTTGAATTAGTCGAATATGAACTATCTGAAGAAAAAAAATAAACCCCACATCTCAAATTCATTAGGCAAATTCCAATTCAATTAATGATGTGATAAGAATTAAATGAGTCGATTAACTAACGTTTTTTTAAATTTTTTTTACCATTTTATTGAAAAAGTTTAGTGAACAGAATTGCTTGCAGGTTCAAGAGAAAACTAAATGGTTAGATGAACCAATTTTCTTTGAAAACAAATTTTTTACTGTTGGAATGAAAAAATATAAAAGCAAGCTAGGTTTGTCACCAAACTTTAACTCAACCAATTAATTCAATTAAAAATCATACTCAAACCCTTTATTTATAATTTTTTTCAAATTATCAAAACTTCATACACTTTCAATGTGCGATTTTGAATAATATTGAAAAAATTAAATTAGAAAATTATAATAGAAAAAATAAAAAAAACCATTTAAAATACTAAAATATATAATCTAATTTGAATAAGTCTAATATGAACCTTCTAAAAAGAAAATAAAGTCCGTCTTTCCAATTAATTGGGTAAATTCAAACTTAGTTAATGATACGATAAAAATTAAATGTTCGATCAACTAAATTTTATTTTTTTAAAATTTTGACCCTTTTAATGAAAAAGGTTTAGTAAGGAGGCTCGCCTGCGGGTTTAACAGAAAACTAAATGGTTCGTTACACTAATTCAATTCTTATCGTATTTTAATTTGAATAAAAGATGGGAAGAACAATTTAACTGAAACTACTAATTAATAAAAAAAAAAATTAAAAGTGAGGGGTTGGTTATGGATTTGAAAGGAACGTGATAAGAGGGCTAGAAATACAAGAGTCCGTGCTAGTGGAGTAATTAATATTTTCTTGATTTATTTCAAGCATTTAAAATCTTCTTAACCAATCACAACATTTGGAATTTATTAGAAAAATCTTTAATCTAGAAATTTTAGATTAGATTGGGAGTTTAAAACTGAAAAGTGTGTTCAAGATTATGAGAAAAAATTTAGGATTGTAGAGATATTTGAGTAAGTAATTTGATATTTAAATTTGTTTTAAGATAATAATAAGTTTTTAATTAATTTAATTAATCAAAATTCATCTCAACCAATCAATTTTTGTATAATAATTAAGAGTTAGAAAATTCGAGAAATTTGGGTTAGAGTTTTGATGATTCTGGTTGGTTAAAATTTGTAAACATGTTCTGTAATATAAATATAGATTAATTATGGAAAAATATTTTAAACCAATAAAAAATTTTATAAAAGAATTTAAAGTGTTAAATTTTTTATAAACTTCTAAAATATAATGATAAAAGAATAGGTTGAGAGTATGAGTTGAGTTTTGAATTTTAAAATTAAATAAGATAATACATTTAATGTAGATTATTATATCATACCAAAAATACTGTTAGTTTAGATTTGTTAGAGATCGAGGAAATAAGATAATACATTTAATGTAGATTATTATATCATACCAAAAATACTGTTAGTTTAGATTTGTTAGAGATCGGGGAAATTTACTTAAATTAGCATTACATTGAAAGAATTAAAGAAAATAGTTGTCAAATACCTGCCAGAGTAGCTAGTAATATGGTGTAGCATTTGACCTGCATATTGGGAGATTGAATCCCCCCTCTCCCAATCTAAATAAAATAGTTCAAATTTTTTGCACCAATGAAAAGTTTTATAACTAATTAAAAACATAAAATCCTAAAAAAATGACACGTGGCATTATATAACTAAAAATCTGAAAAGGGTTTTATATATATATATATATATATATACACACACACACACACTAGCAAAAAACTCGTGCTACATTATTTCTTAAAAAATGCATATGCAAAGAAAAAGAGTTTTTGTAATGATAGCAAAAAGATTTTTTATAAGTTTGATTATTACCTTTTAACCTTTTAATTATCAATATGTAGAACTCTAAGTGCATTTGCTTAGTTAATACTACTCGGTTTTCGTTTAATCTATTAATATAATGGAAAAAATCAGAAATCTATCAAAAAAATTATTTTATTTTGCATTTAATGATTGAATATGACGCATTTAATAAAAAAACACATTATTTATTTTGTCTACATATAGCTTAGTTCATTCAACATATATAAAATTTGGGTCTTTTATTATCCCCTCTAACACCTCTACAATGAAAGAGAGTGCTAATTAACATAGACTTGTTTGCCAAAATTTATGGTTAGCAGAATTATTGTTTTTACCAAAACCAAAGTAAAATTTGACCAACCAATCAAAATTTTATAAAATAATTAATTGAACCAAAATTCATGAAAATTACACGTACGATTTAGAAGAATATGATTGGTAAATCGAAAAGCAGCTCAGAACACAAATATATATATATATATATATATATATATATATATATATATATATATATATATATATATATATATATATATTAAATTTATTGGATATGAGCCTTATTCCGGTTGAGCGTTGTTTCGTATATTCATTCATGCTTTACTCACTATAGAATCAAGCTTAGAAAATGAGTTCACATTTAACCTAACTTACGCTCATTTTAAGTTCAACTTACTTTCTTCAGATTAAGCAAATATTGTAAGAATTGGACCACGCTCATTGATATCCATGGGTCGTGGATCTATGTGGCTTTTGGCCTGAGGATATGTTTGTCAATTGAGTCTATTGAGTCCATCATATTGAGTATAGATGCAAACTCACCAAAATAAATATGGGCCTGGGTCCGGGTCTCTACTAGATTACCCATGAGTCTTACAAGTTGAGTCTTGCTAGGTCTGGGCCTGACTTAGGTCTGGGAAATGTCCACTTAAATCCCCTTAGAACCCCTTAGAATTTCTTAAATAAATTGGTTTCTGAAAGTCCACGGGTTTGAGAGAGAAAGAGGTATGAGGTCCAGTGGGAGCTCTTGGGTCTTAGTGGGTCAATTGTGTTTCCTAATTAATTTTGGACCAATAGACTCAATTGGACCTGGATATACAAAGAGAGACCCAATTGGATATGGGTATATTAGAGTTGGGCCTAGACCTAGAACAATTTTGTTGGGTCTGGATATGGGTCTGAGTCTTTTAGTCCAATTGACAGCCCTACCTGGGGAGCAACCATGTAATATATATAGTTTGGTGGAGTTATAATTTTCGGTATTTAATAATTCTATGAAAAATTAGAATTTTGCAGAATTTTAGATTTTTAGTTTCTAATAAATCGTCAAACACATTAAAAGAAGTGAAGGGAAAATATATATTTCACTCTTACAAAATAAAAAACTAGTACAAGAGTATTTATACATTTGTGCGTACACTATATTAGTTAACTATTAATTACACCACCAGGGGCATCTCAAATATTTTGGGCATGTGCTAAAATTTAAAATAAGACTCTACGTAATCGGAGAAAAGTAACTTTCATGTAAATATAATAAAAAAATCATTACAATTGTATAGTAAAATATTTTAAACATAATTTTAAAAATACAAACAGATTTTATTATTGTTCAACAAAATCGACACACACACACACACACACACACACACACACACACACACATATATATATATATATATATATATACCAAAAATTGGGGCCCCCAATTTTTTGAGGCCCTGTGCGGTCAAACATTTCAAACACCCTCTTAGCCACCCATATACACTACACTACACAATATTTATGCAACTACTATACATTAGTAAGAAACCAATATAGCATATGTCCTAATTAATTAGACTTTAATTAGGCACTTCTTAATTAATTAGGTATTTCCTAATTAATTAAATAATTCCCAAATAATAACTTCCAATATTTCCCTCAAGTTGGAGTATGAATATGGAAAATACCCAACTTGCTAACAAGATAATTAATCTGCCATTGACCTAAAGCCATGGTTAACACATCAGCGAGTTGCTCCTCCGTTCCCACATGACAAGTAACAAGAGTCTCATCCTGAACATTTTCTCGGACGAAATGACAGTCGATCCCGATATGCTTGATTCGTTCATGAAAGACTGGATTTGTCGCGATGTGGAGCACCGGCTGATTGTCACAATACAATTTAACATGTCTCAAATTGACTCCAAGAAATTTGAACAACTCTATTGACCAAACTAGCTCACTTGTTGCATTGGTCATAGCTCTGCGTTTGGCTTCCGTTGAAGATCGATAGACAACTCGTTGCTTCTTGGATCACAAGACATAAGAGTGTTTCCTAATTGAACAAAGTACTTTGTAACCTACCTTCTAGAATGTCAACAACATACTTTCTCTAACACAGAAACAAACCTTTGGGAGAATGTGCTACTTCTATGCCTAAAAAGTACTTGAGAATCCAAGGTCTTTGATTGTAACTTTGAAGTCCAAGTACATTTTTACTTTTTTGCATATTGTAAGGTCTTTTCTTGTGAGAATAATATCGTCAACATAAACAAGAATTGAAACCAAGATGTTACCTCTTTGATAAATGAATAAGGTAGGTTCTGTTGCAGTTTGCCTAAAACCAAATTTGGAAAGCTCATTTGTTTGATTGCCCAAATTTTGTCAAATTGTAAAATCATGTATTATTTTTTTTGCTAAGTAAATTATGCATTTAATTATTTCTAACTTTATATTCATATGTTTTATTGAATCTATTTCCATGTATTACAAAGTAAACATTCAATTATAACTTTGGCCAAAGATGAAACTCACAAAGAACATAAAATCACGTTTCTTTTTTTCCGAGAGCAAAAGTCATGCGAAATTAAATTAAATTATTTCTCAAATATGTTGTCAAGGTTTTAAGTTGTTAAAAAAAGGTGAAACAATCATATTCCCGAGAAGGAGTCTTCGAACTTTTGGTGTTACTTCTTTTTAACAGTCTTTCATACCGGTTACTTGGAACAATAAGAGAGACTATTGTAATACCTGAGACTTTTTGTTTACGTGTTTTGCATTCTTTATGTTTATTTTGTATGATTATGTGATTTATACTTTTATTAATATGATTTATATGTTATGTGTTATGTGTTATGTGTTATGTGTTATGTGTGATATTTTGTGTTTTGGTGAGTGGAAGGACATGGGTGTCAAGGTTGGGAAATTGTGAGAATCATTTGTACATTTTGAAAATTTAATGGGAGGTTAATTAAATTTATTGGGGGAAAGGAAGTTATGCTAGAGGGAAAAGTGAAGGAAATGAGAAAATCTGGGAAAAGTGAGGCATAAAATTTGAGAGAACAATTGGAGGGGCTAACTGTGTCGGATTGGGACGATTATTAGTGCATTTCGAAGGTAATCGAATAAGCTACGAGTGAGCTGTGACGGATCGTGATTCCGAGTTCGAAGTAGAAAGTTATTGCACCAAGAAAGGGGCTGAATTTCTTATTTTGGGATTTCTTCAATTTCTTGCTTTGTTTGTCATCGAAACATGTAAGGATCTTACACCTCTGTATTTTCAGTTATAAAAAGCATGAAATCAATATTTTAAAGTATGAAATTGATTTGGTAATATTTAAACACGATTTATTGCATAAACTGGATAAAGGGTTGGATTTAATTGCATTATATGTGGTTGACCGTCGTATATATATACTGTGTTTTGGATTTGTATATGTATTTGTTGTACCTTGCTGCCCATATTTTCTTTGTTGTTAATTGCTAGCTTTTTATACTTGGTGTCGTTTGGTTGTTGTCTAATTGTTGTTTCCGTCGTTGTCGTCTATTTGGTTTTGGTCGACCATGTCGTCGCCCAGTTTGAGCTCTTGTCTAGAATCTAATTTATAACATGATTCATTCGAATTATTATATGTATGTTAAACCCCGGGAGTTCATGTGACATGTAAAGTAAATTCTTGGGTCTTCACCCGGTGTGGACTATCATTGGGACTGTAACGGTTTTGTGGAGTTCATGGTGATGAACGATGGCACAATGTAGGGTGTATCCTTAAAGCTTGGACTCTTCATTCAAGGGGTCATACTGAACCCATGTGTATGAAATTCTTGGGCCTTCCTAACTAGGCTTACTGTTAGGGCAGTTACAATTATTGTCGTAGATTTGTGAATAGATAATTAAACTCGAATCGTGTGTGTTGTAGCAACAACCATGCTCGTAATGTCTAATAGTGTGTTTTTCTGTTGTGTCATATGAGTGGAACATGGTGCTTCTAGCTCATTCCGAAGTATATGTGTTAAGATGTGAAGAATATGATTATTTACTTACTTGTTCTTGTTTTGGTCTTACATGTTATGTGGTTTGAGTAAACAAACTGTATTTTGGGGTTGGGATTTGGAAAATGTAGAAATGCACTTTTTCTTTGTTAATTTACATTGTTTTTTGTCCTGACTGAATCTCGATCGAGCGGTTTGGTCGATCGGACCTCCAGTCTATCGTCCGGGGAAAACAACTAAGACTAGTCGGACGAGTGGATGTCTTATCTTTGTCGTCCGGGACGACCTTCGATCCACCAGATTGGGTTGGAGGTCTCCCAAACTTTTGTCTGTCTTTCTGTCTTGATCTCGGATGACCTTCGGTCGACCGGATTCCTAGTTTAGGTAGACCAGAGGGTCATTATGAGCTGTGTTGTGTTCCATTTCGTCTGTTCTTCGAGGATAGCGTATTGTGGGGTCATGTATAGTGTTATGAGAGTGTCGTGCTATGGTTCTAGGTCTGTGTTGTGTCAAAAGTGTACTTTCAAATGGATTTTGGGAAAACGAGGAAATATTTTGTGTCTTATCAGATGTTTCATCTCATGTGTCGTTTAATCCTTACTGGGCTTCACAACCAGTTACCTTACAGATGACGATGGTGATGAGCCTTACTACGATGATGATTCTTGGGATGGGTATCCCGAAGAGAGATCTCATAATGAATTGTAATAGTTGAAATTGGTAGCGAACACTTAATATTAATTCTTCATATTATGTTATACTTATTTCCTTTTCAGTACCTCATTTCTTTATGTAATACAATTGAACTCCTTTTATTATATTATGATGTATTCCCTGTTAGTAACTCTATATGTGGGTTTTGGTGTCTCATTGGCTGATGAGACACTGTCATCTCATCACCCGGGATACGGGGTATGTCATAAGTGGTATCAAAGCAAGTCGAACCTTAGTGATTAACTTGGAATGAACTTAGGAAAAATATGGAACATGATGTGAGATGTGAGATGGGTAGAGACTTTGTGCTAGGATATGCTTGTTTACCTATAGCTTTATATGTTAATTGTTTATATGTTATGTTATGTTATGTTGTGAATTGCTATACCATGCTATGACATTTGCTAAGTATATGTTGCCATTTGTTATATGTGTTAACATGTTATGTGGTTTATCGCTTATATTTACCCGTTGGGTTATGTTTGGGGTAAGATGGACCAAAACCAAGAGAACAATGACGATTTCGACATGTCGATTGCCGCATTTGCCCGACGAGGGTCAATGGGTGGACACGATAGTTTATGGGGTTTACCAGCCAACATCAACCACAGTTTCCACCACCATTACAAGTACTGAATGAGGGGGATGAATTTGTGACACCACCACCACCATCACCATATAACACAGCACCACCACCATATAATGTACCTCCACCACCCCCACCGGTTAATGCTTGGGAAACTTCTGACATAGTAATGCATTGACCATGTTAGCTCAGATTTTTGAGACACATCAACAGCAGAATCAGAATGCTAGGGTTTAGATAGCCAAGGTTGACCCAGGTATGTACTTTGAAAAAATGAAGAAAATGAGGATGGTCTCATTTGATGGTAATATGTGGCCGGATAAGACCGAGACGTGGTTGGAAGAAATTGAACAACATTTCCATATTATGAGGGTACTTGAAAATGTCAAAACCAATGTGGTCGTGGCATTCTTGACTTCTGAGGCTGTTGAATGGTGGAAGGGCGTAGGCCTTATTTATGCTCAAGGAGGTCAGCCTATCACTTGGGCTAGCTTTAAAAAGTCGTTTTTGGATCAATATTTTTTCGGGACTTTCAAATTGGCACGCTAAAGGCAGTTCTTTGATTTGAGTCAGACAGATGGTATGTCGGTTTCTGAGTATGCAAGCAAGTTTAATCTCCTTGAGAAGTACGCCTAAACTATCATTTATGATGATGGGATGAGAACACAAAGTTTTGTGAGGGGATTGTTGCCCCGTATTAGAGGGAGGCTTTCAAGGTAGCGTCCTACCACTTACATGAATGCGTACCAAAGAAGCCTTGACGTGAGGAGGAATTCAAGACGACCGATTCTAAGAGGAAGAGACGTTTTTCTACTATGATATAAGGACAAGGTTCTTGTTTTAACACTGTGTAGTTGAACTTGATAGCGAACACTTAATATTCAATATTCATGTTATGTTAGACTTATTTCCCTTTCAGTACCTCCTTTCTTTATGTAATACAATTGAACTCCTTTTATTATATTATGACATATTCCCTGTTAGTAACTCTGTATGTGGGTTTTGATGTCTCATTTCCTGGTGATACACTGCCATGTCATCACCGAAATACGGGGTGTGACAACTATACACTTTAATTATAATGGTCTCATTTCAAACATTAATGATTCTTATACTTATAATGTTAATTTTGTGTTTTATATATTTTTTGAAGTCCGACCAAGTGATGAATTGTGTTTAGATAGTAAACTTGCATATATAGTTGTAGTTACATCAAACAATAAGTCAGATTACCGAATTTTACAGCCACTATTTGACCTCAGCTATGCTAAAAAATGGGTTGGCTGATTACCATAAATCTTGCTTATATAACAAAGGTTATATACATAAAATTCTCATGCGGTTATATATGTTTAAATAAATTCCATACATATAATAATTAGTAATATATTAAGTATATTAGCAATAATGTAAGTTTTTTTGCTAGATAAGAATTCATTCATTAATCATAAAAAAGGCCAACACCTTTACAATCGATGAATAACTTATAAACATAAAATAAAGTTGCACAAGGAAACATATAAAATCAAACACTTCGGGGAAGTAAAAAATACTAATACTAGTATGATAAACAAACAGAAAAGATCTTCTTCCCAATATTTCGTCGCAATTCTTGAGTCGCGGAGACAAGAGAGAGACTCAGAATCAACATCTTCCTTTGGAATCGACACTTTAGAGGACCATGGGCGTATCAACCGTCTTTAAAATTTCATCGGGAAGATGTAGAAGATTGAGATATGGCCTAGAGAGAATTCGAGTATGAAGATTCCTCCATAGAGGTAAAAGAAGTCCTGATCTAGAGAGATAGAAGAAAAGTATCGTCTCTGCATCGTAAATCTTGAAAAATATGGCATAGAGAGAAGTTCTTCAAAGTTTGTAGTCCAAAAGGAGGGGTGAAAACACACAAAACAAATGAGGAAAAGAGGGAGATCCGGCCAAGATCCAAGCGACAATTGGAGCCATCGTTCTGATATGGCTAGTCCATGGTGAAAAAGAAGAAGGAACAACAAAGGTATAATAGAGGAGGAAGAGAGAAAGTTACAAAAAGGAGGTGATCTTTACACCACCAAAATAATTCAAGTGTGAAACCCCATCCCACATGGGATAACTCTGAAAAGTTTTGACTGGTATATAAGGATTGGACTAAGTATCCACTATCATCTCGGGATATTCCTTTTGGCATAGCGAGTTCGGTTGCCAAGAAGATGGTCGTGTGTGTTGCCAGGCCCATGTGTAGTGTTTTGGGCCAGCGAGCACGGGGCGTGACATTTTATGGTATCAGAGCCGGTGACCAGGCGGACGTGTGGGAACTAAGTGTCACACCGTAAACGGTGGGAGGCCACCTCTAGAATCCCGAAGGAACTAAGTGCCACACCGTAAATGGTGGGAGCCACCTTTAAAATCCTGATGGGAACTAAGTGCCACGCCGTAAGCGATGGGGGACCACCTTTAGAATCCAGCACACCTGGTTGGTCCTGGGCTAAGTATGTGTGGGGCGCCTAGCGAGGACGATAGGGCCTTAAGGAAGGGTGAATATGAAACCCCAGTCCCATATGGGATAAGAATGAAAGTTGTGACTGATATATAATGTGGGTCTAAGTACCCACTACCATCTCGGGATATCTCTTTTAACATAGCGAGTTCTGTTGTCAAGTAGATGATCGTGGGTGCTGTCAAGGCCTTAAAAGATGAGTAAATGTGAAACCCCATCTCACATAGGATAACTCTGAAAGTTCTGACTGATATTTAAAGATGGACCTAAATACTCATTATCATCTCGGGATATTCCTTTTGGCATAGCGAGTTCAGTTGCAAAGTAGATGGTCTTGGGCGTTGCCAGATGCCAATTCGAAAAGGTAACCCGACAACTTTTTTTAAAAGGTGACAACGCCTCACTAGCTGGTTGGGAGACCACCAGAACAACAACAACAACATATTTCAGAGCAGAGTGAGATGGAGATTGATGTTGTGATCAGACATCAGGCTATTGGCCTTTTATCTGCATCTTCCCGACCATAAGGGGTTCGATTTGTTTGGAATGAACTCGCAAAGACTCGACCCGGGGACTAACATTATGAGTTTTGTTTCAGGAGCGAGGAGGTCGGTAACCGGTGTAGGCATTGAACGCAACCTTTACGAACTTCGATAACCTCAGACCAATCAATCGAATATTGATTAATACGTAATCAATCAAACAAACATTACTTGAAAGCTCAGAAAGTGGCAGCTGCGGAATCTGCTATTGGGTTAGCTATTTTAGTTATTACTTTCCGAGTCCGAGGGACATCCTCTTCCTTCGTCGAGTTATTCTATCGATGAAAGAAGCTAAAAAGCAAGTTTAGGTAGAAAGAACTTCCAGTGTTAGAGAGATGACTTCTGTTGAACCAAACTGACTGCAATCTTTTTCTGTCCGTGAAGATCCACCAGAGCGCCTTTCACTTCTATTCCTTTTGGAATGGTACAATCCCAAACAAAGCAAACCCCTTCCGGGTCTTTTAAAAAGGAAAAAAAAAGGTCAAAAGAAGATCCCCATGAATCGTCTTCTATCGACATCGTCTGCTTACTCTTATCGTACGGTCTTCTTACCCAAAATCATTTCCAAATCGTCTGGTACTTTGTACACGCTCTCTCTTTCCTGGTGTATATAATTGTCGGGATGCCCCCAAAACATTAGGAGCATAAAAAAGCCAAATGGAAAAAAAGATAGCAAAAGCTACCCAACCTGGGCACGGGCGTGACAACAAGTGTGATCGTGCAGTAGATATATTAAAAGGGAATGTAAGTTCAATCCAATAATAATAATTAAAAAAAAAAAATAACAAATAAAAAGTTCAATCCAATAAGCCTAATAGATTTTTTTCTTACATTGAGAAAAGTGATATCAATTTGCGGAAGACTTTAAAAACCTTAGACTCGACGGACTATGTTTTACTTTTTTATTTTATTTTTTATTTATAACCTCACAGAGGGAGGTGATCTTACAGGAAGAGGAGTCCAAGAAGAGTGGAATTTATTAAGCCCCACGTGGGAGGCGGGTATCGAAACCTCTACCTCACGGTCGTGGTCAGTGCCAAGCCCCACTAGGTTATGAACAATTATGAAAGGTTCCAAAAGATACAATTACCAAATGCTCCACTAACCCTTTAAATATTTTCAACTACAATGGAATTGGACATTGCGAAAAAAAAAAAAAATGAAACTACAGTCCAATTGGAAATAAATTTAGAATTAACATTGTTTCTCATTCTTTACAAGGACTCCGGAAACATTGTAAATGGCTAGCTAAGAGCAATAAAAAATGTAATGCATGAACATTTGGGATGTTTCAATGAGCATAGAAAGCGTTTTGGCAAAGTCCTGATTCATGTAAGATTTGAAAACACACTAAAAACTTAGTGATTATCGATCAATAATCTCAGCCGGCTACCTAATAATCTATCCCTTCAATTTTAACCTATAAATACTTCCCCTAAACACATGAAAATGATATCCCAAAACCTGAAAATAACATCTCAAATTTCCAATTAATCTTCGTTATTTGTAGTAAAGCTCAAAATGGCCTCATTAATCCAAGCCAAGTTCACCCTGCTATGCCTTCTTGCTATTTTTGCCAATTCTTGGATCGCAAGAGCAGGCGATCCAGATATTACATCCGATTTCTTAGTCCCTGCAAACGTGAGTGAGATCAGTGGTAATTTTTTCACGTTCACGGGTATGAGAGGAGTATTAGGTTCCACCATACCTAGCTTCAAAGTAACAAAGGCTAGCAAGGCCGAATTTGTAGCTCTAGATGGTCAGAGCGTGTCTATGGCTATTCTCCAATTCCCTGCTGGTAGTGTTAATCCTCCTCATACTCATCCGCGTTCTGCAGAACTATTGTTTTTAATCAAAGGGAGTCTTGCGGTTGGTTTTGCGGATACAACTAATAAACTCTTCACTCAAACACTTCAATCTGGCGATATGTTCGTGTTCCCTAAAGGTTTAGTACATTTTCAGTATAATGTTGATCCTAACGAAGCTGCCACCGCTATCTCTGCATTTGGAAGCGTAAATGCGGGCACAGTTTCACTTCCTACAACGTTGTTTGGAACTGGCGTTGATGATGGAATTCTTGCCAAGTCCTTCAAGACTGATGTTGCCACTATTCAGAAACTCAAGGCTGGTCTAATTGCATCCAAAGCATAGATTGTAGCTTTCACATGATCTTGGCAAATTCTTACATACTTTAAAAAATATTCCATTGTTTTTAATTTCTATGGTTCCAATAAGAGTCAATAAATATGAAAAATATTGACATCAGTTCCTTAAAAATTAATCTTTTTTCCCCCAAAAGTTTGTCAAATGCATATCTAATACTTATACACATGGTCTGAAGTCGCGGTATCAATAGCCGTTGTAGAGGCTACAATTTCACTACTGTCTTAATTTAATCAATCATCTATCGAGCTACATGTAGTTTTCTACACATAGAATTGTGTTACATATAATTGAGTAACACCATAATCTCCACTATGGAAAGAGGCCTGAATTGCATTACATCTAGCTCTAGAAGAGGATTGAACCAATGCTCAGAAAACTGGAATTTCAAAATATTACAAAGAATACATGATGCATAAAGTTAATCTTGAAGTATCGATTTGTAGTAAAAATATGTTTAATTTTTAAATTTTTTTTTTTTGTGGTATCATGCTTGAGTTGTTGCTGGTAATCCTGCAATTTCCTTGAGAGGCTTCCAGACAAACTTTCTCCTGCACGAAATTGGAAATGTAAACAACTAACAAAACCGAAATCAACTTTGAAAAAAGCTTCAAAGGTGTCCCGTTTTACGGAACCTAGAACTCAGAAGAAAATGACCATATTGGAAAGAGAATTGGTTACCAGTTTCCGCATTCTGCAACAACTCTGACTTTAGGCCTAAGACTAGGAAGCAAAGCAAGAAATTGTAGTTCGGCCTTGGACAAAACCTACACAATTAAGTTACATGATCAATCATTTAATGCCAATTAAATTGAACAATAATAATTTGGAATTTGCGAAAAAATATGTTAAAAACCTTGGCTTCAATTATCCAAACCACGAGTCCCTTGGCATCAGGAGGAAGTAAGGAGAGTCTGTAATCAACTTCTGGTGGAAAGTACCATCTAGCTATAGGTTGCTTACCAACATGGGCCTATAACAACATTCAATATTCTCAAAGTTCTTGTGTAAATTCAAACACAATCCATGATTATGGTACTATTTACTCCCTCCACTCATTTTTTCATTTTTAATAATGCAGCGAAAATTAAGAAAGCAAAAATTCATGTGTTTTTTAATCAAAATAGCAATATTACTTTTTTAAATATAATTAGTGGTATACACGTCATATTTAAGAGAGTAATATTGATATTTTGATTTAAAAAATACCATTTTTTTGCTTTATTAGTTTTTGTTACATGTTTTAAACGATTTATAGTAAAAGGAATGGAGGTAGTACTATTTTCTGTTTCAAAATACTTGTCAAAAGTTTTTATTTTTTGTTTCGTATTATTGATCAACATCAGTTTCAGTAGTATTTTGTTAATAGTCATTTTCTGTATTCATTGTCAAATGATACGTTTACTCCAATAAATCTTTTAGTGGTATTCTGGGAGCATCTATTTTTTGCATTTATTTACAAATGTTAGGTCTATCTTCTATCCATCACATGTTCAAATCTTCGGATTATTGTGTATTTAATGAGTTATGTTATTTTCGTTTCGTTTTATTGATCAACATCGTAAATAGATAGTATATTTGTTACTCTTCTTCTAATTTTACTTTTTAAGTATCACACTTATTAACTTACGTAAAAAAAATGATTGAATAAAAAAAACTCACAGGGCAAACAGGGTGAAATTTGGTGAGAGTAGTCTCGGGATCGCCTAGTCCACGGGCAGACAGGTCCAAGAACTGGTAACCTTGGTACCTTAATCTATTAAGGTAACGACCTTCATAGCCACCTTCATGAGGAGAATAAATGGCTATGGCCTTATGTTCTTCAACATCGGATAACCATTGTCCTAAATCAAGCTTAACAAGGTCTCCTCCTATAAAGTCCTCTAAACTTATCCCACGTTTCACCATTGGCCTCTTCTGATTTTCTCCTCCCATAAATCTTTTCTTTCTTATCATTTCCACTTTTGTTGGATTCATCCATTGGAAGTGAAATTTTTTGGTTTGAGAATTTGATGAATTTGGTAGCAATTTTCCATTGTATGAAAAAGCCGCAGAGGCCATTTTTCTTTTTTTGGAGTGCAAGAATTTTTATATGTGAAAGTGAAATTTTAAGGCCACAGTATAATGAAGATGAAAAATTGAGTTAAAAAAAAATAGGAAGTTGGAATGAAGAGATGATGTTCTTGTTTGTTATCAAGTGTCATATGGTGGAGAAAGAGGATAAGAAATTTGTGCATTTTGGCTTGGAAAGGGGGACCATATAATTTTAGATGTAAGAAATTATAATTTTTTTGTCTGAGATTCAAATTATAACATTCTTAAGCTAAAGAAAACATTTACTACGTAGACGTAAAATTTGTAAACGACGACGTAGTTAATAGCTGTAGAAATGTAATCTATACATAGATATTTTAATCATACTTATAATAAGAAATTTTCGGAAAACATAAATATAAGAGAAGCGTGATAAAAAAAAAGTATGAGAGCCGTGACAATGTTACTTTCCTAAAGACGTGGAAACCTCCTTACGTGCCGGTGATAGCGGTCAGTCACAACTCCAAGATAAAACTCACTTCTCATTGTCTCCGCAATGAGCACGTTCACTGTAAGATTTCTCACAAACTAATTTAATCTAGTTGCCCACAATTAACTATTAGCATCCCTAACTTGTTTTCCCCGCTAGGGTCCGGGCCTCACTTATCATATAACTTTAAATGAGAACTCCCGGGGTTCTAGCGAAATAGAAATTGGACATATCCTGATACAGATTCTTTCTTAGACAAAAGTTCAAGACTGGGGCGACTCTCAAATAACAATTATAGCAATTTCCCACATCAATAACAATTATATACATTTATCAGGTGCAGTTTTTCCCAATTACAATCATGCAATTCAATGTAACAATTATCAATACTTCATCCAATTTTTGTATGCAAGAAAACATGAATTTTAAAATAGAATCATAGCAAATCAGTAAATATATTAAAACCATAGTTTATGCATATATTGGGACTGAAAAAATAAGGGTGAAGGATCTTTACTAGATCAACTTAGGCAAGGTTTCTCCCAAAATCCCGAAATCACCCAAAAACCTAAAAATCGAAACTTCAGATTTCAACTACTTTCTTTAGGAAACTCGGAATTCGTTACATGTATATCTTTCAATTACCTTTCCAACGCATTAAAAATCGCTCAATTCCGATAACAATTGCAATGCCAATTGCCCGGAATACCTCTCAGCTCACAATATTTCTACATCTTTCCTTTTCCCTCTCTTTCTCTCTCCTCCTTTTTTTTTTCCTGCCGCCTCCCTTCTCTTTTATTTTTTCTCCTTTTTTGTTTTATACCCATTTTATAACCTACTCTCCTTAAGCCCACTAATACATCATTAACTACATCCACTAGCCCACTAACATAACTCTTCCATATAACTCTCAACCAAGTCCATCCATCTTCCAACTCTCACACACAAGTCCCTCAACTCTCAATCACGCCCCACAAATAAATGTACTTCAATATAACACATAAACATGTTATAACCATTAAAGAGAAACTTAATCATATAATCGCACAAAATAAATTCATGCCAAAGCAATTAGTCATACAAAATTAATTACGAGTCAATTAACACGTAATCAAAAGCCCCGGGCTTAGCTACAATAACGATGCGCCCATGTTGGATCACAACTACAATGATATCTGCCGGTTGTTGGAGCGCAGCTACAGTAACACATGCGCACGGTTGGGGCGCAGCTACAGTGCGGCATGCATGAAGTTGGGGCGCATCTACAGTAAATAATACACGACGTTGGGCACTATTTTGGGTGTGTTCTTTCGACGATGTTGTCATTGTACGCTCGAGCTGGTTGAGGCAATGGGTCACGCTTGCCGCATGGTGTGTGGGTCATGTTGCAACGATGAGGCGCTCATTGCATGATCTGCATGCTCGGGTGCCTTTGGCCACACAGATTGGGCAAGCTCGGGGGCATAGGGACGTGTTGTTGTTGTCTCCTATGTGACGTCACGACCGACCCGTGAATACCCTTGTGTTTATATGTAATCCGTTACATGTTACTTGTTAAGTGGTGCTTCCTGTTATTTTTATACCTTATAGATTGCTATCTAGTACCATACTTGTTATATAGATGTCCATAGAGCCCTTTTCATAAAGCGGGAGAGTGCTAATATCTATGTTTATAGGGAGTGTAGTTAGGAAAAAGTAAAACTTCTAGTAACTTATAAAATCCAAATGCACACGTTTATTCGAACATTTCCATAAATCGTAGTACTCATATTATTTAGGTTGTTTTAGGGATTTTAGAATAAGAAAAAGAGACAATTCGGAAGGAATATAATAAACAGTAAAAACCAAGCTAGCAAGCTAATACATTTAAAGAAATAAAATAAGGTTCAAATGCTAATACAATTAAAGGAATATAATTAATCTAGCATGTCGAAATAGTTAAAAGCAATTAAAACGTGGCTAGCATTTTAATACACTTCAAACATGATACATCGATCCTCAAATGAACACGATAAGAAAATACGGAAACACATAATTCACATAACAAGTTCATATATCAAGTTTAATATAACATGGCATTATATAAACCGTGCAAGATAACATAGCATACCATGTGAGCAAGAACATTAAGAAGCGAAAAACAGTGTCTACTGCTGCCACTGGGGCAATTGTCTCGAGAGCACCTATAGGGGGAAAGAAAAATTCAACAAACAAGAAAAATCAACTTTCAAGCATTTGTAGTAGACGTTCAAGTGACTCTCCCCCTCATCGTTTTGGACATTTTTTATGTACATTCTATAAATTGTAATGGTTCTTTTGTTTAATGAGAAAAGCCAATTTTCGTGCAAGTGACCTGTGTTATTTATCCCTTTCATTTTTAAGTGTTTCAATATTGTGAACGAAGTAAGCAAGGCGGGAGTGACTCGAGAGCTTTTTAGCTAGAGTTACTCGGCAACGCGGGTGTCTCAGAGCCTTGTTTGGGAACGACGATGTCTAGCAAAATTAGAGGCGGTTTAGCAGCGGATGAGAGTGTTATGAGGGCACATCTCGAAGCGTTGGAAGTGTCGGTGGGTAATGTCTATGCCTTCGGCTACGGAGCTAGCGAGTTGGATGGCAACTGCATGGAGCGTCAGGCGATGCTCATGGAGAACGATATAGTTCACCAAAGTAGGGAGCTAGAGGAATTGAGTGCCGCTACTAGGGAACTTGTGCAGAGTGTCCAATCCAATGAGGAAAGGATTGTGACAAGCGATGCGACGATTGCTGAGATTCGTGCATCTGTGACTAAGAACACCGAGGCATTGACTAAACTTTGGTCTGTGATGGAGGAGGTAAGGGACGAACTGGGGGTGCTGTCTTTAGCCGTTGTCCGTGCTGTTAGAGGAATAACCGGGTCTAAAACAAGTTATGCAGCGGAAATGAAACGACCCGCCTTTAATAGGATCTTTCACGAGTAAGAACCTTAGACTACGGGATAGCATTATACCTTTCGAAGTGCAGAATAAGTCTGAAATGGTTTCAGTTGTAGGTTTGTTGTCACGAACGGAACGCCACCAACGCAGGCTCTGCCTCTCCCAATATCCACTCGGTCTTCCGGGGATGGTCCTCTACCGCCTGGTGCTAGCCAACGCCTCGTAAAAGTCTCGAAGACACTCTTCAAGATGGAGTATATATATATGGTGGATATAGGACCTAAAAGAAGAACAAGAAACAGTTTTCTTACTTCTTTTCTATTAGCCAAAGCTAGAAAACAAGTATATAAAAAAACTGTCTTTTCTTTCTATTCAAGCTCTCTTGAATGCTCTCTCTTTTTCTCTCTTCTCTAAGCCTTCAAAAACTGGAGAATAATGACTTAGAATACTAGGAAAAATCAGCATTTTTCTTAGTCATTCAAGGGAGAGTGGGGAGAGAGAAAGGGGGAAGTGGGAGATCATGGAGGAAACCACTCCTCCACATTCTCCACCACTTCAACCTCCTTCTAAGAGATAAGAGCTGAAAATATATCCAATTTTCCAGCCATAAGGTCGGTCCAAATGGGTTGGTCGGCCCAACCCGATTAAGGGCCCAATCCAATCCCGGCCCGAAGCCCGGCCCGACCCAATCGAATTGGCGCACCTTAGATTAAATGTACTCCAACAAACCCAATCCAGTTGATCTATGAGTGCGACCCAGGAGGTATCTATGATGTTGGCCGTGACATCATATGTCACAAGTAATAAGAGGTATCTAGCAACACATCATTACCCCCAATTCATAAATATCTGGTGACTATCATAATCACACCATTTGACATTTGTATTTAAATCATTTTGTCCTTGATATCTAGATTGAACACAAGTCATGAAAAAAGTCACACTTGTGTTGTCCAATCTTTTAGTTTCTTGATTCGCGAGTAGACTAATCAAATGACATCAATATCATATACTGATTCATTTGTTCATGGCCATGAATTAGTCAGACTCCATCAAAGGGGCCCAAGATATCGCTCCTGCTATATAGGAGGGACAAATCCTTTCTGCATCCCATTCATCCTGAACAAGATTCGTGATATACCCAATAAATGCCTTTATTGCTCACCCTGTTACGGATAGCGTTTAACATTATCAAAGCATAACACTAGCCATGCAAGAACTCTTGTGAGACCTCAAGTCGAAGGATCTCATATACAACCCAGTCAAAAATTGAGAAACACCGTTGACTATATTATATAACAACTCATGGTGTGATTCTCATGTCGGGTCTGTCCAGTATAATGATTCTCTAATCATATATACCCATGTGACGATCCGATATCTTATATCAATCACTGCACATACTAGTCTTACGCATTATTATTGTCCTCAAAGATTCCATAATAATGTTCGACTAGGGACGTTTCAGAATCATAACAATTATGAATACTATTCTAAGGACATATTATTTCATTATGTTTTTAAGAACGCAGAAACATATTGAAATAATACTGGAATTTATGCCTTTTTATTCATCAAAATGAAAATTACATAAATACGATACAATAATCTCCCACTTGCACTAAAGACCCAAAATCATCTACTGATTGGTCTTTAAGGGCATACTAATGACTGTCTCTAAAGATCAGCCCTCCAGATATCGGATACCCATGGAGCTAGTGTGACGATCATGCTGCTGCTGCGACAGTGGCTTCGTCAGTGGATCGGCGACATTGTCTGCCGAATCTACTCTACATATATGCATATCACCTATTTCTATAATCTCGCGGATTAGGTGAAAACGCCGTAGTACATGTTTGGACCTCTGGTGAGATCTGGGTTCCCTATATTGTGAAATAGCCCCATTGTTGTCACAATAGAGGTCTATCGGGTTCGCAATACTAGGAACCACATCGAGGCGGAAATAAATTTCCTGATCCAAACTGCCTTCTTAGCTGCTTCACAAGCTGCTATGTACTCGGCCTCTGTCGTAGAATCTGCGATGGTCGATTGCTTTGAACTGCGCCAGCTCACAGCACCTCCATTCAAGTTAAACACATATCCCGATTGCGATCGGAAATCATCTCTATCGGTTTGGAAACTAGCATCGGTGTAACCACTTACAACGAGCTCATCCGCCTCTCCATAAATCAAGAATGTATCCTTAGTCCTTCGTAAGTACTTGAGGATAGTCTTGACTGAGATCCAATGACGTTCACCGTAATTAGACTGGTATCTGCTCGTAAAGCTTAAGGCAAACGAGACATCTAGCGAGTACATAACATGGCGTACATGATGGATCCTATGGCAGAAACATAAGGGATCTCTTTCATGCGTTCTAATTCGGCAGGCGTTTTAGAACACTGTTTGTTCGACAGAATAGTACCATGTGCCATAGGACAAAGGCCCTTCTTAGACTCTTGCATGCTAAACCGCTTTAGCACCTTGTCTATATATGTACTCTGACTTAGGCCAATGAGTCTCCTGGATCTATCTCTATAGATCTTGACTCCCCAGAATATAGCTAGCATCGCCTAAGTCTTTCATAGAGAAACACGTACTCAACCAAGCCTTTGACTGGGACTTTAAGGTTGGTATGTCGTTTCCAATGAGTAGTATGTCATCTACATACAAAACCAGGGAATACGATTGAGCTCCCACTAACTTTCTTGTAAACACAAGGCTCATCCTCATTTCTAATGAAGCCAAACTCACGGGACGGCATCATTAAAACGGATGTTCCAACTTCGAGAAGCTTTCGCTTGAGTCCATAAATGGATCTCCGAAGCTTAAATACTTTTCCAAAGCATTCTCCCGGAGTGACAAAACCTTCAGTCGTGTCATATACACATCCTCTTCAAGTTTTCCATTAAGGAAAGCGGTTTTGACATCCATTTGCCGATTTCATAGTCATAGTAAGCTGCGATAGCAAACAAAATCCGAATGGACTTGAACATAACTACGGGGGAAAAGGTCTCGTCATAGTCAATACCATGAACTTGTTTGAAACCTTTCGCGACCCGAGTCGCCCTCATGACGTTTGTACATTCCCTTCCATGTCGGTTTTAATCTTAAAAACCTATTTGCACCCCTATGGGAGTTACCCCTTCAGTGGATCAACCAAGATCCGGACTTGGTTTGTGTACATGGAGTCCATTTCGAATCTCGTGGCCTCAAGTCATTTCTCGGAATATGGGCTATTAATTTCCTGTTTGTACGTTGAAGGTTCATCGTGATCCACAAACATAACATCACCATGTTACGTTATGAAAAAAACCAAAATTTTCCGGAGGTGGACGACGAACTCTACCGGGACTCACGCAATTCTTGTGTTTCTTGAACTAGTCTTTGGGATGCACAAGCTGTTTGTGGTACTCTGCTGCACAATAACTTGTGGAGTCCGTTCAATTTCCATCTTATCATTAGTGCTAGTTTGAGAGTCCCGGAACTTCGAGTAAGTTCTACGCTACTCCCACTCGTGTTTCTAGAAACAAATTATTTTTCTAGAAAGACTCCCGTGCGAGCAACAAACACTTTGTTTTCGTTAGGGATATAAAAGTAGTATCCTTAGTTTCCTTAGGATAACCTACAAATATGCACTTTTCAGATTTTGGAGCCAGCTTATCAGAAGCTGAGCGTTTTACAAAAGCTTCACAGCCCCAAATCTTGAGGAAAGACAAACTGGGACGCTTCCCAGTCCATAACTCGTATGGCGTCTTTGCAACTGATTTAGATGGAACGCGGTTAAGTGTTAAAGCTGCTGTCTCTAGTGCGTGTCCCCAAAAAGAATTGGGCAGGCTCGTGTGACTCATCATAGAACGAACCATATCTAATAAGGTTATGTTCCTCCTTTCAGATACACCATTCCATTGTGGAGTAGCTGGAGGAGAAAGTTGTGAAACGATTCCACAATCCTTTAGATAGTCACAGAATTCTTGACTCAAGTATTCTCCTCCTCGATCAGATCGAAGAACCTTAATACTCTTGCCAAGTTGGTTTTCTACTTCTAGTTTAAACTCTTTAAACTTAGCAAATGCTTCGGATTTGTGTTTCATCAAGAACACATATCCATACCTACTGAAGTCATCAGTAAAGGTAATGAAGTAGAGGTAACCACCCCTTGCATTTATATTAAAAGGGCCACATACATCACTATGTATTAGTCATAATAAAGCATCGGCTCTCTCACCTAGCTTAGTGAAAGGTGATGCTGTCATCTTACCCAACAAACAAGATTCACATCGATCATAAGACATGAAGTCAAATGATTCCAACAGCCCATCTTTATGGAGCTTGGATATGCGGTCTTCGTTAACAAACAAGTTCGTTAACTTTCTAGCGGGCCAAGATCCATATTTCACCTCGTTCTGAGTCAGCTTTGGCTGATCGCCCAAAACTTAGTTATTTAGGTAGGTAACGTTTGCCAATTACATCAAATTATGTAATTCTTGGTTAGTTAAGTGAATAACATTTATTCAAGCGCATCATTATACACTTTTCTCAACTCTTTTGCCTCTAGATCCTCAATCCATTTATTGAGATAATCCAGTTAACTAGGACCCTAAGTTTTTGCTGGCGGATATCACAAATTATCCTTCGCGCCTCACCCGGATAGACATGTATGTACAGCTTTGGCATATCCCATACTAATGTCGATCTAGGCCTTGACGAGGGCCAAACTTAGGAAGGCACTAATTAATATTTAATTAAGGGGTTTTGTTTTTAACAATCTCACCAGAAAAGCATAAAATAAAACAGTTTATGCTTATATACATATGCATCCAATACATAAAAGTAAAAATGCATAGTAATCACCATATCCTATTCGGTTTTTCCAAGCCAATGGAAAAAATGTGAAGTCAATCTAAGGGTGTGAAAAGAAAATATTCTATTTTACACCGTCTTGACCTTCAGGTGGTTGTCTCCAAATCATCATCACAGCTATACCTTCTCCTAATCTAGAATTACATAATTCTAAGGAAACCTCGAGTTACATTCGAGGGGATTTGATGAGAAGAGAATTACAACTTTTGATAAAAAGAGATAGGCACGATACGCATATCGTATTTATAAAATAAACCAACAGGGTAAAGGAGCAACTAACATAACAATTTATGAAAAATGAGTAACCAGCAAAATGAACATTTCATATTATGTTCAGATTCGGTGGACCGGCCACCCAGCTCGGTCGACCGGGTAACCAGTCGGCTGAACCGACCTATCTCCCAATCGTCCGAACAGAGATACTGAGAGTACTCGGTTGACCAAAACTGTGAAACCCGTAACTTTTGCTAACGTGTTATTTTACATTTAATTTATTTTTGTGTGATTTATTGTGTAGGCGTAATTTATTTTGCGCGATTATGTGTTTACGTGTCTAATTATTTTTATAACATGTCGCGTGTTACTTTTTGGGTACGTTTGTGAGGGGCGTTTCGTACACTTATCATAATTAAGGGACTTAAATTGTGTTTCACCTAGATTAGTAATTTAATTAAATGATTTGTTAATTGAATTGAGAATAAAGGAAATTAAATAAATAAAATTAAAATCGGATCGTGGGGTGAATGGTGCTCGTGTGCGTGTGCAGCAAGAATAATAATAAATAGGGAATCGTGGGCAGTGGAGAGTTTACGGGTTATGGGGTCATGGGATCATGGGTTTTGTGCGTGGGTAGTATACCTCTCTATATATATATATATATAGCTTAAGGGATTTAGGGGCCTGGGGGGATGCGTGCCTAATAACAAGAAAATAAGGAAAGCTGCTGGGCAGCTTACTAGCCGCAAGCAACAGTAGACATTTTCTTGAGAGATTTTGGTAAGTTCGATATTTTTTGGCAACTTTGAGAGATCACCGAGGGAGCGTTATTTGTCCGTTTTCAACCTATTATATACCGATTCGAAGATAATCGAATAAGCTTCGAGCGAACGCAGACGGAACGCCATTTCGATTCCCGAGCAGAAAGTTATAGATCTGCGAGTAAGGCTGGGCAGTGCTGTCTCAGATTTTGTATTTATCAATTGTCTTCGTAAGAGGTAGGGACCTTTTCGTCTTTTAATTCTCGCATTTATTTCTGCACAGTAAAAGCGAATAAATTATTCTATTTACAAAATAATTGCACGAATTGTGTTATTGATTTCGATATTGTATAAACTGCTTTGGATTTGAATTAAATTTCTTTATAATTTGATTCGTTAATTTATTTACTGTTTTATTAAACTTAAAAGGATGTGATTCGCTTTTGTAAGTGTTATACGTGTATCGTGGATCGTTAATTGGCTATTTGATAATCTTGCCTACTTGTTTATATCGCTTTGATTGGCATATTTGGATATCGTCGTTCAGTCCTTCTTGGTTTTGGTCGACCGAGTCGTCGCCTTCTATTTGAGCTCTTGTCTAGGATCTATTGATTAGCAGGATTCATTCGAATATCGAGTCGTATAAGAAGATCCTTTGTGATCTAAGTGAACAGTGAAACATCCAGGGCCTTAACCCGATGAGGAGATCATTGGGACTGTAACGGTTTTGTGGAGTCCCTGGTGAGGGATGATGAGGCAATACATAGAATGGATCCTTAAACCTTGGACCCTTAGTTCAGGGGGTCATACTGAACCCACGTGTTGAAACATCTTGGGCCGTCCTAGTTTGGACTATAACTGGGGCCGTTACAGTCATTGTTGATTAATAAGTGACTAGACGATTGAGCTCGAATGGCAGGATTTAGTGTCATAGCGGTAGTGATGTTCCTAGTGTCTAAACGATGTAGTGATGGAGTGTATTGTGTTGGTAAAGCGTGGTGCTTTGCATACATTCGATTGTGAAAGCGTTTAGATGTGACGAATATGACTACTTAGCTTATTTGTTGTTTCATACTTGTTTGTTTTATCATTGGTCCCTACTGAGCACCGAAGCTCAGTCCATCCACTTTTACTGTGCAGATGACTTAGGTGATGAGCAACACTACGGAGATGATGGCTTATGGGATGGGGATTATGAAGAGTGAATCATAACCGGTTTCAATTAAATAATTTAGTTTATTTTATTATTAGTATTGTTGAACAATTTCATTTGTAATAATTAGTTTCCGCTGTTGAACTCTTATTTCGGATATTTCATAATTGAATTTCTTTTTAGTAACTCTGTTTGTCGGCTTTGGTGTTTCATTAACCAATGAGACACTGCCATGTCATCGACCCTGGTTACGGGGTGTGACAAAAACATACATTGCGGTAGACCGAAGATCGCGACTCTCATACATACAAAATGATGCAAAAACATGTCATACATGATATACAACATTTCTAGCAATCCTAAGGCATGCAAAATATAGATTCATAATCCATATTAAAATACTATAGCACATTAAGTCTATAGGGGACTCGTGAGTGGCTCTGATACCACTGTTAGAGGAATAACCGGGTCTAAAACAAGTTATGCAGCGGAAATAAAATGACCCGCCTCTAATAGGATCTTTCACGAGTAAGAACCTTAGACTACGGGATAGCATTATACCTTTCGAAGTGCAGAATAAGTCTGAAACGGTTTCAGTTGTAGGTTTGTTGTCACGAACGGAACGCCACCAACGCAGGCTCCGCCTCTCCCAATATCCACTCGATCTTTCGGGGATGGTCCTCTACCGCTTGGTGCTAGCCAACGCCTCGTAGAAGTCTTGAAGACACTCTTCAAGATAGAGTATATATATATATATATATATATATATATGGTGGATATAGGACCTAAAAGAAGAACAAGAAACAGTTTTCTTACTTCTTTTCTATTAGCCAAAGCTAGAAAACAAGTATATAGAAAAGTTGTCGTTTCTTTCTATTCAAGCTCTCTTGAATGCTCTCTCTTTTTCTCTCTTCTCTAAGCCTTCAAAAACTGGAGAATAATGACTTAGAATACTAGGAAAAATCAGCATTTTTCTTAGTCATTCAAGGGAGAGTGGGGAGAGAGAAAGGGGGAAGTGGGAGATCATGGAGGAAACCATTCCTCCACATTCTCCCCCACTTCAACCTCCTTCTAAGAGATAAGAGCTGAAAATATATCCAATTTTTCAGCCATAAGGTCGGTCCAAATGGGTTGGTCAGCCCAATCATATTGGTCGACCCAACCCGATTAAGGGCCCAATCCAATCCCGGCCCGGCCCGGCCCAATCGAATTAGCGCACCTTAGATTAAATGTACTCCAACACGTGCAACTGGTGTTAGTAGTGCCCTAGGATCATTAGCATATGTTGTATGTTTTATATATTTTGAGCAAGTCATTTGAATAGTTAATTTTTCTTTTGAACATCAAATATGTGATTTGATAGTAAAACTCATTAGCTTATGCAATTACTATTCTAATTCTCCCTTGTTTTATGTAATGTTCTATACAACGAAATAAAACTAGTATGATGTTTGATTGATGATTATGTTTTACTAATCATGTGTAATTGATACAAATCATATCATAGATACAATATATTAGGATATATTGTATCAGACGTGACCCGTTAGACAAGTGACACTTCATGGTTCTTTAGTCATAAGTATTACTTCCTCAATACTATTTGGAATCCTTAGACCTTACGTCTCCATCGTTTTCAGCATGAATGGAGCTACGTTTTGACTCAATCGGACGTTACTTTTAATCGAGTAATTAATACGACTGATGATCGGATGTAGTATCCTATCATGACTTGAATGTGAGAGGCATTGTAAGGGATTTGTCCCTCTCTTATTAGAGAGAGATATCCATGGGTCCCTCGATAGGGAAAAGTGTTTAAATGCATGGCCGTGCTCAAATGTATTTAATAAACTTGGTTATTAAATACTAGGAAAATGCTTTGTTACTAGAAAATAAAGGATAGAAACCCCAAATCCCTAAATTAAGGGTGTCAAATGACTATCTTACCCTTTTAGTGATTTGGAAGATTAAATTTATTTTATTTTTATTTTTAAATGCTCTACTCTACCAACCTATTCTACTATATCATCTCTCTCCTTCTTCCTTCTTCATTCTCATAAAGAAGCTCAAGAGTTGCCCAAATTTTTTCAGAGAAGAAGATGAATAGTTATTCCGATCAAACAGCTCCGGTGAATAGTAACTCCTGTAAACAGCTCCGATGAACAGTATTTTTTTTTTTGCGAAAAAACTTTTGCTTTTATAAATTTATTGCCTTTTATAAACTTTTGCTTTTGACTAGTAACTCCTGTAAACAGCTCCGATAAATATATTGGGTTTTTTGTTGTTTAGCCTTGAAAACTGTTTTTTGCTGTCAAGATTCAGTCTTTATAAAAAATCATGAACCCAACAGAGCCCAAAAATCAAGAACCCAAACGAGAAGTTAAAATTAAAAAATTGTAATTTTTTTTTTGAAAACGTGCAAAAGAAAGGAAGGGAAAAAAACTATACTTTTACTCCAGTTAAACTCGATTATGCTTGGTTTGTTGGAGAAGACTATGAATAGTAACTTCATTTGTCTTGAATTTGTGTTGCAGGGATGTTGGGAATTTGGAATTGTTAGATCCAGTGCGGAATATTAATTGTTCTGCACCATGCAAAACCATTACGCACCGTTGGATCTAAAATCTAACGGCTGAGATTATTTGGTTTAACAACTTCTTTATAATATTTATTAAGACCCAAATGATCTCAGACGTCAAATGTTTGATCCGACGGTCTCTAATTGTTCCGCACAGTGCAGAATAATTATTCTGCACTGTGTAGTATTATTGTTAACAAATTTAAGTAGTATTATAAAAAATTAATTAATAGTATAAGTCACTCAAATATTACTTAAGTAATATTATAATGTTAATAGTTAAATTACATAATATTTATAATGATAATAACCACGACTGTTTATAGATTATAAATATTATGAAATCGTTGTAAATAGATGATTACATTTGGTTAAGTAACTATACATTACTTAGTATATATTAAGTATCATTGTTATAGTAATTATATTCATTTTCCTTTTAAGCAGTGTTTTATAAAACTATACATTCTTCCTTTAACATGTGTTATATGTTAACATGTAATTGAATCTACATAATGTTTAATTAACTCTAGGAGTGACTATGTGTTGCTTCATGTTCTAACAAACACTAAGCTACATAATGTTATAGTATTGATAATCATTGTTATGGCGTTGTGATTCGTTCTATATTTCACAAAGGTTATATATTAACAAGTAATCTAATCATAATAGGTGTTTAAGTAACTCTACAATACTTAGTATAATGAGGATCATTGTTTCTATTGTATATATTTGATTTTCATTTTAACCAGTGCTTTATAAGTCATTGTGTTATAATAAACACAAAATCTAATTCTATACTATCAAGTAATGTAATCATTGTTATAGTATTTAGTGTTAATAATTTCAAAACACGTAATGTTTTAGTGTTCTAACAAACACTAATTTTAATTTGACTACAAAATAAAAAAAAAATTGGGGTAAATTTTTAAAATTAAAAAATATACATCAGAATAAATGGTTCAATTTATAAATTATAAGAATTGACCCCGGGGTCAATTTAAACAAATCATCTGGGATCAAAATAATATTTTATAGGGACTTTAGGGTAATCAATTCACAACCCTAGAGGGACTTAGGGGTAAGCATTTAACAAATGATATAGGGATTTTACGTGCAATTAGTGAATAAATATGTACCAGACGTGTGATAATGACATTTGGTGTAAGAATTCTTATAACAATGCGAAATATTTAATTGCCGCTGGATGAAGAAACTAACGTCAGAGATCATTTGGGTCTCAATACTTATCATGAAAAATGTAAAGTCAAATGATTTCAGTCGTCCTCTTTTTGATCTGACGGTCACCAAATATTTCACACCGTGCGAAATATTTGGTGTTCCGCGCTGTAACAGATTTGGAAAATGTAGCTGGCAAACCATAAGTGCATGTACTTTTTTTTTGAGAAAGCATTAATTTTTGCTTGAAAAGGTTATATAGGAGCATTAAAACATTTATAGGGTAGGCTCTTTTATAGGCTACAATTTTCAATCAATTCATTCTCACTCATTTGCTGCCATTTTCTTCTTCTTTCATACTATCTCTCTGTTTCCTCTCTCTCACATTTTCTTTCCCAATCTCAGTACATATTTACCAGAAAAAAGTAGAAAAAAATGAGAAAGATAAAATATTTGTTGTTTGGTATTTGACTATTTAATCTAACTAATATGTCCGTAAATAATTGTTCAATTTTTTGTTCATTTCGAACGGAGTAATATTTGATATGCTTTTTGTCTACATCACAGAAACATTGGAGAACAAATAAATCTTCCAAAGAGCCAAGTTGTACAAATAAATCTTCCAAAGGGCCAATTTGTATAGTAAATATATTAATTCTTCCTGCACCCGAAATGCAAGGACATGGTGAAATTGAGTGAAAGCATTGCTATCACAAATTGAAATGGTGATGAACAATAATTTCTGGTAGAGTTAACATCCGGCAGTGAAACTAAAATGTAAATTTTTTTAATTGGTGAACAGTAACTTCCGACCAACATTTATGGTTGTGCCGGAAGTGAACAGTAATTTTCGGCAACCATGTCTGGAAGCTTCGAAAGTGAACAGTAATGTTCATACTTCCTCAGGTTGCTGAGGAAGAACACAAGGTTTTTGAAGATTGATTTTTTATTTTCTTTTGGAAAAGTACTATGGTAGTTCGTCACAGAAAAATTGTCACTAAAGATCTTAACTCTTGTAGTGGGTGCATTAAATTCTATGCTTGATTTCTGATTTTTTTTTTTTTTTTTTGAAATTGGGATGGGCAATTACTGTTGAAAATGGCAAAATGGTCCATAAAAATATTTTAGTCAATTTTTTAGCCAATAATTTTAGTAACCTATCAAGGTCCTAAATACTATTTGTTGGAACAGTCTACTTGGAGATCGAGTACAAATACAATTAAGTTTTATAATGGTGACAACTACCATGCCTTATGCTTAATATGGATATCGCGAGACAAAGAGATTAAATAGTGGATTGATATTAGGTTCCATCGCACATTCATTCACTCTAGGTAGTCACAATGTCCTGCTAGGGACCGCTTGTGATTTATGAACACATACTACTACTAAGTGTGTTTTCATTGCCATTGTGATATGAACCTACATGGTCACACACATAGACGAGTTAATGAGCTTCATGTCCAGATTCAATGAATCTAGAATGTGTCTAGGTTCATTGTATCTGACATTTATTTTTTTGAGAATAATAAAATGTTATTATTCGAATTAGAGATTAAGGAGGGGCATTTTCGGTATTTGGTTTTAATCGAGATTATGTGGGAAGTTATTATGCAATAAAAAACCCCCTACTACCAGAAGAGGCTGATAGGACGTGAGAGTTGGTTTTTGGAACAATCTCTCACGCCTATATAATCTCTTTTGGCTGAAACTCTAGGTTAGCATTCTGAGAGCCGCAAAACCCCCAATTCCAGAAATAAGATTTTTGCCCTTGTCTTCTCTCTAGATTACCGAAACTCATAAACGAAGAGCTAGCACTCGCTAATCGTTTCGTCGCGTGGATACCGGTATAGAGAAATTCCGCAAAGAAAGGCTATTGGTAGCAGCAACACACATAAGTAATTTTCGAATGTTTTTCGATTCCTATAGTATGAGCGGATCCTTAGGGAAGGATTCATGGGTATTTAGAACGAGTTTTTTCCCATTAATCCCTTCAGCTGGAGCATAGACTGGGCCACGAGTTGTCGATCCCAGCACTCCTAAGGTAAAGGTGAGAGAACCGAAGACCTACACATGAGCTAGGGATGATAAAGAGATCGAGAACCTTTTCTTCAACTTATCCCAATATTTCAAGACTGTAGCCATTGTGGATGAGACCATGAAGGTTGATACTACTTATACCTATCTAGATGATGATGCTAAGCTATGGTGGAGGGTAACAACTCACGATATCGAAGTGGGTCGGGTGGTTATCAATACTTGGGAGTAACTGAAGAATGCTATGATGAAACAGTTCTTCCCACTGAATGCTACATACTATGCTCGTCACAAGCTTAGGGAACGTAGGCATACAGGTGCAGTTCGAGAGTATGTGAATATTTTTTTTACATATATGCTACAAATTGAGGATATGCCAGAGATGGACAATTTATTTTGCCTTTGTCCAAGGGTTAAAAACATGGGCAAGGCAAGAGCTGTATAAAAAAAGGGTCGAGACAGTGGCGGAAGCCATGTCGGCTGCGAAAATCTTGGAGGACTTCGAGATGGAACCTTAGAGAGACCGAAGAGTAGATGACTCGAGGGGGCTCTAATGGAGGGAACTTCATCTTTCCCCAAGCCGAAACAGACTTTTGGTGGAGTGGATTGTCCGGCCTACAGACAGAGCTCTAGTGGGGGAGATGCTTGCTCTACTTCAAGGGAATGAAGTAGAGGTTACTCATGCTTCTCGTGTGGAAAATCATGACACACTCAGAGATTATTTCCCGATAATTTTGCGCCTAGTGGGTCGGTGAATGCAATAGGATCTAGCCAAGAGGTGTTTTAGAGTATGCTAGCAGTGATACGTGTTATATCTGCTAGCAAGGAAGTGACCAAAGAGAAAGGAATTGCTAGTGGGGGAAATGAAGGTTATCGAGCAGCTTCCCATCATGAAGAAGAGAGTTACATGGGAAGCCTTCGAACATTGGAAAAGTAAGAATATCCTGAGGAAGTAGGGTATTTAGGAAGCTTTCGGACGTTTGAAGATCAATGCCTTATTGGAGCCTTGGAGTCTAAAGATGAGTCGATCGTGCCCGCGGGGGTGAGCGATGCTCAAGACATGAAGTCTGGGCTCTTGTATGTGGACCTGAAGATCAACGGCAGAGCTGTCTAAGTTGTTGTAGACAGTGGAGCCACGAAGATTGCACCGAGGTTGATCAGCTGGGCTTGACACTAGAGAAGAGTGTATGATACGGTACCAACCATGAAGCTTAGAGAGGTCATTTGGATCCTTAATTCATACATCCCAAATACGAACTTCAAAGTCAAGCCTTTGTTCCAAGTGTTTAAAGTCTCTAATCTAAAGGTTCAAGAGGTAAAGAAACCTTCAAAGAAAGCTAGACACAAGGATCAAAGCCATCGAATATCATTTGAAGGAAAGATACATAATTGGAAGGAAAAAGGTTGAAGGGGTATTTTAGGAAACTTGTAAATTAAAGTCTATTAAAGGCTTTAATTATATTTTCAGCTTTATTGTTTATTTTAATTAGCCATGTTGGCCGAAATAAGCTAGATAAATAATAGGACATGTTGTCCTTGATGTTAGGTAGTGTTTTTAGTTATCTAGGAGTTGTAGAGTCCTAATCCTTAAAGGACTCTTATTTGTGGGTTATTTTTGGATGAAATTCCACTCTATTTAAGAGGGATTTCAGCCATGTTATTGTTAGACTTGATATGATATTTTAAGGTTATTCCTTAGTTACTTTGTGTTTGATTCTCTAGGTAGAATTCATTCATGTTTGAGTTACTGTATCAATAAGTTTGATTTATACGTATTGTGGTGTTTCAGCCCCTATTGATATTCAACCTTGCGGGAGAAAGGTTGTTTATATTCCCCCATAAACTGTTCGAGATAGAGAAAGATCGGGCATTCAAGCCGAACCTTCGTATTCGTACAACGGTTTCTCATCAGGTGGTATCAGAGCAAAAGGTTTATCGCTATCTTGGTGTATCTTTATTGTTTTTTTTAAATTTTTTTGGCAGAAAATTACCCAAAAAAAAAATAAAAGAAAAGATTTCGGATCTTTCACTTTCTCGAAATCAGTTTAACGGGGGAATATAATCAACGCGACTCCAAGAAGGTTGATCATCAATGGATGCTGAAACACCACAATAAGCGTAAACTAAACTTATTGATACGATAACTCAAAAGAAGGAATGACAAGGTAAAAACCTCACATCATATTCCAAAAATATCTTGTATTAAAACAACTAATCTAAATATTATGTTGGCCGAACCCTCCATTATATAGAGTAATAATTCGGTTCCACACAACAACAAATAAGAGTCCTTGAAGAATTAGGACTCTTGATTAAACAACTTGCTATCAAGTAAAACACTTAAACAAGAAGAGTCCTAGTAGATGTGGAACTCTTAACAACTAGAGAACCAACTAACTAACACATGGACAACATGTCCTTTATTATAGCAATACTACTTGCTATACACGAAAATAATGTAAATAATGTGCTGAAAATAATTAAAGTCTAGCATAGACTTTAATTGTACAAAGACTAAAATGCCCTTTAATTTGGTCCCAATTCTGGATAGCTTGTTGGGCCAACTTGTACGACGATTTCGGATATTAAGAAGGCAGAATCTGATCTCGTGATCTCATGAAAATTGTAGATCTGCCTTATGGCACAAGCAGTTTGATCATGTTTACAACAAATTAGATAGCCATATTGTTCATCAAAAAATAGTATAATAGATAAATATTTGAAATTTATGCAATTCCTTAATATTTCGTTTCTTTTGTTTCCATTTGAGAATGGATAGTTCAAGGACCGAGCGTGTAGTCATATTCACAAATTTGAGCTCCACTTATGTTGGATTGGTTTTCATTTTGAAAAAATAAAAAAATTTAAAACGTTAATTTTGGTTTCCATTTCTTTTACAACAATTGACTATAAATTTCACGAAAATGCAAAATTATTTTAAGATAAAGCTGATGCTAATACAGCCAAACTACACGGTTGGTTTTGGTAGTTCTGTCTATACTTTAGCTCTCAGAAGAACATACTCCCTCACTTCGGCAAATAATTGTCTGTGTACTCTTTCTTATGCCCAATTAATCACAATTTAGCATGTATATATATAATTAAAAAAAAATGATCACATGACAATTATTTATTGGTTGAGTACAGGAATGAGTATAAACGATTTTCACCCCTCACTTCCATAATGTTCTTTTTTGTTGAGAAACTCACTTCCATAATGTTAGTTGCTGGAACAGAGATATGATTTCTATTCTAGCGACTAACATTTAGGCACGATTATAGATTTAAGGGTGCTGTTAGGGAGTTCAAATTTAGTTAATTAATTAGTTAAAATTCTAAATTGGTCAGGTAAAACTACTACTTTGTCCATGGTGTTTTATTAACTTTTCAATTGTTTTTTCTATTATTTTGAGTACACCAGTATATATCATTACTCATTTTCTTTATCTGACATCATCGTTGCCTTGAAATTTTAAAGTCAACATCATTTCCGCATTTTTTCTAGATTTCTCAGTCCATTCATATCTGTCATGTATATTTTATACATATTCCCATATTCAAAAAAAAAAAAAAAAATACATATTCCCCCTACGAAGTTAGGTTTTTTTTTTTTTTTGCTGAATAAATTTTGTTCCCATTAATCACAAATAGCCGAGGCCATTACAATCAACAGAAAATCTGAAAATACAGAAAGTAAAGGTTATACAATGATTTAAAAAAATCACGATAACAGACAAAAGACACATCCAAGAAAACTTGGATGGTTAGGAAAAACAACTAGAAAAACTAGACAACTAAACAAATACATAATCTTCTTCTTCAAAGCATCTTCATCGCCATTCTTGAACCACAGGGACAGGAGAATATCACTTTCAACATCTTCCTTAGGAGGGTCTGTAAAGTTGGGTTAGGAGTTTGAATTTGGAAGAGGTCTTCAAGATCAAATCTTTAGTCTTCTTAATGTTTTAAAATCTTCTAATAGACTAAATATATTTTAATTTTCCTTTTTTTAATCTTAAACATAATGCAATATTTATTTGATATTTATTTAATTATTCAGCTCAATTTCATAAAATAATTCAGTCAATATTACCCTACTTTTATTAATTCTGTTTTTAAACATCTTCCAATGCACTTAATATATTCTAAAACACCCAACATTTTTTGAAAATCTTAATATATTCTATCTACACAGTTTAATCAATTAGTATCCTTTTGAAACTCTGAACCTATACTATCAAGTGTCGTTACACTTCTATATAAGTCGTTCACTTATTTATATATATAAAACAATTATTTATTATATATGTCCTCACCTTATAATGGATAATATAATATTAAAAATAAATTTTGTCTTAATATAAATACTTGTAAGATTCGTTTATTTTCTATCAAAATATTTCAATCAATTACTATCCTTTTGAAACTCTAATAATATCTTATCAAATGTCATTACATTTCTATATAAGTAGTTCACTTATATATAAGACAATTATATATTATAAATATCCTCAACATATAAAGAAGAATCTAGTATAACAAATAATTTTTAGAGTTATATAAGTGAGAACATTATTAAATAACGAATGATTGATCAAACATACCGTTTGTAAGATTTGCTTATTTTTTATCTACATAGTTCAATCAATTAGTATCCATTTGAAACTCTAATCATATACTATCAAGTGTCGTTACACTCCTATATAAGTCAATGTATAACATTAATGATACTTAAAACACTAATAAATATATAATACAACTTAATTTGGATAATTTAAATATATGGGGTCATTTTGTAAATTTAAATAAAATATAAGGGTCCATATGCAATTATATTAATACAAAATAGAGGCTGATTTTCCATATTTTAAAATGCAATGGTACAAATGTAATATTTTTGTAGTACTTAGGGTTGCAAATTCAAATGGTAAAGGGACTTAGGGTTCACAAAATTTGTAAAGTTGGAGTACTTAGGATAAAATTAAACAAGAAAGTTATATATGCCACGTCATTGACCTAATTTACCCTAATAGTTAATTTAGACCGTTCATAGAACAAAATTTAAAGGCCTAAAATGATTCTTTCTTCTCGTTTTCCAACAGACCCTTTCAATTTCATGTGATGTCTGACATCAAAATTCATACATGCCTCCAACATTCCATGGAATATTATCTTTTCTTTTGCATGCTGGCAATTATGGCTTGAACGAAACAATAAAATTTTCCGTAACACTTATGCGCCTGTTATTCTTAATAAAAGCATACAATTTGCATATGCCAACAATTTATTCTTTCTTCAAACGAAACAAAAGATTACCTTCTGTTCTTGGACACCTCCTCACTTAAATTTCATTAAACTTAATACTAATGGATCATATTTACCAAACAATTCACGAGGAGGTGGTGGTGGCATTTTTCGGGATTCCAATGGAAACTGGCTTTTGGGATTCAGTCTAAATTTCAAATACACCACAAATAATGAAGCTGAATTGCTTGCACTTCATAAAGGACTATCACTAGCCATTAAATATGGGTTTTTAAACCTTGAAATCAACATCGACTCTCAAGCTATATTATCAATGTTTCAAACTAATGAGAACATTTTATATTCCAACATTATATGTGACTGCAGATTCCTGTTATCGAGGCTCAAGGAATACAAACTGACACACATTTTCAGGGAATCGAATCAAGTGGCTGATGCACTAGCCAAGTATGGAAGCTCCCATCCATGGATTGATAACCTTATTTTCCGACTTATTCCAGATTTTGCTTATCAGGCTTGGTTACAAGACAAGGATGGGAGAAAGTTTATTAGAACTAGTTAATTTCCTTTTAATGTGTTTTCTTTCAGTACTTTCCCTTTCTGTACTTTCTATTTCCATGTACTCTATCTTTTAATAAAATCGCCTAAATTACCCAAAAAAAAATAAATATAATTTTTTCCCTTAGCCAATTTTTAGCCAAAACTGTTGAGCCCTTAAGCATTACCCTAGATTTAAACACAAAAAATTAAGTATATGCTAAATGTTTTTTTTAGTGTCGGATAAAAAATTCGACGGTTCATATTGTTATGGAATGAACAAGTGTTGTGATTTTCTAACAAATGTTGCGTAGAATATGTATTACATGCCTTAAAATATGTATTAATCAAGAGAGAACACATATTGCATGAAATGTAACACTTGTATAAAACTCTCTAACACCCATAAAAGAACTTTCAATATATACTTAATTTTTTGTATTTAACACTATATCCGCGGTGCTAACATAATGAAATGAAGGGAGCATGTTTCCTTCACTGACATGTATGGGAAACCTTCACTTCTTTTGATTCCCACATTTGAATAATTATGCTTTTTTTTTTTCTTTTTTTCCATTTTGAACCAAAATAGAATTTTTAAAAGTAGAAAAAGTCAGCTAAGGTAGCAGAGTGTACATTGTAAGAGTGAGAAGTCCTTTTGAGATGTTTCTTTTAGCCAAAGAAATTTTCAATCTCTTAACTACAGTTACCAAGTTAATGCTCATCCTCACAAAAAAAAATGTGTGTGGTGCAATTCCCATCAAAATAGTAGTATAAAATCCATGAATTACTCTCAAACGCATATCCTCATCTCTCACTACTATATATATATATATTAAACCTTTACTCTTTCCTCATAAGCATCAAGTAAAAAAAAACCAACAAGAAAAAAACCACAAAATGGCATCAAAAAATGCCTTTGCATCAATGATCATCCTCCTTTTCATCCTCTCGACCTTTTCAGGTGATGAAGCACAAGACGCTGCCGCGATGACGATGACATCGCCCCCAGCAGCAGGTCACTGTCCAAATAAGGAGGAAATAAGCCGTCAAATGATAGGTCTGTCTGAGAAAACGAAAGAGTTTCTCAAAGAAAACATTATCAAACGTATGGACGATAATAGCCTCAAAGCACCAGACAGAGAATGTCTGAATAGATTTTTCAATTCATATCAAGCTGCCCTTGGTGCTGTTGAACAATCCATTGATGATTTCTCTGTGGAAAGATATTCTACGTCCCGTCTAAAGCTATCAGGATATTTGCAATCCATTGAAGGCTCCTTGAAATGCGGTCCTGATGTTGGAATTATTTCCAATGATTATACAGAAATGGAAAGATGGGCTAAGTTCACAGCTGAAGATATCATCAATAAACTTCAGGGTTGCACCGATAATCAGTAATAAATTAGATGGAAATTTTCTCAGGCCATATTATAGGCTTGACGAGCTAGTTTATAACGTTTTTATTTTGAGTTAGATTAATATATTATTCGCGACTATGTAATTTAGTGGATTTGCCTCCATCTTCGTAGAGGTTACGAGGCTTTTATATCGTCCTTTTGTTCCTTTGTGAGTTTTTCATTATAATGTGTGTTTTTGGCTTAGTTCAAACCCCAAGAAATGAAAGACTTTTTGTCTAATAATTATTTTCTAGATTCTAAATTATTTGTCTACATTTTTTAATGTCTCAAATTAACTGTCGATTTTCTAATTAAATAGTTCATTAATTTTTTTTTAATTTTATCTTTACATTAAATGTTGGAGAGAAAAGAATAGAGAGAAAATAAAGTATAATTAAATTATGAGTAAAATTAAATAGGGTAATGTTTGAAATTTTACCATATTCTACAATAAAATTTGATAAAATTTTAAATCCCGTGTAAAATATATTCTTCGGTCGGTAATTCGTCGGTATTTGACGACCCAATAGTCGGTCCCTAAATAATCCGTCGGTCGTTAATCGTTTTAGTGACGAAAAATATCTGACCACATGATTTGGTCGCTAATCGATCGCTAAACTAAAATTAGCGACGGACAACTGTTTAACTATTTTCTTGTAGTTATACAATGTGAACCAATAATTTAAAAGAGATGAAATATTTGATTACTCCTTTCTTGAGAATCATGCATTTATGGGCTTTTTAGAAATTTAACAATTAAATACCACACATAAGATCAACCACTAGCAAAAATTAGCTACCCAACTTGTTCGAGTCGTAAAAAAAGAGTAGTTTTATCTTGGTAGGTGACTAAATTTAAAAGTTACATCCAATCCAATGAATACAGTACACATAGGAAAGATAATTGACTTTTTGACCATTCTCTTTTCTACGTGTGCTGCATTCACTGGCTTGGATGTAACTTTTAAAATTAGTCACCTACCAAAATAAAATTTCTCGTAAAAAAATCATTAAAAATCGTTACTCGAGACACTAAAGTAAAGCTAAAGATATTTCGATTAACGTCAAGTGGTACGGTTTCCCAAATGTTTTGGGTTTTGCATTACACTAACATTGGTTTACAGAATGGGCTAAACATGGTAGTCAAATTTCTAGGGGCCACATTTTTATACTTCCATCCTGGGACCAAGACATAAGTGGGACCTCCATCCTGGGCTGACGTGACAAAACTCTCAGCAAGTCTTTTCTCACTTTTGCAGTGTCTAGTCTTTTCTCACTTTTACCTTTTTTTACTATGAATAATTGAAGAGATAAAATCAGAACGGATTTGGCAATTTCGTTATTATTTTTTACCAATATTTAGAGACTTGTCAATTCAAAAATTAAATTTTTAAATGTTTTACAAACCAATTATATCTATAAATAACCTCATCACACTCTACAACATGCACAACTCTCAAACAAAAAAATTTCTTACCCTCTTCAAAATTCATTGTTTCTAAATTTCCTTTCCCTGTTGAAAATTCATTGTTTAAAATGACAAACTTTCCAAAATTTATTCAAAAAGAAATGCTAAAGAAATTTAGGGATGTTGATTTTACAAAAGAATGGCCTTCAGAATACGAACAGGCGTTAATAGAAATTTGTTTTGATTTCGATACACAGGGTTACAATGATGAAAAAAGTTGGTCCGATCTGTACAATGAAATTGTCTACGACATGAACTCCGTCACACCGGCGGATATTTCACAACAGAAATGATCGATGCAGGCTTAGCAAAACTGCGCATGCGGTTTTGGAATTTGGAGGCACTTTTGCACAAATCATGGTTCAAGTACGATGGTAGGACAAACACTGTTGATTTGAATGGTGCTGAAGCCCAGTGGGTAGAATATGTGAAGGTAAGTTACATGTAATTACGGCAAAATATTATAATATAAGTTTTTCATACTTACATTTTTTGTTATTTTAATCCCTGTTCAGGCTAATCCAAGGGCTAAGCGGTACAGAAGGAAAGGCGAACCTGGTTTTACCTTCTAGGACGTATTTTTGGGTCAGAAGGATGAGTATTTGTGGACGAAGCCGATTAGTGTTCAAAATCACCGAAAGAGATAACTGTTGAGGCTCCCCCCGACTCCCCGATGTCAGATGGATCGTCCAACAACACTTCTGTGTGGGAACGGATTACACCTAAATTTTGAAAGAATTAGAATTTGAATGATCGGGAGTTGTAATATTTTTTCTCTAGTAATTGAATTTAATTGAGAGTTTATTATTTTGTTACAAAATCTTACTTTTATGATTTTTTAAAATACAGAAATGCATAAAATTAAAAAAAGACTTGCCAACACACCACAGTGAAAAATAATGTGGACATCCAGGGGAAAAATTAGAGTACGGAATTCCCACTTCCGTCCTCAAGGGGCAAAAACTTTTCCCCTGGATGTCCTTTGTGGCCAGATTTTTAGGGATATAAAATTTATCCCTTCACCACCAAAATCTCTATAAACTACAGCAACCTTCACTCCATTTTCTCACATCAACATACCATTCAACTTATTTAAATCCTTCAACTTATTTCTTACAAAAAAACCCTATCTTCCCTCATATAGTTTTTTCTAGAAAAATGGCACTTGAATGTCCGATGAAATTGTATTTACATTTCGACCACAATTTAGTGTATGAAGCCGGTGGTTTTCCGCGTTTCGCAGAGCCAGGTGAAAGAAGTATGGAAGTAATACAAAAAATTTCATTTCGACAACTTTGCCATCGTATCTGTCGGCGCAAAGGAGTCGATCTTTCTAGTGTCACTGTTCGGCTAATAATTATTCGTCCATTTTTCATGCCGACGTACAACATGGTGATGTATGATGTCATACATCTGAATGACGAAGATGATCTTGAGAATTTGTGGGGAATCCAAACCGATTTCAAAATACAAGGGATTCATGTTGGTATTTTGTTAGAACCTGTGCAGAGACAGGTAGATAGTTTTGTGATCCCGACAACATATTTTCGCAACAATCACAATTTTTTCCGGATGTTTATTTTTTGGAGTCAAATCCCATACCAAGTATGCCCCCACCGTCCAAATACGAACGTTCCAGTTACGAACCGACTGTACCGGATGTAAGTAATGCTACACATTTCGCATTTTCCGATCCACCTACAACAGATAATGATAATTCGGTCATGGATTCCTTGGGTCCAATATAGGACATTGACGGTGTTCCGAAACGGAAGTTGATGGGGTAAATGATAGTGCTGGAGACCACGGGGATGACGCGGTCGAGGAAGATCAAGAGGCTGCAGCCGAAGATGTTATCCTTGAAATCCCCCAAGAAACTGCTGAACCAAGTAATAACGAGACAGTCCAAGAGCCCGAACCAACACCATCTTCCTCCGCCCCCGCTATTCCACTATGGAATATGCTATCATGTGCTAATTATACTAATTTTGCCTGTTGGAATTATATGGGTTCCATGGAACCTATTCCTGAACTAACATCCAGAAAAAAAAAAACCAATTAAAATATGGAATCCCGATTTCCCCTAAATATGTTTGCGGATGCAGTTTAAGGATATGCGGGAGGCAATGTTAGCAGTTAACATATGAAATGACAAGGTTGCCTTGAGGGAGTGGAAAAGAGACAAGAGCAACAAACAATGGTTCAGCGGAGTTTGAAGAAACTCAACAGAAAAAGCCGATGCAGTTGGTACATTCGCGTTAACCATAGCAAGGTGGATGGAAGGTGGAAGGTTACCAAGCTCAATGAGAGCCACTACTGCTTGATGGACCAGAACAAAAAACACAACATGTCCTCCTCCTACATTGGGGTAAAAATTATATACCTTGTTCAGGCTGATCCTGAAATTTATGTTAAATTGATTAGGCTGCATGTGAGGATAATATGAGTTTGACTTGTACATATAGAAAAGCTTGGTATGCCCGCCAACATGCTATTGAAACACTGTTTGGTACTTGGAAATCAACTTTCCAGGTACTGCCACAGTACCTGCGGGCACTAAATGATTCTAACCCGGGTGCTATAGTCAAATTTCTTTAACATCCACGACTGACTGTTGATGGCCCTAAGGTCTTCAAGTCATTGTTTTGGACATTTAAACCGTTAGTTGACGATTTCAAGTGGTGACGGCCGATAATTTCCATTGATGGCACACATCTTAGGGAGAATTATAAAGGGGTACTTATGGTTGCAAGCACTCATGATGTTAACAATCAAATTTTACCCCTTGCTTTTGCTTTGGTTGAATTAGAGGCACTTTCCACTTGGTCTTGGTTCCTTAAAAACTTAAGGGAACATGTTTTGAAAGACTTACAAGTTTGCCTGATTAGCAAACGGCATGCCGGAATTCTTAGTGCCGTGGCTAGCGTCCCCGGATGACAACCCCCAATGTCAGTGCATCGATATTGCCTTAGGCATTATAGGTCAAATTTCCACACTCATGCAAAAAATAAAGAATTGAAAGATTATGTGTGGATTGCTGCTACACAAAAGAAGAAAAGTAAGTGTGATCTTTATCTTGAACTTATAAAACAAAAAGATAATGATGCATTTAACTGGTTGATTCAGCATCCGAAAAAGTTGTGGACTTTAGCATACGATGGGGGAAGCGCTTCGGTTGCATGACGACTAACATGTCTGAAGCGCTTAACAGTGTTTTGAAACAATATAGAGCGCTGCCTTTGAAAGCTCTGGTGGAGATGATATTTTCAAGCTTGTACATTATTTTGACTCACACCGGGAAGACGCTAATAATTGTCAAATGCCATTCCCTAAGAGAATATAGGATCAGTACTTCACATACGAACAGAAAGCTACAAGTTTGACTGTGCAAAGACACCACAAAGACCAAGGAATCTATAGGGTCATGTCCCGACATAGAGGACCTGGTGAAGGTGGAAAAATATATACAGTCAACTTATCAGCTCGTGAGTGTAATCATGATAAATGGTCTACTTATTCAACTCCATGCACACATGTCATTGCTGTGTCCAAATCGATCATGGATTATGCTTCTAAGTATATCCACCCTGTGTATTCTCTAGAGTACTATAGGAATACGTACAAGCCCATTTTATATCCTGTACTTGATCCCATTCATTGGAGATTTCAAATACGGAGATTTCAAATGCCTATTGACACAGAGAACAGGGGAATTCAAAGAACAAAGAAGTGCGGCCACTGTAAAGAAGTTGGTCACAACCGGAAGACATGCCTAATGTTAGCAACTCCTGACCAAGCACCTCTTCCAAATTAATTGTATTTAAATTTTTTAAATTGTAATATTTTAGAATAAATAAATTATCAATTTTGTTAGTTTGTTATCAATCGTATCAACTTATTTTAATTTTTTTTCATTCAATAACAAAATATTGCAAACATTACAATGACGTATTATTAAAGTTGATGTAATAAATTGGCAAAAACATAATTCCCGATACTATAACCAAAGATATCGTAATGGGCTGGCTGGATTTGTGCATGGTCACCGGGGTGCAATCTCGAAAGCACAACAAACTCAGGTCACCCCAAAAAATAGTAATCGTCTCCGCCTTCGTCTCTAGTCACTTGGAGTGTCAATTTGTTCCCCTGACTATTACGCATGTGTAGTACTTCGGGGATTCCAAGCTGCATTCTAACGCGCCATTGCATGTAGTTTCTACCTACCCACTGTACACAGAAAAATAAATTACAATAAATAACTATAAGAGGAACAAATATTTTACTAAAATTTTAATATTAAAAAATGTACCGATTTAGAAAGTGCCGAATAGGTTTTGTCAATGTCTATTCGAAAACTCTGCCGGAAAAAAAGCCCAGTCAAAGGGATACGATAATTCACCCTTTAGGTAACTGATCCCGGGCCTTATCAATAACCCTCCCTTAAAATAAATATCTAGTACGTTCATTGGAGAAGGGATAAAATGAACTGTATCTGTCAGCCGAAGATTGTTGTCATGCAAAAATTCTTGTAAACCACCGTCTAGGTAGTACTTGTCATCTATTTTGGTTACATAAACGCACCATTGATTCCCAATGACGTCCTTCAGATACACACAACTTGCTAAGCCGAGACCAATTCGCTCCAATCAATTTGTGTACATTGATGGAAGACGCTACAAAAAATCATATTAGTTAGATAGCTCAACACATTTGATCAAAATAAAATTACACATTACAAAATAAAATATTACCATTTTTCTATTGGTTTGATTTCCGAGAACAATTTTAAATTGGTGTCTGAAATACTCTTCCAGGGCGGGATCCATTTCGCTATTCATTTTCAAAATGAAAATGCAAAGTTTGAGATTAACTACCTATGTTTTGGAAAGAAATTTGGATAGAAATATGAAATTTGTTATGATTTTAGAAGGATAAGTATGTATGTATATAACCCCGAGCTCTGGGGCAGCTGGTTGGAGCTGTTACATTCCTCACCGTTGACGAGTGTTCGATTCCCTTGGGGAGCGACTCTTGTGGGATTTTCCCTCGGTGGTATGGATCCGTGTAAAGAGCAGTATGGGCCAGGCCCTCCCCGCTAGCGGTAACGCTACGGGCCAACCGCAGGTCGAGCCCGGATTAGTCACCACGCAGGCGGTGGACATCGGGTGCCCCACGGGGTAAACCAAAAAAAAAGTATGTATGTATATATAGAGGATTAAAGGTTGGTGTGCAGGACAAAAACATTGGAATTTGAGGACGGAAGTTATCTGATATGAGAACAAAATTGCCAATTCCGTTCACATTTTCAGTTCAATTATTCAAAAGCAAAAGTGAGACAATATTAGACACTGCAAAAACTGCAAAAGCCTGGAATTTGAGGACGGGAGTGGCAATTCTGTCCTCAAGTCAAGAATTTTTTAGGGTTTGCAGGGTATCAGGTATTTATTAGGGTTTGGTTTGGGGACGGAAGTCCTGGACAAAAATGTTTGCCTCTAGAAATTTGACTACCATGTTTAGCCCATTCTGCTAAATAAAGGTTAGACTAATGCAATGCCCAATGTTTTGGTAGCCAAAAATAAATATTCTTTTTTAACTAACAAAATTTCATTGTTGTTGTCCCAATGTTCATTTACAGAAAGTATAGTTGTAGATTTAAGATCTTCTAGTAGATGACCATAATATAATATTCTTTTCTGAAGAAAAAGGTTTATTACAAAATACCCATGAAGTCAAGGGTTTAGCACTTTACCAAAACATATAGAATATGAAATTTGTAGGAACAAATAATAGAGAAATAAGGAAATTTATCAATAATATACATTGTGCCGTGAAAGAAACCACTTCCTTGAAAGCAATTTTTGACACGACTTCAGTGCAATCCAAAATGTTGTTGGCTCCCTCAGGCTAACACAACTAGCCCTTAAACACGTGCACTCGTTTCAAAATGACTTAGAACTTGCAATTTTATGAAATCAGAAAAAAAAAATGAACAAAGCAATTCTAATGTTTACAAAGAAAGGGAGAATAAGATTATTTTCTCATTGCCTTGATTAACTCTAGCATTTAGGTATTTATAGGATGAAATTGTTGTTGGAAGGTGATCAAAATGAGAGAAAAATGAGTCCATTAGTTGGGATAGTGGAGAGAGAAATATGGTCAAGTAAGATAATGAGGAGAGTGGATATTGACCCACTGAAATAAAATAGGTCACATTCAATTTGACTTGTTCAAAGAAGTGAAGGCAACACATGCCATTTATAAACAACCCCCTCCCAAATTGGCATGCTTGCTTGAAAAACTCTGAGAATAGAATGGTTAAATTACTTAAGCGCCAATATCTTTCAATTTAATTGATGCATACAGAAATGAAGTAAAAATCTAGTCTATGAAGTGAATTACTCTTGAACTTCAATGACTTGGATAGAGACCTTACAACACGTAATAAACCTTAATGACTGCAAGTTTTGCGGTACAAACAAAAATCCATGCACTTTTAGTGGTCATGCGCATACACTGGCTTCTCATGAGTGTTCTAGAAAGATAGCCCTAGTCTTCCATAGAAGGCGGGTCACATTCACACTCAAGTATGTGGTTTATATTCAACCATTAAGAATCATTTAGACTGAACCTCCATAAAATATTATGAATCCATCAAGTCCTTCTGAATATGATCACTCAAACATCAAGTCCTTCCCAATAGGACGGACCGAATATAAAGGGCTATGAGCTCACAATCCACTACTACCACATATAAAATGCTATCAATAGTATAAATAGAGAAATAATATAGCTTTGTTTGACCATAAGTGGTATCCACCATATTTTCTCAAACCATAGGCTTAAGTCGTATTCCTCTCGATATAATTCAAGAACTATTTCCCCTATTAATCCCTTAGTTGGAGGATCGGGAAGATAAGACTAGTTCTTAGTAGTTGCTTTATCGCACCGTAAAATGCGATGCATCTTGTTTTACCATATTGTACGCATTATTTCTAGTAATCTCGATAGCTGTTTGCGCAATGTATAAAGAAATCGAGTCAAGTGAGTTTCCCCACATATGCATATCAACTAAAATGTTCTTAACCTTTCACGTTCGTCACCTGCCAACTCAAGAAAAATAAATTCAAATTCCATGGTAGAGTGTGCTATACATGTCCATGTTGCATACTTCCATGTCATAACACCTCTTCCAAGAATAAAAATATAACCACTAGTAGAGCTAACTTCACCATTATTAGTTAACCAGTTTGCATCACAAAATCCTTCTAAAACAATAGGAAATTTATTAAGATGCAAACACAATAGTACATCTAAGATACTTAAGCGAACAATGAAGTTCATTTCAATGCTCATTACATGGATTATGAGTGTACCGACTTAATCTTCCGCATATGCAATGTCATGTCTAGTATAATTTATGAGATACATAACACTTTCTCGAATTTTAGCATATTCTACTTGAGACGCACTTGAAGGTTTATTCTAGAATCATAAAATATTCTCACAGACACAACATCATAGTAATTGAACTTTCTCAACATCTTTTAATATAATAGGATTGCTTCATATAGAAGTCATTTCCGGGTTCACATATTTTAATACCAATGATTATATCATCTTTTTTAAATCTTACAAGTAAAATCTAGCATACAAAAATGGCTTAATTTCATTAACAACATGCTCATTGGTACAAAACAATTAAACATATAATCTTCATATAAACATAACATCACATTGTTTGACCCCGAACATTTTCTAAAAAAAACATGTGTCCTAAGTGTTCACAACATAATCATTGCTTACTAAAGTCTAGTCAAAGGAACAGAGTTACTAGTTCATAGGGTTTTAAATCTTCAAAAACTTCTCCATTAAACTGAATATAAAATAATTTTCATAATAAATATACATAGTCAGTTATAACATATGACTGTTTTATTTTGTCCCATTTATTGTCTCGTGTTCTCAAATTAACAGTATCAGAGAAAACAAGCATATGATTCCTTTCATTGGTTGAAACTGGACTTATATTACTGATCAAACAACAAAAATTACACAATAAGAGTAAACACTCCTTTAAAAGTTTCAGGAGCCATTCTCATCTCGCGAATAATCCTTACCCGCTCATACACGGGAGGAATCTAAAATTCCTCCTCAAATAATAGAGTTTCGCCACCACCACATTCGGTATACTGCTGCCCGAAAAAAGCATCTCCCAGTCATGTTGGGGCCCTTGTGAAGACCGGGTCCTTGAGCCAACACTCAAGTCTACCCATTCTGCCACCGTCGAAGATTCAAAGAACTTCACAGGGCCTCCCCTGCTCCTCCCCAGCACCTTTCATGTTTCACCTACCCACTGGCAATCTCGAACAGCATGTAGCGTGTCCTCAGATTGCATGTGACATATATCGCATATCGGGTCATCGACCACTCGCGGTCCATACACCAACTTCTTGGTCTTTAACTAGTCCAGACGGATCATCCATAACAGCATGGAGTGCCGTATAGTCAACCATTGCCTTGCCAAATCCGGTCCCACGCTGCCGCTTGATCGGACTCAGCCACCCCCGCAACAGATTATAAGATGATGCCGCTGTAAATCTGCCGGAAGGGCTGCTCCCCCATACCGGCTCATCCACCTCCTCATCATTCTCGGCTAGTACAACCAAGTTCAAGACCTGCAAATTCGCAGGGACTAACAATGTCAACAGCAAGGGCATATCCCATCCCGTTTGACATATCCAAAAGTCACAAACCCGAGCAACACGCAACACCTCCGGAACCACGTCCAAACATCTAGCCTCAAGTTTCCCCACCGGCAACCAATTATCACTCTAAAAGTAAGCTTTCCTCTCATTTCCAAAGCACCATGAGAGACCGACCCGTAACAGGTTAGTCATTTCATTATTTCATATTCATTAGTTACCGGAAAAATATAACAAAACAGAAACAACGTGAATTACTGAAATTAGGAAACTAAGCACATTTATATTATTTTAACTAAATGCTACAAGCATCTGAATAAAGTAAAAACCAGAAATATTTTCTGAATCTACTGATTAATCTTCCCAAATAGCCATTGAAATACAGTAGGGCCCCAACAACCATTCTTCAGATATTCATACTCATAGGGTTTTTATGGTCACATTAGGAATAATAATAATAATAATAAATCGGTTCGGATCTTCTTCCTATATTGTATCTAATCCATCGTACCGTGTGTCAATTTTTCATTTAAAAAATATATAACTTAAGGAAAATTGTAGAATTACTATGAGGGGGAAAGTGACTGTTATGTACGAATGGGACAGACAAGACAAAAATGTAACAAATATCCCAAAGATCCAAACCATAATAAAAAGTTAAGAACATACTCAACATAGAATATAACGTCCAGAGCATTCTAATGAACCAGAAGTAGAAACATAAAGGTAAGGAACAAAGATGAAAAAATAAATTCTCAGATACACGTGATTGAACTTGATGTATGTACGAAAGAAAAGGTAGTATGCATAAATGCTTTTTCATTGTAACCCTTGCATACATTCCCAACAAAAATTATCAACAAATAACACATACAAGGACACACTATTACAATACAATGATACAATAAAGAGATGTAAAATTCTAAGATTTATATGAAGAGATGCAAAATACATTATCTTCATTTGCTTTCAAATTGTAGGAAGTAATAGTAGAGAAACAAGAAAACTTATCAATAATATAAGTTGTGTCGTGGACGAAACCACTGCTTTGAAAGCGACCATGGTGCAATCCAAAATGTCGTTTACTCCCCAAGGTTAGCATAGTTAGCGCTTAAACGCGTGCACTCGTATCAAAAGTACTTACAACTTGCAATCTTATGAACTCAGAAAAAAAATGAACAAAGAAATTCTAAAATTTACAAACAAAGGGAGAAGAAGAATATTTTCTCATTGCCTTGATTCACTCTAGCATGTAGGTATTCATATGTTGAAATTTGTTGTTGGAATGTGATCAAAATGAGAGAAAAATATGTCCACTAGATGAGAAAGTGAAGAGAAAAATATGATCAAGTAAGATAATGGGGAGAGTGATCATTGACCAACTCAAATGAAATAAGTCACATGCAATTTAACTTGTTAAAAGAAGTGAAGGCAACATATGCCATTTACCAACAAAATTTACCTCGGAACTTAGCAAACAATAAAAAACGAAATTTACCTCGGAAGATTATTAGTCAACCTGTTACATTATTGGCAGCCATAATTTTGAATACATTGAATTACGTTTTTACCCACTATACACAACTACAATACATAACTACATTGACTAAATAGTCCTTAACCTCCATTAAGCAACGAAGTAATTTTTTTCTTTGTTTGTAAAAAGGTACAAACGAAACAGACAACCATGCTCTGGCTGAACCCAATCCTCCGCCTCCTTTCTCTGGTGGTGTTGGCCGTAGTGGATTTTGTTTAGCTGGTCATGGCCATCTTGGCAAAAGTTGTTGCAGGTATAAAGGAAGTGGGCAATTGGTGTTAGAAGATAAGGTTTCGATGAGGTTGTGGAGTGAAGGTTTTGGGCGTGGGGTCGCACATCGCAGGGTTAGGAGAGTTACAAAAGGTGGGGGAAATTGCATAGGCATAATTGTGGTTGGTGACTTCTGCGGCGACCACCTATGTTGGGAAGTTGGAAGAGGTGGGAAATTGCATTGGGGGCAAAAGTTTGGGGAGGGCTTTGCAAATTGTAGAGAAGGGGTGGGGGAGTTTTGGTTGAAATCCTTCATTGCTAATAACATTTCACCAAAAACGTTCATGTTATTTTTGGCTCATTATGGAAAAATATAGTCATTCTAAGACCATGAAGGTGGTTGTTCATTTCCTCTTCTTTTTTTTCTCCTTCTTACTCTTAAATATTCTCACAACAAAAGAAAAAGGGTAAATGACTCTCATAATCTTCAAAATATTTATTAAGACACGATAAAAAAAAATCATATTTTTTTTTACTTTCTGGTAGAATTTAAAACAAATTTCGTGTCTGTTAAGTCATCCCACCACTATTATTCGCAGCGGTTTCCGGCTAAAAGTAGCCTAACTCCGGCTAATTGTAACCGGAAACCACCACGAACAATTGTGATAGGACTATTTAACTGCAGCGAAATTTGTTCTGAGACCTACCAGGAAGTGAAACAACTTGTAGGATCTTATTATTTCTTGCTAAATAGTTTGCAGATGATTCAACTCATTTTCTCAAAGAAAACAAATATAACTAATCTTGTACTCCCCCGATTTAAAATATAAGTATTTTTAAGAGTTGTTATTTGTTGCAAAATATAAGTCTTTTTATAAATAAATGCATTTATTGACTGATTTGCCCCTACATCATTTTCTCCTCATATTCAATTTGGACCAAATAGGTAGTTCCCATGCAACTCTATTATTTTTTTTGTTCTTTAAAGTATTAATTAGTGGTACTTTAGTCATTCTGATTAGTATCTTAATTTGTGTGTACACTTCTAAAAAAAACTTATATTTTGAATCGAAGAAAGTATTAGAATTGTATTTTTAATTTTATAAATTTCAGCTAAAAAATAATGTGAAATTTGGTAAACTCACAAGTATATGTAATGCTAACATAATTTATTTCAAACTTTAACTCAGTGAGAGGGGGTAAATTGCATATTTCTTGAAATCTGGAGGTAAAGTGCCTAAGCCCCTAAACTTCTTGGGGATACTAGGTCTTTAACCCGCGCGATGAGCGGTGTACTTAATTTGGTATAGATTATCTGACAAAAACAACGTCAACCATATTGAAATAGTAAATATTATATACCCAACAATCTCTGACTTGGGAAATCCGATTTACCGTCAATGCGATATCCTCCACCTTCAATTCCAAACTGAATTTTTTTTTTCCCGAGTCATTCTCTTTGTTATCTTTGCATTAAAAAAAATCAAGCATGAAAATCCTTAAAAAGAAATACATATCAACCACCGTTTTTTAATTTTGTGAGTGAGTACTGATTTGTCCAAATATATACTATAAGGAAGAAAACTGTTGAAATTCTCATAACATTTAATTGGGAGATGGAAGAGCACTTAAGTGACTTTTCCCATTTTCCACAACTCTAAAACTACCTTTGGTATTTCAAAGGTTTCTTGTTATTCATCTTCTCATAAATATAAAATATACCAATTGTCCATTAATTGTCTTTTCATTTACTTTTACTTTTTTGAAAGTACATCAATTTGATTCACATTCCTTTTTGTACTAACCCCACTATTAGCTTTGTGACTATATATATATATATATATATATATATATATATATATATATATATATATATATATATATATATATATATGGGGAGGGTGACTAGGTATAGTAAATTTTATATGTAGTTCGGAATATTTTATTAGTTTCGCCCCCAAGATTTTTGCCGTTTTTATATGTAGTTCGACATACTGTTGCAGCTTCCTCCCCCCACTCCCACCCCTAACGCCAAATATATATATATATATATATATATATATATATATATATATATATATATATATATATATATATATATATATGATCTATGAGTTAAAGATATTAATAACATCATAGGATTTCAAAATGTGATCAACATAAATGAGTTAAAAATGTTATGAAGTCTAAGAGTTTAGAATAATATTAAATAGTTAAAGATATTTATAACATCATCAGATCTTAAAAGGTGATAAAAATTAATGAGTTAAAAATGTTATGAAGTCTAAGAGTTTCATAATGAGATCCATTGAATATATACTACATAACCATAGTCAAAATTAATAGCATTAACTAAAGTTATGTAGTTGATCTCTTAGAATAATTATATTTCTTAGCTATATATATAGCTCATGATCAATAGCTAAACTATTATGACTAAATATTGAGTTTCATAGCTATCTAAAGTTTCAACTTATGTTATTAGCTAATGAGGTTTTACATTTTAGAGAGTAATCAATGCTTACATTGCCACATGTAAGTTTTTTACCCTAGCTTGGAAACCCTCTAATATGAATTTGGGAATTTTGGAAGAAATTGATTAAGTAAATATTACAGGTTTAGGGAAAGGTGCGTGGGGTATAATTTTTATTCTAAGTTTACCCTTTGGAGAGAGAGATACAAAAGACACTGTTAAGAAACATCACCAGATTTGACGATTTTTAGGCTTTTTTAATATAAGGATGAATTTGGCAGGTCATAAATATATTGGGATGTCAAAAGTTAAAAAAAAGTTGAAAATGATGAAATTGACTGAGCGTAAAAATGTTGATGACCCAAAAGGCAATTAATTCACATGGGGTGTTAAGAGGTTTTTGAAAAAGGAATAATATCATCAATTGATATCAGGATCTATATGAGGGAGGTGGAATTCCGATGGATCCTCTGCCCTTTGAAGTGAGGCATCAAGCCTTAGGAAAATTCTAGCTAGCCAAAGAGCCAGAACATTACATGACTTGCGTACATAGAAAAAACTAGAGAATAGGTTCCAAAAGGTACAATGTTCTATGACCGTGTAAACAGACTCTACTAAAAAAAAATGATGTCACGTGCAAATCAGAAGCCTTCCATTATTGCCAAAATTCTTGATTGTAAATTTTCATAACACGTAAAAATAGGAGATCAGCTGAAAATCGCGTAGAATAGTTGGCCAGCAACCACACCAGATACGAACTGAACGTCCACTCACAATCCTTCATTTGAAACCATGTTGCAACAAAACTTTATCTTGAGGGATGCTTCTCCAAGTTTGAGACGGTCGCCCCCATGATTGCATACAAAAAAACTCGAAATAAAACCTAATTTAAGACAAGGAAAGAAACCTAACATTAGCATGATATTAATCATGAGGCCGACAAGCGGCTTTATTATGAAAAGTAAAATACTACTAGAGTTGTGCGTCATTTTGAAGCGCACTAAACCTTGAATTGTCCAGAAGTTGCTATGGCGTGAACAATTCTTTATCAAGCGACTCATGGACTTTGGCGAGGCTAACTTGCGGCTTCCACCTTACCCTGGTTAACGCCAGGAACCCCTTAGGAAAAAGTTCATCAAAAGTAGAAATTGCAGAAAAAGTCCCCAAAAATTCTGAAATTTCATCATTGGTTCTATGTGGACTAAAAATGGTAGAAATGGTCCCATAAAACTCCGGAATTACTAAAAAAACAAGGCCTTTAATTACCAACCCAGTCAATGGAGCCTTAACCAGCCCATTAGATGGCCAAACATATACCAGGCTCTTAATGTGAAATTTTTTGCATAATCAATCAGCCCAAGTAAAGTAATCCTGATCCATCATACCTATTACTAAGTCAAACCCAAAGTTCCTTGGTCCAAACCCTCTAGCCTTAGACCCATCCACACTATATCTTCACCTTTCAAACCTACATCCCCAAACAGCCGCCCCTTCCTCGTCAATACCAGAACATCCGGTCGGAGCTCTGCGACCCGACCCACCACACGTAAAAAAATTCGCGTCCCATCTCCACCATGTCGGAGGCTCAATACAACCGGTCGTAATTATCATCTCCGGCGACCTTCCCCTTTCCCTCTTAATAATTTTATTTTCCAACTCTGCCCACACCACCGATGTTCTTGCTTCCGGATTGCCTTCAGAAGGCTGGACCCAAACACGAGTCACCCTCACCAACTCCCCCATCGTCTCCAATCTACAACCGAGAGCAGATTGTCGGACGGGCACCATTACCGGCGACATCAAGCTCTCATCCTCCTTAAATTCGAGACTTAGTTTGCAAGGAAAACCCATGCTTTCAAGCCAATCCAAATCCATCACCATCCCCTTCCAATTTTTCTCATAATAAAAAACTTTTGTTGTAGAACCATGTCCTTTAATTCCGATGCACTGAAGTCATTTAAAAATGGAGAAATCAGGGGATTAAAAATACATCCGGAGACAGTGTCAATCATACTGTTAGACAATGCGCACATAAGCGGCGTAGAAAACCCTAGAATTCTAGGGAGATGTTCCGACCTATTCAAATCCTCAACAGAGGCAATAGTGTTCTCTGACATAGGCGGAGCTCAGAGAGCGTTTTGCTTCTCAGAGAATCCTCATGAGTTTAACATATAGGTTGTGTTAAGAGGTTCTTAAAGTAGGGATTATAAAATCTATAAGGAATCCATTTCTACATATTTCATAACACTTTTAAGATTTTTCGATGAATTAGTTTGTTTGGCGTGAAATTTTGTTACACAATTGACACCCCAATAACTTTGGTCAGCTAATTTATATTTTATCCAAAGTTAAGGAAAATTTTGATATGCATCATAATCTAATGTGTATGGATTTGGACCACATGATCCATATCAAATTAACCCATAACTTAAAAGTTAAGGGTACTTAATTGGAATTAAAAAAAAAAACACTCAGTTTTGACCCCAAAAAGAAAAATAAAAGAAAGGAGAAGAAAAGACAAAGATAAATGCAGCCGCCACCAGCACAGCACCGCCAATTTTAGATTGTCCTCGTTTGTTCAAACTCGAAAGTCAAGAACAAAATCTTTGTTGTGTTTTTCGAATCTGCACTTGATTCTCTTGCAGAGAGAAGCAATGGAGAAAGGCAATAGAGTTGTGACTGTCTCAGCTCTACAATTCGCCTGTACTGATGATGTCTCCACCAATCTTGATACTGCTGAAAGGTCCTTCCTTACTCTATACTAATTACACCTTTTTTTTTCTTCCTTTTTTTACAAGAATCTTTGTAATTCTGGAAAGATCAAACAAAATGTGTATTGGGTTTTCTTTTCTCCATCATTTCTTTCATTTATTAGGAAATTTGGACCAAATTATAATTTTTCCTTTTTTTGGCTTTTGTTGGATCGAGTGTTGGTTTAGAGTGTATTTGGATTTATTTTTTTTTGTTTAAGAATTTCTACCGCGGGATTGGAAAAGTGAATTGTCGCTAGACAGATGTAGGGCCCAAATGTAAAGAAATTTCATGGTAAAAGGGTTTCTATTTGATTTGAATAATTTGATTTCTTAAATTGTAATGGAATTGTGGTTTCCAAACTTGAAGTTCTAAGAATGTTTCTTCTTGTCCGGTGTAATTTTTGTTTTCTAATTTAATCCCTTAAGTTTTGTGTTGCTGGTAATTGGATTTTTATCCCGTCTTTGCATGATTGCATCAATAGAAACGAATATGACAGAATCAAAAGAAGCTCTAGAGATGAATATTCGGGAAATGGTTTATAAGTAATAAAAATGTAGCAGTGTCAGGTGTGAAGGGCTGAATATCAAAAAGAATTATTGTACTAGTGTTTTAATGTACATCATAATGAAGATTTATCTTTAAATTACATTTTTTTTGTATGATTTCAAACATAAGAGATGCTCTTTCGCATTTTTATAGTGGTATTACGTTTTGAAAGTTGCAGTCATTCTCAATATGCTTATGTGCTATCCCTCACTCTCAAGGTTCATATTTAGCTTGACAGATTGGCTTCTCAAAATGTAATGATGAAATGTAACATTTCGCGGCAATGTAATTTAATTGGAGAGAGCTTATAGTGCTCACTTTGTCTTTCTTTACGGTTGATGAACAAAGAAAATAGTAAATCTTGATGAATGGACTTACAGCAGATAAATAATTAGTTTTTTTTTTTTTTTTTGCTAAGTCGATAAATAATTAGTTACATTGTTAACTTTTTATTATTTTGTACTAAACTTTGAACAATATGTCCCTTTGCTAACATTCTGTATTTTACTAATCCTAGTGTTCTTGCTCAACTTAGACTTTTGTACCTTTGGATTCTTTAGTTTGCTGTTTACCTGAATCCTGCAAGTTCTTAAAACAAACATGTGGGAAATATACTCGATTTTTTATGTTTATGTTGTCATTTAAAGATATTACATTTCTCCAACCAAAATATTCTGGATCTAATACCAGAGAACGCTCTGATTGCAGAATGGTCAGAGCTGCTCATCAGAAAGGTGCGAATATCATTCTTATACAGGTATGTGTTCCTCACAGTCGCAGTGTATTGATTTTCAAAAGCCTTAGATGGTTGATCCAATCGGCATCTATTGATATTGCGGCCTATCTGTTAACCCAAACCTTTCAAACGTTTCTCATGCAATGGAGGAATAAGATTCTACAAGGCGATGAATCTTGCCAAAATTCAATTTAAATGTTCAAATGTTTGGATGGCAAGTTGAATTCGAGTAGCATTATATATTTTACGTCAAAAATTGCTTTTGGAATTCATTTCGGTTTCTTCCGAACGCTGTAGAGTAGCTTTATTGAAAATTGTCTGCATTTTACTTTTCCATTTTTATTATCAAGTTTAATATAATTTGTAGCCTACAGCAATCTGTTTATTCTGAACCAAACTGAAAGAAATGGTCTCTGAATGGAAAGGCTGGATTAATACTGTTACAAGCAGATGTACATGGATTTTATATATGTAACACTTGTAGTTATTTCATTGAAAAGAGGAAAAATTTAGTTATTTATTTGCGAGGGAGTGTATAATTTATTACTTTTTTCTTTTCTTTTTTGGGTGTTGGAGGGGGAGAGAATGAAAAACATCAAAGTAAAAGGGTGAGAATGCACAAACAGAACAATGATAATTTGCCATATTATGTTCAGAAACAAAACGTGAAAAGCTTCACGAAATTTACTCTAGGGATTTGTGTAGTATGGTTTTTATACTGTGAAGAATTCAAAGGAGTGAACTTGATGTGCGATATCATTTTTCGATGATTTTGAGTGCTATAATTCTGTTTAAAAAGCAGTGTTGTAAAAGTCGGCCTCCAAACGACTAGAAAAAAAAAATCGGGTATAAAAATCGGAAAAAAATCGGGCTAGTCGGTCAAAAATCGGGCTAGTCGGTCAAAAATCGGATTAATCGGTCAAAATCGGTTGACTTTTTTTTAAATATCGCTTTTTTTTTATTTTTTTTATTATGTTTTATTGTGGTCAAATATTTTTATAAAGCATTTTTTATACAGATTTTTATGCTTTCTTGTGGTCAGATTTTACACCATGATCCATTTACATGGGACAATGCTAAGAAATTCTTGCCTGCTGCCTTTGTTTTCTACTTGGCAATTTTTACCAACACTAATTTGTTGAGCCATGCCAATGTGGACACTTTCATTGTGTTTAGATCTTGTACGCCGTTATTGGTTGCTTTAGCTGATACTGCATTCAGGAAGCAACCATGTCCTTCCAAGTTAACATTTGTGGCTCTGGTTATTATTTTGGGTGGTGCTGTTGGGTATTGTGGTCAAATATTTTTATAATGAGGAGGAAGTGGATGAAATTGAATATGAATCAGATGAAAAACGTATATTAGAACAATATGGATAATGCTAAGAAATTCTTTCCTGCTGCCTTTATTATGAATGGATTATGTATTTTTATTTGACTAGCATTTGATTGTTAATTTATTCTGAAATTTTGTTTGACTAGTATATTACATATGATAACAGAATTATAAAAAATACATTGTAATTTGGGGTCCCCGACTACGCCGACTAGTCGCTAGTCCCCTGTCTGCCGAGCGACTAGCGACTAGCGACTTCTGCAACACTGTTAAAAAGTTCTTAGTAAGTATTCCCCCAAAGTCTGAGCATTCTGGATCATTTACCTCAGAATTTTACTTAATCATTTGGCTCATTCCAAGACTTGTCTAACTATTTTTGTTTAATATTCTTTGGACTACCAAACAAAGTAATGTTGTTTGCCAGGATTAATATTCCCAGTATCACTTCCTTTCTCCTAACCGGAAGAAGCCTCAATGTTACGTTGATTTTATTCTTGATGAGATTTCAGGAATTATTTGAGGGCTATTACTTTTGTCAAGCACAAAGGGAGGACTTCTTTCAAAGAGCCAAGCCTTATAAGGGGCATCCCACAATCCAGAGGTAAAAAAATCGGAAGTCTTTCTTTCCGGACTACTTCTAAAGTATCTGCTCCTAGCTTTACATGTTTGTGGTGTAATCACATTTTTATTACAACGAAACTTTTCCCTTGCTACTTCATGAAGGTTTCTTACTATGTAATTTATGTGCATGCTCGTTTCTCAGGATGCAAAATCTTGCTAAAGAGTTGGGAGTTGTCTTACCTGTTAGCTTCTTTGAGGAGGCAAACAACGCCCATTACAATTCAATAGCTATAATTGATGCTGATGGTACAGATCTTGGACTTTATAGGAAATCGCATATTCCTGATGGCCCAGGTACGCTTTTGAAAGTTGACCTTAGATTGAATATTTAGTATATCGGTTTGATTGAAGGTATATTACTGTACAGGTTACCAGGAGAAATTTTACTTTAATCCAGGAGACACCGGCTTCAAGGTGAGAAATCTAATATAATTTGAATGTAATGCTGCTTAAGTCAATATATATTAGAGCTGCTTTGGAGGTGCTGATTATTCAAATGATCCAATTATACAGGTCTTTCAGACTAAATTTGCAAAAATTGGCGTTGGTGAGTATCTTCTTGTTATGTTTTCCATGGTGAAATGACATAGAGTACAACCAAGAATTCTTCCTTTCAATAGCTTAATAACTGTGAAAAAGTTAGGATATAGCAGATTTTCTCCTGCTTTTCACAAGTTTTACGATTTTATCTGTTATATGTGAGACAAATAGGAAATCTAACCACTGTTGATACTTGTCAGCAATTTGCTGGGATCAGTGGTTTCCTGAAGCAGCTAGAGCTATGGTCCTTCAAGGAGCAGAAATATTATTTTACCCCACTGCTATTGGTTCTGAACCCCAAGACGACGGCCTTGATTCAAGCGAACATTGGAAGCGAGTGATGCAAGGGCATGCTGGGGCGAATTTGGTAAGTGGGGTAGTGTAAAAATTTATTCTAACCTTGAATATGGTTGCAATTGTTCACAAACTATGAAACTCGGATAGAAAATTTAACTAGGTAAAAGCGAAATCTTATTTATAATTATAAAGATGCAAGTATCTTTGCAGAAGATGACTCGTGTCTATTTTAGTTTAGGCAAACATATACTTTTGCAACTAAAGAAAGATTGTCAAGGAAGGAGGCTAGCACAGTTGACGTAGCACTTTCGACTCGGGACCAAAGGTTCTAGGTATTAAGAAAAAACTAAAGAAAAGAGATTGAATATATATATATATATATAAAGAGAAGTATACTAAAAGCTTCTGTGCTAAAATTCGACTAAAGATGTGTCACTTTAGCTACTTGTTGAACATTGCGTAAAGGTGAAGAAGAAAATTTCAGATTGCAGATAAGCACTTCAACTTTCAATGCAGACCCTAATAACTATTTAGGGGTTGAGCTAGTTAGTCTCCACTTTGCTCCTTCCTTCGTGTCTCTTCCTTTCCAGGCTCTTTTGCATGGGTCAAGGATCCAAAACCTTCAATGTTGCTGCATTACAGCAGGAGCATTACAAACAATTGCGAGAAGATTAGCTGCTTAAAAAAAAAACAGAAAGCAGATAAGTGATAAATATATGTTAGTTTCTAGTCTGCCAATTGTTATAGTAGAAATGCGAACCCTTGTTTAGCCACAAAAACAATTGACAAGCGCGTCTATCAGATATCAATAATCATCCTAAAAAATGCCTCAGGATACACGATTTGTCAATCTCCTTATCATCTTTATAGATTCAAGCTAAGAAAGAAAAGTTTCGATCTTTGTCATACACATACTCATTGCGACCGACTTCTTAAAAGGCTCCATGCATTCCTAAAAACTCATTGTTTGGTTTCAGTTTAAGTTTCCTCTTTTTATCTGTAAAACCAATTAGCAACCTTTCCAGTATCTGGCAATTGAAGCAGGCATATAGGTTTTCTACAATATGCATTCATTTCAATCCAAAATCTCGTAGGTTGATACTCCTTTCCAGATAGGGATACTTTACTGAGATATTTGACTCACTGACATCCTGGTTTATGCAGGTACCTTTAGTAGCTTCAAATCGCATTGGCAAGGAATTAATTCAGACAGAACATGGCAAAAGCCAGATCACATTCTACGGAAATTCCTTTATTGCAGGTATGCTATGTATGAATCAGCTGGAGAAGTTGCATATATTACAAGTATGATACTGTCGTAAGCACGGCAGTCAAACTTGGGAGCTGACTCGTTACGAGTTAGATCCTACGTAGGATCAGTAATCAAGTAGGATTGGTGTAAACTCGTGGGATCGGACTCAGAATCGTAGGATCGTAGGAGTCATCTATTTTCCCTTTGTCGATTTTATTAAAAAAAAAAAAAAAAAACTGATGTTTTGTTTTAACAAGGCTATAAAAAAATCTTTTATCTTATTCTTCTCAACTCAAACTCTACACTTCGCAGCTTCTTGGGGCTTCTTCAAATTTCAATCTTCTCAACTCCAATTTACATATTTGCATCAGATTTTTTGTTTATGAGTTTCTTTCTACTGGATTCTGTAACAACGACGTCGAAAAGATTATTTGAATTGAAACCATAAACTCAAATTTGATCGATTACGTTATTCAAATTCAATCAAATAATTAATGTTAGAAACTTGACATTTAGTTCGTCCGGTTGTGAGCGCAATTAGATTACTTTTGAGATGGTAAAGTTTCATTTTAACCAATTTATTTGCATGTCATTTTAAAGCTTATATAAATATATAATACTTATTATACATAAATTGATTTTCTCACTCTCTTTTCAATTTAATTTCAAATAAGACATTTGATGTGAATAAATTGTACTTTTGTGTTTTGAATTTGTGATTAACATGTTCTATGAGTACGTATATATTTTCAAATGATTTGTTAAATTAAGTAGGATCTACGATCCGAGTTACGATCCTTACATGCCTTTCTGATCCTACGTAGGATCTCGAGTTTGACTGCCTTGGTCGTAAGTACAAATTTTGAATGCTTCTGTTTTCACATTCAGGGCCCACAGGAGAAATTGTTGCAGCTGCAGATGATAAAGAGGAAGCTAGTCTTGTAGCACAATTTGATCTGGACAAAATCAAATCCAAGAGACATGGTTGGGGAGTTTTTCGTGATCGGCGTCCAGATTTATACAAGGTGCTCTTGACATTGGATGGGAGCAATCCCTCTTCATAATTTATGACATTAAAACCGTAAGCCATCAGATTTACTTAAATGGAAAACTGAAAATTTTGGTTCGCATCCGTATCTCGAAACCTGAGACATAATATGTTTATCTCTCTATGCTACTTTAGATATGTCTTACAGCAGTGTAATGTAACGAAAAATAAAATATCGTCGAATAAGAATAAAGCATCTTAAGTCTGAGCCTCGGACATAAATCCATTTGAGCAACGTGAGTGTCATTTATGATTATATAATAGAGACTGGAAGATACATAGATGCAATAATGATAAATATTTGGACTATCTGATATTCTTCTCTTTTATTTTCAAGGTTGTCCATGATCTCTTTTTTGGGATGGAATATATAGTCTGGGGACCCCAATAACTAAGATGCCAAATGTTATGTAAAGTATGTCCGGATTAAATTTTCCTTGTCTCTTGATATGGTATCTTAATAGGATTTTTCTGGCTGCTAATTACTGCCTAATGATAATTCTTTTTGTCAAAAAGTTACTATCCTTCCTTTTACAGTAAAGTATCAGGGCTTACTCTGTCTTTTTACCGTTATAGTAAGGTATCATTATCTCAGATTACAAAGTACTTATATTTATGCATCTTAATACGGGAAAAAAAGAAAGTGTATCGGTAAGCAGTGTTATCAATGGAGGGAAGCCAAGTCATAGAAAAATAGCCAAGGACGTATCGGGTTATGACGGCCTTAAAAAAGTAGCGTGTAAATATATCAAAAAATACCTGTAGAAATATATTATCATAACAATATATTAAACTAAATCAAGAACAAAAAAAAACATCGAATATAACAATATCATAAACTATACACCACAAATCTCGTAACATAAGTTCAACTAAAATACAAAATAATCAAGAAAAAGAAGAAAACCAATAATTACAAATGATGGAATATTATGAAATTTGAAGAAGAAAAATGGAAGACTGAGCTTGGCCGGAGCTCAGTTGTCGGAGGGTGGGTTGTCGGTGTAGACTTGATCAAAGGTGAAGAGGAGGGAGAAGAGACTATCGTTTGTTTTTTGTTTTTAGACACAAATTATTCGGTTTTGGTTTAGGATGAGACCGATTGTATACGGTTTTAATTAGTTTTAGTAATTTTTTTAAGTTCTTACAAAATTGGGCTGAGCCGAATAGTCTAAGCTCATATCTAATTCAACACCAAAACAGCTCAATTTAAGCCATGAAAGCTATTTCTTCCATAGACGCCACCAAAATAGCGGCCGCGACCGTCTCCATATAAAATCCGCCAAGCCATAGGGCTTATATGGCGGCAGACACAAAATCCGCCATCACGGCCACTTTTTAATAACACTATATTGCTAGGAAAATTTTAATATAGAATCGGTTTTGTGGAATTGACGACACAGCTTTCTCACATGAGTTGTGGCTGGATTTACTTTGTAAGTAGATTCTACTTCAACTTAGTAAAAAGGTAGTGGGATAGTTTCACAAGGTCGAATTCATATCAAATGTTGTTAGGTAGGTAGGGATAGCCACAGGTTCTTAGATGGTCGTGAGATTCTTTCATTGCCATTTGGAATCATTTTAGCCTCAAGATTTAGTCAAAGACAGGCTAGATCTTTTGTAATCTTCCTCCCTTTGTTAAAGGCAAAATGATTGGTTTTTATTTTCCACAAGTCTTGGTACATCTCTTGCCATCTGCAGCAGAAATATAAACAATTTTTTTTTGTCAATAATTAGGATCTGAGGTCACTTTATAGAAGGGTGTCCACAGAAATACCTGTCATTATTTGATAATTATGCTTATAAATTTTCTCAATAGTGACTAACGAGGGTGATGACCAAGTGATTCCAATATTACTCCCAAGTGGTTTGGTAAAGTTGAGGTCATTAGGAATCTTGGCTGGTGCTGCCGGCTTTTAATAATTATACTTGCCCCTTGTTGGTGCTACGGGGCCAGTGCTTGTGCTAATTGTTCAGTTAAATCTGATATGTTCGCTTATGAACACAAAAGTCCAAACATGAAGTAGCAAGAGGTGTTGATCACCATCAACACCTTCTTTTTTATTCACCAAAAAAAAAACATGCTCAATAGTGACTAAGAATCTAATTCTTGACCAAAATATCATGCCATTGTGGGCCCCTTTGAACAACAAAATCATAGTTCTATTCTGTGTCTCTTCCTCTTGCTTTTATTTTTCTTGCATTTTGAGTGCCCATTATAAGTCTTTTGGAAAGAACAGCTTTTGCAGGAAATCCAGTTTTGATTAGTCCTTATTTTGTATGTTTATGTAATGACATCTTATAAATTTTCTATGATGGAAAACTTCTCATTTCCCATTAAACTTTCCACTATAATTTACATTGGCTATGAAAAAAAGAAAGTGAATATTCCATAAGAAAAAACATAGATTGTTAAACTATTTTTTTCACTTTTACTCCGAATTTAGCCACCAAACGTCACCCTAAAGTTTGTAGTCTCGGTATAAACGTACGTTTTTACGATTCGATTTTACGATTCTACTCCGTTTCTACTATATTGCGATTCTACAATCGATTCAACACGTTTTGTTTTCGTAGAATAGTAAAATCATGCAATTCTACGAGTTAACTCACGATTTTAACAACATTGATATGAACTTTTCTTTGCCATTAATCAGCATTCTTCCATGAACATGTTAAGCGAACAAAACATAAAAAAATCAGCATCTACCAGCGGTGTTGCATTCTTGCTAAAAAACTGTGTGTTCCCATGCTAAGAACTAAAAGCTTTGTAAAGTTTGAATCCATGGCCATTTCAGCTTCCCCTGTTGCCATTGAACTGATCAATGATTGCCCGACTTCCAACTAGATAGAAAAAGCTTCAAATTCTGATTTCTTCTCTAAATGTATTCTCTGTTTAAGGTATCACAGATTTCTTGGAAGAAAAGCCATCAGGGATCGACCAATATATACTGCTCAAAACTGAGTGTGATTATAAATTGTTTTTGTCTGAGATTTTTTTTTTCTTCTTGAATTATACAAAAAGATAAAATGGATTTGCGATGAAATCCTGTCCCAAAAGCTTAATTGGCTTGCAATTTTATGTGTCATTCTATTTATTTGCATTGTCTAAGCAAAGGAAATCATTTGTTGAGCTTCTCCAAGGCATCAATTGAGGTTATCTGAACATATTTTTCTTCGTTTATAACGCGATCTTGTTGATCTTTGTTATCATCACTTTTTGTTTCTGTGCTGCTCGCTTCGTCAGTCTCCTCTTCTTCATCTTCCTCGAGGATTTCGTCATCGGACTGAATAAATATCAGCATCAAACGTCCATCTTCTCTGCATGCATGCAAGAATTCCTGGGTTGGAATTCTGATTTCTTGAAGGATGAATCTGCCATCTTCTCTATATGATTTGAAGCGCACCTCTGGCTTTCCTGTTCTACCTATACAAGATATAGGTGGAGGAAATGACCCTTCACTCCTCATTGATCTCTTTGATTCTTTCCGTGAATGTGAATTCCTTGAGAACCCTTTTGTAATTTTCACCTCCTGATTCTGATGAAAATCAAAACTAATTGCCTCAATTCTCATCAAATCCTCAACATCATCAGAGCTTTCAAATCCAAGTCCCTCTGTACACAATGACAAACTTTCAGAGTTCATCGAAGAAAAGCCATCACTATGCCTATATTGCTTTCTTGGATGATAATCATAACTTGGGCTCTCATTCTTTTCCTCGTCAAGCATTTCGAAAAACGACAAAGACGGCGACGACATGGTTGAGGAGGATGAAGAAGAAGATTGAGGCAGAAGAGGAGACGAGGACGCTGATGAGTCCACAACATTTTGTTCTTTAAAATGCAGTTCTCCAAAAATCTCTGTATATGAAGAAGAGTCTTCAATATTGGATTTATTAACAGATTTGATTGATTTCCATGAAGAAAGGGATTCAAGAAATGTAGGATTTTCTTGTAATGGCTTATCAAAGATGTGTTGCAGGCTTCCACAGGCAGCCATGCCAATAATACTTTTTTGAAGTTTGGGGTTTTGTGGGGATGGAAGTTGAACAAAGAACAGAAAAGATTATAGTAAACACAAGATTATTAACTTTGTTTTAGAGAAAGGAGAAAGAGAGGCTAAGAGTGAGAGAAAGAGAGAAGGATGCATGGGAAAGGCATGGTTTTTGGTGATAAAAGTCAAGAGAGGAAGTTGCTATTTATTGGGGATGCTAGTTTTAAGGGTGCTTCTTTTTAGGAAAATTCGATATGGGACCGAGTCTACGCGACTACATGCAGACAGATTTCGACCACATCCTTTGCAGAATGAGGAGAGAGAAGGAAATGCAGTGATGTTGATGTGGCCAAATCTGAACCGCATGATCCAGTGAACCCGGTCCATATCAGAAGTGTTCTTCTTTTTATGAGTTTTTAAGACAGGAAAAAATAGATGGGTGGCTATTAAGGTTTTGGTGGATTTAGTGGTCATAGTTTTGTGTTTAAAAAAAAAAAATCTGTATTTATTTTTACTTTGCCTTATAAAGCTGGTAGACAGCATATATAGATAGATTTATAAAGAGAACAAGCATATCCCCAAGAATCTATGAAACTTTCAATGACATAGTTCTATGGAGAATTTTTAGTTGAATCATGTGTATTCGCCAATGGTGCTGGTGGCCATCTTTTCCTGTCTATTCTCTTTTAATTGTTACCATAATTCTTCACCAAAGAAAAAGGTTTTAAAAGAATTCAAGCAAAACCACTTCACTCAAGTGAACTAAACTCCTATATACTTAATATGCTTTTAAAATTTTAATATACCTTAAGGTAAAGGTAAAGTATATCGAATATACTATATATGTACCAACCGAATGTAACAATTAAAAATATAATTGATGCAGTTACAAATATCACGCTCTGGGTGGACTAACCTTCACTCATTTAATATCAAAGGATGTAGACTGCTACCAACACAAGTTGATTTAGTTAGTAAGGATTTGAAACGTCCTTACAAAATAAGTGTTCAATTCCTCCTGCCGACGTGAGGGTTGTGTTGGTAGATGATCTATAAGTACCTTTGTAAGCGACATATGGTCCTAGGGCCTGCCTTAACCTGTGGTGGTGACCGAAGCCGAACCCACCCAAACTTTTTTCCAAAAAAAAATAAAAAAAAAAAAGGATGTAGACTGCTAGAAAGTAGAGTTGGCAGGCCTTTCAAACCCACAAGATTTTTGTTCTTTCCAAGAGTTAATTTTCACCCAAATTCATCAACAGCCATACCTGTCTAGTGGTCCTGGTCCCTTGCAAGTTACAAACAGCTTCCACAGAAAAATGAGAGAGACAAAATCTTGCACTCTCATAGAGAGCTCATAGACAGTGCACTGGGCTCCATCAAATATACTATCTTCACCCATATCTAATAAATGGAAGAAGACATTCTTTTCTTTTCTTTCATTTTTTTTTTTTTGGGGTGGGGTGGGGCAAGAAGATGACAACACTGAGATACAAAACATGTTGTCCGCAAGGGCATACCAGTTGGTTCCGAGGTTATAGATTGTGCACAAGGACGTATAATCGAATCTTGGCAGTCGAAGTGTGGAAGTTTCAACCCTCTAATGTGAAGTCGCCCACCTGGTCGGGCCGCTGAGTCACCTTGATTTACATCCTCCAAATTCTCTATCGGATTGGAGAGTGGGTAACGCCATTTTGTGCACGAGATACAAAACATGTTCTAACATTCATAAAGTAGGCAATTAAGAAAACCACTAAACATCATTCATTCGGCAATCACTACAAAGCAATTCACAATTTTGCACATCTCAATGAATCAAACTGCGCACAGGGAGTTAAAAATCTCAATGGGACAAAGTTACAAAATCCAGAAATCCTAAGGCGAATGAACCCCTTGATCCCGGCCGCCTATAAAGGGTCAAGCTTCCTATTTTTCACAGGATAAAATGAACAATGTGTCGCATCATAGATCATAAGCTATTGACAATCTTCAGCACCAGGCTTCAATTCGCTCTGTCATTGAATTTATACGGCTCAAATTGCTCATGCCTTTGCTCTTGTTATCTGTTGCAGTGGCTTGGATAACGGTTTTCTGCTCGTCTGGTTTCTTAGTACCGTTTGTCTGATTGGAATTGCTTGACTGGCCTGATTTGCACTCTGGAACGTCCTCTTCTGTACGGTTCCCTGAAAAATTTACTGGGCTCGGTTCCCTTTGATTTGTGAGAGGATAGGATATAAGAGGAGTTCCACAAGAGCCAATACTTTCCTCAGTTTCTGTAGAAGCTGAATAACTGAGATATTCATCATCAGATATGTAATCCACTCGGTTGGAGTCAGAAGCACTATCTGGTTCTGGTTCTGGTTCATGTTCTCCTGCCAAGAAAACACTCTCTGTTTCATCATCAAAGTGAGGAGCATCTTCGAGAGGTAGATGGGGACTCTGATGTCCATTACCATCAAATGGCTCGGGATTAGACGTGGAAGTTTGTTCAACCACGGAATCCGCTCTTTCTTTTAAGGTCCTCTCAATAAGTGTCTTCAGAAAGTTCATCACTTGGACAGCGTACATTAATGCAGTCAATGGATCAGCCATCTGCAGAAAATTGCGCAAAGTGAATATGGGTAAATTTTGAAAATAGTATGAAGATGCTATTATGGACACAAGCTTCATATCGGACCAAAAGCAATTGCCACTTCCCTTGCATACATCATATATGTCTATTTTCTTTAATAGGTCTTCCAACCTGTTTCTATCTAAAACTCACTGGAAAAACTAAATGCTCATTTCATCTGACATTTGTTATCTATGACCAGTTTCATGATGAAGAATCGGTTAGAAGGGACTGCAAAGTAAGATGCATCTTGACAAACTACTTTTCCTTTACCAGATAATAAATTCACAGGAAGGGTAGTAAAAGATTATACCGAGTGAATAGAAAACTTGTCTCATGCATTATTTCTTAAATCATGTACAGGAGTTGAAGTGCAACATAAGGGTAGCCCTTCAAGGAACTTACCGACGGTTCAATCATTTGCGGAATCTAGTACCATCAATTAAGGATCAGAAAGCAATGGCATATGCTAATAACATTTTACCTGAGTCATGTTTGGTGCAAAAACCATGGCAATGTTTCGTGCATTCATCTTGTTTAGATGTTCCAATTGGACAACATCAGCCATCAGGTTTATAGCCCAATCCAGCAGTGCAGCTTCTGACGGGGGTAGAAGCCTTACCAGAGCAGCACAATCATCTTCTGATTGGCATTGAATTACCGCCTCGGATGATAGAGGATCAAGTACACCCGTTGGGAGTTCTCTCAACCAAGCCTGTGAGACCATGAGAGAGATTTTAATTAGATAGACTGGAGACTATGACAGGAATACAATGACAAAATATATGTATATAAAGAGGAATAGTAGGTGCACTAAGATGACACGTCCAATGATACTTGTTCTGAAAAACCAACAGTGTGGGTCGTGTGCACTTGAATAAAGAAGGTCCTGATGATAGTTTAATACGAAGACATTCTATCTCGTGAACATGAGATCAATTTTCACAACAGAAGTTTTGGGAATGTGAGACACAAATTTCGGTGACCAAATTAAAGAAAAAAACTTCTAAGATAAACAATGCTTCGACACCCCAAAGAAGAAAGAAAAAGGGATTTCCAGTAACTAAAACAACAGTTGGCTAAGATATTTTTTCTAATAACGATCACCTATGTAGCAGCAAGCCATCGATAAAAACATCCCATGAATGCCATAGTTTTCAATCATTTCATATGCTATTCTTTAAGGTTAGAACAAATAGAAATGGTTGTAGGACATGAATAATCCTGCTCCTGTAGGTTAAAACTTAGTCTAGCTTTGTCTTAAATCATGATATATAGGATTTGCTTCCGGAAGTACTTTCATGACCACCAAAAGATAGTTTCATTCAGATAAAGAAGCTACCATAATAGATAGACAACAATACAACAACAACAACAACAAAAACAATAACATAACTCATTAAATCCTCAATAATTTGGGGTATTGGCGGGGGATTGATAGTACACAAACCTAACTTTTGACAATAAATGCACAAAGTGGCTGCTGAAACCAAATGGATTGGAGACTGGCATAACCTTTGGCAATAGATGCACAAAGTGGCTACTCACATAATACCACTGAAACAGTAGTCCCCTTACACCGTCACATTTGCTACGAATCATGCCCTCAAATCAAAGCCAAAAGGCATTAGAGAAAGTAGACCCAAGAACCATTTTCATTTATGTATGTGTACATAATAGATAGCTGAGAGAAAAATCACCAGCAAGAAGATCGGAATTGTTATATTAGTTCGAATCCAGCAAACATACCGATCCATGAAACATAACTAGTACGAGATATCCATTTGATTCGTATATGAATAACAAATGAAACTACTTGCCGATTTTCATGAATGTTGTGTTTACAGTGGTCACAAGAAAAGCAATAATAGACACCTCTATACACAGAAAGGTGCATATGTTTATCGAAAATATCAGTAATTGCATATGCCTCTTTCCAAGCAGCCCAGCAATGAGCAGAAAACAAATCACTACGTTTTACAGCATCAATCTATATATCAGAACTGTCTATTTAGTAAACACATGAAGAACAAAATGTTCATCAAGCATCAACCTAACTAAGTACCTTAATGAGGCCAGCCAAACAGTGAGCATCAATGCCTTCAGGAACAACACCCCTGTTCAATTGGTCCCTAACATACTCCTCTTGGCTATTTCCCGCATTTATTCTGAAGATCCCTTCCGCCTGCAAAATAAATTCCAAGTGTTAAATTGAATGGAGAGTCTGCATGTTAAAAGACCGATGACCGAGAAATGGTCATAACATACACAGGGCAGAATACCCATGATTAGATAATGAGACTTAAAAATTAAAGAGAAAAGAAAAGAAAAGCTTCACCTCCAAGCCTCTTTGAGCATATAATCGCCCTTGCATCAGTAAGAGAATTGTTGGGACACTGTTTCCTCGGGAGTCAAACGATAATTGCATGGATTCAGTAGAAACTCCGAAAACCGTTGTACTGTATATGGATTCAAAAGTCAAAGGTGTGATAAGGAAGCAGTCATGACATGATAACAGAAAAAATTCAGATGACTAACATATATGTAGTCATCATGATGCAAAATAATTTTCAAGGATTATAAATGCCATGATATCTCAAGCAACTTCAAGGATGAAGTCATTTATTAACTTCTTGGTTCCAACAAGAACAAGAAACTGTAGCTATTGTGACCAAATAAGAATGCCTTCAATACATGTAGTACAAGCAAACAAGTCAGCATACTTGATTATGGTCAAATTAGATGCAGCATCTATCATGCATCACCGACAAAAGATGCAAGAACTAAAAATATGAATATTGCTCATCTGTAGCAAGTTGTGAATCGGTGGCAAAAGATTTGAGTAGCATTGCTAAATTCTCTGCCCAAAGTCCGAACTCGAGGAAATGCCTGAGAGTGCTATTGTTATTATGATGTTTTTGGTTTGCATAACACCACATCAAAGAAATATCATACAAAGGTCCTAATTCACATAAACAACAAAGAAGAGCTTAGCAAGCTTAAGTACTGCATATAGATATCTAAAGTAATGCATTCATTCCAGGAAAAAAAAATCACGACTCAAAGAAAAACTTATAATGATTTATTAAACACAGATACAAAATGCAGTGAATTTCGATTTCCTTGACCTTGAACCTGGTTTCCTGAAAATGATTTTTCCCCTAGTGATATATTGGTTTAGTTTTCCTCAGTTTTCTGGAAGAAACTATATCAGACCTGATGGTATCATTAATTAAAATAAATAATCAAGTTAACATCGCGAAATCTTCCCAGCAGGGATGAGAGTAGGGAGAGGAAACCCAAATGTTTTACCAACATATTCAGAGAAGCTTGACGAAGAAACATCAGTGTTATCAATTGCGGATGGTGGTTTACGGCAGGAAGCCAAAAAACCGTCATAGAAAAATAGTGGATGGCGGCCTTAAAAGAATATATATATATATATATATATATATATATATATATATATATATATATATATATATATGTGTGTGTGTGTGTAAATATGTAAATATACCAAAAAAAAGTACCTGCAGAAATAACAATATATAATCAACTAAATCAAGAACAAAAAAACACCAAATATAACAATATCATATACCAAACACCAAATCTCGCAACATAAGTTCAACTAAAATAAAAAATAACCAAGTTTACATTCCAACTTCCAAGTAAGATCATAATAAGAAAACAATCAAAGTCAAACACAACATAACACACAATATACAACATACAACATAACATAAACGGAGGGTGGGTCACCGGAGGGTAGACTTGACCGGAGGTTGAGAGGAGGGAGAAGAGAAAGATAGTTTGTGGCTCTGCTTTTTTTAGAATCAAAGAAACGATGTGTTTTTTAATGTCCAGGTATGTTTATTACAGTAGATTTTTTTGTTTTAAACTTTTACAAATTCGGGCTGGGCCAAATAGCCCAAGCTCATCTCTAGTTCAGGTCCAAAACCCATAAAACGTAATTTAAGTAATATCTTCCGCAACCTTCGTAACCGCCACGACAAAAGCGGCCCCCAAAACCGCTATGCCACGATTCAATATGGCAGAGGCCGCTGTATCCGCCATGGCGTCGCCTTGGCTGCTATTTAACAACACTGAGAAACATATACCAAAACAGAAGTATACAATGCAAGTCCATACTTGATACTACCAAACATTGTTTTAATTTTTTTCCTTAAATGCTGATGGCAATATGGTATGATCACTATTAAAAATGGACTTGGGCCTAACTCATTCCCTCAAAAGATACCTCTTGAGGGGGGGAGGATTGTCCAATCCTTATAAAGAACAAATTTGCTCACTGGCTAGTCGATGTGGGATTTTCAACACACACCCTCACGGCCAGGGTTGGACATCTGGACAGTGAACAATAATAGGGGCCTAACTTCGAACTAGGTGGCTCTGATACCATGTCAAAATTGGACTTGGGCCTAACTCAACCCCTCAAAAGGTACCTCAAGAGGGGGAGGATTGCCCAAGCCATATAAATTCCAAATAAGATCACAAACTAGTCAATGTGGGATCTTTAACACCCCCCCCCCCCCCCACGACCAGGGATGGACATCTGGACCGTGAACAATAATAACATCAAATGGGGCCCAACATTGGACTAGGTGGCTTTGATACCATATTAAAAATGGACTTGAGCCTAACTCATTCCCTCAAGAGGGGGAGGATTACCCAATCCTAATAAAGAACAAATTTGCTCACTAGCTAGTCGATGTGCGATTTTCAACACACACCCTCACAGCCAGAGCTGGACATCTGGACCGTGAACAATAATAGGGGTCCAACATCGAACTAGGTGGCTCTGATACAATGTGAAAATTAGCTCATGGGCCTCCATGTCCTCTCAAAACCAATTGGCAATGAGAGGTGTTGGCACTCGATGTGGGACTTCATATTTCAACACTCCCCTTCACATCGAGGTGGGAGTCAATTTAAGGCCCGTCGCCCTTCTTGGGTCGTACGGTGACACTTAGAGCCCACGCATCCAACCTAAGGGCCCGCTCTGATACCATGTGAAAATTAGCTCATGGGCCTCCATATCCTCTCAAAACCAATTGGCTAGGAGAGGTGTTAACCCATGAGATTATAAGCTATTCGGATCTTCCTTAGGCACTCGATGTGGGACTTTATATTTCAACAATTACTGAATGGCATAACCAGCCTTTGATACAAAAATATCAACACTTTTTGGACATGATAATAGGTGACAGACGATGTAATAAGCAAGGTTTCTCTAGTTATCCAACTCCATCAAAGTATAAATTGCAAAACGAATCTCTAACATAAGTAAGCCGTTTGTTTCTAGATGGCCCAGATAAAGAAATCAGGAATATAACCATGCATCCAATTAGGCAAGCAAATAAAGCTTAATGGAATTATTAATGCAACACAAGTCGCAAGATTGAAATAGAAAGAGCACGAAGAAACATAATTTTTTCTTTTGCCACGAGTATACTAATATTGCTTGCATCCAAGAAGAACTCAATGTACCATTAGATTTACTTGGTGCGTAAATGTGGAGTTATCCATTCAACAGGAGAAACCAAATATTAGATTTACTTGGTACCATTAGAACCAAGACAAGTAGGAGAAACCAAATATTGTTTGCACAGAGAGAGAGAGGGGTAGCAATGGACTTTGTAAGGAATGTAGAACAATTAGAGCAAAAACAGAATTCATTCCAAAATCAAATAACAGCACTAACTCTTTATACACTCAGTAGACTACAAATTCAGTTCTAAAGATCTCAATTGGAATTCCTTCCTTAGGAAAACAAATCGAGATTAATTAGTCAACTGGTAAATCCATTTATTGAATACAAACTGGGAAGGAAAACACACATAATAGAAAACATTATAGCAACTCCAAAAATAATGAATTTTGAAGCTGAATGCATTTCAAAACGGAGTCCTCCACGTTCTTTCCCAACAAAATATCTTAGCGATTTAATGACAGAAGGCTTTATAAAACATTGATCTGATACCAATTTTGAAATACCAGAACTCCATTCTAGATTGGTAGCTAATCCTGAAGATCGAAGAATACTAATGAGAATCTACGGTGCAAAAATAAATTACCATAGATTTGTTCATATTACAATGCAATAATTAACCAACAGAGAACTCCCAAAACCGCTTTGAAATTTCTAACCTAATCCAAGAAATCCATATAAATAGTACTCCCTTCCTTCCTTAATATAAGTCCTTTAGTACATGTAGCGAAAATCAAAGAAACAAAAAAACATGTTGGAGTAATATTCATATTTTGATTAAAAAAAAAACTTATATTAAGGAATGGAGATAGTATCAATAATCACCAAAATGAATCCACATTTGTAAACAAAATCCAAATTGAGGAGCTCATAAATCAAGAAAAGAAGAATCTGAAGAGAAATGAAAGTACCTAGCACTAGGGGGCCTTCTGGGGACTTCAGGCTCAAACTCCACAGGCAAGCCCAAGAACCCATTAAACCTATCAAAGGTAACATGAGCAACATGTCGAACATTAGTAGGCCAACCAATCTCCATCCCCCCAAGTTCTTCTCTACCTGTAGTCTTGCAAGCCATCCAAAAACTCTTCCTAAACAAAGTAACCAAAAGGGCCAACAAAGACAATTGCTGATCCCTCCTTTCTTTCACTTCCTCTTCTTCAGCAACTTCTTCTTCCTCCTCTCCTCCTCTTCTTACCAGAAAAGTCCGATTCCGCAAAAATGCCCCATTGTGGTTTGGTGGGGAGAGAGAAGGAGATGGAGAAGACGAAGATGAGTGGAGGATATCTGTCATTATTTTTTTTTGCTTATTCAAAGAGTTACAAACGTGGGTTCTTCTCTTTTCCCCCAAAAAACAAAAGAATCTTGAAGATTAAACAATGGGTTTTTTCAAAGATTTGATAATGGATTCTTCAATTTTCAAATCAAGAGAAGAACAAATCAATCTTGACACAAAAATGTAAAAAATGTAATCTGTGAAATGCTGAAATGAACTTGCCAGAACATTCAACAGAATTGAATTGAAGGGACGTGAGAAGCATGAAGTGATTATTTTTTTATATCTAAGAAAGAAATTGTCTCTTTTATGTGATTGTTGGCACTGCTCTGGCTATTCAGTTCAATCAGAATCTTTAAAGATCCCAACAAGAAAGACAAAAGAAGAAGTGGTCTACTCTAAGTCTAGAGAGATAAATCAAAGAGGGAAATTGAAAAATCTTAACTGGAAATTTCAGAATATATAGATACAGATTGGATATATGTATTGTATATAGGACATTGCTAGGCTATTAGAATGGGTAGTGATAATGCCAGAGCGATTTACGTGCATGTGACAAAATTACCCCTCTAACATATTAACTAAATCTTTTAATTATTTTTTCTATTTTCTCTCCCAATATTTTCTCTCTATCTTGACCTGATATTTCTGTCTCCCCTAGATTCTTTCCTTATTTTTCTCTCAATCTCCCTATTTTCATATGATTTTTGTTTCCATATCTGTTTTTTTTTTCATTTTTTTCTTCTCTCCATCTCCAAGTGATTTTGTTTCCTTCTCTATTCTTCTCTTTCATTATCTCTTCATGCTCTTTTGTCTAACTTTGAATTTATACACACACACACACACACACACACACATATATATATATATATATATATATATATATATATATATATATATATATATATATATATATATATATATGTCCAGATAATTTTCAATTAATTTCGGTAAAAGAGGTAAATTTTATTATTTTTATTGAGCTTTCGATTTTATATTGTTGTTGAATGATTTAATCCAAGAAAATGGTCTATTTAGTGAGGAAATCGAGAGAAGAAAAAAATAAAAAAAACAGAGAAGAAACCAAAATCACTTGGAGATGGAGAGAAGAAAAAAAACAAAAGAAAAAAATATAGAGAGGAAAAAACGAGAAAAAAAAAACAGATATAGAAACAAAAATCACGAGAGATTGAGAGAAAAATAAGGAAAGAATCTAGGGGAGAGAGAAAGATCAGGTCAGGATAGAGAGAAAATATTGGGAGATAAAATAGAAAAAATAATTAAAAGATTTAGTTAATATGTTAGAGGGGTAATTTTGTCACATGCACGTAAATCGCTCTTGCAGGAGGATTCTTGCTCTGGCATTATCACTACCCTATTAGAATTATTGGCTAAAAGATTGATTAAAATCGTTTTTTGGACCGTTTTGCCCTTATAGTTGGGTGAATCTCTTATACCAGCAGGGGGTGAGATAGTCATTTAACACTCTCAATTTGGGGGTTTAAGGTTTCTATCCCCAAAATTCTAGGAGTAAATCATTTTCCTTGTATATATTGGGTTATTTAGCAACAAAAAAAAAAGTATATTGGGTGGCATATGGTGCTTCAAGTGGACGCTTTCTTTGGTTTTGTGGATCTCATTAGTGGAAAATTCTGATATAGACCTGGGCTATATGTGGGGTTGTGGACCACTTGGTCCATAATTAACCACATCACCTCTTTTGATTAAAAAAAAAAAAAAAAAAATCTTATAAGGCCCCACATGTTTTTATTATTTTAATCAAAACTGTGATGCTGCTTAAATATGCGACTAAGTGGTCTACGACTCACTGGCGCCTGCAGTCCCACGACGTAATCAATCCTTATTAGTGGGGGTTGGTAGGTCTGCAAACGGGTCGGATTTTTATCCGTATCCGACTCGAATCCGATTTTATTTTTAGGATATGGTAAGAACTCTAGACCCATATACCCGCATCCGAGTCCGAGTCCGAGTCCGTATAAGAGTAATAAAACGGTTACGAATATGAAATATAAAAAATCATATCCGTTAAACCGGAATCCGTTTCAGGTAAAACAATATATTTTACATGATTTATAGGATTTAGGACTTTGTTGTAATATAAGTATTTTATAGGATTTATATGATAATTTTTATATTGCAATTTTAGTCCTGTATATATACATTCTAAAGGGTTAAGAGATAACAAACCCTAACATCACAACCTCTTCTTCTCTCTCTCTCTCTCTCCCCCGTTACCTCTTCTACCTTCTCCGGTGCCGTTCCATTTCTTTCCTTTCTTCCCTCTTCTTCTCTCTCTCTCTCCCCGTTTCCTCTTCTACCTTCTCCGGCGCCTACTCCTCGCCACTGCTCCTTCCCGTCACCGTCACCGCCACCGCCGCAGGTATATTCAGTTATTCAAACGTTGTATATTTTGAACTTTAAACAACAATATGATTATGTATTGTATTATATTATATTTCGTAGAATTATTTGTGGATTATAGTATAATTGGACTTTTTGAAACGGGTTTTACCATATCCGTATTCGGATCCAAATAAGCGGATCTGGTAATACATATTTTGGATCCGCTAGGATATGGATACGGATATGGTAGAAAAAATTAAAAATGGATATGGATCCGGAATAAACAATTCCGTATCCGTTTGTAACCGTTTGCAGGCCTCGGGGTTGTCCTTAGATTGTCCATGGATTGACATAATGAGCCAATCACGACAGTCTTTTTTTGAACAAATATTTTTAGTAAGAACGGATTCCACGAATCTGTTCTCACTTGAGAGCGAATTTGGAGAATCCGTTGTCATTTAAACCCTAATGCTTTCCAGAAACCCTAAAATGCGTTACAAACCTTAGACTGCCCTGACTTGAAATCCGTTCCCAAATGACATGGGATATGTCCACCAAATCTACTTTTAACCATCTATATATACATAGAACTTCTCCTTCTAAAATCATATCAATTTTCATCTTTCTCCCAAATTTCCTTCCAACCTTGACCCAATTACTCTCAAAACTTAGCATTCGAAATGAATAGCGAAATGGATCCAGCACTGGAAGAGTATTTCAGACACCATTTTAAAATTGTTGTTGACAACCAAGCTAATAGAAAAATGGTAATATCTTATGTTTTAAATGTGTATTTTATATTTGTTAAATGTATTGAGTAATCTTACACGTATTCTATTATGTAGCGTATACCATCAATGTACACAAATTGGTTGGAGCGAACTAGTCTCGGGTACCAAGTTGTTTCTATCTGAAGGACGCCATTGGTAATCAATGGTGTGTTTATGTAACCAAAATAGATGACAAGTACTACCTAGGTGGCGGTTTACAATAATTTTTGCGTGATAACAATCTTCACCTGACAGATACAGTTCATTTTATCCCTTCGCCAATGAACACACTAGATATATATATATATATATTTTAATAGAGGGTTATTGGTAAGGCCCGGGATCGGTTACTTGAAGGGCGAATTATCGTATCCCTCCAACGAGGCTTTTTATCGGCAGAGTTCTCGAATAGACTTTGACAAAAGGAACTCCGAATTTTCAAAACTGGTACGTTTGTTAATATTAAAATATTGAGAATGGATACCTTCTCTTAAAGTTTTTTATTGTAATTTATTTTTAAGTCTACAGTGGATAGGTTGTAACTACATTCAATGGCGCGTTAGACAGCAACTTGGACTACCTGAAGTACTACACCTGCAAAATATGCAGGGGAAAAATTGTCACTCCGTGTGGCGAAAAACGGAGACGATTACTATTTTAAGGGGTGGTATGATTTTGTTGAGTTTTCGAGATTGAACCCCAGTGACCATGTACAAATTCATCCCGCCCCTTACGATATCCTTGATTATAGGCCCAAGCTTGTTGGTTTTGAGAATTTTGGAGAACAAGTTTAATAATTCCTTGTAATTTTTGTTATGTTTTTTTATTGAATGAAAAAAAAAATTAAATTAATTGATAAGATTGCAAACAAACAAAGAAAAATGATAATTGATAAATTCTCAAATATTACATTGTAAACATTTAAAATACAATTATTTTTACTACTATTGTTTGGGCAAGTTTTCCGGTTGTGACCAATTTGTTTGCAGCTTCCGCATTTCTTCGGTCTGGGCTGTCCCTTGTTCTCCATGTCAATAGGCATTGGAAATCTCCGAGTTTGAGGTCGTCCCACCTTTGTACCTTTCATATTTGGAGGGTAATGGATCAAATTGAAAGGAGTTGGCCTCCAATATGTCTCATCAAGTACTGGAAATAAAATGGACTAGTATGTATTCTTGTAGTACTTAGAGAATAAACAGCGTGGATATACTTGGAAGCATCTTCCCTGTCTGATTTGGACACTGCAATGACATGTGTGTAGAGAATTGAATATGTCGACCATTTATCACAATTACATTCAAATGCTGATAAATTGACTTGTGTAAATTTTTCCCCCTTCATGAGGTCCTCTATCTCGGGACAAAACCCTATAGATTCCCAAGTCTTTGTGACGTCTTTCCACAGTCAGTCTGCTCATTTTCTTCTCATAAGCCCGGTACTGGTCCCATATTCTTTTAGGGAATGGTTGTTTGCAGTTTTTAGCGTCTTCCCTGTGGAGGTCAAAATAATGAACAAGTTTGCAAAAAATCATCTCCACTTGAGCTTTTCAAAGGTAGCGCCCTTGATTTTTTCAACACAATGTTAAGCGCTTCAGACATGTTCATGCATTCGAAGCGTTTTCCCCCATCGTAGGCCAAAGTCCACAACTCTTTTGGGTGTTGCATCAATCAGTCAAATGCATTTTTATCCTTGTGTTTTATAATGTCAAGATAAAGATCACACTTAATTTTCTTCTTCTGTGTAGTAGCAAGCCACAAAAGATCCTTCAACTCTTTATTCTTAGCATGAGTGTGGAAATTTGACCTATAATGCCTAAGGCAAAATCGATGAACTGATTTTGGCGGTTGCCATCCGTCTATGTTAGCTACCGCATTAAGGATTCCCGGATGACGGTCACTAATCAAGAAAACTTCTGCATCTTTGACAACATGATCCCTGAGATGTCTAAGGAACCAAGACCAAGTTGAAGTTTCCTCTGATTCAACCAAGAAAAATGCAAGGGGTAAAATTTAATTGTTAGCATCTAAAGTTTTTGCAACCATAAGTACCCCTTTATAGTTCTTCCTCAGATGGGTACCATCCACTGAAATTATAGGCCGACACCACTTGAAACCGTCGACTAACGGTTTAAATGTCCAAAACATGGAGCGGAACACATTTGGGCCATTGGTAGTGAGTTGTGGATAATGAACAAATTTTACAATTGTACCCGGATTATAATCTCTTAGTATCCACATATATCGTGGTAGTACTTGGAAAGTTAATTTCCAAGTACCAAACAGTGTTTCTATTGCATGCCGGCGGGCATACCACACTTTTCGATATGTACAAGTCCAAGACAAATTATTTTCGCATTCAGCCCTAATTAATTTAACAGAAATTTCAGGATCAACCTGAACAAGATGTAGAATTTTTACCCCGATGTAGCTGGATGACATGTTGCGTTTTTTGTTTTCATCCCTTTTGCAGTAGTGGTTTTCTGAAAGTTTGCTAATCTTCCACTTTCCATCGACTCTGCTATGGATGACGTGAATATACCAACTGCATGGGCATAAGTCTATAGAGTTTCTACACTGTCCATTGAACCATTTTGTGTTGCTCATGTCCCTTCTCCACTCCCTCAAGGCAACCTGGTCATGCCATATGTTAACTGCTAAAATTGCCTCCATCTTATCCTTAAACTACATGCCCTCACAGAGGACCGGGAAATCGGGTTTCCATCGCACAATTGGTTTGTTCCTGTAAGTCATGTCAACAACAGGTTCCATAGAACCCATATCGTTCCAACAAGAAAAATTAGTATAGTTACCATATGCTGACAAATCCCAAGCCGAAATAATGGAGTGTTGTTCGTTCAGGGTCTTGGACCGCTTCGTCATTCCATGCTTCACGGTTATCTTCCGGAATTTGAGGTTGTACATTTTCCTCCCCAGTTTCTTGATCATCTGGGATACCGTCGTCCTCATAGCTTTCACACCAGCGTCCCTCCATCGTCTTCTGTTTTCGGCATACCGTCAATGTCTGATGTCGGACTCAACGAATCCATTACAGCATCATCATTGTGTATTAAAGGTGGATCAGACGTTGCCAACTGTGTACACAATTTCAATATTTGTATTTTCGTAACTCGACGGTGCAGGAAAACTAGTACTGGGATTAGATTCAGGAAAAGACTGGTCCGACACAAAATGTGCTTGTTCGAAAATATGTGTGGTGGGAATGGTATAATTTTATGCATGTCTATGGACAGGTTCAAACAGAACACCAACACTAATATATTATAGTTTGAAATTCATTTGGATTCCCCTTAAAATATCAAGATATTCGTCGTCGTTCAGATTTACGACATCATACATTACCATGTCGTAGGTCGGCATGAAAAATGGACGAATCATTATTAAACAGACATTGACATTGGAACGATCCACGCCTTTGCTCCGACATATACGATGGCAAAGGTTTCGAAATGATAAGTTTTCTATGAGTTACATAGTTCTTTCGCTAGGTTCAGCGAAACGAGGAATTCCTCCAACTTCGTAAACTAAATTGTGATCGAAATGTAAAAACAATTTCATCAGACATTCAATAGCCATTTTTTTAAAAGAAATTTTAGGGAAAAAAGAGTTTTGTAAGAAAAGAGGTTGAATTTTTTTTATATGGAAAAATGTAATAAAGATGGATGATTTTATAGAATTTTTTTTAGAAGGGGATAAGGTTTTTATGATTTTTGTAGGTAAAAGGTATGATGGAAATCTGAAAAAAAAAATTATTCAGATGTGACAACACACTGACATTTGACCAAACACTGCAAAATCTACCAGTTGAGAACGGATTTGCAAATCCATTCTCAATTGGCAGGGGGTTTTCCAGCTCGAACAACATTTTACATTTTAACCGCAATATGAAGTAAAAAGACTTAGAAAACTGTAGCCGTTTTCGTTCTAGTGTGGTCCCAAGTGTTTTTAATATTATGCATTTTATAAATTTTGAGTTCATAAACGAAGGATTTTCACACGAAATAACAACACTTTTATTTAATTTAACACCTATAAAATATAAAAAAAAAATTACATAAAAAAATTAGAAAATAAAAACAACAAACAAGAAATAACAACAACTTCATGCATCATTCAAATCATCTTTCCAAGCTGGCCTTATTGGGTAGGAGGCGGAGTTGGAACAAGCAGAAGAATTTTCATAGCTTTCTTCTTCTTCGTACACTGCGGGCACTGGTTTAGGGAACTTCTTCGTACCCTTAGATTTTCGAAATTTGGGTATAATCCGTTCCCACAGGGAACTATCATTGCACGATCCCTCCGACATCGGGTACTCGGGTGGACCCTGGACAGTTAGCTCTTCCGGTTTTTTTTTTAACACTCACCAGCTTCGTCCACCGAACTTGCAGCCTCTCTTGCAGCTGCATCTTGACAAGAGTACCATGCTAGCCAGTGATGGGGATCTCATATTCCTTCACGCCCGAACATAATACCTAGAATGCAAAACCAGTGCTCGCCTTTTCGCCTGTACCGCCTTGCCCTTGGACCCTAATGCAGAGAAAAAATAATTTTAACTGTAATATGAATAAAATTATTGTTATAATATATTTACATAATTAAATGTATGTTACCTTCACATATTCCACCCACTTGTCTTCTGCCCCCTCGAAATCAACCGTGTTTGTCATGTTATCGTATTTGAACCGACTTCATCACAAGTGCCTCAAAATCCCAAAACCTTCTGCGAAGTTTTGGTAAATATGCATCGATCATTTCCGTTGTAAAATAGCCGCCAGTGACGTAGTTCATGTTGTCAACAATTTCTTCGTACAAATCCGGCCAAATTTTTTTATCATACTTACCATCTAAATTAAACTAAAAATATATTTCTGATAACAATGATTCGTATTCTAACGGCCATTCCTTAGAAAAATCCACCACCCTAAATTTTTTGAATCATTTCTTTTGGAAAAAAATTTGAGTTATCCATTTATGTGGAAATTTTGAGAGGTTAAAAAAAACTATTTGTTTGGGAGATTTGAAGGCCTTCAAATGAGAGAATAAAATTTCAAAGATTTAAATTTTGTAAGTGTGGTGAGGTTATTTATAGATAGAAATGGTGTGTGAAATATCCAAAACACTCAAAACTTGAATTTTTTTTAAAAAAATTCCGGATAAATTTTTCAAAATTATTCTAGATTTGACAACTCTCTGAGAAATGGTCAGAAATCTAGCAAATCCGTTCTCATTTCATTCTTCAATTATTCAAAATGTGATGAGAAAAGACTAGACACTGTAAAAGTGTCTCAATTGAAAATCCGTTCTCAAGTCAGGGTTACAGTGTCTCAATTGAAAATCCGTTCTCAAGTCAGGGTAGTCTAGGGTTTGTAGCACATTTTAGGGTTTCTGAAAAGCATTAGAGTTTAAATGATAACGGATTTAGGAATCCATTCTTGCTAAAAATGTTTCCCAAAAAAAAAAGACTGTCATGGTTGGCCCATTATGCCAATCCATGGTCAGTCTAAGGACAAGCCCCTCATTAGTGTATGTTTGTTTGTTAGGGAGAGTCCACTCTAGTGCGTAACACTCAAAATTTTGTACGTGCAAAATATCTGTTTGCCCGGCTGTGATCATCCTTTTTTACGACACACGTTAAATAATTATGACAAGTGATTTGAAATAGGCCATCTTTGTCGTCACTGACAAGTGTTTTGCACGTACAGAACATGTGTTATTTGCATTGTTGCTGAGGCGTCCTATTGACTTTAGGGATTGTGGTATCATACTGATAGACATTTTTATATAACTATGTCAGTTATATCAAAACAGTACTGATAAATTTAGATCATTGAAACACTCGAGTATTTAGCTTTAAGAAGTTGTCATTCCGAAATAATTATAAATTTACATATTGTTTAATCAAGTGACCTGATGTTCAAATCTATTGCGCAATGCTGATAAATAACGTGTTGGCGAACATAATTAGATTGGCTTTAAATACGTGATTGGGGGATTTTTTTTTTTTTTTTGGTTGAAAATATTCCCTTTGAGATCACTTTGGCTTGGTGTCAATAGGGTCAAAATTTGATATCATTACCAAGTTCAACCTAATCTCGAATTGGTTTCTGTTTATATTATACTTCTGTTTATTTTTCATTTTAGTAACAGGAGAAAAATAGGATTACATATATGCCGCATAGTAATTCGATGATTCCTTGCTGAATTGTTTTCCATGCATTGCATGTCACTTCTGTATCCGTGTATATTTTCATTCTTATATCCAACCACTTTCAATTCGTCACGCGCATATATAATTGAAAATATATACATATGGCGAATTCTAAGGGTAGGGTACATGTACGGAAACAGACGATTTCCATCCGCATTGCATCACTGGCTTCCTTGTTTAGCTCTCGACTTCCTTTTCATTTTTCTCGCGCCTTTCTTTTTCAGAGATTAACAGGAAAAATCATTAACTGAAAAATTGAAAGAGGAACAAAAGAGAAGGAAATAAAAGGGAAATAGTACTCCCTCCTCCATCTTCATTTTTATGCAAAATAATATAAACATACACATTCAACTTTGGAAAGAGTGTAGTACTCTCTCTGTTCTAAATTGAATGTTCATATTTGATTTTACACAAAAGTTAAGTAGGTTAGTTTAATCATAGACAAGTTATCATAAAGTCCTTCTTAATTAAAGAGCTTAATAGTAGGGTCAATGTGTTTAGTGGAATGAAATCCCTTAAATATATGCGGTTAGTTATGAGAGTTTAAAACTAAAATATGTCTATTTTAATAAATTGAACATTCATTTTCTGAAAAACTAAAATAGTAATATGTGCATTCAACTTGATGTGGATTGAGTATAATTTATTAAAGAATAATTACAATTATACCCTCACGTTATATCCAAATTACAAAAGAACCATAGGCGGAACTAAAGGGAGCGGTCTCCCTCCAAAATTTTGAAAATATAGTATTTTCCTCTTGTAAATATATAAATTTTCAGATATATCATTAAAAAATATAATTTTGCCACCTTCAAAAATTAAAATTTTAACTTCGCCCCACATAAAGCTCTTGGTTGCGTCCATGAAAACAACCATCACATAATTAGGAAACTACAAAATAGTCTTTCATCTCAAAATCAGTTAGTTAAGGAGAGAAAGTAATAGGATGACTAGGAGCTCCTTCTTACTTAAAAGGCGCCATCGTTTTTACCATTCAGTCTGGAAGTTTTTTGTTTATCTTTCTCAAGGCCGTTTCTAGATAATGAAGGGTCTTAGTCAGGGATGAAGACCGGGGCGAGGGCAGTCAGCCCTCGAAATTTTTAAAAATACTATTAGGTATAGTAAATTTTATATGTAATTTAGAATATTTTATCAGTTTCGTCCTCCAATTTTTGCCGCTTTTATATGTAGTTCGACATACTGTTACAGTTTCGCCCCCTCAACGCCAAATTCCTAACTTCGTCCATGGTCTTAGGAAAATTTTATTCTCTTAGTTTTTTAGCGTTTATTAATATTTTATAATCAAAATCTTTCCAACACTTCACTCTCAATAAATAATATCGTTAATCATGAATCTGATAACATATATACTTGGACTTAAATATATTTTAGCATGATAATGAAAAATAAAAAAATTATAAATAGATTAAACATTCTTTAAAAAAAATCCATGAATGTAGGACCTGAATTATAGAAATATGACCAAAAGGAAGAACGTAGGTTTTTTTTATTTTTTATATTTTAGATGAACATAGTTGATGATGACATTTAAATAAGAAGAAAACTTTTGTGTCTTTTTTCTAGAGAAAACAATATTGTTGATTTTAATAGAGTTTGAATTTACATTTTTTGTTGGCTTTTGAGAAGAACCTAACGTGATGCAACAAAATTTTATTGTAATTAATAGTCATTGAATCTAAAGCATTAAATTATTAATTACTTATAAGCATACTCAACCTCTTTTAGTACCTTCTTACATACTTGTTCTTTATCTCAGAAATTAAACCTTACAAGTATATAATAAAAGGGGCTCTACAGGATCAAAAACAATTTTACTTTGGTGATTTTTGTCCAAAATTTATTTTTTTGGCAGAGAGGGTCCAAAAACAATTTATGTTTGGCGGAGAAGGTCCTTCCGTCCAAAATTTCATCAGTCAACCGTTTATTTAAAATTTGAATTTGGTCAAACAAAAACTATCAAGGTATTTTTGAAATTTTACATTAAACCCCCTCCTACCCCTACCTTCCCCCTCCCCCCACGCCTACCCCAGCCCAGACCCGACCCGACCCGGCCCCTTATCCTAAATTGTTTTCCCCTCACCCGGCTCCTCTTCTCTCTCTTTCTTTTATGGCGACCTCTGCGGCTATCCCTTGGTCCGGCTGTGCCGTCGACGGTTGTCTTTGCTTTACTGAGGTAAATTTTCTCTCTCTCTTTTTATTTCCCTTTTTTTCTTTCATTTATATACATTTTCTTCTAAGGTGGGTTTTTCTCCTCCTTTTTTTTTCCGGTTGATATTGTTTTTGGTCCGCCGCAGCTCAGCCTTCTTCTTCTTCCTCCGGCGTGACTCGCGGTTCTCCTTCTCTGGCGAAGAAGGTAATTCTTCTTTTCCCCTTTTTTTTTCTTTTTCTTCGGTCAAATCTGGCAATTTTATTCCGGTTGGTCCTGATTCAGGTTAAGTGGCAGCCAAGGCCATTCGTTTTTCTCCGGCGACGACCTCTCTGCCCCTTTCTTCTTTTTTTTTTTCTTACTTTTATGCTTCTGTTTTCAGGTGGTGGTGACCGGTTGTCTTTTCCGGCGTCCTCTATTTTTCTCCGACCGATAAGGTGAACTTCTAAAAAAGGGGTCGGGTAGGGGAGTGGGAGTGGGAGTGGAGGGAGGGGGTCGGATAGGGGTAGGAGGGGTTAATGTAAAATCTCAAAAATACCCTTGATAGTTTTTGTTTGACAAATTCAAATTTTAAATAAACGGTTGACTGATGGGATTTTGGACGGAAGGACCTTCTCCGCCAAACATAAATTGTTTTTGGACCCTCTCCGCCAAAAAAATAGATTTTGGACAAAAATCATCAAAGTAAAATTATTTTTTGACCTGTAGAGCCAATTTGCCTAATAAAAGTAACTTTTTGGGGTCTTTTTTTAACTATGGGGCTTTAGACAACCACCACGGCTCCAGTGCGGAACGGGTATTTGTTCTGTGTGTGAGGAACTGATTCTCAACCGTTGAATTAAATTTTTTACGGTTGAGATTGATTTTTAAAAAAACATTTGTTCTTCGAACACCTATTTTTTTATAAAAAATACTTATTTTTCACGTAAAAAAATATTTCGTATGTACGAAAAAAAACCCTGTTCCTCATAGGAACCGGACTGTGAACCGCCTTGATCACCTAATAGCTACGGATATTTCTTTATTTATTTTCTCATTTGGTATTTCGACTTTGTTCAAACTGTTTCAAAAGCCCCACACACAGACAATAGAAATTTTGAATTTTTTTTTTGGTAATTAGGGTTTGCAAGTTTGGATGGGGTATTGGTGAAACGGTCACGGGGAGCTTTGGCGATCCAATGAGGAGCTTCTGCAAAAAATTCTTTGTGCATCCAAAGGTTTTATATTGGGTAAAAAGTCTCCACGTTTTCTCAATTTTTTTCGATTTTTGTTTTGCTCTAAATTTTTTTTGAGTATTAATGTTGCCTCTTCCATTAATTTTCGCGTTAAATTTGTATAACATGAGACCACATGATCAACTCGAGGGGATTCTGAGAAAAACATATTTTAACCCTAAAAAACTGTAGATCGGAAATATATGAAAAACATAAAGAAAATGGAAAAAAATTGTTATGCGTATGGAAGATTAATTTTTTATTTTATTGGCGCATTTATTTTAACTCTCAAAATCTAATTTTTTTTCAAAATGTTTCTGAGTTTGGTCATATGGTAATATTGCGTCCTTATTTAACGGTGAAATTGGATTAAAGGAGCAACATTAATATTTCAGAAAAATTTAAAGTAAAAAAATTTACATTGTTTTAGCTCAATATCAAAAATCAAGATCGATAAATATTCATGAGGCTTGAAACCTTTTACTTTTTTCTATTTTATGGTAAATAACGACATTTTACAATGAAGTAAAAAATAGGTTATAGAAAGGTTAATATAGGGATTTTATAAATTATGATATGACAATCCATTAGCCGCCAAACATAAAACACGTGTATTCCACATGTCTTGAAGACCTTAATCCACCTTTATTTTTTTTATTTTTTTTTGAGGTAGTCCCTTTTCTGAACATTTATCTTCCCCTTTTGTTTTTTGTTTGGTTTTTAGGTAAGATATATCTTCCCCTTTTGTTTGCTTGGTTGAGAATTTGACCACCACCACTGAAGAACAAATGGCGACTGTAGCAGCAGGAGATGCTGATAGAGCATCGGACAACTTCACTAATCCGTTGATTGATGGAGAATCGGAGCAACAAATTAACCCTGAAATTCTTTCCCATCGTGATGAAAATCCCATGGTATTTTATTTCTCTTTTCTTTTTTTTTTTTGGTTTGACTCTCTACAGGGACGAAGGCAGCGCTCCGATATTTTTAAAAATATTACTAGGTATAGTAAATTTTATATGTAGTTCGAAATATTTTCTCAGTTTCGTTCCAAGATTTTTTTTTTTTTTTTGCCCTTTTTATATGTAGTTAGATATATTATTGCAGTTTTGCCCCAACACCAAATTTCTGACTTCGTCCCTGACTCTCTAGTTTTATTATTTTCTGAACTTTTTATATTGGGTGGATTATGTCACTTAAACTCAAACTCATACTCATACTTAAACCAGTTTTGGATTTAGTCTGTATATAAAATTTGAAGCATCAAATTATTTAAAATTTGATTCGAGTTTGAGACTGATACTAAAATTTCAAACTCAATCTAAGTAGAACCATTTTATATTGTTTTATGAGTATTAATTTTGTGGGAATCTTCATGGGCAGGAGGAGGAAAAAGGTGAGAAGGAAGAAAAGAAAGAAGGGATGGAGAAGTTGAAGTCAAGCCTTTTGGTTTCAGGTGTGGTGATTGCTATTATTGGTGCCTTATTTGCTCTATCTAAGAAGTTCAAAGAGGCTGCACAAAATACAACTTAACTTTTTTAAATGTTGTTATTATTATGTTGTGCCTCTATTCCCCTATTTTGTAAACTTATGGTTTTTTTTTTATGGTTTCTTTTAATAAATAATGGTTGTATTTGCATTACAACTCAATTCGAATACAATGAATAATGGTTTTTTTTTTCTTCTTAATTTTCGTTAATGTCTTAAACGATATATATTATGGAATGAAATGAAATAAAATAAAATAAAGGATATATATTATATTATGGAATGAAATGAAAGGGAGTTAATAGTAGTTTTTAAAAGGGTCCTAAGAGAAAACTTTATTTTTTTTTGAAGCCTAACTGGGCGTACATTCCAAGAGGGGAGAGAGTAGCCCCTCATAAAAGGAGAAAGAGATAATCATAAAAATGTAGACAATTTAAAGTATACACCATGCACGGGGAGGTATTGAACCCACGACCTTGAGGTCGTAGACAGACCGTCGTCCCATTGGGTTAATGTCCTTCTGATCCTAAGAGAACACTTTGGGAAAACACTTTAGTTTTCGTTTTTTTTTAATTACAAGATTTTTTTTCTTTTCTCACATTAAGACTTAGAAAAGTTATCCAAATTTAGTAGCAGCAATATAGATACATCCCAATTGCCCCTTGATTTATGAAGTATTTTGTGCTTCCTCGACTGCTCATGCATGTGTGCCCCTGATTGGCCTAGAACCTAAAATGCTACTCCGCATAAAATGATTTAACACTTCACAAGCAATTTGTAGAAAAATTGTCGATTCAAGTGTACTTGAATCTCCCCTTAAAAATCTAACTAAACCACACAATATTGTTTCTTTTATTTTTTTCGTGGAAAAACAATTCTTCCCAATGAGTTTTTATTCTCACGGATCTGTAAAACTGAAATTATGTCTAGCGCCCTTACGTGCGCTATAATTGTCAGTTGACGAATTAAAACATGTCTAGCACTCTTACATGCGGAACAATTGTCAGTCGACATATCAAAACATGCGGAATAATTATCAATCAACAGATCAAGAGATTTGACAATTGAGATCATTTTTTGACACCACCACTTAAAATTTTAACATGTATTGTAAAACCTCTTAAAATTTTAACATGTATTGTCAAATAGGCAATTTTAGACGTTAAATTTTTAATCCGATGATTCTTATACGTCATATTTTTTTATTCTTGTACGTCATATTTAGATGCCCGCATTAACTCAGCATACACCCATCTTAGTAGTTTAGGGTGTATTTGAACACTAAATTCCATGTTTTCTGATACAAAATTTTAACTAGTCCCGCTCACTATATTTTCAGAGATATCGAGCTGAATGATGAAAAATTCTCATGTCCGGTTTCTTCAGGAAATTCAGGGGATTTGTAAAAACCATATCTGTAAAAGTGGAAGAGGGAAAATATTTTATGGTAAAAAATGCATTTCGAACGATGGGATTTGGTATAAGATCGACAATATTGATGATTTTAAAATTTTAAAAATTAGTTAGAAAGAAAAGAATTAGTAAAAAATTATTCGCATTTTTAATTTAACTTCTTACAATCCTCGAATCTTAATATTCTTGACTATACTTTTCTTAAAGTGTTAGTTTTGAATTAGATTTATTAACTGTGTATTAAAAGTCTTTTCAAAAATAAAATTAGGAGAGAAGAGTGCTAGTGTCAATATCACCTTCCTATTTCTAAAAAGAAAAGAAAAAACAAAAATGCGCCACACCAGTAGCAATGGGAATTTGATGGAGAAAACTTGGTTGCCCTATAAATCCCATTAGGGATTGAATTTGCCAATGAAATTCGACTAGACAAACAAAAGATCTCTAAAAATAGGAAAAATTCCCTATGGGACTGGACTCATGTAGCACTCGTGAGACATGGAGCTGCATGAGACTCTACACCGCAGTGGATCCCTGTCTAAATTTATGTGAAAGAAATGTGGGGTCGTACCCACAAGGGCTGCTCCCATACCAGACTTTCCCTAAAAATGTATTGGATTTTCACTCCAAAAACAATGGAAGCAGTCCAAAGTCACAAAGAACTGAACTACAATATAAATTTCGCAACTGGTATTTAGGCAACAGTGAATAAACATCAGCTATTTCTATATCCAACACAACGAGCTTAGCTCTGGAATAACGTCTCCTACTAACTTCCATGTTTATTATTCTAGAGCCTCATTCATTAGATCAAAAAGGGCATGTCTAAGAAATCAATAGAAATAAGAGAAAACACCAGACTGCTAAATTTTCCCTTGTGGTGCAAAACGACGATGGAAGATCTTATTCCTCTCCCGATCTTTGTCGAAAAGAGAAATTTACTCCATTAAGAGAAGCCTGAACAAAGAAATTCTCATCAAGTGATTTCTAGAGTGGAAATATTTCCGAATCCAATAGAAGATGTTCGGTAGTTTCAGTTAGTAAACGATCAAACATGTCACTGCAATAACAGCAAAATAGGTACTGCTTCTCACACGAGTTTCCATATTATTTCCATATTCCCATTAACTACATGGAACTTGCCTCATTCGCGGACTTCCTCGGTTTTCTTATCTTTTGACAGCATGTACCACCCCAGAGCACCCAATCCAGTCACAACGCCAGCTACAACAGCATAGTTTCGATACTTGTCAGTTGATACCCCAGGTGTGGATGAGCTTTGGGCACTAGGTTTAGCATCAGGTACCGATCCTGAGCCCCCTGAGCTGGCTGCTGGTGTCTCTCCTGGTTTTGGTCCCTGCTACAAGTCGGAAACCAGATCTTCAGGCATATATTCTCACTCAAAAAGTAATAACACAGCATATTTGTTTCGCCAGCTTAAAATTGATATTAGAAAGGCCAATCAAGGGAAGAAATTCACTAGACATAAGACAATTGGACGATTATATCTTGACCTTGGTCATCATACATAGCAAGCTAAGTTGAAGGACCAACGTCCCAAAAATAGATTATACTATTCAACTTTCTGTATGAGATTTCATGTTTAACTATTTAAAATCTTGAATTTTCTACCATAAATTACTTTCCTTGGAATAAATTATGGAACTTTACACTTTAGTTCTGCATGTATACCAATCTTTCATATTTCATCTATTAAAGCAGCCAGAACTCTTAGAACAAATCAGATCCAATAGGGAGCCAAAGGACCAAATAACGGAATTCACACGAGAGAGAGAGAGAGCTTCTTTCCATATTTTCCAAGGGAAGTATCACGTCCAAAATTCTAAATGAGAATCAAAATATGGGTTGCCTCCTGCATGGACTTAAAACCCTTAAATTTCATCTTGTAGATGGGTCCAATTCTTGTAGAAAGATAATTCCGAATTCAATTCACAACTTCAATCTAAACTTACCAGAGTGCACAATTTATAAGCTATAGGGTAGGCTGCAGGAAGGACGGAAAATCATATACATGTATATAGAAGTCACTAAACTATTTCCACCATTAAAATGCAGACTCCAGACCCATAAGTTCTCTTCTCAACCAGTGGTTCATTTTGCTAAGTTACCCTTGAATTGAAAGGAAATTGGCCGCCACTGTAGTTACCACCAGCACAATAGAGAAGTATCAATTCCCTTTCAAACTCTCTTCCCCTCTTGGATGCAGCTCCAATCTGGACTTGAGAAGTTTCATCTCAAGAGGGGAATTGAGGTTGGACAATACTAAAAATAGCCACATACAAGGAACACGGAGCATATCAAAAGATTTTTGTGACTTAAGCTCAACCATAAAGCAACAACTTATATTAGAAAGTTCTCCTAATCCGAGCTAATGATAAATCTATATATAGCCAACAAGTTGGAAAACAAGCAAATCATGCACATTCACGAAGTTGATGCTCAATCTGAACAAACATGGAGATTAAAGATTAATCAAGAATCGGGATACCTTACGTGCCAGCTTCTCCAACTTCTCCTGCTCAATTTTCTGAGATGGCAGATATTTTCAGCAGTTAGATTATTCTGTCTTGGCAGCAAATAATAACGTTGAAAGTTTCTGCACTCAGCATAATAAGGCCAAAATACATGTACATTGAATTTTTTTTTTAAACAAAAAAATTGTTATTAAAGCTGCTAATTCGTGGTCTTCATCAATCATTCTCCATAAAGTTGATCAAACAAAAGAGAAACAAGGAATAAAAATGTACAACACATAAGCAGTTATCCAAACGTGATATGATGGAGAGAGGCAAAGCCTTTTCATCATAAAATCAATCATGTAATGGTTCAAAGTCTCTAGTGTTTATAACTGACTGCCCACCATGTTTGGTACAATTCATTTAATAAATATGTCACCTTAATGATAAAATAAATTACTTGCATAGACAAAGATGTGTGTGCAAGTATCTTATTTTGGCATTCATTAACCATAACTTCTTCAAGTTGTGTTGTAAGAGTGAAAGTATGCATATACTTCCTGCAAGAGTACATGCAGAAGCAAAGAAGCTAATACTAAACAATAAACCAAATATATTAACAAATTTGAACTTGAAAAAGGATAAAAAGACACAATATCATTACAAAACCTCAATAAGGAAGATTCACATGCTTTGAAGCATAAGCGATTATCTAGAACTCATTTTATTACAACTTGCAGAAGCTCAATTGGCAATGTATATTATAAAGAAAATATAAGAATTACCTTGATGTAGACATTTTCTGCAGCTTTTTCCTCCTCACCGAGAACCTTGCCACTGGTAGAGAACCTACGAGACACATATCTTACTGTTGTCCTAGTTGCCATGGAGTTTCTTCTCAACATTTTCCTGTTACAAGCAATAAAGTATGTGATATACATAACCTGTCTATGCTTAGCTAAGAACACAAATGATTATATGCTTACTTTGATGTGATTACAATATATTTTTATTTGCAATTTTCTGTTGAAGGTAATGTTTATACACAGAAGAAGCAATCATAGTTAGCCCGCCTACTGAGTTTAATTGGTAAATTAAGAAAATGGCCCTCAGATTCATCTGCTTCCTTTAATCATGAGACTCGCATGCATCATTTAACGATACTCCAGCATGTTTTCCAGTACAGAAGTGTTGATGTGGTGATTAGAACAGGACACATAAAATAAAGCATTAGAAAGAGGGAAAAAAATGATGTCAACAGTCCTAGCATAAGCCAACTATTGGAACTCTTAACAAATACATGAAATACAATGAATTTTTTTAACGTAAAACGAGGAACAGAAAAAGTCTCGGAGCTTGTGAGGCACAATATCATCTGCTAGTTACACAATTTCATGATTCCAATACAAAATTTATCCCCTTTAGAGTCTTGTTTTGCATTGTGCAATTAACACTGTGATGATTATCAAGTGCAATCATACCTCAAATTTCTTCTCAATGAGTAAGGAAAACCCAATAAAATAACTACTACAAAGTCTGAAACACTGGTAACAATGAACAAACGAGTGCAAGCCTAGAAAGCACCGAACAATTAAGAAAATCCAAGCTAAGGTGAAAATACAGTCGATGTTTGGTTGAAAACCACTGTGCCATAATGTGTACTCTGAAACTACTCAACCAAATTATCTTAGACAACCAAAAGTGCAAAAATAATAGAGATTTTAAAACCTTTTTGCACTGATGAGCAGATCCAGTTTGTAATCAAATGTAATTCTAACACCGAAGAAGCTACACATATCAAAAGGCAAAAATAAGCTGTGCAAATCCAGTTAACGGATCCCAAAATTAGAAAATCTAAAAACAAATCCTTTTTTAAAAAAAAAAATCAATGAAGCAAAATGCATACAAACAGTCAAATCATATATAAACTTTTCAATATATATACACACACACAGACATGACAGGCAGCCTAAAAAACACCGAAAAATTCAGAAAATTAACAATTAGATACTGAAATATAAGACGTGGGAGAGGAACTGGCAAAATGTGAAATTGATAGAAACTCTAGCTGCAAAAAAAATTGAAAATATGCAGAAGCTCAACCGGAAAATCGAGCGGAACAATCAGTTTACGTAATCTTCTTCCAGTATCGAAGGCGTTAAACTAATTTAAAGAACATATAGAATCGTGTAAATGTGAATGTGAATCAATTTTTGAGATCTGAGAGCTCACCACGGAGTGGAGAGATTGAATTTCAGGCGACAGAATCTTGCAGAGAGAGCGTATAAGGTTCGAGCGTTCCGGGGTGGGATTTTAGAATTGATCGAGTATTATAAGGTTGTAGAAACGATCAAGCGTCGGCTCAAGATATGGATGCAGAATTCCAATGTGGGGGTGGCTTCTTGCGGTGGGATAAGACAAAGCCTTCCACCAATCGAACCGCTGGATCACCTTGATTTACATCCTCCACAATATATGTCGGATCGGGTGGTGGGGGCACTGTGGGCGTGGGTATCGCCTTTTGTGTACAAGATATGGATGCAGAATTCGCAAGGTAGCCCAATTGATTTGGTGGTGGGAGATTGTATTGGAGGGCGTATGTTTAATCTTGGCAGCTGCAGTGTGGAAGTTTCGACCCTTTACATGGCTTCTTGCGGTGGGCTAAGACAAGACCTCTTACCAATAGAGCCGCTGAGTCACCTTCATTTACATCCTCTACAATTTCTGTCGGATCGGGAGGTGGGGGCTGTCACGGGTCGCAAGTTTCAGTACTTGAGACGCCCGCGATGCCGAGTAACTCTAGCTCAAATAGCTCCTAAGTTACTCCCGGCAAGCTTTCTCTTTAGTCACAATCACGGGACAAGATGATAGGCAACACTTAAAAACGAAAACGGGTCACTCATGCTAAAAACTCGCTTTTTCTCATTAAAATATAACATCATTACAAGTATGAAAATATACATCAAAAGGGTTCAAAACGACGAGGGGGAGAGTCGCTTGAACGTCTATTACAATGGCTAGAATTTTGGTTTTTGCTTGTTTGCTTGAAATTTTTGTTCCCCCCTATAGGTGCTTAAAAAACATATGCCCAAATGCTAGGAGTGTACCACTTATTTCCGAGGAGGTGGGAAAAACTCTAACATATGCTATATACATGATAATTACAAACTAGCTCGTGCATAATCTTCTAAATGTTCTCAAAAGGTCACCCATCAGATTTGAGCTCATTCGGAGTTCATCCGGATGCAAAACGGCAAGTGCCAAGTTGTTGACCTGATGGGCGATGCCCTCAGGGCGGCCGGGCCCGACGCTGCATGGGCGCCGGCTCAGGGCGGCTGCATGGGCGCTCGCTGGATGGGCGCTACCGCATGGGCGATCGGCAGCTAGGGCGGCCGTGGCGGGCCGCATGGCATGGGCGGGCTGGGCACACCGCCGCCCTACCGGTGCACGCTGCTGGGGCAGCCATGTACATGCTGGTTGGGGCATAGCTGCCTTGGGGCTGAGTATTGGACGGTGCTGCCTCCGAGCGCACGAATTGGGCGAGGCAATCGGGCACGCTTGGCGCACGGGTGTGCGGGTCATGTTGCGACAACGAGGTGCGCCTTCCATGATCGGCATGCTCGGGAACCTTTAGCCACACGGCTTAGGCAAGCTCGGGCGCGCAGAGGAGCATCGTTGTTGTCTCCTGTGCGAAGCCACGAACGACCCGTGACAGGGCCCTGTGGGCGTGGGTATCGCCTTTTTGTATAGGAAGAAATGGATGCAGTATCCGCAAGGGTAACCCAGTTGATTTGGGGTGGGAGATAGGAGGGCGCATGTTCGAATCTTGGCAGCTGCAGTGTGGAAGTTTCAACCCTCCAATGTGGGGGTGGCTTCTTGCGGTGGGCTAAGACAAGGCCTTCCACCAGTCGAGCCGCTAGGTCACCTTGATTAATATCTCCACAATTCATGTCGGATCAGGAGGTGGGGGCATTGGGGCGTGGGTATCGCCTTTTTGTGTAGGAAGAAATGGATGCAACGGGCAGGTGGACCGGCCCAAATCGCAGCAAAACTTATCCTCATTCGTCGGATTAAAATATTGACGGTCAAGATTGTTTTAAAACAAGAACTTATTCTTATTAAGGACACATGTTCTGCAGCAATGTTTTGAAACTCGGACCGGACATCGACTCGGAAAAGTTACTGGGTTACGGATCACTGGTCGGACCGTAATCGACCCGTTAATTGACTCGATGACATCATAAATATTATAAATAAATAATATATAATTATTATTTAAAATGAAATAAGTGTGAAAATTTCCAACTAACATGGGATGCACAAATTCAAAGCTTAAAACACCAACTTAATATAAATTGAAAATTAACAAAATGTTATGTAAATTCAGTCACAACTCATAGGTCATTATAATAAAACTCTAAATAACCAATAAAGTATCCAAACAAGATTAAATAATAAACATAAATCATAGGCAATCCAACAAGACAATAACAATCTAAACTAAAATAACCAATTTTTTCTTTTTTAAAAAAAATTACAACATACTAGATCCGGCCGATTCTACTAAACCTGTTTCGGTTTCCGGGTTAGACGGTCCAACCACCGGGTTTTATCGGGATGAAAAAAATAAGCATGTTTTTATCCCTACCAGTTTTGGGGCCAAACCGAACTGCAAAACATGTCGGTCAGTGGTCTAACCGGCCTGTTCGTGCCGGGTTTCAAAACCTTGTTCTGCAGAACACCTGTTTAGGCCCACAATAGGTGTCCTCATGCGATCTATATGTGCGGAAAATACATTGTTCCGCATAGGATCCGGACTGGACCTAAACTTGCTTAAACTCCTTGGTAAGGTAGAAATGCCATGAGCTGAGACCACCTCGACTCAGCTCACTTTAATTTTGCTCGGTTTATAGCTCAATTTTTATTTGATATGACTTAATTTTTCCAACTATAGTAAAATCTCTATAAAGTAATATTGTCATGACCGCAAAAAAATTACTTTAGCGAGATTATTTGAAACTTTAATTTCCGCGTGCTGACGTCACCACACGGTTAGCTGGTCAACCGGCTGCTGACCTGTACGCGGTGACGTCAACCACCGCTTGCTGACGTGTACGCGACCTATTTTTTATTTTTATTTTTATTTTTGCAGAACAACTTAAACAATTTTTTAGGGGTATTGCAATAAAATTTCCAAGTATTTTCTTTGTATTTAGGTTTTAATACTTATGGTATGTTATTACCAATCAAAATTAAAAAAAAATAACAGTTTTAATAAAATATAAATCTTAAAAAATTACAAGTCTTAATAAATTACAGCTCAAGAAAAATTGCAAGTCTTCATCACCCGGCGATTGAATTGACTGGTTGACCCAACGAACATTTGCTTTCAATTGTGTCCAAATATGCTGATAATCCACGAGTGTCGCATTTGGGGGATCCGGGGAAGATATAGAATAGTGCAATCATGACATCGACAAACTGTTCAAATTAAGCTTATTTATTGCGTTGGTTAAATGTTTAATTAGAATTCCATTTTCTTTAATCAACCGACTCACTTCTTCAGGGTCCACTCTAATACACACAGCTATATCTGATACAATGTTCGATCTAATATGGTGAGGGTCAAAGACTGCCCAACCAACAATAGGAATATGAAATATGTGATAGACAACATGAAGTGTGATAGTCATTTCACCCCAATGTATGTGAAATGAGTTGGTATCTAGTTGCCACCTCTTTACGAATGCACAAATAAGTGCATCATTGTGATTACTATACATGGCATTAATGAGGTGTCCTAAACCAGTATCGCGTAGCAACCTCGTTGCCTCTATATCCATTGTTAGTCTGGTCCACTGTACGCCAATAGATTGCTTTCTTGAATGCACCATAAGCAGTTCCCGCTCAACCCCGTTTCAGATATCAACAACTACATGACTAGAATAAGATGGAATCTCCACAGAAATTTGGGGCCCACCGCACGCTAGAGTCCTCTGCTCCCAATCTATCCTCGGTCTCTTCTCTTGAGTAGGCATGGGGATGGTACGCGGCTGGGTACTCTGGGTAGTACTTTGTGAGACATAATAGGTATTATCAGATACAGTGGCTCTTGGGGCACGATATGAAACTGATGGTCAAGCTGGGGGTAGGCCTACTAGAAGATGATCTGCTTGAAGATCGACTGGACGATGATCGAAGTCTCCTAAATACTCTCCTAATCATCCCTGGATGGCTACCGAGTTCAACTGCTGCGGCGGCGCCGGGGGGGGGTACTCTCAACTGCCGTTGGAGAGGTAGTCTCGATATCGTAACACTCCATGTAATCCTCTTCCTCCTCACTAGATGACTCATCAACATAATCCCATTCTTACCAAAAAAAAAACCTCATTTGTGATTGCGCAGGAATATCGGGAACTGAATGAGTCAGGTGTGAACTGCCACTAGCCATCCATGGGTGGGAGTCGCAATATGTGGGGTATAATATGAGAGTCAATAAAGTAGAGTTATATCGGGGTGACGGAATCGGGGGTACAGAATCCATGGGTGGTGAACTACTGTATGGGGGAATAACAGTAGAAGGGATGTCCTCTGTCTATGCTGCTCTTGACTCAACCTAGCTGACTCAAGCACTGCCTATCAGCCACTCTTCCCTCACGGTCACTAATCGGGCCTAACTCACCAACAGTCTTTCTCTGATATGCCATCTAAAATAGTAAAAATAAATTTCAATTATAACTCAACATTTTTAAATTAATTTAACAATAATAAACTAAATGACAAACTAAAACAATATTAATTAAATACATTATTTATTATTTAGAAATGCACATTAAATAAATAAATTAAATATTTAAATATAAATAAATATATGTGCAATTTAAACTAACAAACAGAAAAAAAACGGCGCGTACACGTTAGCACGCGGTTAGAGGAATGACCGCGTACATGTCAGTACACGGTTGACGGATTGACCGTGTGCTGACGTCATTACGGGAGAATGAAAACACACGTCACGCGCCTGACATGCAGCACGCACGTCAAGCTCAGCATGCGCCACACGAGCCGCCGTCAGCCAGTACACAAAATTTGAATTTTCAGGCCAGTTTTTGTCATTTTTTGTGCAAAAAAGTCTGAAACTAGTCTATTTAAAGTAAGGTTTATAACAATTATCACAAACTAACTTTTTGTGATTTTTATTTTATAATTAGTTAGATCTAGCATATTTCCAAGTATAAATTCAAAAACGTAAATGAAAAACTCACATTGTGTTGATTTGTGATATTTTTTTACGTTATACCAAGAGAGTAAGATGACGAGGGTGGTGGTGGCAACAAAATGACGTTCACCAAATTAGTAGACTCATGAAATAATAAAAATATTTCTACTAGTATCTTTTATTTATTGTCTACTTTCTCTCTTTAATTTATATTTTAATCTTGTGGTGGAATTCATTCTAAAATTTAATTAAATAGATAATTTGACACAATTTATGAAAAACGATTATGAAATATACGTTTCTCTCTCTAAGAATAGAAAACTTTCCCCTTCTCTCTAGAGAAGCTAATCTCTTCCGGTTCAACTAAATTTTTGCTTTGCATCTTACATATCCTTTAACCTTTACATACTTTAAATATTTATCCTTTATCCTTACCATCCCTTCCCTCATACCTTAACCTCAAAATCCAACCCCTACTTACATTTACTATCCTTACCCCTACACATGCAGTTACTGCTAACCTTTTTTCTTTATGTACCACCGCCCCTTATCTTGCATTTACTGAGTTGGCTTGATGGACTCTTCGAATTCTCCTTTACTCACTGACACCCCCACTGATACGATTAGCCATAATGAACACAGTTTAGTTGGTAAAATTCTCTCTGACGAGAAACAAAACCTAAGAGCTTTTATGACTACGATGATTGCAGCCTGGGATCTCGCATTCAAAATCAACTTTTCCATTCTGGAACAAAATTTGATTCTGTGCTCTTTCAAGTTTGGGGAGGACAAAATAAAAATCTTAAAAAAATCTCCTTGGACCTTTAGGGGATCACACGTAGTCCTCAAACCATGGCCAACAAATATCACTCTGGGAGAAATCGATTTTGCAGTTTCCCCTTTCTGGGTACAGGCGCATAATCTGTCGCCTAACAAAATAAATTGGGACAATGCTGTTAGTATTGGAAATTTTGTGGAAAAATTCCTAGAGGCTGATTTGGGTAACAATCTGAAGAATATGAATAGGAATTATCTTCGAATCCGAATTGCCATTTATGTGGTTGAACCTTTGAAAATCGGCTTCTACATGAATAAAGATAAGGGTGGCAATATATGGGTTCAGATTAAGTTTGAAAAACTTGTGGACTTCTGCTTTTATTGTGGGAGAATTGGTCATACTGAGTTTCACTGTAAAGAAGTTAGGAGAAATAAGGGCATTTCAAAGGGATTTGAATTTGATTACATGCCTAATTTGAGGGTTTTCGTTTCTGGGAAAAAAGATGGATACTTGGAAACCAAATAAATTTCGAATGGAGGATTCAACCTTGGGTGGAACGGAGCAATTTGTTAAGAACTTACCGATGCCGGAGCTGGAGATGGAAACCGAAGCAGATGTGGCGCTTGTATAGAAGGTAACGACCTCGGCGGCTGATATGGATTTGACAGGTGAATTTCCATCAAGCCACTTAACGATAACGACAAGCTATCTGTTAGAGAAAGACGTTATTGAGGATATGATAGAGTTCTCAAATTGTTTACTAGGCCCGATATACAAAACTAATGACCAGACATTGGGCCCAATTTACAAAACCAAAGACCAAACACATCAGGTATCTGCTAAGCCAACTACTATTTTAACCAATTGACTGGTCCATCTTCGAGCACTTACTAAATATCAAGCCCAAGAAAACATAATGATCGAACATTTCTTATGAAAGCCCAAGATACATCCCCTTAGTCCTCTTGACCCATATTCTGGTTACAGACCATGATACTCCCCCATCGCCCCCTGACCCAATCTGTGTTAAACCTACCCAATTTACTGAAGGGATTCATGGGCGGAAACTCGTTCCAAACACCCATGGATCCTCCCCTGAAGGATCCGCTCATACGTAAACGAATCGAAAACAGCGGTAAAAACTTACAATTTTTGAGGATGACGATTCTTGGAAGCTTTCTTTTCACCAACGGAATTCCCTTTGCGGAATATCCCTCTACCGGTATCCACGCGACGAAACGGGCGGCGATTGCTAGCTCTTCGTCTTTCTGAAGTTCGGAATATAGAGAGAAAAGGGAGACCGAATCTGAAATCTAATTTCAGAGAATAGATAATATTTCGGCTGAAAAATCTAGCTCTAGGGTTTCGGCCAAGAGATCATTATATAGGGTGTGAGAGTTTGTTCCTATAACCAACTCTCACATCCCCAACTCCTCTCGGCAGTGGGAGTCTCTAACTCCCACGTTCCCTAGAATTCTGCTGGTAGTGGGAGTCCTTATCGGATAATAACTCCCACGTAATCCCAGCTATACCGAAAATGCCCCTTATCTCTAATTCGAATGATAACGCTTTATCATTCTCAGAAAGGTGAATGTCAGATACAATGAACCTAGACACATTCTAGATTCATTGAATCTGGACATGAATCTCGTTAGCTCGTCTATGCGTGTGACCCTGTAGGTTCATCTCACAATGGCAATGAAAACACACTTAGTAGTAGTATGTGTTCATAAATCACAAGCGGTCCCTAGCAGGACATTGTGACTACCCAAAGTGAATGAATATACAACGGAACCTAATATCAATCCACTATTTAATCCCTTTGTCTCGCGATATCCTAATTAAGCATAAGGCATGGTGGTCGTCACCCTTATTAAGCTTAATTATATTTATGCTCGATCTCCAGGTAGACTGTTTCGACAAATAGTATTTGATAACCACTTTATCAAAATACATTTGAGCACGGCCATGCATTTAAACAGTCTTTCCCTATCGAGGGGCCCATGGATATCTCTCTCTAATAATAGAGAGGGACAAATTCCTTACAATGTCTCTCACATTCAAGCTATGATAGGACACTACATCCGATCTCAGTCGTATTGATTACTCTGTTACAAGTAACGTCCGACTAAGTCAAAACGTGGCTCCATTCATACTAGAATCAATGAAGACATAAGGTCTAAGGATTCTAAAATAGTATTGAGGAAGTAATACTTATGACTTAAGACCATGTAGTATTACTTCTCTGACGGATCACGTCCAATACAATGTATCCCTATATATTGCATCTATGATGTGATTTGTATTCGTTACACATGATCAGTAAAACAGGATCATCAATCAACAATCATACTAGTTTTATTTCATAGTAATAAAGCATTACATAAAACTAGGGACTTCTAGAATAGTAATTACATAAGCTAATGAGTTTTACTATCAAATCACACATTTGATAATCAAAAGCAAAATTAACTATTCAATTACATGCTCAAAAGATAATAAGACGCACAACATGTGCTAATGGTCCTAGAGCACTACTAACATTTACAAACTAAGAGACAAAGTGTACCTAAACCAAGAAAAATCAAAAGTACCAAATCATCCTTACATAATATCAACTCGTTTGAAGCCCCGTTTGCATCCCACTAGGACCCGCCTTTAATCTCGGACATCTCCAATAGATTATCCCTCTTCCATATCTCCAAACCCCTAACCCTTCAGCCTTCCCAAGCTCAACATCACCAACAATCTATCAATCCAACCATAGGCAGTCATGATTTTTCCAATGACAATGATAGCTTTATTGTGGTGGAAGAAAGAAAAATGGTTGTGGTGCAGAGAAGACTAGTTCGAATAAAAAAGGAAGCCAGAAAAGGTCTTCAAATTAACTTCTTCAAAGAACCTCCTATGGGTAAGATTTTGATTGAAGAACTTCTTTCTGATGAAGAGGACATGCAACAACCATCAAGGAGGAAAATCTCTAATCAAGCGGGATCGATAGAGATCTCTTTACCACAATGATCCTTATTTCCTGAAATTGCCGGGGTCTGTCCCGACCATCGATTTATAGAAATTCTTAGGGACCTCTCTCACTAACACAAACCCTCTTGCCTTTTCCTCTCTGAACTGAAATGTTCTTCTTCACCCAAATTTTTTGCCTTTCTTAACTCTCTTGACTATCCAAATCAATCAATTGTGCCTTTTGTTGGCAAGGCAGGAGGCCTTGTTCTCGCTTGGAAGAGCTGTGTCTGTGGATATTGTTTCTACTGGTAAACATCTTATTAATGCTCTTATTACCTCACATCCCCCTTCCCATGTTGACAATTAACCTATGTATACGGTCGTCCTAATTCCTTTAGTAAATATGAATTATGGGATAACCTAACAGATGTTGGGAATGCTTTTACTGGTCCTTGGTCGTTGATTGGAGATTTCAACTATGTTTGTTCACAAAAGGAAAAATTATTAGGAAACCTTTTGCAGTTAATAGTGAAGGGGGAATGGGAACAGTGCTTGACAATTTGAGATTAATTGATGCTGGTTTTGAAGGGAACCCTTTTACTTGGAACAATTAGCAATTGCAAGTGGGTTCGGCCCACCTGCGCCCCGCCCCGTTTAACTCGGCCCACATTTGGACTCGCCTAAACCCGTTATGACCCACGAGTTAAGTGGGTTTTATAAACGAGGTTGGGTGGGTTGTACATCCAAGACAAATCGACCCAACCCGCCACGCCTCGTCAAAAACCCACAACCCGGCCCGCCCCGTCACCCCAACCCGACCCATTTAAACCCACCCACCCTATTGACGCTATTATGTATGCTACAAGCCTACTGCCTATTAGTACTTAGTACCTACCCATTAGTTTACCCAATCAAATCCCCCCTCCCCAGGTAGGACACATACTACATATCAGTTTATTTTTTTATTTTTTTGCTGAATGGACAGTACACATATCCGTTAGAGAATAGAGACTTAGAGAATGGCTATTAACAGCTATTTTTTTTGGCCATTTACATTTTACAGTAACAAAACAACGGCTAGTTTTTTTTTTTAATTATTTTAATTAAACCTCAAATATATCCTATAAAAATACCCCCTCAAATCCCCTCAAACTCACACCAATATCACATCATATATTAATCTATTTTCTAAATTGATTCAAGAGGCGAATTTGTGCAAGCAGTTAAATTCGGAGTCGGTGAAAGTGTGGAACATCTTCGAATACTTTACCAAATTTCGGCGTTCTACTTTTTAGTTAGTGTATCACTCTCTAAATCTTAATTTTCATTTTTATATTGTTAATCTTATATTATAATTGTTTGCTTGATTAATTTGATTTTCTTTATTTTTATTAAGTTATAAAAATGGAAAACATAGACAAAATTTCTCCTCAAAATGAATTTGATTTTGATTTTACATTTGATGATGAAAATGATCTTGATACAATTAATACTAGTGATACTCCGTCTCCCTCTCCCGATCCATCTACTAGTGGTGTTATTCCGTCTCTCTCTCCCTCTCCCGGTCCTTCTACTAGTGGTGATGACACTAAAAAAAATAAGTCTAAGACTTCCAAAGTTTGGCAAGTATGGGAGTACAATGATGTAATTTTGAAAGTTAAATGTAAGTTGTGTGGGCATGAAGTTCGTCATGCAAGTGGTTGGGGGACGGGTACACTCAATAGACACATAAAAAAGAAACACCCGGATTGGTTAACTAATTTTTATAGACAAAAACAACTTAATGCAACAACCGATCAAGCACTATCTAACTGGAATTATAATCGTAATAGTGTCATCGATGATATATCTAAATGGGTAGTGTGTTGTAACATGCCTTTTGGTGTAGCCGAAAATTCTCAATTTGTTAGAATGATGCACGACATTCAACCGGCTTTTAAAAGAATTCCTGGATCAACAATGCATTCTAGAATAATTGGCAACTATGAAGCTATGAAAAAAACTATTATTACCCTTTTTGCAAACCATATTGAAAAATTTGCTCCAACTTGTGATGTTTGGAAGGCTTGTACTCAAGAGTCTTATATTTGTGTTACTTGTCATTGGATAGATAATGATTGGCAAATGCAAAAAAGAGTAATTGTCTTTAAATTATTTGAATATCCTCATAATGCAAAAAATATTGCTAGAAATATTTCAAATGTGGCTCGTGATCTTGGCATATTAGAAAGAATTTTCTCCATCTCTCTTGATAATGCTAGTAGTAATGATGCTGCAATTCTATTTCTTAAATCTAGTATGTTACCTATACTTGAAGGTAGATTATTTCATGTAAGGTGTGCTTGTCATATTTTGAATCTATGTGTGCAAGATGGCTATGATTTTGTAAAGAATAATGTTGGTATAATAAGGAATGTTTTTCTATTTATCTCTACGTCTCCGGTTAGAAAACAACATTTAAAAAAATTAATTCTAGAGCAAAGATTAAACTATAAGAAGTTTAGGAAGGATACAACTATTAGATGGGATTACACCCATGACGTGATAGAAAGTGTACTAACCCTATAAATATCAATTAATTAAATTTTGTAATTCTAATGGGTTCTCTACATTCTTAGATGAAGAGGTTTTTAATGAGGTTGCTGTGATTTCTGATTTTTTGGTAACTTTTAAAGATGTTACTTTAATACTATCTGGCCAATATTATCCCACTACTCATTATATTCTCCCAATTTTGTGTAATGTTGTTGAAGTTTTTATTAAGTATAGTTTTCAATAATAAATTTTCACATATGTTGTATGAAATGTTATTTAAGTTTAAAAAATACTATTGGGAAGTTCTTATGTTGTATCGCATAGCAAATCATTTAGATCCTAGATACAAGACGTCAAATTGTGAAAAATTTCTGAATTTGTTATACGGTAGCATGACTACTAGTGATGAAGCGGGTAAGCTAGAAGCTGAAGAAAGAACAAAAGCTCATATCTTAGAAACAACTAAAGTTCTTTTTAAGCTTTTCTCCATTTACAGTGATGACATTGATAATGATGGAGCATCTACATCTTCTACAACTCCAACAAATCAAGTGACACAAGCAATTCGTAGTGGAAGACCCCATCGCCCGACAACTAAGATCTCAAACACTTTAAACAAAATAATGAAGAGGCAAAAGACATCCACCGGTTCATCGTCCGCCAATGAACTTAACTTATATCTAATTGCTCCCTGCATTGAAGCGGATGATAATGATTTTGATGTTCTCGAATGGTGGAAATCAAATGCAACACAATTTCCGGTTTTGTCAAGAATTGCTCGTGATATTTTGACAATCCGGTTTCAACTGTTGCTTCAGAACCAAGGTTTTGAATCTCGACCCGGCACAGCCAGTCGGACCGGTTGGACCGCCGACCGGTATGCCTTCCGGTCCGAGTTGGCCCCCAAAACCGGTAGGGGTAAAAAGGATGCTTCATTTGTTCAACCCGGTAAAACCCGGCGGTCGGACCGTCCAACCCGAAAACCGGAATGGGTTTAGTAGAACCGGCCGGGTTTTAGAAATAGTAATTTTTTTTTAAAAAAAATTGCAAATTAAACAAAAATGCGAGAAACACCTAATCTAACTCTCTCAACTCTATCAATGATAGACGTCTAGCCGTCTAGGGCAAGACAAAAGAAGCTCTCTCAATCCATCTTTCTAGAAAAATTCATCAAATTTCTCTCACCAATCTCAAAGCTCAAACATCAATTTGGTGAACCAAACTCTTCTAAGGTTTATTTTTCTAAATTAAGACTTTGCAAAACATAAAAAAAAGGGTTGTTGTGGAATGTGACTTAGACATAGTTTACAAACAAGGCAATAATCAGAATTGAGATCAATGATGAACTAACTTGAGAAAACAAATATAAAGGAACGTTGTATATTTCTATTGGCTTTGTTCATGTTGTATATTTCTGCCTCAATGTTTGCGGCTTTGTGCATTAATATTATATCTGGGCTTTGTTCACCTTTGGAGACGAACATTATTCCGTTCTCAGCGGAAACCCACCTAGCATCAAAGGCTCAATGACCTAGTTTGTGTACACTATAATTTAAACTTGAAAAATTGGTAAACTTTTATGTCTACTTTGCTTCATGATTCTTATCATTTGTATTTTGAAAATAGTGCTAATTGATATTTATTATAATAGGTTCTCTTCTATAGAGAAAAATTATGATCCTGTTGATTATGAAAGTATAGATAAAATCGACTTTTGGATTTTCGAAGAAGATGAGGAGCCTTCCATTGATTATGAAGAAATAGAAAAATTACTTTATGAAGATCTTGAAGAACCAAGATTCCAAAGACAACAATGCCGCCGCCGCCAAGGTAATTATACTAAGCTTGATCACTTTTGTATTTCAAATACTTTTAAATTTTTATAATTCTATCATGCTTAATTGTTTGTATAAATGTTGTTTACTTTAGATGACGAAGATTCTGATGAAGACATTCTTGTGGTGCAAGCTCATACCGATGATATGGACCTCTCATCTAATGACAATATGAATTATCTTGGAGATTCTAATATTTTCAGTGATCTTAGAAACACAAGTGATTTTGGCAATGACAAGTGACAACCACGAGTTAAACTAGAGACTTTGTTTCTAGTTGAGATTGTTTTTGTTATTGAATCTTGTTTGGAGACTTTATTTGGTTATTTAGAGTTTTATTATAAGGACCTTATGAGTTATGACTGAATTTAACTATCATTTTGTTAATTTTCAATTTTATATTAATCTGTTGTTTTAAAGCTTTGAATTTGTGCATCCCATATTAATTGGAAAATTTCACATTATTTCATTTTAAATAATAATTATATGTTATTTATTATTTATTTATAATATTTGTGACGTCACCAGGTCAATTAATGGGTCGATGACGATCCGCCCACCGGTCCGACCAGTGACCCGTGACACATTAACTTTTTCGGGTCGATGTCCGGTCAGGGTTTCAAAACCTTGTTCAGAACAAGCTTTTAGTTTAAGTGGAAGGATTTTGGATGAAACTAGGAGTCGGTTGGCACCTAAGAGTTTAGAGGCATGTATGTGTTCGAATGATTGGTTTGATGCCAAGTTGAGGGAGATGAGAGTTGATCCTAACGCGGTTGAAGATTACTATGCAATAGTTAATTATGACGACGATGAAGATGAATATGAAGATTAGAGGTAAGTATTTTAAATTGTAATGTTTATTTTATTATGCAATTTTCATTTTAAATTGTAAATTGTAAATTTTATTTTATTATGTATTTAAGTTTAAGTTTAGTACTTAGTAATATTAGATAGTGTAATGTAATTTCATGTGGGAGGTTTAGGCCATAAGTCCCCATCCTATGTAACACTAATTTTGTTATTAATAAAATCGGTAGGGGTCCATGCCAAACTCCCCACCACTACAAGGTGGCTTTATCTATATTCATGTCTAACTTATACTTATTCATATCTAACTTATTCATGACTTGGCCCACTTTTGACGGGTTTTCCAAGCGGGGTGAGGTGAGTCCGTCATATTCAGTTTTGGACCCAACCCGCCTTGACTCGTTGACTGGTCAACCCCGCCCCGCCCCGCCCCGCCACTGTTCCCGACTCGCTCCGAACTCGCCGGGTTAACCCATTTTCCATTGCTAGGAACAATAAGAGAAACGATTGTGCTAATATCAGAGAGAAACTTGATAGGGGTAATTAACTCTGATTGGTGCCTGCTTTTCCCTAGAGCTAGAATTATCCATCTACCTGCTTTGTTTTCTGACCATAACCCTTTGTTACTTGATACCAACCCAAATTATACTCAGGGTCCTAGACCATTCAGGTTTGAATCTATGTGGACTAGGGATCTTATGTCCTCTATAGTCATTGAAGATGCATGGAAAGCTAATATGCTTGGCCCACTCTCACATTTCCATTAAGTTACATCATACCAATGTAGCCTTGAAAAAATGAAACAAGAAGTCTTTTGGCCACATCCAATCATCAATTACTAATCTTAAAGCTGATATCAATCTTATCCAATCCCTTGATCAATCTTCTTACAACCTCACCCTTGAAGCTGCAAAGCAAAATCTTCTTTATGAACTGTTGATTAGGAAAGAGCTACATTGGAAGGATAAAGCTAAAGTCCAAGGTATAGAGGATGGGGATGCCAATACTAGAATTTTTTTCATTTAAATGCTATTATTAGAAGGAAATTCAACTGGATGGACTAAATTCAGAAGGATGATCTCTCTTGGGGAACAAATTGGTATAAAATTGGTGATCTTTTTATCCAATTTTACACCAATTTGTTTTCATCATCCAAACCTATGTTTCCTTTTAATTTTGATAATCTGATTGTGCCTTCTGTTTCTGATGCTGATAATTTTAACCTGACTGCCATTCCTACTGACGAGGACATTAGAAATGTGGTCTTCTAAAAGCCCTGGTCCTGATAGTATGTCCGCTGCTTTCTTTAAGACTTACTGGCCTATTGTTAAGGGTGAATTAATCTCGTCTACTAAACATTTCTTCATTACCGACACTTAGAGAACAAATCCAATAACACTTTTCTTACTCTGATCCCCAAAACTGATTTCCCCTCTAAGGTTGAACAATTCAGACCTATTTCCTTATGTAATGTATACTATAAAGTCATTTCCAAAATCATTACTACCAGAATTAAGCATATCTTAGATAGCATTGTCTTACCTGTTCAATCTTCTTTTATCCCCAATAGGCTTATCACCAAGAATTCCATTATGAATCATGAGATTATGCAATATTTGAACAAGAAGAAAGGCAATTTAGTTTCATGGCTTTGAAAATTGATATGGCCAAAGCTAATGATAGAGTTGAGTGGGATGTTCTTTACCAGATTCTTATTTGCCATGGCTTTTCTGAACATTTTGTCAATCTGATTAAGGCCTGTATTTCTTCCCCATCATATTATGTTCGTTCTCTTGAATGGTTCTATGTAGATTCCCAAAATACCCAACTTCCACAATCTGGCTGCATTAATACTCAAGTATTCTTGAATATATTTTCTTATATAGTTTAGTAATTTTTCAAAATTGGTGCTTACATGTAAATGTTAACTAGGATGCTCCAACACAAGCCTCAAATCAGAATATTGAGACACCAAACATGACAACCCCACAGGTTGAAAGGAGGACAAGGAAACCATCCAAATGTGGGAATTGTCGCCAAGTGGGACACAACAAGGCAACCTGCCCATTACCATTACAAAATCCATTGCTAGGAATGAAGCGTAACAGGGACTTTTGGACCGACTAATGAAGTCTACTAAAGTTTGGCTCTTTTGTATTTTGTCGATTGTAACTTGTTCCAACGAATGTAAATGATTAACTATCTACTATAGGCTTTTGGAACTGTATATTTTTGGTAATTGTTGGAAACATTGTTGCATATTTTGTGCATTTTATGAAATGTAAGATTGATACCTTTTAGAGCTAAATGTGCATACTACTTGGAATGTCAAGCTTTTACTTTCCATTTTGTACAGTGAACACTCATTTTGAACTTCATTTGCATACAGAAAATAGATAGCATTAACTTGGAAACTCAAAATACAATCATGAACAAAATTTATTTAACAAGCATCCAAGTGATTAACCAAACCCAACATTACATCAATTTTTTTCCAGCAACAACACCTAAACAAAAGACTAAAAAAATGACCAACAACTTGATAATCCAATCTTGTCTAACCAATACAGAATCTTGCTTAGCTATTTTCTTTCGAAGACCTTCAATAACTCGATTCTCCTTCTCCTTTTTTGAAATGTTGTCTATTACACCAATAACAGTTTTTACTCTTTGTTCCTGCAAAAATCGAGTCAAATAACACCACACACACACATTTTTCATTGTAAACATTCAAACATTCAAACATTATTCATACAATACCAAATGAACAGCTTTATATACCTGCAAATTGCTCATCTCCTTATATCTCGAATGTGCTTTGAAGATACTCACCATCACTAATGCCCGAATTTGGGTCCAATCTAGAAGCAAAAGGGCATTGAATTACCCCAAATTCAAATTGAAGATTTTCGAATTCATTACCTTTTGAATTCGAACTTGTGCTTCTCCTATCCTTAACCTTCGTATTATTGAAGGATTTACTCCAAGCAAGAAATGGGTCAAAATTATATGTTTTGGTTAAAATTTGGGTTTATAGTGAGTAATGGGTGTAAAAATGGGTGTAATTCACGGGTATAAGGATATGTGGAAGATGACATACTTTAGATTTCCAGAAATGCCCTTCGAGGAGAGAGAAAAGTTCTCCACCGTCAAGCCACGTCATCAGGTTTAACGTCTTTTTTAAAAGTTTTGGACGGAAGGATGAAAATGGAGGCCTGTAAATTCTTTAAGGATGAAAATGAATAAACTTTGCTAAAAAAGATAAAACAGGCTAAGCGTAAATACATCGAGTACTAAAACGGCTATTAATTCAATACTCCTCCTACATTAGTAAGAAGTTCCTCTTTATTTCAAGGAAAATTTTGATACCATGTGGTCCAGATTTGGCCACATCAGCAGAGAGAAGGAAATTCAGTGATGTGGCCAAATCTGGACCGCATGGTTCAGTGGACTCGATCCATATCAGAAGTGTTCTTATTTCAAAAGTCGAAAAATGAATACAGTCAACTACGACACCTGGACCAAAATCTGAGATGGCAAATTTCTATAGGGCACTTGTATGTGTAAGTCTGACCCCACTGCCTCGACGTAGCACTAAAATACGCACGAACTGTGCCTCCTAACATACGCCTACTTTATTCAGTGTACATTAAGTTTTAATTAATTATTAAAAAAACAAAACCTCTAAAAAATTTCAATCGTCTTCTTCATCTCCTCTTCTCAGAGTCAAAACAGTCAGAAAAATGGCGGTGAGGGCGACGGTGGTCCGTTTCCCGGAGAATCAAGAAATGTTAGATTCATGCGGTCTTCCATGGGGAGTGACGGTTTCTCCGTTTTCTAGAAAGGACGAAAATGGAAATTCGCCTGCGTACGGATCGGACGGGCATTTGCTGCCGCGTTGTGAGAATTGCTGGGCTTACTACAACACCTACTGCGAGCAAGAGCAGTGGGCATGGACCTGCGCCTTGTGCGGAACTCTCAATGGCCTCTCTTCTCATGCCATCGCCCGCTACTCTCTCCCTCAATCTTGCCCTGAAACTATGTCTTCCTTCATTGACCTTGAATTTCCATGTGCGTCATCAAATCATATCTTCTTATTAATCATAGATCAATGTTTTTTTTTTACTCAATTAAGCATTGGCAACCTTATTTGTGTATATGTATGGATTCAATATAACGTCGTGCTTGGTTAAGTGTTTACATGATATCCGCTAGGTCACGGGTTCGTCCATCTGTACCTTACCCAGACTTTGCTTATGCAGGAGCCTTGTGCACTATGACATTTTTTATGTATGGATTCAATAGTAGAATCTAATTGGTGGAATGCCAAATGCCAAATTCAACTGTTTTTGTGGTACTTAATTTACTATGAAAATTCAGTATCACCCTCTTTAAGGAGACATGCCAATGTTTGTTATATAAGCACACATAGTTGAGTGATCATTTTGCTTATGTTTGACTTAGGTTTTCTGAGGTGCATTCAGTTGTGTCTGAATAATAATAATTTTGTTTCTAATTCAAAAATGTTTCTTGAACTTGTGTTACAGTAGAAGAATCGGAGGAAATGCAGCCGATGCCAGTGTATGTTGCAGCAGTGGATCTGTCATGTAAGATTTTATCTGCTTGAGAAGCAAAAGATCAAATAGGTTATTGGCTAAAAGTCTGAAATATATTACTGTTACCGGGTATGAGTAGAGAAAACTTGTTTTCGCGTTAGTAGCACTGTATAGTGGGGAAAAATCCTTTTTCCTTCCTGTTGGTTGATTAGCTCAGAGCTTCTTTATAACACCAGGGAGGGATCTTACAAAGTTAGGCATGTTCTTGCCTTTTCTATGCACCCTCTTTGTATGAATTGGATTTGAAAATAGAGCATATTTGGTTGATGCTGCTAAACTCGCTATTTCTAGTATATGTTAACAGTGATTGATGATTTCAGATCATCGAAGTTGCATATAAGTTGTTACCAGTAAAATCATACTAACATCTTCTGTGATTTCAAAATTTTACATTTTTATTTAATTGATGTTCAAGATATAATACCTGATTATAGTTGACAAGACATTTTGCATCAAGTTATTTGGTTTAAGTCTTTCTTGTGTAATGCCAGTATAGTTTGTAAACCGAAGAAATATATGCTGAATAATGTATTTCGGAGTCATATTTTCTTAAAACTTCAGAGGACATACAATTAACTATACCAGTTATAAAGATTAGAGACTGTTTTACTACAAACTTTTTATTAATAAGTCTAATTCTGTTCTTGCTACTTTGTTTAGATTATAGATTATTAATTTTCTCATGCGTTGCTAAAGTATCTGATAAAATATATTTCTATTGATAATCAAACTATTTGATTTTCTATTCAACATCTCAAAAACATAAAGTTTTCCAAGAACTTGTAAATTCTCTCTTAGCTTTTCAAAAAATATCAAGGTTCTTGCATGCTGGACTTTTATTATAGTCAGATCAAACTGAGACTCTTTAATTTGCTTGATTGAGTGGGAGAATCACTTTAAAACTTGGAGGGCTAATGCAGTTGTTTTTTACTTGAGGAAAATGTAGAGGTAGAATGTTCAAATTTTTGGCAGAATTCATTTGGTCCTAGCAATTTTTGGATGGGTTTCTTGCTGTTTTGAAGGGTTTTCATTATGTTTGAAGAGTGGAGAACCTCTGTAGGATATCTGTTCACTATGGCTCGCGCCATGTACTTAAATTTTCCTTTCGTTCTTCTGTAGCCTCGGAGGAATTTCTGGAACTTACCAAGAGTGCTCTTTTAGCTGCTTTGGAAGGTTAGTTTATTTCTGGATCAATCTTGAATTGAATAAATTGCCGAAGAAGAAACTTGTGCTGATTGTACTTCTGTGGTTCCCTGTGCAGCTCTTGGGCCTGGGTCACTTTTTGGGCTTGCTACGTTTAGTCACAAATTGGGTTTATATGATGTTCAGGGACCCATTCCATTGGTGAAAAATGTTTTCATACCACCTGATTCTGATAGCAGCCTGCCAATTGAGCTTGAAGATGTTATGCCTTTATCTTCGTTCTTGGCTCCAGTACGTTTCTCGAAAGATTCTCTGTACTTCTATTTTTTTTTCTTCTTTTAAGGAAAAGAATCATAATACCAGTGTTGTAAAAGTTGGCCTAGTCGGTAGTCGGTCACCAACTGACTAGAAATCTAAAAAATCAGGTGAAAAAATCGGATCTAGTCGGTCAAAATCGGTTGACTTTTTTTTAAAAAAAATTCAATTTCCTGTCGTTTTGGGCAGAGAAATTAATTAAAAAAAATTATTTTTTCTGGGTCAGAGAAAATTTAAAAAATATAAATTCTTATTATGGATGGACTATGTATTTTGATTTGACTGGCATTTTATTGTTAATTTAATCTAAAATTTTGTTTGACTAGTATAATATATATGATAACAGAATTTTAAAAAATACATTGTAATTTAGGGTCGCCGACTAGTAGCTAGTCGCCTGTCTGCCGCCCGACTAGCAACTAGAGCCTTCTGCAACACTGCATAATACTAGTGTTATTGTGGACTGCAGCACAATGGAACTTTAACTATGCTATAATTATTACTTTTTGCAGGTTGATACCTGTAAGGAACGCATCGCATCTGCCCTTGAAACGTTGAGGCCAACGAGCACCTGGGAGAGAAGCACAGCTGCAGGTCAAGGATTAGATGGGGTTTTATTGGGCGGACGAGGTTTTGGTGTGGCAATGGAAGCCCTTCTCAGTTATCTTGGGTCAGAGTATGGAAACACATTCGCATTAGGTAGTCTCACTTCTGTGATTCCTTTAGTTGTATATGTTTTTCTAATAATTTTTTGTTAATATTAAATTTCTGAATTTTGTTCTTTTTTTTTAAATATCTTTCTTGTTCTCGAGGAAGATACTATTAATCAGAGGTCTTTTGGTTAAGAGTTTTGTTTGATTTCTTTTCCGGTGTATTTGCTGCTCAAAAAGGCATGGATTTTGACTTTCTTACTTTATCTTATTTCCCGTTAATTGAAGTGCAGCTAGAATTTTTGCTTTTCTATCGGGGCCTCCTGATTATGGAGCTGGACAACTTGATACAAGACGGTATGGTGAACAGTATGCTAGTAAAGGAGAAGATGCAGACCGTGCTTTACTTCCTGAGCAAACACCATTTTATAAAGATATGGTATATTAGATGCATGATTTCTGTGAAAGGGTTTCTTGCTCGTTTCTTTTGGAAAAAACATTGACTTAGATTTCACAGGCTGCTGTCGCTGTTCAATCAGGTGTTTGTGTGGACATATTTGCTGTTACAAATGAGTATACAGACTTGGCATCCCTGAAATTTCTTAGTATTGAGAGCGGAGGTTCACTGTTTTTGTATTCCAATACTGATAACTCAACACTCCCTCAGGACATGTGAGTAAAAGTTCCAGCAAATTTAACCTCCGTGTAATTTAATCTGAACATGATAATTGCATGTGTCAGAAGAGAAATTATTCCAGAATGATCACACTGGAAACATAACTATGATGGTTTCTTGGTTATGTAGATATATAGCACCGAGTAGCATGCTTACTTTGCTTGTGGTTCTCTACTTCTCTTTTAACTGAATGTCGCAAAAATGATTTTTCAGGTACCGAATGTTAAGTCGCCCTTATGCCTTCAATTGTGTGCTTCGGGTGAGAGCATCTTCTGAATATAGAGTCGGCCATTCTGTAAGTAATTCTCCTTGCCCATAAATTTCTTACACTTCGCGACTTGTGAGCTGTGAATGCATCTAATTCATCTTATTTCCTGCAGTATGGCCATTTTTTCCCAGATCCACAGTATGAAAATGTCCAGCATATAATTTGTTGCGACTCTTTTGCCACATATGCTTATGATTTTGAGTTTACAGAAGCAGTTGGATTTGCCAGGTAGATGAAGTATTTAGATCGCTTCTTCTATTATTTCATTGTCAAGAAATTTATGAAGTACTCCATCTAGATTAGGACTCCGTATCTATTTCCAGTGTACAGTTTCTAATAAAATTCTGCAATCAGATTTGAGCTGATCTTGATTCTTAATCTAAACTCCGCCTTACGTGGTCATTTCACCAGTTATCAGGCTACCATTTCATGGAAGTATCTTGTATTTTTGTCTCCCTCCTTAATCCATAATTCTCTGAAAACTTGTTGACTGATTTCATCTGCTGAAGCAATTTTGCCCATTTTCCTTTTAGTTCTCTTCTCAATTTTTCTGATGCAATCAAAATTCTGGATTCATCCGACTTCCAAATGTTTCAAGTTTCAGCTCATATAGGATGTGAGTTTTTTCTAACTTGAATATTGCCAAAGATATCTGTATCCTATCTTTTCAAATCATTCTTCTGTGATTTCGGTTTTTTAGCCAAATGTGAACCTGTTGCTCATCGATCTGAATCTGATGAGTCCCAGCAAAACACACTCGCTCAACAAACCATTAGACTTGAGCCACACGTTCGCAAACCGATAGGATGGTACCTCGATTACTCTCTGTACGTTGAGTGAAATGCTTCTCCCAGTTCACTGGAATTGGGAATCTGTCCATTGTTGGTGAAGGGAGGTGGTCACCACTGTCGGACCAATTGGAATTGCCACACATATAGACAAATCCACTAATTCCATCTCTGAAGTGAAGTCTGAGAATTATCTTGTTGGGGGAAATATGCATTTACAACTTGTTATTTCCTCAGGCAATCTAGTGATATTGAAACTTTACCAAGGAACTTTCCAAATCTTTTTGCTGCTGCCGATTCTTGCTTTAATTCTTCCACCTCAGCATGTTCTGAGGTTCATGCACACCAGAAAAAACAAACAATTTTGTCAATTGTCAACAACCTTCTCAAACAAGCATGATAATTTTGAACATCCTTTTGCAAATCCACTAATTCCACCAGAATTTCCCATTGCATCAACTTCTACTCATTGTCCCTACCTGCTTCCTCAAATACTTCCCTAAGAGTGTCTATTTGGGTTGACAAGGTTCATCTCTTGAAGGCAAACTAAGTATATTTTCCAATGTCTTACCATCATTGTAACATCTTTCCTCTCATCAGAGCCATTTAACCCTCTTTCCACAGCGGACTAGAGAGTAGATTCTTCCACTCTCTTCTCCCTTTAAATTCTTCTGCCATACAGCGTTGAAGTAGATTTCAGCGTCTCTTCTTGTCAAAATTTCAAATAATCTTCTAGCGTCACTCCTCAAACCCATCAAATTTAACACCCAGCTCTCTGCTCAATCTAGTATTTTTCCTTGATACGTTTGACGCCTAGTTCCAAACAGCAATTGGACTGTCCATATCAAATCCATGGTATTCTCATCCCAAGGTAGGTATGGAACCTCTTCAACATCTGACCACATCTAGCCACTTATCTGAGCACAACTGTCTTTCAGCTAAATCCTTTAAGAGGGCTTCAATAGATTTTGGGAGTATCATAACCTGCTTCTGTCACCCTACTGGTAGTAGTTTCAATAAGATCTTTTGTCTGTCACCTTGACTTGAAACAACTCCTTCTCCCTAAAGTTTGTTCATCCACACTATTTTGATGTTCAATAACTGGGCATGATTTAGTACTGCAATTGACCGATCTTCCTACTGCAGAAACATTAAAATTCCGCCTTCACAATTAACGGGATAAAGAATTAGCTTTTCCAGTCTTCGCTTCTATCTCTCGACCAGCTAGAACCATGAATAGCCTTCTAATTCCAGGACAAAAATCTTCCATGCATTTTGAAAATTATTTTATTCTCTATAAGCCATTTTTCAATTGATAATAGTTAAATTTCGAGAGATTAATTTCACTATTGAAATTTCATTGCGTATTCATCTGAACGCTGAAGTTTACTGTTATTCCAGGTTATATGCAACATAATCAACTACCGTTTCACTTTCTAATGCATCCATTTTATATGTTTAAACGCTAATAGTGTGTGAGAATGTAACTTGTGATCCAAATGTTGTCATAATTTTGGCTAAGGCTTTGAATGTCAATAGAAAATATATTAGATTTAGATTAAGAATATGGTTGCAGACATGTTTGAGGGAAAGTAACTGACCAGACTTGTTTAATTTCTTGGCAGACACACTTCAGAACTTCCTATGCTGCAGATTGCATTCCAGTACACTGTTGTTGTGCCTCCTGAGGAGCTGTCAAATTCATCATCGCGATCTCCAATCAGGTATTCATCTCTAGTTTGATTAAATTTTCGAACTTTATTGCTCCTCTCCTAAAGGTTTTTTTTTATTTTTTTTTATTTAAATTTCTCATATGCACATGATCTTCTTGATGCCGATTGATGAATATAGAGATCATTCATAACCAATGTTATTAAACATGATCAAATACTCCCTCCATCAGAAACTGAATATCCTATTTTGACTTGGCACTAAAATTTAGAAGAGTATTTGACCACAGGCAAGTTACCACTTTACCTTTATTGATGATTGAACTAGTTGAGGTGAGACTGATGTATTAATGGAACTAATATCTTAAATCAATGTTGTAAAAATCGGCCGAGTCGGCTGACTAGTCGACAAAAAATCGTTAGTCGTCACCTAACTGACTAGAAAACCCCAAAATCGGGGTTAAAGTCGGTCAAAATTGGTCAAAGTCAGTTAAAACGACTTTGTTGACTTTTTTTAAACTCAATTTCTGCCCAAAATACGTCGTTTGAGTATTTTAGTATTTGAACTTGTTATTACTTATTATGGTATTGAATTTAATTATTGTGGATGGACTTTGTGTACTTTGATTTGACTAGTATTTGATTGTTAATTTTTTATGGAATTTTGTTTGACTAGTATAATATATAGGATAATGGAATTTTAAAAAATCCTTGTAATCTAGGTAAGCCGACTAGTCGCCGACTACGACAAATACTCTCTAGTCGCCAGTCCGGCGACCGACTAGCGACGTCAACATTGTCTTAAATTGTGCAAGTTCAGTTGAAAAATAATTGATTTTGCGAAAGTTGATAATTTTAGATGGAGAGAAGTATTGGTCCAAATGGGTAATTCTCTTCTGGCTGTTTTTATGGTATGATCTACTTTTGGTATTTGCAATTAGTCTGACGAAATTTGACACAATCTCTCAGTTAGGTGAGATTTTTAATGTAAGAACAACCCAATTTCTCTTACATTTTTCCGAACTTAAGCTAAGTGCAACATCACTTTATGTTGAATATACTTGTTAGAATTTCCAAGTTTGAGCTCTAATCATTTAGTTATGCAGTAGAAACAAGCATTCCCTGAAGAGGAGACTACGAATTCGTACCTTGCAGTTTGGGACTGCCCGTAATTTTAATGAAATTTATGACAGTGTTGATCCTGAAGTGGTACTCTCAATATTGGCCCACAAGGTAATTATCTCTTATGATGATGGATAGTTTCTGACCATTCTGTTGATGAAATTCTTTGTCATCCCATCTCAAAAGAGAACAAAAGCTTAAAAAAGGAAATTACGAATAGCAGCATATGTCCAACTTCGGCAAGCTAATGAGTTTCTCATAAATTTAAAGATTCTTTATTTTTGAATGTCATGTTGTATTTATTTCTTGTTGTTGCACTGAAGAATGAATTTTCATTTGAAGAGAAAGCAATGCCCCTCCTTATTCTGTTCGCATTTGTAATTTTCAAAAGTATAAAAATGAAATAAGTGTGAGCAGAGAGTAGCTCTTAGTTTTCCCTACAGGGCATCTGGCAGGTATGCAGAAAACTTGTCATTTTTGTTTTGTTTCTTTTTATATTTTGAACTGGGTAGTTAGCCCTTGTGCTAAAGGATATAGCCATAAGTTCCACTGAGAAGTGGCAGAAACTTGAGCACACAGTTGTGCTATTGTTGTTGCTTAAAGGATGTCCTTACCTGCATAGTGTAACTGAGGTTCGATTAAGAGACGTAATTCTCCCACTGGTTTAATTTTTTTTCTTGTTTTCATGTTATTATTATTTTTTTCTAGTAAATGTGGCTGTGATACATATGATTGGTTATAGCTTAGCATAAACAAAATCTAGATGAAAATTGTTATCTTCTTTTTCTTAAGGCCAAATGGTGTATTTAGTCCTGAAACAATTTTCGCTTGGCAAGGTTGGTCCCTAATGATTGTTTGCAGCTTTTTTAAATGTTTTGTTTGCTAATTTCTGTTCTTTTGTCATTCATTGATTTACTGCAGTAGTCATTGCAGATATTTATTGGGCACGGTGCTATTGGTAATTTGTTATGTATATTTCTTGTCTCAGGTCATATTAGCCTCCTTAGAGCAGGGAGTTCGAGAAGGCAGGATTTTACTCCATGACTGGCTTGTAATTCTTACAGCCCAGTACAATGATGTGTACAAAATCGTTCAATTTGATCACAAAAGTTCGACGACTGTCAATGTTGATGTTTCGTTCTCCCAGTGTCCCCAGCTTCAGCCCTTACCCCGCTTGGTATTTGCTTTGTTGCGAAATCCTTTGCTCCGGTTCCATGAGGAAGGTGTTCATCCAGACTACCGAATATATCTTCAGTGTCTATTTAGGTACTCCCTCCGCCCCAAATTAATTGTCCCAATTTCCTTTTTGGTCTGTCCGTCCTCTTTCTAAGTCAAGTAACTATTTATGTTAAGTTTTCCAATTCTACCCTTGCCTCCAACCTCCTATTTAATACTCCTAGTTAATTAAATTGACAGTTTCCAATACAAGGCAAGATAGTGGTTGGTTAGTTGAAAAATACTTCAAGAGGTGATTGGCTAGTTGAAAAATATTTATTAGGGGGGCATTCTAGACATTTACTCATGTTTTACCATATAATTTACCAAAACCTTGATACCGCATTAGTCAAATGGGATGATTAATTTGGGACGGAAGGAATACATAATTGGTGTAGACTTTGAAAAGAGGAATCATTCTGTTGAAATCAGATGTGGCTAAATGCTGATTTCTTTTCCCTCTTTTATTCATCTGGTCTTTGTTTTATGTTTTCCCCTTTTTTCTTTTTGGGGTCATGTTTCACACTTTTTCCGCGCCTGGGGGTGGAAGGGAGGAAATTAAATTGGTTTTGTGACAACCAAGAACCTGCTTTGTAGTTGAAGATTAACGCGGTACAAAGTCTGCAAGTAAAACAATTGTTGGTATACCGATTTCTTTTAACAGGGGAAGATTATAGTGAGGAGATACAAAGGTATCAGACATCAAGATGCGAGTACATGCAGTAGTTTGAGCGTATGATTTGCTTTCCTGTTTTGTTCTAGCATTGCTGCTTTTGTTTACCTGGTATTGTTGTTTCACGTGTTCTCTATGTTTGGCCTATCGGCTGTACTATAAGCTATAGCGACTTAGTATCTTCACTCTGATGTTCAGCTGACCATCAGATCTTTTATTATGCTTGTTACATAGAGGACATAAGAAACATTACTTGTGCCCTTTGCAAATTCTATTTTCTGAACCTGGTGAATAAGACTAGTGTGTTTTTAGTAAGTTTGGATTTGCAACTCTTTTCTGAACCTGGTGAACAAGATTAGTGTGTTTTTAGTAGAAGGTTCGGATTTGCCAATGTAGCTTACTTTCTTTAACTTTGATGCAGTGCTCTAGAACCTTCATCTCTTCATCGAGCTGTTTATCCAATGTTGACATCTTATGCTACTCCGGATAAACAAGCATTCCCTCGACATTCCTTGAGTCGTGCTGCACTGATAACAAGCGGCAGTCCCATATTTTTTCTCGATGCCTATACAACTCTGATTGTGTTTTATTCTTCTACTGCTGACCCTTCACTTCCTTTTCCTCCTCCCCAGGACTGTAAGTTATTTCATTGTTCTGATGCTTCTTTCAACTCATTGTTGCTTTTTCATTACGGATGGTTAACTTATTTTCATATTTTGCATTTTTTCCCTTGCCTTTCATGTTATTAGGTTTATTGAGAAACACGATAAACAAGCTGAAGCAAGAGCGAAGTATTACTCCAAAACTCATGTTTATCAGAGGAGGGCAGGACGATGCCACAGTGTTCGAGAACTATCTGATTGAAGAACAAGACGTGGAAGGCAGTGGCTTCACTAGTGTCATGGGCTTCGTTTCATTCCTCGAGGAGATTAATCACAGCGTATTGGAATACATGAAGTAGTTAATGTTATCTTAACCTGGGCTCCTGGGAAGATGATTGACGAAGAAACACTTGCTACAAGTAATATGCTTACAGATGCATTCTGATAGAGAATAGAGAGAGGAAGTTCTATGTAGTTGGGGCGTGTAACATTTCATTGTATTCAATATTTTGTTTTGTCCCATAGAAAGATTTTGGGTGATGACTATTTAGTTTGTGAAAAAGAAAAATAGGAATACTGAAATAACATAGCTTTGTAATCCCCCTTTTCTTTTTCTTTTTACCCATCTTTCTTAACTCCTTTTGGGCACTCTTTCTGGGTGAGTTAATGTTTGTTAGGCGCTTGTTGCTTGTAAACTATGAAAAGTTTATTTCCCTCGAAGTTTTGGCTATAACAGATGAAGTTTTGGTTATAGTATGGCCTTTGATAGTTTGGTACATCAATTATGTGCTCGTTATGCTACAATCTCCTTTATTCACACTGCGTGTTTTCTTTTATCTTTTAGGTTTATCCATTTTTGGCAACAAACACAATGACAAGCAGTTAGTTGATACTCCCTTCATTTTCTTTTTTTCGTTGGAATGAGATTTATATAACATTACCTACCGGAGAAACATACACAATGTATAATACAATTTTGAGGCACATTTTCCCGGAACTAATTCTAGGTTTTCTTCTCCCAGAGATTATTAACTCCTAAAATTTCCTTCGAGTTGTCATGATTAAAAAATAAATTGATACGCCACCACACAATATTGGAGACTCCTTCCTTGAACACATTTCCCCCCTTCTTTTTTCTCATTCTTTTCTATTTCCCCCCCTTCAATACATAGTTGCACTGTTCTGTGTACTTTTGCCCTTCAGAATATCATCTATCATTGCTCTACTGACGTGTTGGAAAAGAATAGAGCATTGATTCCAGAGCCAAGAAGCCCTGATCAAAATTCCTTAGCCTTGCAACCGTTCCTAAGGACATGAATCACAGACTCTTATCTATCCAGAGTAAAGAGTCGCACCATGGGTGATCAATGATGTCTTCTACTTGGTTTGTAATCTGTTATGCCTAGCAAACCAAAGGCATAGTGAGGCTATCAAAGGCCCTTTAGATAGCCAAATATCTTCCCACGCCTCATAAGTTTGCCAGGCGTTAAGGCTCAGTCTACCTAATACGACTTTATACCAGAGTATGCCTCGAAGATATAAAAGACTATTCTCTCCGGAGAATGCTCTCCACCCTCTACAATAACAGGGAAACAGATTAACCCTACTGCGTTGACGGTTCGCCCCGTAAACCTAGTGATGGGCTGGTCGAAAGGCGTCATATCTCCGTTTGAGATGCCCATTCCGTCGAAGGCTGCTTTAATGATAATGTTGACGGAACTTTCCGTGTCAATCAAAATTCGTTGGACCCAACATGGGCAAACCCTAGCTTCAATAACCAAGAGTCCTCATCATTGGCGGAGGCCCTTGAGTATTTTGCGCGTGACATGTGGATTGATGTGAGGTGATGTAAGTTGTTTCAAGTACAACCATGGTGGGCGCCAAATGATGTATCCTGTACAAAGGGATCCCTTCCGTTGTGTTCCAAACCTAACCCGAGCTAAGTGACTCCGTGGGAAGAGATCGAAACTTACAAAGGCACACACGATCAAATGTAGTGGAATGTTCCCAACCACTATCTGATGCTTAAGTTAGTTTTTGTGAGAGAATGAGAGACAGAGAAAATGCTCAATGTCAAGAAAGCAAATTATCAGACGATCCAAACAGTTTAAAAATACCTGATATTTATATGAAATCAAATTCCAAGAATATAGCAATTACAAATTTGATTATGATTGTACTTACCATAAACACCCTTCTTAGAAAAGGTTTAGTGTCACACCCCGTAACCTGGGTGATGACACGACAGTGTCTCATTGGTCGATGAGATACCAAAACCCACAAACATAATTACTAAAAGGAATTCATTATGATAAAATCCAAAAGTTCTAAGTACAATAGCGGACGTAAAATGTACTACAAGTGAAATATTACTAATTATTACATTAATGGAATAAGTTCAACAGTTCTAAAAGTAATAACTGAAATGAAACTATAGTTCAACAACTAAGTAGATTATGACCACTCCTCCAATGGTACATGTCACACCCCGTAACCGGAATGGTGACATGGAAGTGTCTCATTGGTAAATGAGACACCAAATTTCACAACAGAGTTACTATAAAGGAAATTCAATTATGAAATCCATAAATCCAAAGTACACTAGCAGAAGTAAATTACAGAAAATGAAATGTTACTAAGTTATTATAACTGTAATGTGTTTAACTATTCAAAAGGGAAATAACTGAAAGCAGTAAATCATTCAACACTAGAGTAGATTATCAATTCACTCGTCATAAGCCCCCTCCCAAGTCTCATCCTCATAATACGACTCCTCATCATCACATGCACAAGTAAAGCGAATGGACTGAGCTTCGGGGTTCAGTATGATCCACACAAATCCCTGGGATAACGACAAGTAATACAAACAAGACACAAAATAGTTTTCTCATTCCCAACACGTCCTTAAAGAAGTGATACACAACACGACACGCTAAACATTGTAAATATACTGAAATTACACTGCACGAGGCACGATTCACGAACAGAACAGAAGTAGAAAACAACCCAGTACAGGTCACGAATAGGGATGGCAATTTGATCCGTGATCCGTTGATCCGCTTTGCCCCAATGTCTTTTGGAGCAGATCCGCTCTGCCCCGTATAGAAAACGGAGCAGATCTGCTCCGCCCCGCGAACGGGGCAAATCGAATTTGGTATTTGTGTCTGATCCGCTCCGCTCCGCCCCGTTTTGCCCCATATATATTATATTATTATAATATTGTTATTATTAAGCCTAATTATGTTTAATTTTCATTTTAATATACTATTTGTACTTGTTTGAAAATTAATTTAGTATAAAATTTATTAATTATACTTGTTGGAGGCTCTATTTTTATGAATTTAAAAAAAAATTAATGATTTTTATGGTAAAATTAATATTTTTTTTTTAAAAAAAAAATAGGACTGGCTGAGCGGATTAGATTTGCCCCGTGCGGAGCATAAAATTTTGATCCGGGGTGGATCACGGAGCGGAAGTTATACAGTTCGGAGTGGATCGGATCATACAGATATCCGACCCGATCTGCCCCATTGCCATCCCTAGTCACGAACGAAGACCATGGACGAACCAATCGTCCGTTGGAAATGTGGCAGAAGCCCAAACGAATGGATTGTCTGCAACCGTCGACAGCAGGGGGCCGCGGACGAAAGGTATCGTCCGTAGGTGCGTCCGTAGCAAGACAATATCCTCAGTAGTTGGGGGGATGATCCTGCGGACGAAGGTAAGGAAGAATGCTTCGTCCGCAGGCTACATAAACCTCTTTTTTCATGTACAAATTTGTACATGAAATCCTCATTTCTGCACCAACGTGTTCCCAAAAAACAAGTAACAAAGAAGACCAATACAAGGATAAACACATAAGCAACAAATTAGCCAATTAACCATCCCTTTCACATCGCACACTACACTTCAGAATGTGCTGTGAGGACCATGCTCCACTCGTACGGCACAACGGAAGTTCACGAATTGTGACACTACGAGAAATGGCTAATGCTAATATACGCACACACACACTTCCCACATTAAGAGCTCAATACATATTCAAGACTCTACGACAATGACTGTAATGACCCTAACAACGACTCGTTAGGTAGGCCCAAGTAGTACAAGCACATGGATTCGGTATAATCCCCCGAATGAACGGGCCTAAGCTTTAAGGATTCATTCTACATTGCATCATCATCCATCACCATGGACTCCAAAAAACCGTTATAGTTCTAATGATGGCCTCATTAGAATAAGGCCCAAGAATTTCAACACGATTCACGAGATCTCACTGGATCTATACAATTCTTTCATGTATTATTACGAATGAATCGTGTCATTTAGAATATTATAAATACGAGCTCAGAAGGGGCGATGACTCGGTCGACCAAAACCAATTAAGACATCACGACAAAACTAAGTATTGACGACTAAAAAAGACTCGATTATGTAAAGCAAAAACCAATTAATTCAAGTTGACAAATAAGTGCAACCATTAACAATAAAAATTAAGACAACGTATACATAATTATATCTCCAATTGACATTCCGATTCATGATAACAGTTCACATTCCATAATACACAAGTATCACAAGTATTTGATCCAATTGATGAATAGAACGGTAATAAACAGTTTATGCTTCATAAATAAAGTAAGTAAGGCAGAATATTATAAGTTCCAATCATCAAAACACATAAGAGCAGGATCCAAACCTCAAAAGCAAGCAAAATAAGCAAAAATCACCAAAAGCAAAGTCCAGAAAAATCCTAAAAAATAGCCCCGCTCCCGATGTGATAATTCTTCCCTCTGAACTCCTATTGCGAATCCTCTTTCGCTCACTTGAAGATAATCTCACCGTGCTCGTTTTGATATATCGTGCATCTGACAAAAAATGCTCCCTCGGTGATCTCTCAAAGTTTCAGAATTTTCTATATTTTATTTCTTCTCAATTTGGTAAATCCAAAGTGCAGGAAAAAACTTCCATAACTCCCTCTACATTCAATTTTAATTTCATTCTAAGTCCCTCACATCTCACATTTTACACTCATGTCCTCACACACCCCACATAACATTTTGTACACATAACACATAAAACAAGTCACGAAACACATAACATCTAATAATTAAATCATGCTAACATTTTATAAAGCTTAAAATCATGTAATGACGTAAGATAAACACATAATCACGTAAGCAAAAAGTCCAGGGTATTACATCCTTCCCCACTTACAGAAGTTTCGTCCTCGAAACTTTACTCACCCGGGATGCCAAATAAGTGAGAATACTTCTGACGAGTTTCTTCTTCCAATTCCCAAATGGCTTCCCTTTCGTAATGATTATACCACTGAATCTTCACATACGATATAGTGCGTCGCCTCAAAACTTGATCCTTTATGTCCACTATTCGAATTGGTACCTCAACATATGACAAGTCTTCTCTAAGCTCCTACGATTCAGCTTTCAACACATGACTTGGATCAGGCACATACCGCCTAAACTCTGACACATGGAATACGTTGTGTACCCGTAACAGCGTTGACGCAATGCAAAACGGTAAGCCAAGTCATCCATATTTTTTAACACTTCATAAGGACCAATAAACCTCGGGCTTAGATTCCCGCTCTTCCCAAACCTCATGATACCATTCGTTGGTGAAACTTGAAGATACACTTTGCCGCCCACCTCAAAATCCATAGGTCTTCGCTTGCTATCAGCCCAACTTTTCTGCCGGTCTTGAGCTGCCTTGATACGTTCACGAATCAGTGGTACCTTTTCCATTGTTATCTGTACCAATTCCGGTCCCGTTATCATCTTCTCCCCAATGCCGTCCTAACATCCCGGTGATGATCTACACTTCCTTCTGTACAAGGCTTCATACGGTGCATTCCCAATGCTTGATTGATAACTGTTGTTGTAGGCGAATTCCACCAAAGTTAAGTGATCCATTCAACTGCCCTTGAAGTCCAAAGTCTGAATTGTCCTCTCGGACTGCCCATCGGTTTGAGGATGATAAGCAGTACTTAAGGAAAATTTCATCCCCATTGCCTCACTGAAGATCTTCTAAAACTGAGATAAGAACCGGCTGTCCCAGTCTGATACGATGCTAACCGGCACCCCGTGAAAACGAACTATCTCATCCATATATAACTGAATGAGAGTCTCCATCATAGATGTGATCTTCATAGGCAAAAAGTGAGCCAATTTTGTGAGTCGGTCCATTATCACCCATATGGTATCTTTCCCGGTTTTGTCCTTAGGCAATCCAACGACAAAGTTCATCGTTATATGTTCCCACTTTCCACACGGGAATCTCTAAAGGCTTAAGCAACCCGACTGGTCGTTGATGTTCCATCTTCACCTGTTGACATACGAGACACTTAGCCACAAAATCGGCTATGTCTCGCTGCATACCTCTCCAACAAAAGTGTCTTTCAAACCCTTATACATCTTTGATGGCCCCAAATGCACCGAAAATCTAGAACTGTGATCTTCTTGTAGAATTTTTGATTTCAGCCCCGAATCTGAAGGTACGCATAATTTACCCCCAAACCGAAGACTACCATCTTCATGCATATGAAAATTTGATTTTTCCATTGACTGTACCAAATCTGAATCCGTCAACTATGCTTCATTCACTCTCTCCAAAATGGTTGGTTGAGCTACCAAAGCTGCCAAGATGTTCCCCGTAGACTCAACAACCTCAATATCTAACTTCTCGAACTCATCAATTAACTTCCGTTGATCGGTGATTAACGCCGCTAGCTGCCCCGAGTTTTTCCTACTCAAAGCATCAACCGCACGATTAGCTTTACTGGGGTGGTAACTAATCGTAAGATCATAATCCTTCAACAGTTCCAACCAACGCCTCTGTCTGATATTAATTTTTTGTGTGTGAAAAGGTACTCAAAGCTTTGATGGTCAGTAAAATTCTTACACGGTTCTCCATACAAGTAGTGCCTCCATAACTTCAAGGCAAACACGACCGCTGCCAATTGCATGTCGTGTGTAGGGTAGTTTTTCTCATAAGACTTAAGTTGTCTAGAGGCATAAGCTATAACCTTACCATTTTGCATTAACACACACCCCAAACCAATTCCCGAGGCATCACTATAGATGGTGAAACCCCCGGACTCTGATGGTAACGTCAACACCGGTGCTGTAGTCAACTTCTCATTCAATACTCGAAAGTTGTTCTCGCATTCCGGCCCCAATTCAAACTTAACCCGCTTTTGTGTTAGACGAGTCAAAGGAGCTGCGATGCGAGAGAAGTCTTGCACAAACTTTCGATAATACCCGGCTAACCCTAGAAAACTCCTAATCTCTGCCACATTCTTAGGTGTAGGCCAATCCACGATTGCCTTTATCTTGCTCGGGTCACTGAAACTCCTTTTGCTGAAACTACATGCCCCAAAAATGCGATACTCCTCAACCAGAACTCATACTTGCTGAACTTGGCATAAAGTTTCTCCTTCCTCAAAATCTCCAAAGTTAACCTCAAATGATCTTCGTGAGATTCATTCCGACGGTGAGTAAATCAAGAAATCGTCGATGAAGACCACCACGAACTTATCTAAACAATCCTGAAAACCCTATTCATCATGTCCATAAATACCGCAGGTATGTTAGTCATTCCAAACGGAATGACAAGGAACTCATAGTGCCCGTAGCGGGTTCTAAAGGCACTTTTTGGGATGTCTTCGGGTTTAATCTTCAACTGATGGTAACCCGACCTCAAGTCAATCTTGGATAACACCTTCGCCCCCTTATAAATGATCAAACAAGTCATCGATACGTGGCTGAGGGTATCGATTCTTGATTGTAATCTTGTTCAATTCCCGGTAGTCGATACACATCCGCATACTACCGTCATTCTTCTTTTACAAACAAAACCAGAGCGCCCCAAGGTGTAATGCTCAGTCTTATGAATTTCTTATCAAGAAGTTCTTGGAGCTGAGTCTGCAACTCTTTCAACTCCGTTGGTGCCATTTGGTACGGGGCCTTAGAGATTGGCTCTGCACCGGGTTTCAACAAGATCTCGAAATCAATTTCCCGTGCTAGTGGAATACCCGACATATCATCGGGAAATTCATTCCTGAACTCCTTCACCACAGAAACGTCCTCAAGCCGGACTTCATTCTCATTCTTTACCACTGCATAAGCTAGAAAAACTTCAAAGCCCTTCTTGATGTTCTTTCTCGCTTTCATCGCCGAGATTATAGGTATACTTCTACCACTTCTCTTCTTATCGGACCCCTGAAACTCAAACACTTCACGGTCCCCAGTCACAAACTGAATCCTTTTCTCCCGGCAGTCAACCAAAGAGTGATGCTTGTATAACCAGTCCATACCCAAAATAACGTCAAAGTCAACCATCTGAAGTTGAATTAAATCCGCCTCAAGTATTCTAGAGTCCATCTCTACCCGGCACCCCTTATGAACAAAATTAGACTCTAATACCTTTCCACTAGGTACCATGACTCTATAGGTTTCTAAAATACTAACAAGTGAAGTCTTAAGTATTTTAGCAAATCTACGAGATATAAATAAATGGGTGGCTCCACAATCAAAGAGCACATAAGCAAGCACGAAGTTTATGAATAGCATACCTGTTACCACATTTGAAGCGTTCATCGCTTCATATTGAGTCAAAGAAAAGACTCGTGCATTAGGTCTAGCGCGTCTCCAGCATTAGGTGCTGCCCCAGAAGTCTGCCCAGTAACCTGTAGTGGAATTGTACATTCACTGACCCGGTGACCCAACTTGCCACATCTAAAACATGCCTCTGTTGACCATTTACAAATCCCCGTATGCTTCCTACCACATATCCTACACAGCAAGACAACATCAAAGTTCATTGGTGCCCCTGCGGGTCCCCCAATTCTAGTAGAGTTTGCACCTGTCCCAACTCTTGGCCTGAAGGTGTTGGTTGGTTCCGAGGTGGGAGCGAACCTCTTCATTGAAGCCATATGTGCATTCACATTGGAATGAGAGCCTTGAGACATTGAGGAGAAGGCATATTCCTATCAACCTCAGCATGTTTGAATTCTTATTCCACATCCAAAATTCGTTGAGTAAGACGGTATCCAGAAAATCTTCCCCTTATGCGAGGCAACAACCCCCGCACAAATCTCTGAGTTCGTATCTCATCATCTTGCACTATGGTTGAAGCATACTTCCCAACTTGTTGAACTTGCTTGCATAGACAAACACTGACATCCGCTCGGTCTACCTTAGGTCAAAGAACTCATTTTGCCTCGCCATCTTGAAGGTCTTAAGAACGTATTGGTCTAAGAAAGCCTTCCTAAACCTCTCATAGGTAATAGTCCCAGCTTGAGCGTACACGGGTCCTATACCTTTCCACCATTTCGAGGCCTCAGTAAAGAAAGGCACAACCACATCCGCTTTCATGTTCTCGGGTACCCTCATGATATAAAAATGATATTCAATATCTTCCAACCATATCTCCGCCTGATCCGACCCCATTCTTCTATCAAAAGATACCATGCACATCTTCTTCATTTGCTCGCAGTACATACCCGGATCTGCCTCAACCCGTTGATATCTAAGAGCCCCGACATACTGATTATGTTGATGCTGTGGCTGCTGTTGTTGTTGTTGCTTCTCCTGGGCTTGAAACATGTGTGCAAACATCACAAAGGCAGCCCCTACATCAGGTGTTTCCCCTGCGTTGCCTGGTGGGGGTGGTTGTGGTACGTTATATTGTGGTGGAGATGCATTGTAGTATGGTGAATGAGGATTGTATTGTGGTGGCGGTGGAGGGTTGTTATATTGAGGTGGTGGTGGAGCATTTTGTTGTGGTATATTTTGTGGTGGTGGTGGTGGAGGTAGTGTTACAAACCCAACAATGTTGTCTGGTTGTTGCTGTTGTTGAACTTTAGCATGTTGCTGACTTGTACTCCCAACAAAGTGCTTTCTTCTCTCTCTTTGCCCCCAACGGGCGTATGTAGCAATCAATAAGTCATAGTCATCACCACTGCTTCCTTGACCCGGATTCATCTTGATCCCCACAAGTAATATAAATAAGTAAATAAAGCGGTAACAAGTAACAAGTTGCACATGTGAAACATATATACAAGAAGGGCATGACAACATAATACAAGAATCACACACATGTATAACATATAAGATAACATAACACAAAACAGTATGATATAAAGCATTAAATAACCAAGTACATTCTAGTCCATGGTCTCTACCAATCACACACCTCACATTATGTGTTCTTGTTATCCTATGTTCATTACACATTTTAACCCTAAGGTTCGACCTGATCTGATACCACTTATGTCACACCCCGTAACCGGAATGGTGACATGGCAGTTTCTCATTGGTAAATGAGTCACTAAAGCCCACAACAAAGTTACTTACTATAATGGAAATTCAATTATGAAATCTATAAATCCAAAGTACACTAGCGGAAGTAAATTACAGAAAATGAAATGTTACTAAGTTATTACAACTGAAATGTGTTTAACTATTCAAAAAGGAAATAACTGAAAGCAGTAAATCGTTCAACACTAGAGTAGATTATCAATTCACTCGTCATAGGGCCCCTCCCAAGTCTCATCATCATAATACGACTCCTCATTATCACCTGCACAAGTAAAGCAAATGGACTGAGATTCGGGGCTCAGTATGATCCACACAAATCCCTGGGATAGTAACAAGTAATACAAACAAGACAAAAAATAGTTTTCCCATTCCCAACACGTCCTTAAAGAAGTGATACACAACACGTCACACTAAACTCTGTAAATATACTGAAAATACACTAAAGGTACAAAAGTGGAAAACAACCCATCACAGACCACAGACGAAGACCACGGACGAACTAATCGTCTGCAAGAAAGATGCCAGAAGCCCGGACGAAGGGATCGTCCAGCGGTCGACCGTAAGGGGTCGCAGACGAAAGGTATCGTCCGCAGCAAGATAGTATCCTCAGTAGTTGCGCGGACGATCCTGCAGACGAAGGTAAGGACTAATGCTTCGTCCGCAGGCTGTAGAAACCTGTTTTTCATGTACAAATTTGTACATGATATCCTCTTTTCTGCACCAACGTGTTCCCAACCCAAAATACAAGTTTTGACAACAAAAAAAAGTAACAAAGAAGACCAAAACAAAGATAAATACATAAGCAACAAATTAGCTAATTAATCATCCTATTCACATCACACACTACACTTCGGAATGTGCTACGAGGACCATGCTCCACTCGTACGGCACAACGGAAGTACACGAATTGTGACACTACGAGAAATGGCTAACGCTAATATACGTGCGCACACAGACACACTTCCCACATTAAGAGCTCAATACATATCAAGACTGTAACACCCAGCCCCATAAGCACTTTTATGTATACCAATTTTGAATTTGTTTTATTAAGAGACAAGGGTACAATAGTCATTTTACAATATATTAAAAAACAAAAATACTTGGTGAAAACGTATTCTTGGGCACCAAGAATAATTCCTAAAAACTACTAAAATGCCATCTAACTTTCTTTATATATATATATATATATATATATATATATATATATATATATATTAATTACAAAATTTACTACACCAGGTTCTTTGTTCTTGCTAGTGCCACTATATAATTGCTCACAAAATTCATTATAATCACGTCCTTGTTGCCGAGAGCTATAGGAGATCAATGCATATTTTCTTGTTTTAATTTCTTTCATTTAACCGATGACGAGAGCTTGAGAATGGAACTTGAAAATTATATTCTCTCTTTTCTCTTTTATTCATATGACTCATCCCTTCTACCAAAGGTTTCAAAGTCCATCAAAGCACCTATGATTAGTTTTACTCCCTCCATTCCCATTTAATTGTCGTTTAGGAGATATATATGTATGCAAATTAATTGTCATTTACATGTTTTTGTTAGGTGTCAATAATATATTCCAATTATACCCTCAACATATCTTTTATTGGAAGGGTGAAAGAGGAGGAATGGGTATGATTGGAATTGTTGTGGAAAGATTATTGTTTGTTTGGGTTCCTTAATTTTTTCAAAGTGTCCTAAACGACTTATATTGAGTAATGGACGGAGTACCATTTTATTGGTTTAATTATTGTATTTGTTGTCTCAATTTTCTTGTCTTTTCTTTTCACCAATTACCTTGGCCGAGAGCTTTGTGCTCTTTAATTCATGAGAATTTCCAAGAAAAGAAATGTGAGGATGTAGTCATGTGTATTTTAAAGTTTATCATGATGACTACTAAGTCATGTGATTTCTAGCTCACTGAGATGAAAGGAAATGCGAGGATGTAGTTTATTTTGGGATCTCTAGAAAGTGTACAGTTCATCAGGTGAGTGGTTCACCCCTTTACAAAATTATACATATGTATTGTGTGTTCATTTGTTAATTGTACTCATGATCTAGATTCACACACTCATGACATGCATATATTACATTTATTTGTCACCATGAAATATCTTTATGAATTGGGGCTTGTTTTGAAATATTATTTTATTGCATTGAAAATAATAAATTTGACTGAACCTTATATGGACTTGTCCTGTGAATATTAACATGACATGATAAGACTACGAGTCTATTGAATCGATTTAAAGGAGCTAAGTGCTACAATAGTGTAGTCACCTCTAGAGTCCTCACTTTGAATGTGTGCATTTGGGGCCTATGAAATGTGATATGCTGGTATTGTGATGCCTTTGTCAATTTCACCTCGACAGTCCCGAACAATTGTTAAAAAATCAGGCCCCTTATTATACGAGTATATATATGGTTTTCTCATTGTGCGAACTATTTTCCGGATATAAAGTACTTTGGAAGGAAAATGGTTTTAAAGACACCGACAACACTTGTACGGACTTCACTGAGCTTCGGCTCACGTTTTTCAAATGTTACCCCCCTCCCCACAGGTATATGAAGGTGGTGTAACATTTTGGTATCAGAGTGCGCAGCGGAAGACTTGGATTAGTGATTTGGATAAATGAATTTTAGTCTTGTATTTTATTGAATTTCATTGTAACCTTGTGGAAACTATATTTTTAGGTTAATAGAATGTTTGTTTAGAGCCTTACTCTACCGAGAGGTAGGGCGGCGGGCGGTTCGACTCGTCCCCGTCTGGGTAGGGGCGGGTCGGGGCGTCACAAAGACTCTACGACAATGACTGTAATGGCCCTAACAACAACTCGTTAGATAGGTCCAAGTAGTACAAGCATATGGATTCGGTATAATCCCCCGAATGAATGAGTCCAAGCTTTAAGGATCCATTCTACATTGCATCATCATCCATCACCATGTACTCCACAAAACCGTTACAGTTCAATTGATGGCCTCATTAGAATAAGGCCCAAGTATTTCAACACGATTCACGAGATCTCACGGGATCTATACAATTCACGTTTCACGTATTATTTCGAATGAATCTTGCCGTTTAGTATATTCTAGATGCAAGCTCAGAAGGGGCAACGACCAATTAAGACATCATGATACAACCAAGTATTGACGACTCCAAAAGACTCGTTTATGTAAAGCAAAAACCAATTAATTCAAGTTGACAAATAAGTACAGCCATTAACAATAACAAGTAAGACAGCAGATACACAATTGTATTTCCAATTCACATTCTGATTCATGATAACAATTCACATTCCACAATACACAAGTATCACAAGTATTTGATCCAATTGATGAATAAAACAGTAATAAACAATTTATGCTTCATAAATAAAGTAAGTAAGTCATAATATTATAAGTTCCAATCATCAAAACACAAAAGGGAAGGATCCATACCTCAAAGCAAGCAAAATAAGTAAAAATCAACAAAAGCAAAGTGCAGAAAATTCCAGAAAACATCCTCGCTCCCGGTGTGATAATTCTTCTCTCCAAAGTCTGATTGCGAATCTGCTTTCGCTCACTCGAAGATAATCTCACCATGCTCGTTTTGATATATCGTGCGTCGGAAATGGGCTAGAAATGCTCCCTCGGTGATCTCTCAAAGTCTCAAATTTTTTCTCTTTTCTCTTTTTTATTTCTCTCTTTCCTTTCTTCTCAATTTGGTAACTCCCAAAGTGTAGGAAAACCCTTCCATAACTCCCTCCAAATTCAATTTTAATTGCATTCTATGTCCCTCACATCTCATAATTTACACTCATGTCCTCACACACCCCACATAACATTTTGTACACATACAACACATAAACATGTCACGAAACACATAGCATCTAACAATTAAATCATGCTAACATTTTATAAAGCTTAAAATCATGCAATGACGTAAGATAAACACATAATCATGTAAGTAAAAAGTCTCGGGTATTACAGTCCCTTCCAAAGTAACATCCCTGTAATAAAGATCAACAACTACATCACTTGCACAGTAAGAAAGCGAATAGACTGAGTTTCGGGGCTCAGTAAAAGCCAATGCAATCACAGGAATAAATAACAAATAGAAACAACATTTTCCCTTTTCCCAAAATACTCCTTTGAAAACACACTTTTGACACGACACAACATACACTATGAAGATACTACAGATATACTGATAAACACTACACAAGTCCCACAGGACACTGAACATGCACACTGGACAGATAAAGATGAAAACCTCACAAGACAGAACACAACACAGCTCACTGTGACCTTCCGATCGACCATACCCGTAGTCCGGTCGACCAGTGGTCATCCTGGATCAAACAGACAAAAAGCTGAGGCTCCGGTCGACCACAACACAATCCGGTCGACCGAAGGGACCCTCAGACGAATGGATCGTCAGTGGTAAGACAGTGGCCACTATCCTTCTGTGGACGAACCCTAAGACGAATGGTAGGAAGATTAAATCGTCCGCGACATGCGAAAAACAGAAAAAAAAAGTGATATATAGTACACAAGTGTACCAAACTTGCACCAAAACATTTCCAACCCAGAATACCAGTTTAAAGACTTTATACCAAGTATCAAATATAGTCGAAACAAAAACAAACAAATTAAAAACAATAATTAAGCTAAATAACCATACTCTTAATGTCCAAGCACTTATACAACCGAATGTACAACAAGCACCATGCTCTGCCCATACAGTACACATGATTACACACTTACTTAGACACTACGAGCATAGCTACCGCTATGACATGACTTCCCAAAATTTGAGCTCAAGTATCTAATCACGACTCTACGACAATAACTGTAACGGTCCTAGTTATAATCCAAACCAGGAAGTCCCACAAATTCCAACACATGAATTCAGTTTCACTCCATAAACGAACGGGATTACACTTTAAGGACTCATCCTACGTGTATCATCATCCAACACCTTGGCTCTACAAAACTGTTACAGTCCCAATGATTTCCCCTCATCAGGTGCAAGTTCATGAAATGCAACACATATCAAATGATCTCCGGGATCAACAGATCCGTACTTCATCGTGCTCACGTTTATATCCTTCGAACGAGTCCTGTCATTTAGTAGATTCTAGACACGAGCTTAAAACAGGGCGACGACTCGGTCGACCAATACCAAATAGGATTGAAATCAACGATACCCAAATAGGACGACTCAAACGATGAACAAATAAGCAATTCAACAAGTATAGTACAACAATCCTAGGAATGGCAGTGGGGCAGATCGGGGCGGGTATCTCAAATACCTGATCTGCCCCGCGACTGTGATACCCCGCCCCGCCCCGCCCCGTGATCCATCCCGGTTCAAAGTTTTTTGCCCCGTGATCTGCCCCGCGCGGGGCGGATCTGACCCGCCCTGCCCCATTAATGTGTTTTTTTTGTATCTATTAGCATATTTAAGGTCCAACCTGCACAGTCTTATGCTAAATTAAATTCAAATTTTCTGAGCTATCAAAGAAAAACTGCACAAAAAGTTATGTGATTGCAGGGGGAAGAAAGAAAACTTGTGGATTTGAGGTGTTTGTCCTATTTCTCACCTGAAATCGTTGCTTGAATATGGGAGTTTGTGGATTTTCTTGAGATAATTGACCCACAAAATACATAGAACCCATTCAAATCAGTAAAACCCTAGCTTTAAGTGTGTTTAAAATATTTCTAAATCTTTCTTACTATCCAAGCAGATCATGGTATTTGCACAAGTAATAAAAAAAAACACACATAAAAGGGGAATAAATTACAAAGAACGAATATACCTGATATTATAAGAAAGATGGAGATGGAAGAATTTGATGGGAGGGGCCGAGGCTGAGCCGCTGCTCCAATTCCAAAGGTCTGAGAGAGTTGTGAGACAAAGGTCTGAGAGGGGAGCACCGGAGCAGAGAATCCGACGGAAGAGAGAGAGAGAGAAAGAGAGGAGACGGGAACGGGAGAGGAGAGGAGGAGAGTCTGTCTGAGTGATGTGAGGGCGGGGGGCACTGGGGTGGAAAATATTAGAGAATTTAGGGTTGGTAATACTAATACTATTAAAATATTATATGGGATGTGCGGGTCGGGGCAGAAAAAATTACCATGCCTGATCTGCCCCGTCCGCGGGGCGGGCCTGATCTGCCCCATTCTCTCTACGAGGCGGGGCGGGTCTGCCCCAAAAGACGTTGGGGCAGGGCGGGGCGTCACGGGTGAAATTGCCATCCCTAAACAATCCACATTTACCAATTACACGAATCACAATAATGGTCGCAATTATATATATATATATATATATATATATATATATATATATATATATATATATATAAACAATGAAAATCGATCAATCCAAAGCAGGAACCAATAATCAAAACGGTAAAACACAATTCTTGCAATAGTTCGTAAAATTCCAACAGTTTATGCAATAAATCACGCTCAATCAACCCCTAAACAATTCCATATCGATACCCAACATATATATACAATTCCGGACAAAAAATAACAGAAAGATTGGGTCCTTACCTCTAATTATGAAAGCGAAAAACAACACAAACCTGAAATCCAGAAAACTAGCCCCTCTCCCGGTGCAATAACTTTCTACCCCGAACTCCGAATTATGACCCGTCTACGCTTACTCGAAGGTAATTTCACTACAATCGTTTTGATATATTATGAGTCGAAATCAAACGTCGTTAGCCCACTCAATTGCCCTCTCGAGGGTCTGCCAGAATTTCTAATCTCTCAAATTCTCTCTCTGTTTTACTTACTGCCGAGCCGTTTCTTTTTCTTTTCTCTCTCTCTCTCTCTCTCTCTCTCTCTACTTTTGTGCACGCTTCCCTATACCCCTCTGACTCTCACGTTCTTGTTTCTTTTTAATTTTATTCCTTTTGTTTTAATTTAATTTTATTCTCTCCCTTTGATTTTATTGCCCTCATTATATTAATGGAAAATGATTATCTACTAGAAGGGTAAAAACCTGAAATCCCCAAGTTGAGAGTGTCAAATGACTATCTTACCCTTTCAGTGATTTGAAAGATTAAATTTATTTTTCCTTTATTTTTAAATGTTTTACTTTACCAACCTATTCTACTATATCATCTCTCTCCTTCTTCCTTCTTCCTTCTTCCTTCTCATAAAGAAGCTCAAGAGTTTTCTAGTTATTGTCTTGAAGAAGAAGATGAACAGTAACTCCGATGAATAGTAACTCCGGTAAAATAGCACACAATTCATCAAAATCTTCATCACCTCCATTGTTCTCAATCGTTATGGGTTTATACCCTTTTAATTATTTCTTCCCAAATTTCAAGAATTCCAAGAAAAGAATCCCAAAAGCTAGACAAAAGAATGGACAAAAAACAAAAGAGTTTCTATGAGAGGGTATAAGCAAGAAAACGAATGTTAAGTGAAAGAAGTCTAAATTTTCTTTTCTTTTTCTAGTAACTCAAAACAAAACCCACATACTTTTACACCTTTTTTATTTCTTCCATAATTTCAAGAATTCCTAGAAAAAGAAGCCCAAAAGCCAGGCAGAAAAAAAGAAAGAAGAATTTCTATGGAAGGGCATAGCAAGAAAATGGATGGTAATTTTTAAAAAAAATGTCCAATTTTTGGGTGAAAAAAAGATCTCTTTCTATAAATTAAAGGAAAAAGATCTCTTTAAGGCTTTATGAATCGCAACCTCAAATGCAAATAAATGGTTGCTGCATCGTGGATTTTAAAGCCAATCATTGTTGTAGAAGACGATGAACAGTAACTCCGTTTGTCTTGAATTTGTGTTGCGGGGATGTTGGGACTTTTGAGTTATTAAATCCAGTGTGGAATATTAATTGTTTCGTATCGTGCGAAACCATTACGGACCGTCGGATCTAAAATCTAACGGCTGAGATCTTATGGTTTAACACCTTTATAATCTTTATTGAGACCTAAATGATCTCAGACGTCAAATGTTTGATCCAACGGTCTCTAATTGTTTCGCACAGTGCAAAATAATTGTTCTGCACGGTGCATTATTATTGTTAACGAATTTAAGTAGTATTAGAAAATTTTAATTAATAGTATAAGTCATTCAAATCTTACTTAAGTAATATTATAATGTTAACAGTTAAATTATATAATATTATAATGATAATAACCACGGCTGTTTATAGATTATTAATACTATGAAATCGTTGTAAATAGATTATTACATTTGTTTAAGTAACTATACATTACTTAGTATATTAAGTATCTTTGTTATAGTAATTATATTCATTTTTCTTTTAAGCGGTGTTTTATAAGACTATATGTTCTAGTACTTTGTGTTCTAACAAACACTATTTCTAGTTATTATTATAGTATTTAGATTTGTTCTTCCTTTAACATGTGTTATATGTTAACAAGTAATTGAATCTATATAATGTTTAATTAACTCTAGGAGTGACTATGTGTTACTTCGTGTGTAACAAACACTAAGCTACATAATGTTATAGTATTGATCTTAAGGTGACGGAGGGTGTCCCAGACTTATTGTTTCTGCCCAACATTCACCAATTATGGATCCAGACATTAGCAAAGTTTAGTACCAAATTTCTCTGAACAATAACCGTTCAAGCATTAACTTAAGAACGAGAATGTGTTATAGAGAAAACAGATGATATGTGAGAAGGATTCAACTGAAATGGATTTTCTTGTTGATGCAGTTCAATAGGAATAGTAATTTCCGACCATTTTTTAGCAATGCAATAGAAATGAAGTATTAGAAAAACTGAAATGGTGATGAATAGTAATTTCCGGTAGTTAAGTTCAATGCTAATGAAATTGGAAGTATTCTGTTAATGTTGTACCTGACAGAAATCATTGTTCTTAAAAAAATTTTAAAATTTTAAAATTGGTGAATAGTAATTTCTGACCACCATATCTGAATGCGTCGGAAGTGAACAGTAATTTTGATCCTTTCTCAGTTTGCAGAGGAAGAACACAAGTTTTTGAAGATGGATTTTTTATTTTTATTTTTGAAAAAGTAATATGCTGCATTAAATTCTAGGCTTGATTTATGATTTTTTTTTTTTTTTTTTTTTAAATTGGGAAGGGCAATTCCTGTTGAAAAGGGCAAAAATGTCTGAAAAATTATTTTAGTCGATTGTTTAGCCAATAATTCTAGTAACCTAGCAAGGTCCTATATTATTTCCTTATTTATTTTATTTAATTATAGTAACTCTGCTAATCCCAATAAAATTCTTAATTAGTCCCAATTCCGATTCCACATCTATTTAAACTACTCCTCTAAGTGAATTGCAATTAGGTCCCTCAAATACGATATTCGTACAAAATGCCCCTCAACAAACGTACACAACTGTAACGCACAACATGTTATAAAAATAAATAGACACGTAAACACACATTCATACGGAATAAATTACGAATACGCACTAAATCATACAAAAATTAATTACACGTAAATAAAACGTAAGCAAAAATTCACGGATATTACATTTAGGAAACACAATCCCATAAGGAATCAACCATTTTGATAATTGACAAAAATTGGATGGCCTTATACCACATTTTAGTTTATTTCGGTGTGGGGTCGATCCAGATTAAAAATTATCGGGTCCTGATATAAATCTTGTGCCGGAACCCACCAATCTGCCTTTTCCATAGCAGAGGCCACAATGAAGTTCTTCTTTTTAGTAAGCTTCCAACAAGTGTCAGTAATTGCATTTTCTATCTTGAACCATCTGATGAATAATATCCTAGACCAGAGTTTTCTTTCGGGGTTTTCCATTAGACTAACATGGGTTTAACAGAATGGTCATAACTTGGCAGCCAAAAAATTGGGAGAAACATTTTTGGCCAGAACGGAAGTGGGTCCAAGACGGAAGTCCCACTTTCGTCTTGGCTGACGTGGCGCTCTCCCAGAAGTGGGACTTCCGTCTTGGACCCAACTTCCGTTCTGGCAAAAAATGTTTCTCCCACTTTTTTTGCTGCCATGTAATGACCATTCTTCTAAACTCATGTTAGTCTGATGCAATTCCATTTCCTTTCTCTTATTATGTGTCTTGATTTGGTTTTATTTTTTTTTTATTTTTATACTTACAGGTGAAATAATTAGTTTACCTCATTAGAAACCTAAAAAATAAATTAAAGCAATTAGTAGATTTAAAAAAAACCGTAAGGGTAAAATGAAAATAAATATAAGAGAAATTCCCTATTAGCAGCCATTATCTATTTATGTATTTCTATAAATAGACTTATCTTTTTATTAGACTATTTATAACCGCATCTTTTTACGGGCCACTATAAATGTACAATTAGTGAATCCGGCCACTTTTTAGGCCAAAAAATAGCATGTGACTTGCACATGCTCTCAGAGTGAAGGGCAAAATTGTCCAAAATTAAACTTGCACATGCCCTTCCCTCTTTCTCTCATCTTCATCATCAACCCACCCCTTCTCTTCCACCACCACCACCACCACTCCTCTTTATTTTTTTTTCCACCACCCCTCTTCTTTCTTTCTCTCATCTTCATCATCAACCCATCCCTTCTCCTCCTCCTCCACCACCGCCCTCCACCCTATACTACCACCAAAATACCTTTGAAATCGACCAAAAAACCCATAAGAAGAACAACATATAATCTGCCAGGAAAACAGTGTTGGAGAACTGAGTTTTTCCCACAAAAAACCCCCTCTACACACCATTAATCTGAAATCCAAGCATAAGTTCTTGTTCACAGTTAAAAGGCAAAAGTTTCTGCAAATTTCGAGCATGAAACTCTTAACGACTCACCCAAAAAATGCCTACAAACTATGAACATGGGGTCTGCCAGAAAACCAGTGATGAAGAACTGAGTTTTTCCAATAAAAAATCCCACCTCGACACACCATTAATCTAAAATCCAAAACTAGGTTCTTGTTCGTAGTTAAAAGACGATACTTTCTGTAAATTTTGAGCATGAAACTCAAAACGAAACACCTAGAAAACACCAACAAACTAAGAACAACAAATCTGACAGTAAAACAGTCCCAAAAACAGAGATTTTTTCCAAAAAAAGTCCCAATCTCTACAAACCATAACACTCAAATCCAATTATAAGCTCTTATTCTCAGTTAAAAGGCGAAGCTTTCTGCAAAGTTAGAGCCTCAAACTCATAACGAATCAACCAAATATGGCCTACAAACTAAGAGCAATAGTTTTGCCAGAGAAATAGTTGCAAAAAACTGAGTTCTTCAAATAAAATGCCGAATCTCTACACACCATTAAACTGAAATCCAAACATATGTTCTTGTTCACAGTTAAAATACGAATCTTACTGTAAAGTTTGAGCAAGAAACTCTTACCGAATCATCGAAAAATCGCAAAATCAGGCACAGTTCTTCCTGCAAACCAGAAACCCTTACCTTTTGTTCAAAACTTTAATTTAGGCAAAAAACCCAACAGAGACCTCCAAAATCGACATTTGTAACGTCATCCCAGCTTTCTAAAGAAGTTTAATCCAAGATGAGAGCTTCCAAAGCTTCAAGAAATTCCCAAAAATCGTAAAATTTTCGAGCAAGGCCCTTCCGTATACCAAGAACAGCAACAACAAAAAAAATACCAAACTTTTCTACTTTCTTCAAATCACCACGAAACCAGTTGTTAACACACAAAATATCTATTAATCTAGCAAGTTGCACACAAAAAAAGAAGACAGAAACTCTTTTTATTATTTCCAAAGAGAAACGTCAAATTTTTGTTCTATGGAGGCTTACCCGTGACAAAAAAAAAACATAAATAATCTAAACTAATTCTACCAAAAGGTGGTGGAAAAAAAAATAAAGAGGAGTGGCGGTGGTGGTGGTGTAGGGTGGAGGGCGGTGGTGGAGGAGGAGAATGGGTGGGTTCTGAAGGGATTCATGGGCGGAAACTCGTTCCAAATACCCATGAGTCCTCCCCTGAAGGATCCGCTCATACAAAAAGAATCGAAAAGTTCAAGAAAAAGACTTACATTTTGAATTCAAGAATTTGATTCTTGAATGGAGGATGCTGTTTCTTGGATACGTTGCTGCCACCAATTGATTTCCCTTTGCGGAATGTCCCTCTACCAGTATCCACGCGACGAAACAAACAGTGATTGCTAGCTCTTCGTTTTTCTGAGTTTCGGGAATTAGAGAGAAAAGGGAGAGCTAGAATCCGAAATCTAATTTCGGGTGTATTTGGTTATTTGCGGCTGAAGTGAATTCACCCTAGGGTTTCGGCCAAGAGAGGTTTATATAGGGTGTGAGAGGTTGTTTAAAAAACAACTCCCACGTCCCTACCAACTCTCCCAACAGTGGGAGTCTTTAACTCCCACGTCCCCTAGACTTCTGCTGGTAGTGGGAGTCTTTATCTGATAATAACTCCCACGTAATCCAAGCTATACCGAAAATGCCCCTTATATCTAATTTGAATAATAACGCTTTATTATTCTCAGAAAAGTGAATGTTAGATACAATGAACCTAGACACATTCTAGATTCATTGAATCTGGACATGAAGCTCGTTAGCTCGTCTATGCGTGTGACCCTGTAGGTTCATATCACAATGGCAATGAAAACACACTTAGTAGTAGTGTGAGTTCATAAATCACAAGCGGTCCCTAGCAGGACATTGTGACTACCCAAAGTGAATGAATATACAACGGAACCTAATATCAATCCACTATTTAATCCCTTTGTCTCGCGATATCCTAATTAACCATAAGGCATGGTAGTCATCACCCTTATTAAGCTTAATTATATTTATGCTCGATCTCTATGTAAACTGTTACAACAAATAGTATTTGATAACCACTTTATCAGATATATTTGAGCACGTCCATGCATTTAAACAGTTTTTCCTTATCGAGGGGCCCATGGATATCGCTCTCTAATAAGAGAGCGACAAATTCCTTACAATGCCTCTCACATTCAAGCCATGATAGGACACTACATCCGATCATCAGTCGTATTGATTACTCGATTAAAAGCAACGTACGACTGAGGAAGTAATACTTATGACTAAGGACCATGAAGTATTACTTCTCTAACGGATCACGTCCGATACGATATATCTCAATACATTGATCTATGATATGATTTGTACTCATTACACACGATTAGTAAAACGTAATCATCAATCAAAGATCATACTAGTTTTATTTCATTGTAAAGTAGATTACATAAAACTAGGGACAACTAGAATAGTAATTACATAAGCAAATGAGTTTTACTATCAAATCACGCATTTAATGTTCATAAGAAAAATTAACTATTCAGATGAAATGCTCAAAAATTAAACGTACAACATATGCTAATGGTCCTAGGGCACTACTAACAATCTCCCACTTGCCCTAGGTCCAATCATACATGATCCTCAATCCCATTGACCTAGTATGACTCTCATGTTTAGGCTGTTGGAGTGGCTTGGTCAATGGATCTGCAATGTTGTCGTCTGTATGAACTTTGCAAATACTAACGTCTCCTCTGTCGATGATCTCTCTAATCAGATGGAAATGCCTGAGAATGTGTTTGGATCGTTGGTGAGATCTAGGTTACTTAGCTTGTGAAATGGCACCAATACTATCACAATAGAGGCCCACTGGGTTCACAATGCTAGGGACGACACCTAATTCATCAACAAACTTCCTGATCCAAACAGCTCCTTTAGCTGCTTCCGAGGCAGCTAGATACTCAGCTTCTGTTGTAGAGTCGGCCATGGTTTCTTACTTTGAGCTCTTCCAGCTCACAGCACCTCCATTCAAACAAAACACAAAACCAGATTGCGATCTATAATCATCTACGTCAGTTTGGAAGCTTGCGTCTGTGTAACCATTTACAACCAGACTTCCTTCCTGACCTCCGTAAACTAAGAACATTTCTTTAGTCCTTCTCAGGTACTTAAGAATGCTCTTGACTGCAGTCCAATGTGACTCTCCAGGGTCAGATTGATATCTGCTAGTCATACTTAAAGCAAATGAGACATCCGGGCGAGTGCATATCATGGCGTACATAATAGACCCAATGGCTGAAGCATATGGGATCTTACTCATACGCTCTTGGTCCTTCTTTGTGGAAGGTCCTTGAGTTCTGCTGAGTTTAATGCCATGTGACATGGACAAGAATCCATTTTTGGAGTCTTGCAAACTGAACCGTTTCAGTACCTTGTCAACGTATCCACTCTGCCTTAGGCCAATCATTTTGTTAGATCTATCTCTATAGATTCTTATACCCAAAATGTATGTAGCATCGCCTAAGTATTTCATGGAAAAGCACTTCCCCAACCAAGCTTTTATGCTTTGTAATGTGGGGATTTCATTTCCAATCAGTAAGATGCCATCCACATAAAGCACAAGGAACACTACTGCATTATTAGTTACTTTCTTATAAACACAAGGCTCGTCTTCGTTTTTGATGAAGCCGAATTCTTTAATACGTTCATCAAAGCGACGATTCCAGCTTCGAGATGCTTGCTTCAATCCATAAATGGACCTTTGAAGCTTACACACTTTGCTAGAATTTGTTGGGATCAACAAACCCCTCAGGTTGTGTCATATACACATCCTCGAGAAGGTTTCCATTAAGAAACGCAGTCTTAACATCCATTTTCCATATCTCATAGTCATAATATGCAGCTATGGCAAGTAAATCCTAATAGACTTTATCATAACGACATGAGAAAAGGTTTCGTCATAGTCAATACCATGAACTTGTCTATAACCTTTAACTACTAGTCGAGATTTAAAAGTGTGTACATTACCATCCATGTCGGTTTTCTTTTTGAAACACCATTTGTTATCAATGACCTTACACCCTTCGGGTGGGTCAACCAAAGTCCACACTTGGTTATCGTACATGGATTGCATCTCAAACTTCATAGCTTCTAGCCACTTATCTGACTCAGAACTATGAATTGCCTCTTTGTAGGTAGTGGGTTCATCTTGATCAATCGACTCAACCTCGATGATCATCGGTCACGAAATCCATATCTCTCAGTCGTTGATGTACCCGACTCGACCTCCTTGGGCCTTGTGTCAAAGATTGAAACTCGAGATCGCGACCGAGCTTGCTTGAACTTCCAAAGTTGGTTCGGATGTTATTTGGGGATCTTGAATTTCCTCAAGATGGATCTTACTCCCACTATCCTCTTTGGAAATAAATTCCCTTTCAAGGAATAAACCATTACGAGCAACAAACACTTTGTTCTCTCGATGGAAGATAGAAGTAATATCCTTTAGTTTCTTTAGGATATCCCACAAACAAACACTTGTCGATTTAGGGGCGAGTTTATCGGATAACAAGCGTTTTACATACGCCTCGCATCCCCAAATTTTGAGAAATGACAAACTAGGTCGTTTCCCCAGCCCATATCTCATATGGAGTTTTCTGAACCGCTTTAGAAGGAACTTTATTTAATATAAATGCAAAGCAGTTTTCTAGGGCGTAGCCCCAAAAGGAAATTGGAAGACTTGTTTGACTCATCATAGATCGAACCATATCTAGTAATGTGCGATTCCTCCGCTCCGATACACCATTCCATTGTGGTGTGCCGGGGAGGAGTTAATTGCGAAACAATTCCACAACCCCCTAAGATGTTCGTCAAACTCTTGGTTAAGGTATTCGCCACCTCGATCCGATCAAGTATCTTAATACTTTTACCAAGTTGATTTTGTACTTCATTTTGAAACTCTTTGAATCTTCCAAAAGATTCCGATTTATGTTTCATTAGATAGACGTAGCCATATCTCGCTGAAATCATCTCGTGAATGTGATGAAAGTATCGAAACCCTCCCCTAGCACTAGTGTTTATTGGTCCACAAACATCTGTATGTATGAGGCCCAATAAATCGGAAGCTCTCTCACTTTGTCCAGTAAAGGGAGCTTTAGTCATTTTGCCTAACAAGCAAGAATCATAAGTCTCATAAGACTCTAAGTCAAATGATGTCAAAATTCCATTTGTATGTAGCTTTGATATGCGTTTCTCATTTATGTGGCCCAAACGACAGTGCCAAAATTAGGTCTGGTTTAAGTCATTTGATTTAAACCTCTTAGTATTAATGTTATAGATGGGCCTTTTAATGGAATCATCGAGGTTAAGAACATAAAGCCCATTCATCAAAGAGGCATCTCCATAAAAGATACGATCTTTATGAATGGTGCAAATTTTATTCATAATATTTAATTCAAAACCTTCAATATCCAAACAAGAAACTAAAATAATATTCCTACACAAAGTTGGAACATAAAGACAATTATTCAGTTCTATAATAAGGCCACTTGGCAAAACTAAATTAAATGTCCCGGTAGCTACAGCAACAACTCCTGCTCCGTTCGCTACTCGCAGGTCCACTTCTCCTTTTGCCAGTGATCTACTCCTTTTGAACCCCTGCACATTTGCACAAATGTGAGATCCACAACCGGTATCTAATACCCACGAAGTAGGAGTAGACATGTTAATTTCAATAACATAAATACCTGGAGAGACAGTCAAACAGGCCTTTCCCTTTTTCTTTTCTTCCAAGTAGAGTTTGCAGTTCCGTTTCCAATGGCCTGGTTCGCCACAATGGAAGCAAACCCCTTCCTTTGGTGCCTTGGCTTTGGGCTTGGGCTTGGGCTTGTCATTGCCTTTGCCTTTGCCCTTCTTGGCCATGGGCTTTCCCTTTCCTTTCTTCTTGAAATTCCCTTTTTGAACCATTAAGACTTCAGGGTCTTCTTAATGTTCAGTTCAGCCTGCTTGAGCATCCTGTGTATTTCATATGTGGTCTTCTCCATGGCATGCATGTTGAAGTTCATAACAAATTGGTCATACTCCGGTGGGAGTGAGCCCAAGATCATATCTGTGGCCATGTCATGACCTACGGTAGCCCCAAGCTTCTCAAGTTGGTCAAAATAGCCCTTCATCTTAAGAACATGTGCACTTACAGAGGTGTCAGTGGCCATTTTGCAACTATTCAACGCCTTAGTTGTGAGGAATCTTTCATGACGAGCCTGCTCTTGGAACATTTCCTTGAGCTGGCCCATCATCTAGAAAGCCTGAACTCCTTCAAACTGTTTTTGAAGGCCAGTGTTCATTGTGACTAACATGAGACAAGTCACATCGTTAGAGTCATCAAAATGCTTCTTCCAACCATCTCTTTCAGCTCTAGGGGCATTGTTTGCAGGCTGTTCAGAAATGTCCGTATCAAGAACGTACAACTTTCTTTCCTGCTTAAGGACAATCCTTAAGTTGCGGGCCCAATCAAGGAAATTGGTCCCGCTTAGTTTTTCCTTCTCAAGGACGGATCACAATGAATTGTGTGATGTATTGGTTGCCATTATCTACATTAAATTATTTGCAAAGTTATTAGTTTTGAGCAAAAACATTTTCCACAATTTCAACACTTGATAAATAGTGGGGAAAAATATTTTACAATAGTTATAGGAAAGCTTTGGCTTAACACCCATAATTAAAGTAAAATCATCTAATGGAAATGACATATATATGTCCCGGCTATTTCCCATTTTATGCCCTAGGCCCAAAACTATTTTGATGGCCTAGCTAAGTTGAACCATGTCTAAGCTTATGGAAATCACTATTTTCCCGTCTCCTTTTGCTTAGATAACCACAAAGCAACAGACAAAATGATGATCCAAGCTTAATGAGTGCTTAGAGTATGAGAGGCATTTTAAGACTGAGTTAAAACATTCGGTTTGAATAAGACATTAAAACGCGTAATACAATTATACAGGCATCTCATGCAATATATAAAGCATAAAAAATTAAACGTGAGATAGCATGGCCTAATCCTATGATGACTCCTACGAGCCTTGTGGGAGCCAAGGGTCAATCTAAGTCAATATCCATCTCATGGATAAAGTCTTCGATCCAGCAGCCTCCAGCCTTGTTACATTGTTGCATGTGCATACCCAGCCTTCAATGTAAAGCAATAAAGCTAATCTAAGAAAGCGATTACAATTTTACAACATTGAAAAACAGCTCGCAGGCCGTATTATAAAATTACAACAAAAATATGTAGAACAAAGGGTATAGTGGGCCATGCTATTCACCATGCTAAAATCACATAAAGCACAATTAAATTAACAACGAGTACATATATTAAGTCTTAAGTCAGCGGAACGACGAATCTGCGCAACGCAGACGGCTCATCGAATGAGTTTTTCTGTCCCGATTTACCCCTCAATTGCCTTACTTACATAATCGGATTATGCATTGGTTAATCGAATTAACGGCAGGAGACATACAATCAGTTTATGCGTAATAACCGAATTAATCCAATTAATTACAGATTCACAGAACAGTTTATGCAGAAGCGAATTCACAGAAACAGTTTATGCAGTCTCGAATTCACAGAAACAGTTTATGCAGTATTAATCTAATTAATAATATACGACAACAATTTATGCATTAACAGATTTAATATAAATAGCTTATGCAATATATCACATATATCATGATCAAAGAAACAATCTTTAAACGCACTAAAACAGTTTATGCATATATCACATATATCATAATCAAAGAAACAATCTTTTCTGTTTTTCACGCATACACATATCAAATCGAAATTGATACATGATATGTTGTGATTAACAATATAGAATTCGAATCGTATGAGCAAGGCTCTGATACCACTGAAGTGATTCATGGGCGGAAACTCGTTCCAAACACCCACAAGTCCTCCCCTGAAGGATCCGCTCATACAAAAAGAATCGAAAAGTTCAAGAAAAAGACTTACATTTTGAATTCAAGAATCTGATTCTTGAATGGAGGATGCTGTTTCTTGGATACGTTGCTGCCACCAATTGATTTCCCTTTGCGGAATGTCCCTCTACTGGTATCCACGCGATGAAACAAACAGTGATTGCTAGCTCTTCGTTTTTCTGAGTATCGGGAATTAGAGAGAAAAGGGAGAGCTAGAATCCGAAATCTAATTTCGGGTGTATTTGGTTAATTGCGGCTGAAGTGAATTCACCCTAGGGTTTCGGCCAAGAGAGGTTTATATAGGGTGTGAGAGGTTGTTTAAAAAACAACTCCCACGTCCCTACCAACTCTCCCAGCAGTGGGAGTCTTTAACTCCCACGTCCCCTAGACTTCTGCTGGTAGTGGGAGTCTTTATCTGATAATAACTCCCACGTAATCCAAGCTATACCGAAAATGCCCCTTATATCTAATTTGAATAATAACGCTTTATTATTCTCAGAAAAGTGAATGTTAGATACAATGAACCTAGACACATTCTAGATTCATTGAATCTGGACATGAAGCTCGTTAGCTCGTCTATGCGTGTGACCCTGTAGGTTCATATCACAATGGCAATGAAAACACACTTAGTAGTAGTGTGAGTTCATAAATCACAAGCGGTCCCTAGCAGGACATTGTGACTACCCAAAGTGAATGAATATACAACGGAACCTAATATCAATCCACTATTTAATCCCTTTGTCTCGCGATATCCTAATTAACCATAAGGCATGGTAGTCATCACCCTTATTAAGCTTAATTATATTTATGCTCGATCTCTAGGTAAACTGTTACAACAAATAGTATTTGATAACCACTTTATCAGATATATTTGAGCACGTCCATGCATTTAAACAGTTTTTCCTTATCGAGGGGCCCATGGATATCGCTCTCTAATAAGAGAGGGACAAATTCCTTACAATGCCTCTCACATTCAAGCCATGATAGGACACTACATCCGATCATCAGTCGTATTGATTATTCGATTAAAAGCAACATACGACTGAGGAAGTAATACTTATGACTAAGGACCATGAAGTATTACTTCTCTAACGGATCACGTCCGATACGATATATCTCAATACATTGCATCTATGATATGATTTGTACTCATTACACATGATTAGTAAAACGTAATCATCAATCAAACATCATACTAGTTTTATTTCATTGTAAAGTAGATTACATAAAACTAAGGACAACTAGAATAGTAATTACATAAGCAAATGAGTTTTACTATCAAATCATGCATTTGATGTTCATAAGCAAAATTAACTATTCAGATGAAATGCTCAAAAATTAAACGTACAACATATGCTAATGGTCCTAGGGCACTACTAACAGGTTGGTGATGAAGATAAGCGGAAGAAGGAAGAGCATGTGCAAGTTTAATTTTGGACAATTTTGCCCTTCACTCCGAGAGCATGTGCAAGTCGCATGCCATTTTTTGACCTGAAAAGTGGCCGGATTCACTAATTGGACATTTGTAGTGGCCCGTAAAAAGATGCGGTTATAAATAGTCTAATAAAAAGATAAGTCTATTTTATAGAAATACGTAAATAAATAATGACTACTAATAGGGAATTTCTCTAAATATAATAATGATTTTTGATATTTTAAAGTAACATACATATATTTGAAAGGGCAATATGCACTAAATAGTCCCAAATTATTTCAAAATTTTAAGTGTTGATCCAAAACAATTATTCGTGCGGTAATTAGCCATGAACAATTTATGGGCAGCGGAATAGGGACTCCGGCGCTTATTCCGATCACAATTCAAAAAATTCCCCTCGAGTGCGGGGTATAATTGTCCAAAAAATTGGCCGACCACAACCTATCTTCTCTGGCGGCCCAGCTCCTTTCTCCGGCCACCACTGATCTGAGCTTCTCAATCAAAAACCATCTTCTCCAATTCAACACCAATTCATTAGATCTAATGAGATATTTGCTACAAATTGATAAATGAATCCCCCAAACACACACAATATTTGTACTATATTCTAGAAACAGGAGTTGAAATTGTACTATAAGATGGAACTTTGACCAAAACCATCTATTTTTCAGATACCATCACAACCGACTCATGGATGAATCATCCTCACAAAAAACCCAATGGCCAGGGATGAATCATCCTTACATTTATAAGAAATCATCAATTAATCAACATAATTTATTCCCAAAAAAACAAAATCATCCTCACAAAAACCTACCTCAAGGATTCTGGAGCAAATAGCATCATCAATTCCTTCGCCATGTTCCCTTTGCTCACCAGAGATTATAGTCAAATCAGTAATCACCCGAATTCAGAACCTTCCTCTCGAGTTTCAGAGAATCCGAGAGTATTTGCTTCAATTGGCGGCGCCGACCTTGAAAATAGTGAATATTGGTCAGAGCTTCTTGCAGTCCACTACACGCTGGATTGGATCTAATGAATTTCTTGGTGTTTCATGCTTGATGTTTCAGTGGAATGCTTCTGTTCCATTCCAAATATCCCTTAGGCACTCGATGTCGTCAATTTTTTGGGACAAAATTGCCCGACACGTGAGGGGAAGTTTTTGAATTTTGCCCGAAAAAAGCACCAGAGTCCCTCTTCCGTTGTCGTAAATTGTTATTGACTAATTTTCACAAAATAATTGTTTTGACCCAACATTTAAAATTTGGAAATAACTTGGGGCTATTTAGTACATATTACCTTATTTGAAAACAAAAATTGAAGGGCGTATAAAAGTACTGTTTTGTCAAGTTAAAAATGGACTAGATCTTATGGTGGGTTGGATGGACGTTATTTTAAATTTTTAGAATATTTTAATTTTGTTGCTAGTTTTAAAACTATAAACCTTTTAAGATAAAAACTTCTCAAGTGAAGTGAAAAATATTCAATTTCTAAAATAATAAAATATTTTTATAAAAATTTCACTACTAACCTCCCTTAATTTAAATTTAATTTAAGGAAATTAAGTTCGATTAATAGATCTCACTGTTAACTTTATTAACTCTCCTAATTTAACTCCACTAATATACAATCCTACAACTAATTTTCTTAATTAACATATGATCTTATTATTCATTTTCTTGATTGACAAGAATAAGATAGTATCCTTATAAACATTAAATGTTCTTGTTCATTTTTTATTAAGTTAAAATGTGACATTCAAGTCTAGACAGAAGAGTATAATATTGGTCTAACTGAGGTAAGTTCTTTTATTGTTTCCAGTTGTGTTTTAATTATTCTTTTCCTGATGTCTAACGCTTTGTGATTATAGGCGAGGATAATGAATGGTAAATATTCCAGTGAGATCAAGGGTTTTGCTTTTGTGACGTTAGAAATATTTTCCTAATGTTGCGTTATTTTCTTTTTTCACAAATACTATTTCACTCTATTGAAGATATGTAATTCCCAGCCACAAGCCAGTACACAGCAAGTTAGTCCTCAAGTGCAAGCCAGCATGCATCAAGCTTTGAAGTCTAAACAAGATCATAGTCATTGGCAAAACAGAGAAGATAAAGGGCCTAAGTGTGTTGTTGATAAATTGTAAAGGATCAGTTATGTAAATATTGTTAGGACTGTTTATTTTTATTGGTTAATAGAGTGTTGAGGTGGAGATTAGTTATAATTTCTTTTCCCCTCTTCTTCTATTTTGAATTGTATAAATTGGATTTTTGTACTCCTTCATTAATGAAAATATCCAGAAAGTTTCCAGATTTCTCTTGACCAAAATCTCAACATGATATCAGAGCTAAGAATTTCGTAATTCTTGGTGATCTTCTGCATTAATCATCCACATCTAAAGGTTACATTCTATTAGACATGGATACACATCAATTGTTTGTGTCTAGGAATGTGTTATTTCTTGAGCATTTGTTTCCATTTGCTATTCTTAATTCTAGTCCTTATGATGATGAATCTGAACCTGTTTATCTTAATAATATCCTAGAACCTTTATTGATGTTGGTGTTGGTAATTCTACTGTTCATGGTTCTAATGTGTCAAATTCTGTACCTGAAAATTTGCCTGCATCAATGATAAATCCTCCCTTTCCACAGTATTCCTTGTCTAATTCTTGTACAGTAAATTCTTCCATTCCACTTAGAAGATATGGGACATTTTCCTTCACATCTCAATGAATATGTTCATCCCTTTCCTAAACCACCTCCTTCTTCTAACATTGTGTATGTCACTGATCATTTGGCACATAAGCATCATAAGTCTTTCATATTTGCATTGAATTCAACTAAAGAACCTAAGTCCTTTAAAGAAGCACAATAATATGATGTTTGGAGGGAATCTATGACTGCTGAACTTGAGGCATTAGAAAAGAACAATACCTGGATCTTAACTGATCTTCTTGAAGGGAAGATACTTATTGGATGTAAGCGGATTTATAAAGTTAAATTCAAAGTTGATGGCAGTGTAGATAGGCATAAATCTAGGTTAGTTGCCAAGGGTTATACTCAATAATCAAGAATAGATTTTTTAAGTACTTTTTCCCCTATGGCCTAGATGATCTCTATTAGAGTGTTACTTGCCTTTTCTGTTGCTAAATGATGGTATGTGCATCAGTTAGATGTGAACAATGCATTTCTACATGGAGATTTTCATGAGGAGATTTATATGACACCACCTCCTGGTTATGTTTGTGCTAAGACCAATCAAGTTTGCAAATTGCAGAAGTCTCTTTATGGTCTAAAACAAGCAAGTAGAGAATGTAATTTTACACTTACTCAGGCATTGCTTAGTATTGGATTCAAACAGTCTTATCATGATTACAACATATTCATTAAGCAAACTGCTGGTACTTTTATTGCTCTTTTGGTTTATGTGGATGATGTAATTTTGGCCAGTAATAGCATGACATCCATACAAGAGGTGAAATTCTTCTTACATGATAAATTTCAGATTAAGGATTTGGGAATTTTGAAGTATTTTCTGGGTATAGAGTTTACAAGAGATGTAACTGGTCTTATGTTGTCACAGAGAAAGTATGTGCTAGATCTTTTGGAAGAGGAGAATTTCTTAGACTGTAAACCTATGCCTACACCCATTGATCCAACTGCTAAGTATTGCCATGATGATGCATATTACTTAGATGATAATACTAGCTATAGAAGGATTATTGGCAAGCTATTTTATGTCAATGTCACTATACCTGATCTTTCTTTTAATGTTTAGTAGTTAAGCCAATTCCTTGACAAACCTACTTTGCTACACAAGAAAGTTGTGAACAGAATCTTGAGATACTTAAAAGGGACACCTGAGCAGGGCTTGTTCTTTCATTTTACTTCTGATTTGTAGTTACAAGCTTTTTATGACAGTGACTGAGCTGGTTGTTTGGATACCAGAAGGTCTGTTACTGGTTTTTGTGTCTTTCTAAGTTATTCTTTGATATCATGGAAATCAAAGAAGCAACACACTGTGTCTAGAAGTTCTGCTAAGACAGAATATAAGGCCATGGCCATGGCTACATATGAAGTGCAATGACTCATTTACTTGCTTGAGAATTTGGGTGTTAAACAATCTCAAGATGTCCCACTGTTTTGTGACAGTTCTAGTGTTATTCACATAGCTGAAAATCCTTTTTTTTCATGGAAGAACAAAACATTTGGATATTGATTGTCATGTTGTTAGAGAAAGACTTCAAGCTAATGTTTTGAAACCTCTTCCTATTACATCTCATAAGCATCTTGCTGCTTTCTTTACAAAGGCTATTCCAATTGCTAGATTTCAGAATTTAATTCAAAATCTTGGCCTGTTTAACGGTTCCAGTGGTCCAGCTTGTGGGGGGGGGGATATTAAAGATATGTAATTCCCAGCCACAAGCCAGTACACATGTCAGTCCTCAAGTGCAAGACAGAATGCATCAAGCTTTGAAGTCTAAACAAGATCATAGTCATTGGCAAAACAGAGAAGATAAAGGGGCCTAAGTGTGTTGATGATAAATTGTAAAGGACCTGTTATGTAAATATTGTTAGGACTGTTTATTATTTTTGGTTAATAGAGTGCTGGGGTGGAAAATTAGTTATAACTGTTTTTTCCCTCTTCTTCTATTTTGAATGGTATAAATAGGATTTTTGTACTCCTTCTTCATTAATAAAAATATCCATAAAGTTTCCAGATTTCTCTTTATTTGCTTTCACCAAAATCTCAACACACTCTAGTTAGCAATTCTCTTATATGGATAACTAATCAATTATCTGGACTCTCTCTGAATGTGTTTTTGGAATCTAAAGGACGACAATTATGCATGATCTTAGCTATCAATTTAAATGTCTAATTTATTGCTGATTGTTCTTAAATTAGCAGTGTTTTGGTGAGAGTTAATTCACATAACATAAATTTGTTTTTTGTGCTAAATATAAATCTTACTTTGATGTGGTATGAACGATGAGATAGCTTTATACTATTTCCTTCAAGAACCTTTTTCATAACACCTATAAAAATCAGCTGAATTGATTCCCAGTTATATTATTTGGTGTTGGTTTCTAGAACCAATAATTCTAAGTCCGCCATGTAACCCTAGGCTTCCTTGTAGTTTTGCTTTTTAATAAGTAAGAGTATAGGTGAATATACCTTTATTACCGTACATACTCTCTTTGTCCGCAATTAAATGCTCTATTTTGAACTGTCACAAAATTTGTGAGAGCATTTGACTTTAATAAAGTTAGCATCTTACTCTTATTAATTAAGGAAGCTAGTGGTGTGGTGATATATGTTAGGAGAGTTTAATTCTCTTAAATGAATTGAATGATAGAAGTTAGCGATGAGACCACGTGTAGGTGGAACATAATTCCCTTATCAAGGTGTTAGTTATGGAAGTTCAGATTAAAACTATGATTTTGTATTTTTCTTTTCTTTTGGTAAATGATTAGAACAATGATTATGCAGAACAACCTTTTTTTCAATACGTATGAGACGCCTCAGGACAGGTGTTCAAGGCTAAAAACACGACAAATGTTATTATGCTCAGAATAGGTGTCCGTTTTTCTCTCACAATGTGACAGTCAATTTCAATATGCTTGGTTATTTCATGGAACACTGGATTCTCAGCTACATGCAAGACACTTTTACTATCACTAAACGAAGGGACTGCTTTTTTTTTTTCTCCTGTAAGAGATGAACTAGCCACTGTATTTCACATGTTGTAAGAGCAATGGCTCTTTACTAAACTTATGCTGAGCTTCTTGAAACAACAAGCTGCTTCTCTGATCTCTATGAAATCAAAGCATTTCCAAGAAATATATACATGATTATGACTGATTTTCTAATTTTAACACATCCAACCCAATCACTGCATGTGTATGCTTTCAGTTCCTAGACATTTTGTGATGGATATAATAAACCTTGTTCTGGTTATTTTGTGATGTATCTTAACACTACATGTACTGCTTTCCAGTGCATGATAGTAGGCTTATCTAGGAACTGACCTAACTGTTGAACTGAAAAAGAAATATATGGCATAGTAACAATCAAGTATAACAATTTACCTACTAACTTTCTATAGGAAGTAACATCTTGAAAATGTTCGAAATCAGTGTGTGAATGTTTAGCAAAAGTCTCCATAGGTGTACTCACTGATGCACAATCTCTATATCCTGTTTCAGCTAGCAAATCACGAACATACATCATTTGAAACAACATTATATCCTCATATCCTCAGTGTTTTTAAAAACTTCAATGCCACGGAAATACTTTAGCTCCCATAAGTCTTTAATATTGAATTGTGCATGCAGAAAACCCTTAACACCATCTATTTCCTTTTGACTATTACTGACAAGTATAACATCATCCACATGCACTAACAAATCAATGAAAGTTTCTGAATTTCTTCTGATGAAAAGACTGTAGTCATGTCATGATTGCACAAAACCTAACTTTAGTAATTCTAAGGTTAGCTTTGCATTCCACTCTCTACTAGCTTGTTTGAGTCCATACAAGGATTTTTCGAGCTTGCAAACCAATCTACTATCTGGACTAACATAACCAGGAGAGGTGTCATATAGATTTTTTCATGCAACTCACCATGCAAAAAATCATTAGTAATGTTCAGTTGATGCACCAACCAACCTTTGACAGAGGCTAAGGCTACTAAAGTCCTTACATAAGTCATCTTGGGTGCAGGAGAAAAAGTATTTAGATAATCAATGTTTGCTTGTTGTGTATACCCATTAGCAACAAGTCTTGCCTTATATCTTTCTAGCCGTTAGACTTGAATTTGACCCTAAACACCCATTTATTTCCAATAGGATGGTTACCTTATGGCAAAGGCACTAAAGTTCATATTTAGTTATCTACTAGAGCCTTAATCCCAGCATTCATAACTTCCCTCCAAATCTGAGACTGTGCAGCTTCAGAATAACTAGAGGTTTAGACTCAAAATCTAAGGCATATACATGGTACTGTCCATTAGGACGTAATAGTTTGTATGTGATGACAATGTTAATATGATGAGGAAATGTCCTATGTAAAGTATGACAAATAAAATCCTGAAGATGTGAAGGTGGGCGAGTATGCCTAGAAGACTTCAAAGAGGTGGTTGGGATGAATGATGATTATATAAAGAACAAAAGAAGAAGTATCAAAATCAGGAGAAGAAGCAACATCATTAGTTTGAGAAGGAGAGGGAGATAGAATGATTGAAGAAGGAGTAGGAAAATCAAAATCTAGAACATATGGAAGATCAGACTCAGTAGAAGTTGAAGAGGAATCAACATTTTCAGAATGAAGAGCAAAAGGAAAACATGTTCCATAAAAATGACATTTCTAGAGATAAATAAATGCAGTGTCACTGTCCAAAAGAATAAATTCTTTAGAAGTACAATAATTGCCTAAGTACACACATTTCTTTCCTCTGGCATCAAATTTATGTCTCATTTGATCAACAGTACAAGCATAAGCCAAACAACCGAAGAATTTGAGATGAGCATAAACTGGAGGTTTAGAATCTTTCTGATAGGAAGTTTGATGAGCCAAAACTAGTGTAGCAGTTATGTTTATCAAGTGAACAACATGACTGATATAATGACCACAATAGGAAAGTGTAACTTTAGATTGAAGCCCAAGTGTTCTAGAAATATTCAAGATATGTTGATACTTCATTTCTACAAGTTTATTTTGCTCAGGTGTATAGACACATGAGGTTTGATGCAGAATAACTTTTGAGAAATAGAAATCAGACATGGAAAACTCTCCTCTATTGCCAATTCTTATGATTTTAAAAGGCTTGTTAAACTGAGTTACAATAGAGGCACATAAGTTCTTAAGTGTTTGTCTAGTATCAGACTTAGCTTCTAACAAATATACATATGACCATATACAATGGACTTTTGAAAAGGTCCCTAAATATCTACATGAATTAAATAAAAAAATAGTAAGAGTTTAAGTCTGACTAAGTGTGAAAGGAAGTTTATACTGCTTTGCAATAGGACAAAAAGTTCAATTATTCAAATGATCAGAACTCTTACAAGCAGGAACATGCAGATTCTTAATACATTGCAACCTTGTAGGAGCAAGATGTCCTAATCTATAATGTCATAACAATGAAGAATTATCTGAAGAAGAAATAGGTAACATCACGTTATTAACTGTAGATAGTGAAATAGAAATAAAAGGTTGCAACTGAAACAGGTAGAGGCATTGCCATCCTCTAATTGTCCCAATTTATCTTTTGGTGATCTTCCACTGCAACACTTACTGTTGCACACACTTAGTTTCAGAACCATTGAGAACAGATGGACAACCATTTGCACTTTGTAAATTCTGAATAATTTGCTGCAATGTTGTTGTTGCTCAGCTGTGAATCCTGTAAAAGAAACAACTACATTATATGCACTAGGTGCCCTAATCCAATTGTCTAACTCCATTACCAATATCATTAACAGGTCTGTAAGATGGAGTTTGCATATGATTATATTTGATAGGTCAAGGTCCCATCATTCTTGCTCCTGATGATTAAAACTTGTTTCCTTGCCTTTTTTGGTTATTCTGTGGATAGTCATATTTTTTGTAACACTTGTCTACTATGTGTCCTTGTTTTCCATAATAACTACAAATAAGTTGTTTCCTATTGTAATTTCCCTTAGGATAAGAACCTCCTATGGCATTGGCAAAGTTGTTCTCAACTAAGGATTGTCTAGTTGAACCTATTGTAGAACTTCGTCCATCTTGTTTGATCCTAACTGACTGCATAATACCTGAGGAACACCTTGATTTGCAGGATATGTCTTTTCCTTCTCATGTTGGCATCATTAAACACCTCATTTATACTAGGTGTAGGTTTTCTCATTAAAGTATGTGACCTCACTGTTGAAAACTATCATTTAAACCTTTCAAAAATTTCACAACCAAGTCAACCTCATGAAACTTCTGCAATCCCGCCAAGCCTTCACAAACACGCAAACCAAAGTGCATTGTGGTAATAGCCTAAGCATGATAAACTCACCCCACAGTGTTTTCAAATGTGTATAGTACTCAGTAACAATGCAATTTCCTTGTTTGAGAGCATAAATTCTTCTATTAAACTTCAATATCTATACAATTAACCAGATTGATATCTTTCTTCCAAATCCTTCTAGAATTGAGAAGTTATTAATAGATGAATACTTAGCCCTATGCTTTTCATTTACATTGTTTAATATCCAGGTGAATAACATGTGATCATATTGCTCCAAAGCATGATACAAAGGATCTCCAAGTTTAGGTATGATAAAACCTGGTACATTCTCTAAAAGCACAGCATATTTTTAGTGATAAGAATCATTCTAATTGATCTACGCCAACAAAAGTAGTTATCACTGCATGTTAATAGCTTTGAGCACAACTTGAGTGCATGATTTTCATTATGATGCATGTAAAATGGATGACTAACAAGTATTTCTATATTAGTAGCAGTATTGATCAAATCTGCCATGATAGAATGAGAATTATCTTGCAGATGATGAAGATTCCTTACTCCTCGTTCCAAATAAATTAACTACAAACAAATCTCAACAATCAATTATCACTCAGAACTGAAGAATTTCTAACTAATTCTTCATAAATCCAACAGTATCTGCACCTAACTTTCAACTGACGCTAAGAAATGCAATAAATCCAACATAAATTTGACAAGAAAAGAAAGAGGAAACAAATTGACCAAAACTAGACAAATATTACCGAAATGCTTAGAATTCTATCAGAAAATCACTCACAAACTATGCGAGCAAGGAGACATCATCAATGTACTTGATGATTCTCTTCGAATGCGGAAGCAGCTCTGCGTTGCTTGTCTTCAACCATGAAGAAATATGGAAAAAATTGGGGAGAAATTTTCTGATTTTCATTAAAGAACAAAAGGAGCTTGAAGCTCTACTTATACATAATGGTGGAAAGCGGTTATGCTAATAGCCACCTCTAATGAGCTGTAATCCAATTAGAAACGAGAGTGAAGATATTTACAATACAATTATCCTAACTATCAGGTCCATAACTAACTTAAGCGAGAAATTTTATTTTGGTAGGTGACTAAGTTTAAAAGTTAAGCCTCGTTGCCCAAACTTCTTCTTTCAGTCGATATCTTCTAACCAAACCACTTCTGATCCATTCCATTTCAAGCTGCTCATAACATTTCCTTCTTGCAGTGCATCTGCATTCATCTTCTTGTTTGTTCCATCTTGAACCTGTTTTGTTTTCTTTGTTTCAACAAGGATGGCCATGTTGTCAATGCTCCTCCCTGTTGGAAGGATTGAATATGTTCTGTAAGCATGTCTAAATATTTTCTTCAATCGAGATACTATTATGAGCAATTAGCCAATTTTAGGCCTGAACAATTTATACTTTTCTTTTTTTAGACTTAAGGTTTTATTTTATCCAGGCATGGATTTGAACATTTTATGATTAGCTATTTATGGATTTTTTTTTGCATTTTCCAACAAAAAAGCCATCTGAAACCAAAACGGTGACGTTTTGCATAAGGGCAAAATTGTCCTTACACCATCTCCCTCTCCACCATCACCATCTCCCTCTTCAAAAATCAGCCACCAAAAGGAGGATTTTGGAAAAATCCACCACCTCCTTCCCCTCCTCCTCCATCACCACCACCACTCCACCATCACCATCTCCTTCTTCTTCCCAAAAAACAGCCACCAAAAGAAGCCAAATTTGGTGGTTTTCTTCATCTCCGGACAAAACCTCCACAGTGCACAATTTTTTTGGGCATACCTTGCTGCCCAGAATTTGGAAAATTAGCCCCAAAACCTTGATGCCCAGAATTTTTCAACGGTTTGGGGATGCTTTCATGGCTGCAAAAATTCTCTCTCTAGAGAAAATCCATAAAGAGCTAGAGAAAAAATGGAGCTCTTCTTGCTTTTGTATGATATTTGAAGAATAATCTAACTAAAACTACCATCTTTTGGTAGGATTAGCTTAGATTATTTAGGAATTTCGAAATTATAAGTTTCTGTCCATTTTTTTTAGTGGAAGCTGTTAGATTAATAGAGATTTGTGGGTTTTCAATTGGTCTCATGGGTTTTTTTTTGTGAAGAAAGCATGGTTTTTTTTTTTTTGGGTGTTTGCTATTCTTGGGAAGCTTTCAAATATGGCGATTTCTGGGAGGTTCTCGAAGGAGGTGGAAGAGATGGTGAAGGTGGAGTGGGAGGTGGTGGTGATGGCAGAGGAGGGGAATGAGGAGGAGGTGGAAGAGATGGTGATGGTAGAGAGGGAGGTGGTGGTGATGGCGGACGAGGGGAAGGAGGAGGAGGTGGTGGTGGCGGTTCAATGTGTTAGCAGGAATTTGGGATAAAATTACATTTGTGTGGTTTTTGGTACTACATTTGTGTGGAGATGGTGATGGTGGAGAGGGAAGGAAGAGGAGGTGGAGGTGGTGGTGATGGCAGAGGAGGGGAAGGAGTAGAGGAGATGGTGATGGTGGAGAGGGAGATGGTACAAGGACAATTTTGCCCTTATGCAAAACGTCCCCGTTTTGATTTCAGATGGCTTTTTGGTCGGAAAATGTAAAAAAATCCATAAATAGCTAATCGTAAAATGTTCAAATTCGTGCCCGGATAAAATAAAACCTTAAGTCTAAAAAAGGAAAAGTATAAATTGTTCAGGCCTAAAATTGGCGAATGTCTCTACTATTATTAACTTGCAGCTAAACATTGCTTTACCATTTTACTGAATCTTTGTGTATTTGAATTTTGATGCCTATTTGAAAATTGTTTAAAATGATAATCACCCGAACCTTTTGTTTTCTATAATGGTTGGGTTGTGCATTCTCATATAGGTGAATTGATATAAGATATCAAGATTGAGATGAATTATCAAATAATTTAGTAGCATTTTTATCAATGTCTCGATTGTTCTGTAACAATTGACAAATGGATCTTTTTGTTTTTTCAATTGAGGGAGGGGATATGCATGCAGGTTAAACCGCCTATTTAGTCCAATATGTATTTTAATATGAGAAATCCGCTATATATAGGTAATAACTTTTTTTACTTTTCTCTAAATAGTTTTAACTTAAAATTAAGTTATTTATAGCATAACAATTTTACAGGTCTGCTCTGCTTGTCATATTAGTGATTCCAACCAATTTTCTGGCTAAAATGAACATGTGCCATGCACGTGACATCGACATTAAGGGCAAAATCTTATTTTCTCTTAAAAAAAACTCACCTATAAATAGGACCAATTATTTTCTACTTTCTCTAAATAGCACAAACTTTTTTTAAAACTATTTATAACATTACAATTTTACGGGGCTGCTGTTTGTATCCAAAAAAAATATCAGATTTTCTCCTTCCCTCCATAATACTTCAGGAATAATTCAACGTAATTCATAAAAATCAAAACTTTTTTCGAGAAATTTAACAGAAAATCGCACTGAGTTACAACTAAATTAACATGATAAATTTCATTTTTGTCAGAATCAAATGTTTGGTGAATGGAAAAACCAAAGCCCTATAAGAATAAGAACGAGAAGGAAAATATGAAAGAGAAAAAGTTATTTTTAGCTGTATAAATCCAGACAAGAATGTTTATGTTAATTTATTGGATACAAAAGATGGAAATAAAATTGTACCCACATTCAGTAAACATCCTTGTGAGAGATTTACTCTTTTGTATTCTCATAGTAGTCTTGATGATTTGAGCCAAATGTAAGAGCTTTTTATTGAGATTAGAGTCCATATTCACGTTAATATTATGTGGTATGTCTTTTTTTTTTCCTTTATCATTTTGTGCAGTTTTATGTACCTTTTGTAAATTTAATCTGTAACTGATTTTTATTCTAATTTAGGAAAGTTTTAGAAAGTTTTGATTTTTTATATATTCTTTTTGTCCCTCTGATATTTGGAATGTGTTATGGCATGTTTCCTCTACTTTGATTCCGAATAAGATGAAATTTATCTTGTTAATTTAGTTGACACTCATTGCGATTTTTTGTTAAATTTCTCGAAAATGTTCTGAGTTTTGTGAATTGTGTTGAATTATTCCTGAAGTATTATGGAGAGAATGAGATAATCTGACATTTTTTTTGGATACAAACAGTAGCCCCGTAAAATTGTAATGCCATAAATAGTTTTTAAAAAAAATTGTGCTATTTAGAGAAAAGATAAAATAGTTGGTGCTATATATAGCTGTGCTTTTAAGAGAAAAGACGATTTTTCCCTTACTGCCAATGTCACA